>PVKB01000424.1:0-674083 GCA_004027205.1 Ctenodactylus gundi | reverse complement strand
CAACTTCAAGTGGCAGCAAGACCAATGTTCCGGGGGCCTTGGAGGAATCGTTTGTAATAAATTAACCTCATTGATTTGTTCCAGCTACAGCTATGGTGTTCACGGGACCATTCCAAGCCCGCGTGCTGAGCCCAAATCTCTAAAGCCTCTTGTAATGTAGCACAAACGTGACTCAATCCTCTACTTGAATCTGTGTATCTTCCCTGAGGTTATTTATGGTGCCAAGAAAGGGACCAAAATATGTAAGGAGTGGGTAAGGGTTTTACCATGCATATATCTCTATTGTAAGCCTAATCAAGCTGATGCCTTTAAAATAGTCTCTTGAAAAAAAACTGGATGGACTTGGCAGATAAAATATATGTCTGTTTTTAAATCACTTAATATTTTATAGCATCTCTTCACCGGAGAATTGGCAAAGGTAAGTTATTTTTGACGTAGCTGAGGAATATCCATAATGAGATTTTTAAAGTAATACATGATGCTTTTGTAGAAATGATGGTTCCTGATTGCAGATCTCAGTGGCAAAAATTAGAATGATAACAGTATGTACTCTTTTTGACAAGATGTTGCATGCCAATTCCTGCGCATAGTGTTTTGCTCAAGTCACGAAAGTGTACTCTTGCAGCTGAGAAGTCTAAGGCCAGGAGGCCAGGAGGAGAGGCTAAGGAAGGCCCCGGCTGCAGAGCCACGAGGGCAGAGCCAGATCTTGAGGTCAGGCTTTCCAAAGTCTAGGTCTTGCTCCTGCCTGCACAATGCTGTTGTTCAACCCTCACTGGGCCTGAAAGCAGAAGGAAACTGCTTTTTATTTTAAAATGGTTCTGTCACAAATGTTGGGTTCTATAATTAAGACATGAAGCTTCCTGCTTAAAGTTACTCGTGGGAGGGCAACTAATGTGGTTGGACATGAAGGCAGTATGCTTGCATCATGCTCAGTGTATGATGGTCTTAGAAATCTTGGTTCAGTGGTTGCTTTTGTCCTGTGTTTTAAAAACATGTTATTTCAGCGAAGAGATTTTTCAATTCAACTGTAGCATGTCCTTAATGTTTGCTTTACATTGTAAAGATTTTTGGATGTTTATGTGGTTTCCTGTGGGTCTTCTTTATGAGACTAATTATTGAGAAATGTGCATGCCCCTCTGTATATGGTTTTTTGTGTACACTCATACACGCACACGTACATGCGCATATATTCAGTAACTTCTACTTGACAATAGGACCAAATACATCCTGAAAAATAGTCCTGTTTCTAGCAGCCTTGAGGCTGCGGGTAATCTTTTATTCCATGTGACTACACTGTCTGGTTACCAAGGACTTTATATTGTTTTCTATAGAAACAGCTGTCTTTGTTGCTAGCACAATTGAGTCACTTCACCAGAATCCTTCCGTAGCTCAAGCTAGTTACCCAAATGTTGGCAATCTAAGGTTTTGTTTTGTCCTTTTGTTCTTTTAACTTTTTGTTTAATTTCAGTCAAGTTTTTGGTTCCTTTGTTTGGGCATTGGGTATTTAACTCATGGGAGGCAAGTGCTCTAGCATCGAGCTACACCTCCAGGATTATTTCTCCATGGTGAAGGCTACTGGTTCCCTTCCTGGTACCTGGGGTGGGCAGAGAAGGCAGAGCCCTTCCTTCCTCACAACCCCAATTCCAAGAGTGAAGTCTACAAGGGGAAAATTCTCCTTTTTGATGTGATATGTAGAAGTCTCAGTTTTTCACTGGCTTTAAGCGAAATTGAAATAAGCTTAAAAGAGCAGATGAGAAACAGAGGTATTCAGTGCCAATAAAATTGTCTTGAGGTTTTCTTAAACTTAAAAAAAGAAATGCTTATTGTATTATTGATGATTGCCTTTATTTCATGGTCATATGTGTCATATTAAGTTACAATGATTTACCACGTCAGATTTAAAATACATATTAAATAAGTGACTACTATGATGTAATGCTGAGCAATGTTTAAGTGTCCACTTTGATTGTACACACACTATAATAAAGGAACAGATTGCCTCCTTGTCCCCTTTAAAAATTTTTAAATTATTGAGTAGTTTTTATATCTGGTTAGAATCTTTAAATCTGCCTTGGGCTTTAAAAACCATTAATAGTTTAATTCAGCATAGTTTCGGTTAGCTGACAGATATTAATTCTGAAAAACATTGCAGAAAAAAATAGTTATTTTGACCAGGGCTCCTGTACTGCTCAGTACTTAAAGAGTATACAAGTCACCTGAGAATCCTATTAAGATGCAGATTTTGCACTAGTGGGCCAAGCTGGCTGAATGCCGCCTGCTCTCTGGGTTACACTGGTGTCCATGGTCTGTTAACAGCACTTTGAACCAACCCTAAGAGTAAGTGTCACATTTTTAGCATTCCTAAATATATATATATGTTATATAAATAAATATATTTTAAAGTGTTTTTGTCAGAGTTAATAGATTATCAGTCTGTGTTCAATGGATATGAACTTTAAGCTTTTCTTAGAATTTTAAGTATATATTTAGTAGAGATCTATAAATGTATTTTTTCCTTGTTAAGATCCCTACTTTTTAAAAATTTTATTTACTATCGTATTAAGGTAGTTTTTCTAGAAACTTCAAATGTACGCAATATATTTGTATATGTGTGGGATGAGCACACCTAGCAGCAGAGGTTTCCACCTTCATATTTCAGGGACAGTTTTCTTTTAAAAAAAACTCATAAATATTAGCGCATATTTCAAAATATTAACATGTATGAATACATCAACTGCACAAGCTAATGAGCTTCACTATGACATTATCATACATGCCCAGACTGGGCTTTGATCAGGCATTCTCTCTTCCACTGTGTCGTGCCCTCTCCTTCCTCCTCCTCCTGTCCTCCTTCCCCTTCTCGAATTGACCTTTTTCTACTTTCGGACCATCTGTGTGTGTCCACATGTAAGAGAAATCATGCAGTACTTGTCTTTCTGTGCCTGGATTATTTACCTTAGCATCACGTCCTTCAGCTCCATCTATTTTCTTGAAAGTGACACTACATTTTTTCTTTATGGCTACTATTCAGCCATATGATATATATATATATATATATATATATATATATATATATATATATATAATTTTTACCCATTCATTTTTTCCAACATGAGTGTTTGGGGCTGCACATACCTGCAGAAATCCATCTTGGATATTTATGATGAAAACCTTTGTTCTTGGGCTTCAAAAATTTAACTAAACTCATTCCAAAGCAACCTTCTCTAGACAAGCACATCAGAGAAAAAATTAAAGTATCTCACCTTCATTGAGATTTATGCATAACAGTAATTGATTAGGATCAAAAACTCTGCCAGTGTTAGCAGTTATCCTGCTCAATCTCTCTGCTCTTCCTCGTTTCCCACCAAGAAGATGAGAACATTCGGTTCTTTTTCAGCAGATGCTGGGGAGCTCCGGGAGTAGGATCCCAACGCTGAGGCCAGCCTGGGTAACTAGGGAAAGCCTATCTCAAAGTACAAACCACAGAGGGTGAGGGCTAGAGCTCAACAGTAGAGCACCCCAGGTTCCAGGCCCAGGGGGGAAAAAAGTGTGTTACAGTCGAGGTCAAAGTGGATAATGACATGTAACTGAAGTAATTCCATTACATGCAATGTTTTCAAATGAGATCTAGACACTTTCTTAATCATAAAAATTCTGATGCCAGCCTCAAATACCATTGAATAAACTTGCAATTGAAGATAACTTCAGAGCAGAAATAAAAGTACTTACTTGGGCCTGGATTCCCTCGGAATTTGACTCTTCAAATGAACAATTTCAAGTAGAATATTTTAAAGTATTAAAAAGCATCTTACAGAATTCTCTCTAAGGATTTGATTTGAATTTCTCACCAAACAACATACTTGGATCACATGGGATTCATGTCTAAGTTGCTGAGAACACAAATTTTTCACAGAGGGAGGAGTGATAACTTTTATAGACATGATGTGGTTACTGGGCAAAACGTGAGGGAAATGTTAGTTCTGATCCAACTATATCCTCATTTTTTTCTAGGATCCATAATAAGCTTTCTTTAATTCTATAGAATCTAATAATTGGGAGGAAACTTAGGGACTAGAATTTCTATATCAAATCTAAATAGTCTGTCATTCTCTTTGGAAACTGGAGCTGCACGCTTTTCCTCTATATAGTCATATTTCACTATTCCTAGTCTCAGTCTTCCCTAGAATATTCTTACTCTATTTTTTCTTGGTCCAATCCCTTGAGATCCAGAGAACCACCTGATACAACAAGCATTTATATCTTGAACATATTCAGTAAATAAGTTTTTCCAAGTAAAATATCTCAGTTAAATCATTTATTGCTGATTTCATTCAGTAAAAACTCATTTCTTCTTTTGATCATTTCTCACTTTTTCCTATGTCACCTACTATTTCTTCAAATTCTGTAGCTAAAACTGAGAAACAATAATTCACTCAATGGGACCAAGAGCAGAAAGATGAGTTCCTTCCTCCCCTGCTCACCATATGACAGTGGCTCTTTGAGTGTGGGTCCCTCGCCAGCTGCAACATTTCTTGGGAATGTGTTAAAATGCATATTCTCTGGCTTCACAGCAGATTTAGTACTCAGTCCTCAAAAAGTTCTTGTGAGCCCCCCAGTGATTCAGACACACCCCAGAGACTGAGAACCATATTAGATAGGTTTGACTGAACCCCACCATCGTAGCGGTGTTGCTGTAGGCATTAGCATCCGAGCCTTTTCTGCTCCGTGTATCCCAGGCAGCCCTTACCTTGGACCCTGAGGAGCGATTTCGGTTTGCCGATGTGCTGCCTTGCACTGATATCTGCAGAAGCTACTTTTTTTGAGCCAATCTTCTAAATTGTCTTGCTCAGTTAAACTTCAGCACGAAGATTCTACCAGTGCCTTTCCTCACATAGCGTGTGTTTCGGGAAAAGGAAAACTACAGGACCTTTCGCATGGCATCACGGAGATAGTGTTTCCTCTTCTCATTTATGACCTGTCTCTGAACTAGCCAGAATGTCCCACAGGCAAGGCTGCCACCGTCCAGCCATTCATCGCCTGTCCCTCTACACCCTTCTTCTCTAGTCACACAGTGACACACAGAGATATGTGTAGATTTGTATGTGTACACAAGTACTCACAATTTTCTTTTCATGGGACACACTTCCATCTTCATTCTCCAGTCCCAGGTCAGATATGTTTAGTGTGAATATCAAGACAGCTAGGGCAGTTGTGATGAGGGGTGTGTCCCACTGACACACCCTTGGCAAGCCTCTGTCAGATGAGCACTTCTGAGACTCCATACTGAAGACAGTATGATTCAGGTTAAGTGACATCTCACCCCACCTCTGTGCTGACCTTATTGTTCTGTGGCTTGTAGTCTAGAAAGGTCTGTGACTCGGAGCAACATGTGAGTTTGGAGTTAAGACTTTTCTTAGTTTGAGGGACTGACCAAGTTTCACAGTTGACATTTGCCTACAAAAATGTGGCTTCCAGGGGTGTACTTTGTCCCTCAAATTGCTCCGTTGACTGAGTCAATTTCCTTTAGAAATATTTGGAGCTAGGAAGCATATTTTAAAGATTTGAAAACATTTATCATTAAACACTTGATTTTTTGCAAGTTTCTGATCTAAATTGAGAAGAAGAAAACCTAAATACACAGGATGCTGAATGCTGTCTGCCCTTAGGAACAGACTTCGGGATAGAGATAGCAGCTCTCCTAGTCCAATATGGGTGGTGAAACACACTCTCCATGGAGACTTTGGGATGTCTTCATATCCCAGTCATTGGATGTGAACCCAGAGTTTTGACTGCCTGGGCTTCTACACCATCTCTGTCACTTGCGACTTGACTGGCCTTGGGTGAGTCACTTAGTTTCTTTAAGCCTCTATGCTCTGAATTTTCTCAAGTGACCATGCTGTGAGAATCTGTCGCAGTGCTGGGTGAAATAGGCCATAGGAAAGGTTCATAGACAGACTCCAATTTAGGAGTTTTTGTCTTTATGAAAGTGCAAAGTGAATTGCATTTAGTAGAACCAAGCTTCTAGTTGAGTTTCGATCTTATGGGCTACCAAACTGTGCTTCAAACTTCTCTTGTGATGCTGGGCAGCTGCAGTGGCCCCAGCTCCCAGCTGGCCCCAGGATCACAATGGGAAATATTTAATATAGTATGCTGTATCACCAAGCTAGGATGCTTGTCATAGGCTAGATGGACTCAATGCGTAGTCAACTTAGGCCATACTCAATATATGATGGATCCATCAGGGAATCACCCATCGGAAGTCACGAAGCACCTGTACTGACACGTGTCTACTGGGATGCCACTTTCCTTTTGTAGTCGTATTTTGATATTACTACTGATGCTGTCCTAGTACCATTATTGCTACTCTGTCTCCAGGCAGACATCTTTAGTGTGACTATCTAGACATTCCCTCTGCTAGTTAGTAAGCTAGGTACTATACAAAAGCCTTGCATAGATTATCTCATGTAATCTTTCCAACAACGCTACAAGGTATGCATTAATGTTCTCCTCCATCACAGATAAGGAAACTAATACACAGAAAGGTTAAGTGGATTGCCTAAAACCACACAGCCTTTGTATAAGTCACTGTGAACCCTTAGACTTAAGTAGTGCCTATTAGGAAATTTAGGACAAATCAGTAAAGAGTGGGCTACTTGTTCTTACAAGAAAGTAAGATCCTTCGAAGTCATCTCCAACTCGGGACCAGGGGGACAGCACAGACACAGTGCATCCACTCTAGAAGCCTGGCCTGGGGCTCTGAGGCAGGCTGGCTCCATGGAGACGATGGGATGGAGGTGGATCTAGAAGGGAGTCGGGACCCAGGTAAGTGTGAAGAAAGACAAAGAGCTTCCTGGTTGTATCACCAAAGGGGGAGTGAAAGGGGTGTTTTTGAGCATGAGATGGCATCTATTTGAGCTTACTCAGGATAGAGCTGACTACATGTAGACACTTCTTTAATTGATATTAATTCATTCTAGTTCTGCCCCAAAAGTCCATTTCAACTTCATTTAAATGACTTTTAGTGCAATCACAAAAATCCACATGTGGACACTTCGTAAACTTTAGTAATGTAATACCAAAAAAAAAAAAAAAAAAAACAGATTATTCACATTTCTTGAAATCCACCAATGGTGTGTGTTAAGACAAAGAGCTCCCTGGCCAAAAGTTTGCATGTGTGTAGACATGGACTTGCATTGATGAAAATGTTCCTTTCGTTTTAAAAATCCAGTTTTTCATGTGCAAGCTTTTCAGATGTAAAACGGCATGGTATTTTTTTCTTTTCCGCTTTATTTTTTATTATTGGGTTTCATTTTAGCACATTACGTACTTTAATCATTTTCTCCATCAACCCTCTTGTCCCACCATCAGTTTTGAAGGAATTCGATGAGTATGAGGACTTTTGGTCATAATCCTGCTCCACCTGTTAGACATAGTCATGAAGTCCACATTCTCAGCTGGACTTGGCCTTACTTGGCTGACAAGGAAGACCAGACCTGGGCAGGCTGTGGTCTTGCAGTGTCATTAGCTGGAGGCCCAGAACCTGAGCCTGGACTCGCAATTCTCGTTGGGAACTCCATCCTGGGGCATGTTTTTGCGGACAAGGCAAAGCCAGACCTGTGAAAACCTTGTCTCATGAGTGCCCTCCAGGTTCAAATAATTTGTTACCGCTGACTCTTAGACCTGGTAGTTCCAGGTGAATCGCAAACATTGCCCCGGGGGGAATGGAATGATTCTGCACATATTCTCCTTCAGGAGTGAGGCTCAGGACTTTACCCAGATTTGCTTGCTTACTTCTCACATCCACAAAGGTAGTATTTGTAAGCATTAATTCTCATGTTAAATAGGAGGATATTTATACGTACAAACAGAGCAAGTCTTGCTACCCTTCTTCTTCAGAGTCTAATCCTGTCTCTGTAGATTCCTATCTCAGACTTACACTTTCATAATGCGAAGGCCAAAATTCTCCAACAATTTATTGGTTTAATAATCAACATGGCATTTTCAGAAACCATTGCATTGTCAATACAAATGGTATAGTGTTTGCATAACTGAAATACCACTGCAAAACTTGTCGTGTTAGCTACTGTGATTCCTCACTGCATTGGGGCTGGAGGGCTTTGAAGAGGAGCATGTAAGTGTCCAGAATACATTCCTATCCTGCCAACAAGTATGAGGCTGGAAGCGAGATTTACAGATGTGCTTTTCGGCTTTTTTGAAGAGAAGCAGGGAAACCCTATACATGGCACTGTGATAAGCTTGCAGAAATGATGACATAGCCATTATTAGAGTCACAGCAAGCAGCAAACTGTACTAGGTGATTGCTATTCTAAGCACTATGCTAGGCACTCTATACAAATGAGCCCTTTCTGTCTTTACAACGGCCTAGTGACTCTTGGGCATTTTTATTTTCTCCACTTTATAGGTGGGGAAATAAGAATCCACGTAATAAGTAACATGCCCAAGGTCTTGCATCTGTTATATGGTCAGTCTGTCCAATACTATAATCATCCTCTGTACCACTAGACACTTTTGATGGGCATCTGTCCTTGAGGATTAATTGGGTACCTGTCTCCAACAGGCTGTACTACACAGTGCCAGCCACCAGGGCTAGCAGTGAGGAAAATATTGAGCAGAGGAAGGAAGGAGAGTCAGGGTGACATGCCCAGCCATGCACTCCTGAGGGTTGTTCTGGTTGGATGAGCAGAGCAGATTGTAGGGAAGAAAGGAAAGGAAGAGAATCTATAAGGATGCTCAAACTTGGTGGTGGCTTAAGCCAGATGATCAATTCTGGGCCTGATTGAAAACAGGCAACAGGATTGCTGATAGTGTGATGCATGGTGGAAGAGTCAAGGATGGTTTGATGCTTTGAGGCCAAGCTACTAAAAGAGTGAGATTGCCTTTTCCTGATTTGAGAGGAGAGTGGGAGAGGCCAGTTTTATGGTCACCTGGCCAAGTTGGACTCCCTGCCTACCTTCTCGTGCTCATACTATCTGTTACATCAGAGCTTGTGAAGTCTTTCTAAAACTCAACTCTGAGCTGTCAGAGTTGAGCTGTCTCTTTCCTTTTGGTTCACGTTAACTGGATTGGAGCTTGGGTGGAGGGGTACACGGATGCTACCTCTAACTCTAATAGAGGGGTACATGGATGCTACCTCCAATATAATAATAACAGATACAACCTCTAAAGATAATATAACACACACACACACACACACACACACACACACACACACACACACACACACAAGCATTGAGGCCAAGCTCCTTGCCCCTACCCTGACCTAGATAGATATTTGCACAGAAGTTGACTCCATGTGTCTCGCTCCCCCTCATCCACTCCAGAGTGACGCTGGTCCTCTTATATAATGTCGTTTCGTGAGTATCAAGCAGTAATTTTTCAAAGCATGTAAGATAGTTGAAATTTTAAAAAAAGGAACAAGCCCCCAAATAAGCAAATCAGTAAAAACAGGACTTTGTTTCTAAGGTGAGACAATCCGTTTGTTATTTCTATTGAATGAGAAAAGCTATGGATTAGCTGTTGTGCAGTCTGCAAAGTTTGCAAAATTTCCCCCCTATTTTATTGATATGTATAAGCTCAAAATTTAAGGTTTACAATGAAGTTGAGCATTTTGTGCACCTACGTATCTTGTCAAGGTGACAAGGACTTTCCCACAAAAATTTTTAAAAGGTGCTATATACTTTATGTTTGGCAAAAAAGTCATTCATAGTGAGGAATAAGGGCAGATCATTTTAATAGAGCAATGAGCTAACTCAGAGACCTCGAAACCCAAAAACAATGAACATTGCTGCGAGCACACATCTAGTCATAGTTGAACTATGCTTCAGTGGAGTGTGTGTGTGTGTGTGTGTGTGTGTGTGTGTGTGTGTGTGTGTGTGTGTTCACATTCATGTAGACATCTAATCTATATATCCCTGGTTAGGTTTTGGCAATGAAAAGCTTTTGAGGATGTATATAATAAAGCTTGCTTTTTTTTTTTTGCAAGAGATAAAAAAAATATTGGGAATGGAGCCAAGCTAGAGTTCTGCATGTGCATTCAGTTTCCCCAAACTTGTCTGTACATTCTGTAGTTTTTTAAATACACAGCTCAATAATTATTGAATTGTTTATTTTTCATGTCAATGTTACTGTACACATTTTAGATCACATAATTTTAGTTAGCAAGTATTTAGTACAGAACTATCCATTCTAGATAGCAATTTATTTTAAAAGCTATTGGCTTTATTTTCTATTTTGATCACCTAGGAAACACAACATTGTCTAATAGAACTGTGTTTCTGCAGCTACCTCATGTAGCTACAGAGCATTTGAGCTGTGACTAGTACAACTAAAGAACTTAAGTTTTCATTTTATTTTATTTTAATCAAATTTTAAGGCTAGTAGCTACTATATTGAATAACATAGGTCTAAATTTATGTTAATTTTTTCATGGAAATAATTGCAGAAGAGATTATTCTGCAACAACTGCAGACGTAATTTTCAGGAGCCAAGTTCCTGCCTTCCAGCTCTCTTTACTATCCTACGAAGTTGAAAGTAGACAGTATGCCCAGTTTCAAGAAAATCTAAAGTGTACAAATTTCAAATGGATGAAACTAAAAACATCAGGAGTGATTATCCTTTTGAACCAGAACTAATATGTCAAAAGGCTCATCGTGGTCCTCTAAAGGTAATTTTTCTCTCATTTCTTTAAAACACAATACATTTATAAAATTGAGGTGAAACAGAGCACTGAACCCTACAGAGATCTGGTGACAGTGTGAGAGGTAAGCCTGGCTCCTGAATGCAGCACCTGTACCTGTTGACAGCTCAGTCATTTGTCTTTGGCACAGGGTGCAAAATTTGCCTGTGTTTGTCAAGGTTGTGTGAGCAGTGAAAATCCTCATCAGAGCGGGGAGCAGGACAGGACATGTTTCAGCCCCACAAACAGACATTGAAGGGCCTTTTCATTGTAGACCAATTCCTGAGACACAATTTTAGCCTGAACTTTCAATTATTATTCTCCTTTTAAAATTTCAGTAGTCTTTAGCAATGTTTAATACAAACAATCCTCACTGGCTTTGCCCATATTCCTATTTGGATTGAAACTTGTGTCACCTGGGACAGGTGTGGTGAGCAGCCTTGGTTCTCATCCACCAAGCTAGTAACTGGAGACACGGTGGACAAGGCCTCAGGTCAAGTGGCAGATGACTGCCTATAGGGCGGGGCTGAGGGGATGTGTGGGAAGGTAGAATTAGAACAAGTGCCTTCCTCATGAGACATCCGTGTTCCTGGACCAACTAGCTGAGCAGGCAGCCAACAGGAAGGACTTAAAAAATATGAGCAGCCAGCTTTCTGCCTCTCTGGTGGCAGTGGATACTCAAGTAGGGTAACGACAGTCACCACAACCCAATCACTTTCCATAGACTTGCCAGATCACCTGCTATGAAGAATCCATTCTCTTGACTAAAATAAGACACTGTGCCTTTGAAACTGCCCACATCCCACATTTCCCATCTCTCCTACTGATTTTTGAGTAATAGGAGGAAGACAATGTTCACTAATTGACAGTTGTCTTCCCTCTATGTGATTTTTTCAAAAGTCACTTCCCCCAGGGAATTAATTTGCTTTAATCTCTGTAGGTGATTTCAGTATGAGCCCCCACAGCACAATCCCCTAATGAAAGCAAAGAGCATTACCTCCTGGTGTGACTCTGTGTGGGCCCCAAAGGCCGCTTGTTCACAGCAATGTTAACTGCTGGGTAATTATGTGAAGATTCGTAATTAATTCTCATATTGCCTCTTAAAAATCATTGTGACATTCTGAAACCTATCTAAAATGTTGAATACAGAAAATAAATTCTTTCCTCAATGTCTTCAAAGTTTCAATTATGGACTGAAATCAGATGATAGAGGGATTGCACTTTATTTTAATCTTTTAAGATGGCACAAACAATTCATTGTCGAATCTCACTATCGCACTGTCTAGTTATGTTGTGAAAGTAAAATAGTTCTCTAACTCCTGTTGGCATAGTCTGGTTAAAAAGTAAAAAGTTGTCAAAGAGTTTGGGGTCATTATATGTGTGTATGTGTGACAAATAAATTTTTCTTTGTAAAAATACTGTGCATTTTGTAATGCCGAATAGACAGCAGTTGTTGGGTGCTTCCAGTTTGCTTAATTACGTCATTTAGAACAGATTGTCTTCCCCTAGAAGGCAAAGGTTGACTCTGGAAGTTTAGGATTCAGAGAAACAACATTTTGAAATGGTAACAGTTTAATGTGGTTATATTGTTCCCAGATATGGATTCAACTGACTTGGGCATATACCGAACAATTCTAGGAAATATCAAAGCACAAAAATGACACAGAGTGAGCAGTAAGTGAAGCAGAAAATAATAGTTACGTGGACTCAGAAATGAATCCTGATTTTGCTTTTGAGGATTTACTTTTTTTAAAAGAGTATTTCTTCGACATGTTCATACTGAGCTCTTTGGGCAGGAAAGGCCTCGGGGGTGTGGCTCCTGAAGGTCAACCAACGGCCTGCCAGGTGGACAACATCAGCTCTCTTAGCCTTCATGCCGTGCCAGCCACTGCAGATCCCTTCAGGGACCTGGATTACAGCAACAGCACAGCGGAGCAGACTGGCCACCAGACCCAGGGAACACCGGCCTGCGTCTCCTGCAGGGTGAGGTGAGGGGTGGGGTGCAGACCGAAGTCCTCTGTGTTGAGGGATTCTTCACCAGAGCTCCCTCTGTCCCCTGCCAGAGGGCAGACCCATCGTGCGGTGGCGGAGTGAAGGAAGGAGAGTTCTGTGTAGCTTTGTTTGTGGCCAGTGTACTGTCTCATCACCGTGGCAGGTCTTTCTTCTTAACATGCAAAGTAGAGTCAGGTTTTAGAGCACTTAGCTCATGCATCTTTCTTCAGATGAGGAAAGACTGCCGAGGACTGGGAAGGAGCCGGGTTGGGTATCCCCCTGAGCCTAGCCTCAGCTATTCCAGGGTAATGACATTACCTTTGTCTGTGAACTTGGGATAGACACAAAGGCGGGTTCAAGAAGGGGCTCCCGGACCCTCCAACCCCATCCAGCTCCCAACCACCAGGCCTTACACAGTGGTGTTTCTTCTCCATACAGTAAGTAGTCCCCTTTATTCATGGGGGATACAACCAAAGACCCTCGAAACTCCTTAGTACCAAACTCTATGTGTTTTTTATGTTCTAAAGACTAATCTATGATAATGTTTAATTTATAAAGTAGCTGCAATAAGAGAATAATAATAGAAAATTATAATTATATGCTATTATGAAAGGTTTGTAATACAAGCGCTTGCTCTCTAAAAGTAGCTTATTGTGCTGTAGATCTTAGCAACCTCCGTATAATTGATTCCATACTTCTATTAATTTGATGCCCCTCATATTTCACGTAAGGGAAGCACTTTATGACTCCTCTGGCGGACCTGAATTGCTAGCATCATTAACCTTGTGTTTTGAGGCCAAGGATTCCTTAAACACTAGCACTGCAAAAGCGCAACAGCCGTTCGACAAACAAGACACCTACAAGGCAGTGGTCCCCAGCATTTTTGACTGTTTTATTTGAAGACCCGGATGGAATGTTGGGTGTGTTCTGCAATAGGCCCTTGAAGAGTAGCTTTGCCATAGCAGCAGCAACAGTAAGGGAGTGGGGCTCAAAGCTCTGCCTCCTGTCAATCAATAGCAGTCTTGAAGCTGATAGGAAGAGGGCTTGATAGGAGGCAGAGCTTCACTCCATGCTCCCTGCTGGCAGCCCAGTCCTTCCAAGGCAGCAAATCCGTACTGACTGGTACAAGGCCCCAGGGTTGAGCACTCCTGTGCTGAGGGACTCATGAGCAGGTAGTATATATCTAGACACTCGGAACCAAAGGGTGATTGAGTGGGATGGCCAGGTTTCACCACAGTATTCGGAATGGCGCATAGTTTATAACTTGTGAATTATTTCTGGATCGTGAGTAACTGAAGCCACAGGTGAGGCCACGACCTCAGCGGCCTCTAGGCCAGATTTGGGATGATACCTGCTGGGATTGCACCAGCTGCCTCTCACTGAAGCGTGATGGGAAAAAAGGAGTAGATGAGAGATATCTTCACTTGTTTTGAAACATTTCACATAGACTTAAAGAAGATTGGTTAAGATTGTTGCAAATTTGTTCTCTAAATAAAGTTTGCTGTAGACTAACATGGGACAAGTCTCCTTAACTCTGTGTCATCCGGAAACAGGTAAGTAAGGCCTTTCTCCAAAACAGACCTGTGGAACTCTGACTAAGCCTGGGATGATTGTAGGTAGCCAGGGCTCATACCCGGATAATCTTGATGCTCAAGAGGAGACCAGCAGGTGTGAGTCCACTCCCTCTTATACCAGACCTAGGATGGGCCACAGCTCATCATACCCAAATTCCTAATTTTCTTCTGCTTCCAGACCCTTACCAGAAATCACAGGGTCAGGTTTTGAAAGACCTGCCATGCAAATTAGGCTACTTTCAGACTCCAAAATCCCCCAATCAGTGTATGACCCTTGCCCTGTTACCTGGTGGACCCACCTCCCTTAAACTGCTTGTAATCATGGCCCTCACCTCCAATAAACGAGCGGTTAACACTGATGCAGCCTCTCGGATGTGATTCTGTCTTACTCAGGCCACTCGAGACCCTGTCCCCCCAAACTTCACTGGTTCCTGATCTCTGGTGGCCAGTGGTGGCCAGGAACCCCTGGACCCTGACACCAACTGTGTTCCTAAGAGTGCACTGCTCATATCAGAGGCATCCACTTTCTTTTTTTCTGTTCTTTTTATGTCTTGTTTTGGTTTAGGATTAAGCTAGGTTGGTAACATAGTCTTTTCTTCCATTATTTATAAATGCTTCCCTAAACCTTTAGATCAGGCTTTTAAAAACAATAATAGCTAATACACAGCCAGGCAAGGGGCTAAGTGCTTTCCTGGCATTCTATTTTGTAACATGATTTTTAAAACATTTTTTCATATAATGTATAATGAATATATTCCTATAAGCATGACACAGTCCTCAAACATATAACTGTAAATGATTCAGAATTATACTGAGTAGAAATACCATTGCTTAGTCAACCCTCTTTTTATTGACTACCTTGGCCATTTCTAGTTTCATTGCTGAAAACATACTTCATGAGATATCCTATGATTTTTTCCTAAAAAATTCTAGAAAAGAAAGGTAGGACAAACATCAACCTTTGCATCAGCCTTCCAAAATGCCTTCCAGATATCTCTTTGCAATCCTCCCTTCCCAGCATACATGTAAATGTCTTCAGTAGACCTTGATTCCATGTTGGGTAGATTTGACAAACAGAAGACAGAATGATTTTATGGCTCTATTGGATGAGACTCTTGGCTTACTGGTCATATTCACTAGTACCTGCTGATGGCTCAGTCTTGCCCCCAAGATGGAGAAGAGAGGCAGAAAGCAGCAAGTCAGTGAAGCAGGAAAGCTCCAAGCAAACTCAGAAGAAGACCGAGAACTACCTTCCTCTCATCTCTGCAGCAGTTCAATATCTACTATCCTGTTGTGTCTATGTATGGGCATCCTATTTGCTATGGTTCAAATGTCCCCGCCAAAACTCATGTTGAAATTTAATCCTTGCTGTGGGGAACTAAGAAGATAGAAACTTAATCCACCGATGGTATTTGGAGGTGGGAACTTTGGGAGGTTATTCTAGTCAAAAGAGCTCAGTGAGGCAGGGCCTTCACCCATGGCTTTACAAGAAAAGGAAGTGAGACTTGAGGTGGGTGTTGAGTCTTGCCTGGTGATGCCCTGCACCCCCCCCCCTCCTCCACACTGCAGAAAGTCCCTGCCAACAAGAAGTAGCCAGTCAATTTTGAAATTCTCAGCCTTCAGAACTGTGAGCTAAACAAGTCTTTGGGTTTTTTTTAAATAAAGTTTTCAGTGTGTGGCATTCAGTTAAAGCAACAGAAAAAGGACTCAGAAACCACTGGGAAATGATTACAAATGGGAATAAATGTAGTTAAAAGGGTGATTAAAGCCTGAGGAAGTAAAATCAATGAGGAAAGCTGAAAGGAGCAGGGATGTTTGTCCTAAATAAAAAGAGGCCAGTTAGCGACCTAATTACTATCTTAAAGTTATAAAGAACTTTAAAGACAGTATTTTTTCTCAATATTAATAGAACATTGTGTAAAAATGGATAAAACAGCTTTAAGGTGGGCCTGATAGTGCAGGCCTGTAATCCCTTCAACTTGGGAGACTGAGGCAGGCGGATTGCAAGTCCAAGGGTAGCCTGGGCAACTTAGCAACCAGCAAGACCCTGTCTCAAAATAAAAAACAACCAAAGGCTGGGGACGTAGCTCAGTGGTAGAGTGCTTGCCTTGCATGTGCAAGAACCTGGTTTCAATCCCCAGTATTGAAAACAAACAAACAAACAAACAACAACACCAACCAAAAGGAATTTTCCAATTGGGTTTGGTGAAAATAGTGCAGATTAATCATCTTGTTCAATGGGAATGACATGTGCACCTGTCATCTGCATTTTGCTTTTTACAGACAGGCATTTAAAGAAGTTCCTTACCTTGCTAATACGCTCTCGGTTTATCTTCTAATCCCTGTTAAACACCAGGGGTCTAGCACTTTGCCTGGCAAGTAGCTTGTGCTCAGTAAGCGGCTACTCCTTACACGCAGACTAAAGATGGTACAACTAAAACTCGACTCTGCCTCTGCTACAATTCAAAGCTCATACCCTAACCACTGGGTGATGAAATCAGTGCTCAAGGCAATGCAGATAAGCAGCCTTTCCTTCAAGAACAGGACAAACACTTTGGTTTTGCCGACAGCTTTTTTCCAAGCCTACTGTGACACATCGGTGTGCCCAACATTTTACAGTAGTTTCTCCTTTTTTTTTTTTTTCATCTCCAGATAGTTTTTAAATTTTTGATTTTGAGACCAGGCCTTGCTATGTTGCTAAGTTTCCCAGGCTGGACCCAAATCTGAAGTCCCCTGCCTCAGCCACCCAGAGGGCTGGGATGACAGCCCACATCACTGGGCCCAGCGTCTCCTTCTTATCTAAGATTTTACTTTCTTCGGTTAGGGTAACTGTGGTCAAGTGCAACCTAAATATTGAATGGAGAATTCCTGAGATAAATAATTCATAAATTTTAAACAACTTTTATTATGGTATACATGCATTATGAGCTCTTTTACAATGTAAAAGAATCTGTTACTGTGCCTACTTTACAAATTGAAATTTATCCTAGGTGTGTTGCTATAGGAATAAATATAGTATGTAGAGGATTCAGGGATGTCTGTGGTTTCAGGCATCTACCGGGAGACCGGGACACATGCCCCATGATGTAAGGCCCTGTTGTACCACCAAGGGCAGAGTCCACGGTGCAAAAAGCATCCTTTCTGCAACCTTCCACGGCTCTGTCTCTTCTCTGACCCTCACCACTGTCCAGCAAGAGCCTTTCTGCTTCCTCCATTCTAGGTGACCCTCCCTTCTCAGACCACTTCTAAAGTGGTCTACTTGTTCCTGTTGGCACTCCAGTCTGGTGACCACTGGAGCCTGATCTCTAGTCTGAAGCTTGAGGAGTTTAGAGAAATATTCACCTTCTGAAACAATTCTCATCTGGGGAGAGAGTCACATAGCAGCAGCTGAGGAAATATAGCTTTTATCCCCAGTCACCTTATTTAATGGTAGACATTACCTGTTTAGGAGCTATAAACACCTGCCACTAGTTGAGTTCCATAAGCTTTCTGGTGGCTTATCTGCCACCACGTGACATGAGACATGGGTTACCTGGCGTCTTAGATTGTACCAGGTCCTGTAACTACTTTTTAAACATTCCTCTGACATACTTTCAAGGACAGTCTGAACTACATAGTAAGTTCAGTATCAGTGTGGACTGCAGAGCAAGATCCTAACTCAAGAAAAAAGGTGGTTGGTGAAGGGTAAATATTTTATTTGTAGACAATATCACACCAGACTCTGCCTTGAGGTGAAAGAGAGACAGAACCCAGCTGAGCACATGCCATGGAGACTGTTCCCAAGTGAGACAGCCCCTGCGCCCAGCCGCCTGCACAGAAGCTGCAACTCCTCACAGTGTCGCTCAAGAAGGCAAGTGACAGGCACTCTGGAGATACCCCTGGATCTGTCTTACACAGGTTGAATAATTCATGCATTAGCACTTAACTGTCAGTGACATTTGCTCAGACACACGGGCTGGCGTGCCACGCTGAAACATGAGTTACTTCTGGAACAGCAGGTAGGGCAGAATTCACATGAGAAGAAACAAGACCACTTTTGCAAGACAAAGCCTTCTCATGCAGGGCAATAGGGAGGGCACCAGGAGGCAGGGGGCTGGGCTGAATTTTGGGCAAAGCATGGGGACATCTTGATGATGCTGTGCTCACTCTCTGTCCCTAACTCCACACCCATGAAGGTGGGACCCATGCTTTGTACTAGGACTACCACAAAAACTCTATGCATATTCAAAAGATAAAATTTCTTCATGAAACCCAATCTTCTCTTCCCCCATTTTATTAATATGCATATATGCAATACATAATGTTTACATTGAACTTGAATATTTTGTGCACATATATGCCAAGTCAAAATTACAATTTCTTTTCCTCCTCCTTTTCAACCCTCTCACACTCTTTGAGCCCCGCCCCCCAAACTTCGACTATCCCTCCTATTAGTTCAATGGAATACCTAGGCCACCAACAAGAACTTCTGTCACTTAAGTCATTCTCCTCCCCTTCTCATGAGTCTGAAAAGCATCTTCTTAGGATAAGCCAGAGAAGTACAGGGAAATGAAAACAAAGAATGGGGCTGCTTTGGCAGTTGTGGGGGCCCCACGCAGCCGGGGTCATGGGAATCATTGTACTCCTGAGCTTTATTCTACATTTGTATATTGAATCTGCCTTAGTATTCTTTAAAAATTTCAAAGAAATATTCAGGTTGGGGCCTTTATTCCTGATTTTTTGCTTTTAAAGTATGACTTAGTAGATCCAGAGATAAATCACCATGATACGGTTTCTACCAACATTCTGGATGATTTTCTTTTTTGCTAAATCCAGTCTTTTTAAATCTCTGTGTTGCCTGAATTCACTGCTACTTTTGACACACTAACCACAGCTTGTACTCATCCAGCCTCTTAGAATCTCAATCTCATGAGCAGCCGGGGTGCAGTTAACACCTGTGAACTGATGCTTCCAAACACACCTTCATCGGTCAGTTCTCTCAGAATTTAATCCATGCTACCTCTACAGCAACATACTGCTGCGAAGTAAAAATGATGACAGTACCTGTCTGGTACAATCACCATTTTTGTTACTGGAAAAAGGAACACCTAACACTCATGACTTAAAGGAGAAGAGGTTTACTTTAGCTCATAGTTCAGAGGGCTCAGTCTGTTTTATGATCTTCTGGCAATCACCATGACAACGGATCTGGTGGAGAAGAGCTGCTCACAGCATTGCAAGAAGGAAGCAGGCGCCTCCCGAAGAAGCCTGGGCAAGAGTTTGTATCCTTTCAGGCCACGTGTCCAGTAACGCACCACACGCCCAGTAAAGTGCCACATACTTGTAGTCCACTGGCATCATTGGGGATGCTGGCCTCCCTTTCACATTCTAAGTTTCTGTTAAGTATTCTCTGCAGTACTGGCTCAGTGGCTGCAAATTCCTTTAAGCTGTCTCTGTCATGGAAAGTTTTTAAGTTCTCCCTTTAAATTAAAAGATAATTTTGCTGGATATAGCAGTCTTGGTTGGCATTTATGTTCTTTTAGTGCTTGGATGACATAGTTCCATGATCTCCTTGCTTTTAGAGTTTGGATTGAGAAGTTTGCAGTTATCCTGATGGGCTTATCTTTGTAGGTCACCTTCTGTTTTTCTCTTACCACTTTTAGTATTTTCTCTTTGTGTTGGGTTTCTAGAATTTTAATTATGATGTGTTATGGTGAGGATCTCTTCTGGTCAAAGTTGTTTGGTGTTCTATATACCTGCAATAGTTCCATGTTCATTTCTTTTCTTAGATTTGGGAAATTTTCTTTCATTATTTCATTAAACATGCCTTTAAGCCTTTTGTTTTGTCCTCAGTCTTCTCCTGGATTCCCATAATTCTGAGGTTGTTTCTCCTTGAATCATCTACCAGCCATTGTAATGATTCACTTTCTTTATTTACTTTGTATTCTTCATGGCCTGTATGTTGCAGCTCAGTCACTTTATTTTCTAGGTCTGACATTCTATTCTGAAGTTGTTTAAAGTGGTTGCTTACTATTTCCTGTGTGTTTTTCATTTCCTGAATATCTGCATTTAATTTTTCTATATCTCTGTTGTGTTCTTAATTTCTTCTTTTGTCTTCATTATCTTCTGGTATATTTCTTCTCTGGTCTCTTCTAGTTGCTTTTCAAGGCTTGCTTTTTGCTTAGCTATGTGTTGGTGTAGCTCTTGCTCTGTCTGTCTTATTTCCTGCTTTAATTCCTGCTTTAATTCACTGAATTTCTGGGCCCAGAAGTTACATCCTTTTTGCCCTTTTCTTTTTTGGATTCTGCAATTTCAGAATCCCTGGTATCGTCTTCTGGGGTGTCAGGTCTTTTTGTAGGAAATTTGTTACCATGTTTCCCCATGGTTCTGCTTTCTCTGGCTGTCTCTGATGTGCAGGAAAGAAAATGGCTCCTGCTGACATCACTGCCTGAGATGGCTGCTGAGCCCTGTTTTGGATCTGGGATCCCGGAGCCTTTTCTAGGGGGAGCACATGCTGCGTTTGTAGCACACACACATGCGTGTTGGTGCTTCTGAGGCTGGAGCCGCCCGCGGCCAACAATTCCCACTTCTCTGGATCCGTGCTTACCTCGGGCTGAGGTTCTGGCCTCTGGACCTTCCTCTGTCTGTGTTCTGTGGGTGCTGGCAGCTCGGGGCTGCCCCTAGTTGGCTGCTTCTTTCCTCCTCTTCTGATGTGACTTCAGGATTTCTGACCCACCCACAGCCTCCTCTCCGTTGTTGTGTGCTCCATCCTCTCCCAGCTCTGTCGGATGTTCAGGTCCCTGCGACCTTTCCTCTGTCGTCAGCTGCCCGTGGCTCTAGACATTTGTAGCCAGCTGTGGTGGCTTCCTGGGCCGCAGGGATTTTTTTTTTCCTCTGCTTTCGATGATCCTATGGAATTTCTGGCCTCCCACTGGCCGCCTCTCTTTTTTGGGGGAATGGTCCTCTCTTTCCTAGCTACACCAAAAACTCTTTTTCTAACTAAATTCTTGACTTTTTAAATGAGCAGGTAAGGAGACATTGTGAAGTGCTATTACTCAGTTGTCATCTTGACTGAAGTCAATTTATTATACATTTTATAATGAACCAGAAGAGAGAAATTTAGAACTTTCCAATATGAAGAAATGATAAATGTTTAAGAAGAGGTGTATGTTTTTATTGTCATTGTTTGACCATTATACATTGCATACATGTACAGAATTATCACATTGTACCACATAAATATGTACAGTTATTATGTGCCAATTTTTAAAAATTTAAATTTACCACTTGTTGGAGAGACTGGTTTGACTTTCCTCAAGTCAGAACTATGCATAGTAGGTTGGCTTCCTGGGTTGGTTATTACAGATCAAGGGTTAGTGTGCTGGGCTGATTGCTGCAAAATGTGGATTGAAGTATTCTATTTACATATACCAAGGTTTATTTGTGTATTCAGTAAAACCAAAACAGAAAGGTGTATATGAAGGTACCCCATGCCCTGCCCGCAAAACACACACACAGACTTGCACACGCACACACACACCCTCTGCCAATCTCTGCTCTGCCCTTGAGCAGTTGGCAGTCCAGGCAGCAAGGCAGCCTTCTCTGGCAGTCACAGTATTGATACAAGGCTACTCATTCTCCTTACAGAGCAGATAGTGGTATGCTTTACATTCAAGAGCAAGGTGGAAGCTGGGAGCTGGTGTGGTGGAAAGGTTCTCAGAGAAGGCAGCAATAAAAGTATTTGTGTGAAAGGAGGGGCTTCATCACCTTTCACCAGGGG
Source organism: Ctenodactylus gundi (assembly GCA_004027205.1). Lineage (NCBI taxonomy): Eukaryota > Metazoa > Chordata > Mammalia > Rodentia > Ctenodactylidae > Ctenodactylus > Ctenodactylus gundi. Next base: position 652,062 of record PVKB01000424.1, on the reverse strand, counting down.
CCTCTGCTGGGTCAGGGCTGACGGCACCTCTCATTCCTCTAGAACCTTCCGTCTGGTCTTCCATGTTCTACTGAAAGGAACTGTCAAATAACACCTCTGGTTGTACTGATTGAAATCTTCTCCTCGTTCTTCACACTTCTGAATGGTTCTCACTACAATATCTTTAAAATCCAAATAGCCCCAGGAAGTGCTACATCCCATGCATGTGGGCACCCTACTCCACGATGGCTACAAGAGGTACTTAAGTGGCTTTTGTCTGATTTTGAAAGAAAATGACAAGAAAAATCCGATTTTTTTTTTGAGACAGGATCTTGTTCTGCAGTTTAGGTTGGACCTGAACTTACTACATAACCCAGGCTGGCCCAGAATTCATGACAACCCTCCTTCCTTAGCTTCCCAATCACTGGGGTTACAGGAGGGCACCACCGTGCCCAGCTCTCATGTAGCCTTGTGCTTCCTAGACAGCACTCTGGTGACTGAGTGACACTTTCAGTCCTGAAATCTGAACATTTGGTGGTGATGAGAATCAGCCAAAGAGAAGGGCTGAAAACACAAAAGACACAGTTCTGGAAAAAGCAAATAATGAAGATAGAATTGAGATACATGATTTGGATGTAGAGGCAAGAATTTCCATGGAAAAATCTTGTAATGCAGAGAATCATTCTCATGGTTTTCCCAGAACTGCATTTTTGGACCTGTAGTAATATGAAGGAAATCCTTGTCTTGCCAGCAGAATGTTGTGCGGCGTGAGCACTGCTTGGTTTAGTGAATGACTTGCCCAACAACAGCCTGTTGATGTCTCAGATTTTAAAAAGCGAGACAGAGGCCAGGTGCCATGCATGGAAAGGGTGGGGCTTAAAGCTTGAGTGGAAGACAGAGTTAATAAAGAGATGGTGAGCCCCAAGGCTTGGTAGGGAAGGACACCTTCTGAGGAAATCAAAACCTCTAATGGGATTTTAATGAAGTTGGTTGCTATGATGGGTGTGAAGTCCTCCTCATCTGTCTTCCTGGGAATTTTTCAGTAAAATCAACATTGTTCAATACTGCTTTAAAGTGTGAGTTGGCTTAAGGGTTGGTGTAAAAATAAACTGGAGAAAATAGAAGCATGAATTGTGTGCATACATGGTATTTTTTTATCATAATGAAATCTCTCTTAAGGGTGGGGCTTAAAGCTTGAATGGAAGAAAGGGTTAATGAAGAGATGGTGAGATCCAAGACCTGGCCAGGCTTGAACTTGTGGTCTTACTGTCCTCACCTTCCAGAGTGCTGGGATTACTGGTGTGTACCACCATGCCTGGCTCATGTCAAGATTCCTTCTCTTATCTTGGTCTGCTTTGCAGATGCTGTTACAAAATGCCACAAACTTGGTAGTTTATAAACACGGACATTTATTTCTCACAGTTCTGGAGGCTGAAGAAAATGTGGTCAGGATGTAGGCAGATCGGAAAGTCCAACGAGAGCTGCGTTGCCCAGAGAGGAGGAAAACTGTTTCTTACATGCCAGAAGGCAGAGTGCCAAGCATGCTACCATGCTGCACACTCAGGGTGACACTTCTTTTATAATGACCCTAATCACCTGTTAAAGTCCCTTGCTGGCAACTCTGAATTTTGGACCCATTCAACCATAGCATCCTGTGGTTAGGGTTCTCCCCTTTTTCTGTTAGTATTGTATGCCAGGTTTTCGCTGAGTGGTCAAGGGCAAGAGGGATGGAGAGGTGAAGAGACAGAACACAGGATTTTTAGTGCAGTGGAAAAATGTTGTATTTTTCAAATATTCTGTATTTTTTAAAAAAACTCACAGAATGTACAATATCAAGAGTGAACCCAGTGTCAACCATGGGCTTTAGTTAAAAATACATCAGTACTGGTGCCTCAATTGAAACAAACACACGATGCTCACATTAGCAAGATGTAAATAAGAGGGAAAACTGAGCAGAGAAAGAATGTATTCTTCAGCTTTACTTTGATCCAATATGTAAAAAAAGGAAGAAAAGCTTATTTTGACTCGTGGTTTTAAGTGTTTCAGCCCACGGTCACTTGGCTCTGCTCTTCTAGGCCTGTCTCAAGGCAGAAATATCATGGCAGAGGGCTGGGGGGAGGAAGGGCACTCGCTTCATGGCCATCAGGAAATAGAGAGAGGGAAAGAGCAATAAAGTCCAAGAGGATTCAGCTGGGGACCAGAATTAGTCCCCAAGGTCACTTCTTCAGGATTCATTCTCTTCAGCTAGGCCCCACCTCCAGTGTCTGTCGCCTCCTAACGGTGCCATCACCTTGTCATCTCGCCCGTGGATTACTCCACAGATGGAGCTGCAGCTCTCATGACCCAATCACATTTCAAAGGCCCATCAGCAATTACGCTTTCAGTACAATGAACTCTTAGGGGATATTTTGAGTGTCAACCATACGTAGGGCAGAAAGAATCTCTACTTTCTGTACGATATTTTCTACTTTCTGTGCAATACCTTGGTAAACTTAATAAATTCTCTAACAAAAGTTTATTATAAATTTTTTTAAATGTTGGTGTATGTGACATTTGGCAAGGCTGTCGTCTCCCTATATTACAGCAAAGAGTGGCTGAAGGGTAAATAAGGAAGGCAAGACCCTCTTGTGTTTAGGAACCAACTGAGCAGTGCCCTTGCAAAGCCGTTATGGTCCATCCCTTGCAGGTGTGGAGTGAAGGTCAGGACCCAATATGCGCAGGCAGGATTTGAATCCAGCTCTTCTGTTCAAGATCGTTCTGTCATGCAACATTCAGAACGCTCCCCCCTCACCATGGAGGTGGTGCTCACAGGCAGGGAGACATACAGTCAGATGCCCTGATACAACACACACAGTAGGTGTTCACATATGACTGCTGTAGACCAAGTGGGGAAAAGCAAGAAAGTTCCCTAAGTGGGACAGGAACTAGAGGGAGCCCATAGACCTGATTCACTGCACAGAGGCAAATAAAGAACACGAAGCTGTACACATCCAGCTATGGTGGTCTAAAATATTTAGGGAAAAATAAAACATAAACTAAAAATATTCCCTCCGTCGCCGGTGGCTGACGGTGCACACCACCCGCTCGTCCCCCACTGTCAGCTCACGATAGCCCGTTGTGAGGGCCCGCTGCGTCGCTAATTTCTCCTGTTAAGAGCAGCCATGGCTAAAAGCTTCATGGAGACCATGGGGCCTAGTCCGCTGTGCTTCTGGAACGTTCGGTAGAGAAAGTGTGATTTGGAGCTGATTTGGAGGTAAGCCTGTCAGTCCCTCTGCCCAGCAGTGCCTCCTCCTCTGCCACCAGCGTGCCTGGCCAGGCACCAGCCCCTGCTCACGATGGTCACCCCAGTGGTCAGGAGCTGCTGTGAATGCGCAGGCTGCTGCAGAACGGCAGGGGGTGGCTGCCCTTCCGCGGGAACCCCTTGGGACAGAACAGCTGCTGCCCCGTGGGCATCCTGCGCTCCACAGGCTCTGTGCGGGCCTGCAGCCAGTTCTGAAACCGCCTGATGCTAAGCCCCGCCCCTCGCAGATATCCTAGCCCATGAATTCTGAGTTTAGACACTCGTGTATGTGGGTGTTGTAAGGTTGGGAAGTGCTTCCAATTTCCCCAGCGCAGCCCAAGCCGGGGAGCAGAGGACGCAATCAATGAGGCCTCAGGGGCCGGGCAGACACCTCCTCTGCTTTGAACTTCCTGAGAATTTTGTCAGACGGTGACCACATCCTTCCTGCAGGCTGGGTGCTAGCACCCGGTCTCTCTGGACGCGCGGCAGCCTGGCGTTACCCAGACCGCGTTCCAGAGCGCAGCACGATGCGGGTCAGACAGCGTGCCACGGGCTACAGTCTCAGTATCAGCAAAGACCGCGATCTCAGACCGTCCCGTCACCTCAGTTTTCAGGTGTATCTGCACAATTCACAGACTATTTTTTTTAATGGTGGTGGCAGCTTCGGGGAAATTTTTCTTTTATTTCCTGACACTATGTTTTCATTTTCCCTTTTTCTTCAAGGGTCTTGGTAAGGTTTATGAGTCTTCTCACAGAACAGAGCTCTCGCTCTCTTGGCCTTATCATATGCTGATTTTTCTAAGTCATTATTTTTAAACTAACTTTCACTTTCCTTGGCTTTACTTTTCTGTTATTTTCTAGGCTTCTTCAGATAGACTCTTAGCTTATTGATCTTTAATCTTTATTTATTTCTAACATGAATTCTCCAGGCTCTAATTTTCTTCTAATCATTGCTTTAACTATATCCTAAGCAGAGATATATAATAGTTTATTATATAGTAATTCATTTAAATTGATTTCTCCCTTGTCTCATAGATCCTTTTAAAAAGTACTTCTTAATTTCCAAACAATTTTTTGAAGACTTCGGGATATGGTAAGAGTGTATCTGCATCCTTAAGAAGAATGTGCATGCACAGTTACTGGGTGCGCAGTGTTCTACACGTGTTCCACACATGTTCTACATGTGTTTGCTGGGTCAGAACTGCTAATGATCGCTCACTCTCCCTATAGTTTTACTAGTTTTGAAACCAGTTTGTTTTATTAATATCTGAAAACAAAGGATGTCAGAATCTCCCAGAATAACTATGATTTTTGTCTTTTTTATTTTTATTTTAGAAAATTTTGCCTCAGCAATTTTGAAGTTATATTACTTGTGTAAATAAAATTAAGAATTGTTTTATCTTTCTGGAAAATTGGACCTTTTATTATTATGAAATGTCTCTTTTAATCTATGATAATATTGACTTATTCTTCCTAAAGAATATGTCTAATACTGATAGAACAATATGAACAATATAAACTTTCTTTTGATCAGTGAAAGAAGATTTGGTAAATTTTTTAAGCTACTCTTTTAAAATTCCTTTCCCTCAAACTTTCTGCACTGTCTTTACATTTTAGATGTGTCTTATACAAACCATAATCCAGGTTGTACTTTTATTTAGTTTGAACCATTTTTATATTAATTAGAGCATTTAGCCTAGTTATAATTAATTAAATTTGATATTTTAGGGTATTCATATTTTTTAATTTCCATTTTTGTCAATTTGGAAATTGTATTTTTTCACATTCTTCTTATCATAGTGAGTACATCATTGAAGAGGCACAAATGCCCGAAAATAATTGGTTTGCCTCTATTCCTGCTTGTTTCCTGTACCGTTTTTGTGGGCATCCCTGGGTTATGGAATATGCTTGAACAGGTGTCTTGGCTGGGCCAGAGCTGGACCCCAACTTCTCCAGAGGGTGGCTATCTGTCACTGGAGTCCGGGGCTGGGGTGGACTCTCTATCTTCATCTACCGCTGGCTTTCAGGCACTCACATGGTGGTGGGAGGAGGTCGCAGATGGCAGAGATCAGAGGAGACATCCAGGCTTCTGAGAAAAATAAATACTGTGCAGAAGAGGAAGGGGTAGGGCAAGACATGCAGACCTTCTACAGGTCCAGGATCAAGAGGGTGCTGGCACTCAGGCCCACCTTCTCCAAGGTTCCATCACCACGTGTTGACTTGAGGTGGGCATGTAGCTTAAAAATGTGCTGTGCCACCTCCCAGAGCAGATCCTGGAGTCGAGTGGGCTCCCTTGGCCTTGAAGGGTGGAAGGAAATGGCAGACACCTGTTAATAAAATTTGACCAGCGGAAGAAGATCTGATTCAGAGATGACTCTCTGCAGCCTTCCAAGTCTCTGCAACAGGCAAGCAGCCACCTGGTCTGCTGAGCAGGTGTGTCCATGAGCAGGCAGGACTGGGCTGTGAGATCTGACGATAGCCGTTATGCCACTGTTTTTATGTTCACCAGCAGAGAAGCCTGGCACTCGGGTGAAAGAAAGAAAAGGCTACAATCTAAACACAAAGAGACTCGGGTGGGGACAATTCACACCATGGATTACAAGAGACGGGCTTGAAAATCCCCAGGCAATATGCTTCTTGAGTCGATGAGACAGGCCCAAGTCTATGTTCTAATTAAACCTTCCAAGAACTTAATTGAAATTTCACTTAATGCCTCTCTAGACATTTTTCTGAAAATCCCCAGTTCTTAGAAACAGACGTCTTTATTGGCTGTAACATTTCTCATGCTGCAGCTACCCTGGCAAAGCTCATTTTTAGAGGAGAACAAGGTCCCTCCACACCTCGGCTAGATCACCCCACTCCCAGCTCCCTGCAGCTGTTCTAGAACTCCATTAAGAAGCTGGGACCCCATGCACATCATATCATCAGCGATCCCACAAAGCAGCTGTGAAGCCAACGACTGTATGCAGCCATGGGGAAAAACAGACCCTAACTCTAAGCTTGGATACTGGGGAGACAAATCCAACCAGTCAGCCTTTTACTGGGAAGAAGTAGGTGAAGTCCTTAAAAACAGGTAGACTCCATTTTTTGATAGTTGACTGCTGGCAACCTGTAAATCTCACCCTCTTCTCTGTTGCCCTGTGTCTGATCAGGAGGCCCACAGTTCTTACCTCTGGCATCCATGGAAGACGTAAACCATGCTAGGCCCTGCCCGTGTGCATGACTCTCACCCTAGCCAAACTCCTCGACATAAAAGCGCCAAACCAGTCTTCTTTCCCTGCTTTCTCAAGAAATTTTCGGACATGTTCACGAGTTTTCCTGCTCTCTCTCTCTCTCAGGCAATCTCATTGTTTAAACAGGAAGTTTCTCGTGCCCCCTTCATTTCTGTTCGGCACCGTCAGTCTTGAAGTTTGAGACCAGCGTCGGAAGGAGGATCTGTCCTGCTTCTTCAGCATGCTCTTGGCCAGCCAGAAAGCAAGAGGAGGACGAGCTCAGCTCAGGGCCGGAACATGCTGGCTGCGCATGTATTGGACAGCAGGCATGCCTCTATCTGCCGTGGCCAAGGTCAGCTCATCTCCTGGCTGCATGTTGAAACCAAAGAAGTGGCCTCGAGAGTCCTGCCAAGCAGCTTCCAATCCCAGATGTATAGCTTCCAAGCATGCAGCACAAAGCTGAGTACCAACCAGAACTACCATGCTAAGTATTACAATGAAAAACAAGTGACTACGTAGCCACTCCTCACTGGAAAATCCTGACAGGAATGTCTGCCCCCGATTTCATGAGCAAGACCTAGTCCCTCTCCACCAGTACTTCTCAGCAGCTAGAGTTTGGACATGATTTGAGAGTGTTCCCCAAGCGTTCATGAGATAGAATTTTGATCTTCGGTGTGGTAACATTGGAGTGTGATGGAACCTTTAAGAGGTATGGCCTAGTGGAAAGTCCCCGAGTCACTAGGGTGCTACATCATCAGAAGGGATTAAGGTAGTTCTTGTGAGATGTCGAGTTAGTTCTTGAGAGAGTGAAATGTTGTAAGAGTGAGACCAGCCCTAAATCTTTTGTTGGTTTCTTGATCTCCCCCTCTCACACATTCTCCTACCAGGCAGCCCTCACCAGAACTGAGCTGATGCTGGCAACATGTCCTTGACATTCCAGAACTGTAAGTTAAATAACCTTTCAGCTTCAGGCACTTCCTTACATTAACAAAAAAGGCACTAGTGCATCCACCTTTCCTACTTCTGATGCAGCCTGCGCTCTGGACACCCAGCCCTGACCTGCTACATTTAAGGCTGAGGAGGAAGAGCTCAAGCTCATTGGAGCCCTTCTGGGGCATTGCACCAGAAGGCCCTGTATGTCGTTACACTGGGAAAAAATACAGGACAAGGACAGAAAAACAGCATCTGAGCCCAGTCCTGGCTCTTACTAATTGTACGATTTGCTAACTCCTTCCTTTTGCCAAGCCTCAGTTCCCTCATCTCTAAGTGTAGACCCAATGGGACAACAGTGTGACAGCGTGGAATGGGACGCACCGTATCTGTTTCCAAAAGGATTGTTAAGCTACATTAATCTCAAGCAGGCTTTCCCCAAAGATTTTCCCACTTACAGGTGCCACCCACCTTTCCTGCATGTGTGTTCTAGGAAATGGCAGCCTGGGAGATTTGCAGGAAGCACAGGCGCCTTAGCCTTTGCAAAGTCCTTTTGCTAGCAGGCAGTCGCCATTATTTTTATCAGAAAGAAGTTTCAAATGACACAAGTAGATTTTTGGGAACTGGAATAAAAAGTAACGTTTTCAAAATGCTGTGCAAAAAAATATTGTCTCCTTAAAAGACGGTCTCTTGAAAGCCTTAAAAAATTATTCTGAACAGTACTAACCAATCTCCCTGCACTGTCTTTGAGGGGGAAAAATAAAATGTAAGTATGTGTTTGGGGATGGGGTGGGAAGGGATCTTTGAAAAGAAATTGCCTAGATCCAGGGGCTAATATAGAAATCAGCATCATTGAATCTGGATGTCAATCCAACCCTTCACTACTTACACTGCCTTAGAAATTAAATACTTTTGGATTTTCCCTAAACTCCCAAGTGAACTTATTCCTACTAGTCTAGACTCACAAAATCCTGCCCTTTCTTATATCACTAGCCCTATTTTTGAGACCAAATGAAACTTCTAGGAAGGGGATTCCCCAGGGCAGGCCCAGTCTGTGACTTTTTTAATTAACAACTACAGTGAAAATTAGAGGGAGACCTTTCCCACCCCTGCGCTCAAGCACATAGCTAGGATTGTGATCAGGTGGACGGAGCACTCCTCCAATGGGATTTGTAGTCTTTTAATTAAATTTGCTGGCTAATAAGTTTATTCAGCTTAGGCAAAGAATATCGCTGCCAGAAATCCACACAGACCTCAGAATATCAATAGTGGCATCTTGGGATGATATGCTTGTTTGTGGGGGCTGCCTGACAAAGTATCACAAACTAGCTGGCTTAATACAATAGATACTTATTGTCTCTCTGATTTGGAAGGCAGAAGTCCAAGATCAAGGGGTAGGCAGAGACTCTGCAGGATTTAGGGAAGAAACTTTCCTTGCTTCTCCCAGCTTCTGGGGCTCCTGGTGCCTGGACTACGGCAGCAACGTTCCAGTCTCTGCCTTCAAGGACCTTCTTCCCCTGTGCACGTCTCCTTGTGAACCAAAATAGAAATCTCCGTTTTGAAGTGGCGGGTGCCAAGACTTTTGTCTCGGTGATTGACAAATGACTAATAAACATTTTAATATCAGAGAAGTGGGGTTGTTGCTGTGACTCAATCGGACCATGTGGCTTGGAAGCTTTTGGAAGTATGTAGGAGGAATTTGGAAAGGTTTGAATGAATTTTAGTATAAATTTCCATTTTTTTCTTGTATTCCTGCTATTCTAAGATTAAGTTTTTTGAGTCTCCTATAATCTGTAACATTCTATTTTTTGTTGATGTTGAATTACTTCATGGTTGTTAACAGTCTGGTGTATACATACATTCCTCTCTACATTCAAAATTCTCTCTTCATTTTGTGTCATTTTAATGGACGTTTCGTCTCTTAATTCTCTTCTTTCATCTCTTCGTATTTTGGGATTTCTTTAGTGAACTTGTCATTCTTGTCTTGTATTAACTTCTGTAATTCTGTTAGTTTTGCGTTTGTGTCTTCCATAAGTTCTTTGGTTAATTTTTTTTTTTGAATTCTGCAAGTATTTTGTGTAAATTGGTATCAGAGTCTGTCTTGCATTCTTTGAGTGTTTTGTGTAGTTTGTTGTCTGAGTAAGACTTCTGTTCTTCCAGTAGGCTATTTTTGTTTTGAAGTTGAGGAATTTTGTGTCTTCCTCTGGTTCTGAGTCTCTGTTGGTGGGTTTGTATAAGTTCAATACAAAAAGCAATAATATTCCTGTACTCTTGCAATAAAGTCACTGAAAAAGACACTTAATTCTAATTCTTCATAAAGAATTCTTTATATTCTTAACATTGCCACACAAAAATTAAATACCTAGAGTCAACCTAACCAAGAACTAAAGAACCTTTACCATGAAAACTATATTACACTGAAAATAAATTAAAAAGGACATTAGAAAATGACAAAATCTTTAGTTTCTAGATAGCCAAAACTAATATTGTCAAAATGACCATTCTGTCAAAACTTATATACAGATTCAATGCAATTCCTATCAAAATACCAACATTTCCATAAAACTGTCAATAGAAAAAATTCTAAAATTTATATGGAATAAGAAAAGACCCAGAATAGTCAAAGCAATCTCGATAAGTAAGACAAAAGCAGGTGACATCACAGTTCCAGACATCAACTTATATTTCAAAGCACTGATGATAAAAATCATACAGTATTGGCACAAAGACACAGGTGGACCAAAAGAACAGAATTGAGGATGCAGAGACAACCTTAAGTACAGTCAGCCATCTGACCTAAACAAAGGGACCAGAATCATATGCTGGAGAAAAGGTAACCTCTTTAACGAATGGTGCTGGGAGAGTCGTTATCCACATGGAGAAGAATGAATCTAGACCTACATCTTTCACCCTGTACTGAAATCAAATCAACGTGGGTCAAAACTTAGATATTAAAACAGAAACACTAAATCCAGTGGAGGACAAAATCTGCAAAATTCTTGAAGACACAAATGTAGGCAAGGATTTTCTCTGCTTCTGCATAGCAATGAAAACAACAGAGTGAAGAGAGAACTGACAGAATGAGAAAAAAAATGCTTTTTACTCCTTGGACAGGGCTAATATTTAGGATATACAAAGAGCTGAAAAAGTAAACCACAAAAACAAAAGACTCAATTTTAAAAAATGACCAGTTGAGTAGAAAGAAGTACAAATGGCCAACAAATATTTGAAAAATGTTTAACATCTTTAGCCATTAGGGAATTGTGAACCTAAACAACACTGAAGTTCCATCTTAGCCCAGTGAGAATGACTATTATCAAGAACTCAAAAATAGTAAATGCTGGCAAGAATGTGGGAAAAAGAAACATTTCTACATTGCTGGTGGGACTGTATACTGACACAACTACTATGGAAATCTTTATGGAGAATTAAAAAAAAAAAACCCTGAAAATAGATATTCCACTTGACCCACTACATCCTTTCTGGGTGTCCTACCAAAAGATTGAAAAGCAACATATAACACAGATATGTGCATACCCATGTTTGTAGCAACACAACTCATAGCAGCTAAATCATGTAAGATGTTGAAATGCCCATCAACATATCAAAGGGTAAATAACTTGTTGTACATGTACACAATGGAGTACTACTCTGCCATGAAGATAGATAAATTTGAGTAATTGGTACGAAAACAGATGCATTTTGAGACCACTATGCTTAGGGAAACGAATCAGACCTAAAAGATTAAATATTGCAAGATTTCTCTAATATGAGAAACTCAAAGTATAAGTAAGTAAGAGATTCAAACAAGAGATGGCATGAAGCAGGGAGATGGATTTGTGGAAGGGAGATGGGGACGTGAGAGAGTGTGGGAGGGCAGAAAAGGGTGAGAAGTGGATGTGCCGTCGATTTTACCAAATTCTTCAATACACAGTTCCTCAAGCTTAATGTAATTATTATCTATCACAATTACATACCGCTAACAATAATAACTCTTGGGAAAAAAACTGAGCCCAAATAAAACTCTTCTCCTGTAAGTTATGGGTGTTAAGTATTTCGTCCCAGTAACAGGCAAGGGAGTAATACTAATCCCTACCCCAGCGTGCTGGTGTAAGTGATCTGAGGAGAAACTTTTTGCATATTCCCAGATAATTCTTGAAACAAGGAAAAGCCTGCATAAACCCTCCAGCTTTGCTTGATTTTAGCTACTTGCTTTACTCTCCCAGGTTAGAGGTCCCCTAGCTGAGCAGTAGCGTCATAGCAGCCCCGCTGCGGACAACGCCTCTCAGGAGGGGTCTGGGTGGCAGTAGTCGTCTAAGTTGTCTTTCAGTAACTTGAAGGCTGCTTTTGTCTACCTCAAAGCAATTAAGACCGCTGACCCTTCGCCTGGACCTTTTGATGTCAGAGACCTGAAGCCCACCCTCCAAGCGCACTGACCCTGCTGCTTCTCAGCTCGTATGAAGAGCTATGAAGTGTAATTAGGCACACGCACACCACCCATTACACCACTTTATCTTAGCTCCAATCATCTCTACTCATACCGCAGGTCACCCGGTGTCTTAGTTAATTTTTCATTGCCCCAACTCAACACCTGACACGCACAAATTTAAAAGAGGAAAAGTGTATTTTAGCTCACAGGTTCAGAAGGTTGCAGTCCATTCATGGGCAGCTGGCCACAGCGGAAGCACACGGCAGAGGTAGAGGCAGCTCCTCAAACAGGAAACCACACCCCTCACAGTGCTGCAAGCCGGAAGCCAAGTCCCAGAGGAAGGGAGGAAGTAGCGCATACATTTCAGGTTTTGGCCCAGTGACCTGCCTCTTGCCTCTTCCGGTGCCAACCTCAGTGTTCCACCCTTCTAGGTTTAAACTCAATCTACCACACCCCTGTCATCTACAATCTACCACATGCCTGTATTCCATCAGACACCCATAATCCACTGCTCCAGATCAGACTCCCATTTCCTCATAGCACATGGTTCCATAGATAATCTACAACATTCAAATTCATGAGATTTTGGGGGGATATTCCAGATCCATACCACGACACCCAGTTTCTTCATCTCCTAAGTAGCCCCGAGTCCTATCTTTGAGGGGTCAGATTTGAGACTTGGTTCCCCTGCCTCCTCACAATTGGAGCCTCATGAATACACTCTTTTCAAAACTTGTAATTTAGTATTTGGCATCGTGAGAGAAGGCAAACAGGTCTGGTTCGCTAATATTTTTATTTGTACCCAAGGGCGAAATCTATGAGCACAGCACATGTGGGTTGACCCTCTGACAATAACAGAGACCTCTTACCTGCAAACAGGAAGGTAACCACAGGTGGCAATAAAGATCACAAGGCCATATTTGTATCATACTGATACTTTCAGTTGCTGTGCTGTTTTGCCTGTCCTAATCATCATAAAATCGCACTGCCTGACATAATTGGGAATCCTAATGGGAACTGCTTTCTTACTCTTAATTGGATTCCAAGTTAGCATTAATCCTCAATTTAAAAAAACTCTCAATATATTATGCTAACTATGCCAAAAATATTTTGTTAGCACTACATTTTAAATCAGAGAGAAGAGAAAAAAGAACATAGCAGATAGTTCATTTTAAAACACTCTCAAAAGGCAAAAGCAGTCCCTTGCACACACCATGCTGCAGACATGGATGCCGTCCAAGCTTGCTTTGTGAAAATGAGGCTTTTGCTTGCAGGACACAGAGCTCAGGCTCAGAAGTGGCAAGAGGCAGGAGGTGGCCCTGCTTCTCTGTAGCCTTGCTGCCTCGTGTCAGATCCTTGGCTTCTAATGTTTCCCTAATGAATACATGTCAGATACTTGATGCCCATTGTGGACTACAGGTGTGCACAAACCCTCGTGTGAGGTGGGAAGGCTGAGGCAGTAGGATCACAAGTTCAAGCCTTATCTGGGCAACTTAGTAAGACTTTGCCTCAAAATAAAAAATTTCAAAATAGCTAATAGGGAAGGCCCTAAATCTAATCCCAGCATCCTCACCCCCACCCACATGCACACGGAAACAATGCTGATGGGTCTATACAGCCTCTGCTATAATCTGTGACTCCAAAGAGCCTTGCCCCTTTACAGCCATGTAGCTGAGACCAGGCATGGTGGGTGAAAAAGACAGAAGAACAGCCTGTGTCCTAAATGTTCATTTTCTCTTATAAAATCTTTACAACTCTAGATGGCAGAAGTTAAATTCTCATGTAAAATCTGAGCTCTCAGAGAATTTGGCAGAACTAGGCTTCAGCTTTCCAGCTTCTGGAAAAAGTGCCCAGCATTTTGAGGCACACCACCAGAGCACAGACACGGAGCTGACTGAACCTGTCCACATGCCTTCAATAGGGGCATTTGGTTGCAAGCAAGAGATTCCCCTAAGGAAAGTGGCTAAGATTGTAAGGGAACGGGTTGCCATGAATTAGCAGCCAAAGGGAGCCGTTGAAGATTTGTGAATTTGTAAACACCAAACTCCTGTCAAGAACTGCTAAAGGTATTATATCTTGTCCTGCTTGTAAGTCCATAGGCCAGCTGGCCACACCCTGCATGGACTCCAGCTGTACGGAGGCAATCCAGGGCTCTGTAGGCTAGACATGTGTACAGAGATGAAGAATTGATGAAAATTGTCTTGAGTGAAGGTAAGGCAGATGAATTATGAATACTTCTTATGCAACTCAATCATTGATCAAATGAAAGCTCCAAGCTGACTTCTTCCAGGTTCTACTTACTACATAAAAATACACTAAACATACTTATTCTGCAGAAATGAAGACATAGGGTAGCTTAGTTACGTTTTCATTTCTGGGACACAATTTACCTGGCATCCAAAACTCAAGGGAGGAAAGGTTTATTTTAGCTTACAGTTTCAGGAGGTCTTATTCCACTCATGGGTAGCCAGCAATGATGGAAAAGTCTGGCAGAGAACAGCTGCTCATGGTACTGCAAAAGGAAAGAGAGTGACAGAGGAGAGTTCAGGGTAAGAGTATATGCTCCCAGGAGCCACCCTCAGTGATCCATCCCTCCTGACCAAGCCCCACCTCCTACCAGTAAATGAAATCCATAGATAATCCACAACATCCCAATATATGAAGCTGTTGACAGTCACATTTAAGTTACAATACTCCACTCCCGGGCCCCGAAATACTCACGGCCACCTCTGTATGCAAAATGCATTTGGTCTATCTCTGAAAATTGTTGAAGTCTAGCACTGTCAAAAAGTCCAAGTCCAAAGTCCAAAGTCTGCTCTGAGACTCAAGGCAAACTCTTAGCTGTGGAAATCAAGGAATATTAAACACTTCCAACATACAATGACACGAAGTAAGCAGTTCCATTCTGGAAAGGAGAAATAGGAGGAAGGAAGGCAAACAGACCACAGGAAGACCTAAACCTAGCAGGGCGATCATTATGTCCTGTAGCTCTGTTAAATCTTGTGGCTCTCAGACTAGCATCTGGGCCATACAGTGGTGGTGAGACGTGAACTCCAAAGCCTCAGGTGGCCCTGCCCCTGTGGCATTGTCTCTGCTGAGACCTAAGTGACTGTGTTCATAGCCTGTGGCCATCCTCTGAAAAAGATCCACTTTCTTGAGGTTTCCACAGCACTATTGGATTTACCTTCACAATGTCATCCACTGCTCTTTTCAGGGTGCACTGCCAGGCCTCCAAGGCCTTTCTCTGAAGTCTGAGGGGAACTATTGCATACTGCATGCCTGTGAAACCAGCATCACATGGATGATGACCAGGCCTGCCATTGACTCAGGCAGTAGTCTGACCATGGGTGTAGCAGCCTCCAAGTGCCCAGATGGCTGAACTCAGGCAGCTGGACTGTGGCGAACACTTCCCTCTCTGGCCCTACAGGATGTCTCAGAGTACTCTTCTCAGAGCAAAACTTTAACCTTCGCACCCTTGATCTTGTAAAGGATGGAAAGATGAAGTCTTGTTGATTCCTGAGATGCTTTCAAGGCATCTTTCCTATAATTTGGATGCAGAGAACTCAACTTTCTTTTTTAATGCCAGTGCTCTTTTGTCTGAATGTTGCAGTATCTATCTTTCTGCAAAACTTCAAACCTTTTTCCCATTTTATTGATATGTATAAGTGCAAAACATAAATTTTACATTGATCTTGAGTATTTTGTGCTCATACATATCATGGCGAAGTAACAAATCCTTCCCTTCTCTTTTTTCGACCCACCCCCCTCTAGTTCCCATTATTTCCCCCATTAAATTCTATGAAATAATTGTGATCTGGGTTTCTCATATTAGAGAAACCATTCCATATTTCACCTTCTGCTTCTGACTCACTTCACTAAGCATGACGGTCTTTCTAGATGAGTAGTATCTCGTTGTGTATAAATACCTCAATCTGTGTATCCATTGGCCTATTGATGGGTTTCCTCTGCCATTTTTTCCATGACAGAACTTGCTTAAAGCAGTAAGCATTACTGATGCGACACCCTAACATTGGGTTGCCTAGACATAAAAATTTCCTCTACCAGATTAAATAGCCCACCACCCCTAATCTCACTTTCAGGCAAAGTCTCAGAACAAGCACAAAATGCTGGCAAACTTTTCTGCTGTGTCCGTTGAAGGGATTATGTCAGCTTGAGTGAATTAGGAACCACATCTCCATTAGGGTCAGGATTTGTCAACCTTCCTAGATTGGGGATCAAGAATTAGTCTGGATTAGAGTGTGAGTGATTCGTGGGCTGGCCAATGAGAGAAGAGCACCCACCCAGATGTGGGAGGGCCAACTGGAACTCCAACTGTATAAAAGGGAGGAAGAAGGAAGATTGTTACAGCTTCTTCCTCTGGGAAAGCTCTCACCTCCACAATTGTCTATGGACACTGACTTGATACACATCACAGATTGTCAGCACTGACTTGCTCCAGTTTTGACCTGTGCCTGTCTGCCTGTTGCTGCTCTTCAGTCGCCGATCTTCAAGCTTCAGTCTTCACCAGAGATCTACAGCAGACTCTCCCCTCACCTGCTGTTCTGCAGTCCCAGATGGGAGATCTACTTCACGGCTGAGCAGCCATCTTGGACCACCTCTATCCTTGGATTTGTAAGCCTTCCTAATAGACCCCTTTGTGATAAAATCTCTAAATTCTATCTTTTGAAAGAACCCAAACTAATACAAGCACATAAGACCCATATGTTCTAGATTAATTGGCAATAAACTCCTCCTTTGCATCTGAAATTTCTCGAGCTTGGCCTTTATAATCCACATTTCTATCAGCATTCTGATCTTATTTCTGACAAGACTCTCCAATCAGCTATGGCCTACAGCCCTCTAAAGTTTCTCTAGCCAGCATCTCTGAACCTTCCAAACTCTTTACACAAATCAGGTCCAAAGGCTTCTAAGCCACATTTTTGTCACAGTAATGGTCCCACAGCTGGTACCAACTTTTGTCTTACTTGATTTTTTGTTGTTTGGACACAATACTTGACACTAATAACTTAAGGGAGGAAAGATTATTTTATCTCACAGTTTCAGGAAGTCTAAGTCCATTCATGGGCAGCTGGCAATGATGGCAGGGTCTGGTGGAGAACAGCTGCTTATGGCATTGTTGTGATTTGGATCTGGAATGTCCCCCCAAATCTTCATGAAACTGTATATACTGTATACTTTTGGGAGATAGGACCTGGCTGGAAGGGGCAGATGCTTGGGACTTGACCAGCAGGAGTGTGTACTGGCTCTGCCTTTCCCCAGACTCATCTTGTTGTACCATGCTGTGAGGATCTCTGTCTCTGGATTTCCAGCTCCAGCTGCAGCCCACCATGTGATTCCACCATTGCCCAACCAGTCATCCATTAATGGGACTGAGGCCTTCTGAAATTGTGAGTTAAAATAAATCTTTCCTCCTTTAAGTTGTGGATGTTCGGTATTGAGTCACAGCAACAAAAAAATAAGAGGCATTGTGAGAGGAAGGACAGTGGCTGGGAGGAAGCTAAGCTAAGAGTGTATCCTTCTAGGTCACACCATCGGTGATCCGTCATTACTGACCTGGCCCCACTTTCTAATAGCAAGTGAATCCATAGATAATCAACAACATCTAAATTCATGAAGGCATTTGAGGTACATTCCAGATGTGAGCAATAATATGGGGTGTCTTAGTTACCTTCTAATCACTGTGGCTCAATATCTGACATCCACAATGTAAGGGAAGAAAGATTTATTTTAGCTCACAGTTTCAGAATGTCATGGTCTGCTCATGGGCAACCAGCAACAGTGGAAGCACGTGGCAGAGGTGGAGGTGGAGACAGCTCCTCACAGCACTGGGTACAAGAAGTCAAGTGAGTGAGAAAGGGCAAATCTAGCATACACCCTTCCAGGTCCTGTCCCGTTGGTCCACCCCTTCTGGGTCAAGTCTCAATGTTCCATCTCTTCCATGTTAAGTTCCAGGCTTCTGCCCCTTCCCGCCAGATCTCATTTCCCAACAGCACACAGCTCCATAGGTATCCTACCACATGAAAATACAGGCTTTTGGGAGACACACCAGATCCCAACAACAATATGAAAGTTGAGCAATTTGCTCAAGCTTACCCAGATAGCACAAGGCAGAGCTGAGTTCAAGCCCAGCTGACTCCAGATCATTTCAGTAATCACTATTCTAACTCAGACAGGAGATAACCTGCAAACAAGGGGGACAGTCAGAGGAGGTGCACGCAAGGGCAAAGCAAAGCAGAGGTCAGGAGACACTTTCCTCAGGGACTGGGCAGAAGAGGACATGCTCGTGGTAGGATCCAGAAGCCATAGTTAAAATTTATTCAGCAATTAGTAGCTGCCAGGCACTTTGCCAGGCACTTGACATACATATGACCCCTTTTATCCTTACACGTATGCTGAGGGATGATAGTGAATTTTATTGCCATTACCACTGTGCTAGAGTCAAGGAAGTGCCAGCTCCAGTGTCACCTCTCTTCTCTGCTCTGCATTTGAGAATGGCATGGAGATGGCATAGAATTGGACACTGGGAAGTTGTAACATCATGAAAACTGGAAAACACTACAAATCAGAGTTTCTATAATTCTGTTTCTACTTTAGACGCAGTCATAAACCATCTGCCAACCCACTTCAGAGGCCAACTTGCCAGGGCCACTCAGGAAAGCAAGCCACACCTGGCCCTAGGCCCTTCTTGGAGGAGGCCAGGACACTTGAGTCCAGACATCAAGGTGTATCTAAACCCAGATGAAGAGGGACAATTGCTAAACACCTGCTCCACTGTAGTAGGAGTGAAGACCTGGGTGGAACCAGAGGTCTTCCACCCCACTCCACCCCACACAACCTCCTGCCCCAGACTCCATCAGAAAACATTCCATTCCAAAGGAAGTATCTGTTTCCAAACAGAGATGGGCTTGGGAAGCAAGAGTTTAAGACTCGATCATCCTATGCACCCTTCACTAAGAAGGTTCAGCTGACAGGACTGGAGGCTCAGGGTACCCAGGAGTTGTACCCACCTGGGAGAGGAGGTGTGGTTGAGGCAGTGAAGGGGCGAGGATGCTGTAGGAGACCTGCCAAAGGGCAACGCAGAGATGCCTGACTAGTTAGGGTCCTCCACTTCATCTCAGGTGACCCCTGTGGCCCATGCCCAGCATGAACGGTGTACAGAGTACTGCTGTTCTCTGTGCAGAGCTCCCCTGCTAAGTGACTGGATAGGTGCGACCATAAACAAGCATGTCCAAAACATGCACAGGCATGCACATGCACCCACAGTCATGCTCATGCACACACATGCATGCAATGCAAAATATATATAGGCTCACACCTACACATACATTCACACACATGTATGTGCATGCACACTCACACACATTAATATGCACACAGGCCTACACCTACACACAGGTTGATTTGTGTGCACATGCACACATCCACATGGACACACTCAGGAGCCTGTACGAGTTTCCTCATGTTGTCACTGAAAGAATCATTTTGAAAAACATGTAGCATTGCTGAAACACAGGTCCCTTAGAGGGCCACCATCTGTGATCGGTGTGGCAGTCCTGGCTGGCAGCGCTCACGGCAGCTCTGAGGGTGCCTTTTCTAACATACCTCCATGGCAACCTCAGTGCTCCTGGCAGCTGGGACCCCAGTCTCACAGAAGAAATGTCTGGCCTTGATGATGAAGCCACCTCACTTCTGCAGACGAGTGGTGTCTCCTACTCAGGCTTCTGGACAGCAGCTCCCCGAAGCATGGCCGGCAGTATCTCCCACTTCACTTCCTCCTAGTCCTAGCTACCCTCACCCTGTGGTGTGAATCCGATACTACAGATCATAGGCCGAGTTTCACATTGCATTTCACATACCTTTGCTGTGCCCTTTAATTAGATCAAAAGCACTTTTACCACATGGAGAAATATATTTTTAATTTGTGAGACCTTTCTACAAGGTCTACTATTTCCGAGTTAATGTGTTTCTCATACTTAGGAAAGCTAAAGAGAGCCGTTGAATTTTCTTTTTCTCTCCAAGTAAGTAAAATAAACGCTTATTTAAGCGTAGGGGTAGGGGGCACAGAATTGGCTGGAGACACTGTACAACTTCCTCATCTCAGCCCTCCTAGCTCTCTGAGGCTCCGGGAAGAGGTAAGAGGCTGCTGCTTTTCGTTCTACTGGGTTATAGAGGCTCCCTGGTCTTCAGAAACCCCCGGAAATGTGAAGAGGCCCTGTCTTTCTTTCCACAGTGCAAGACCATTCATAGACGGGTGGTCCCTGCTTATGGAGTGCCCCTCATGCTTAGATAATGCCCAGTTCTAGGAAACATTTAACAAACACTGTGGAGAGCAAGTGGGCAGAACACCTGAGTGAAATCCCCAAATTCCAAGGGTGGGAAGAACAGCAGTGAGCTTGGTGCTGCATGCCACACAGCTCCACCCATCCCTGCAATGCTTCTGGACCACAGCCACAGTGGAAAGCAGTTTCAAACACACCAATACACATTGCAAACACAAATGTGCCATGTCTCCCAAATCCTTTATCGTACTCAGTTTTGCAACGGTTTTCTCCCAGTCTGTGGCTTGTCTTTCTATTCTTTTAACTATATCATTTGCAGAGCAGAAGTTGTTGACTTTTAAAAAAATGTATTTTACCAAGTTGTGTTTTACATTGATTGTGCTTTCAGTGGTGTACCTGAAATTCATTTCCAAATCCAAAGTCACCTTCTAAAAATTTTATAGATTTACAATTTATATTAAGGTCTATGATCCATTTTAAGTTACTTTTTAGAGACCAAAAGTTCCATATCCACAGTCACTTTCGATGTAGATGTCCAGTTGTTTCAGCAGGACCTGCTGGGAAGGCCGTCTTTTCCCCACGGACTAGCCTTGCTTCTTGGCTAAGTGCCAGCTGGCTGTTTTTCTGGACTCTCTATGTCGATTTGTCTGTCCTCTCCCCAGTTCACACTGCCTAGATTACTGTAGCTTCACAGTGAATTTTGAAGTTAGGAAATGTCAGTCCTCTTCAGTTTGGTATTGGGCTTTCTGGGCCTTTGCCTCCCACGTCTATGACCCACCACGGGTTCATCCATCCCCTCTCTCAGCAGCTGGCTGCTCTGCAGCCTGGCCCCATCTATTCTGCACACTGTCCACACTGAGTGCATCTACAGTGGTGGTTTAACCTGCCACTTACCCAGATACTCAAGGCTGCTCCAGCCACATCAGCCACGTGCCCTGGCAAACTTCAGTTTTTTGCTTGTCCTCCAGCTTCTGTTTCCCTCCTGGTCTTTTTCTCTGAGATAAAATTCACATTGGCTGGGGTCTTTTCCAGAACTGCCTTCTTTCACTGTCTGCTACTTTTGCTGGAGAGGTAGCAGCTTATGTTTTGCACCGATTTCTGGTCTTCTTGAGGGCCTCGCTTGGTTCTGCTAGTAGTTGTTTTGTTCTACTTAAAATTTGCTTTATATTAAGGCACTCTTGAATGTTCCTAATGTAAAGAAATGATAAATGCTAGAGGCACCAATTAGCCTGATTGGATTATCAACTGTACTCCATAAATATATGCCATTACTTACTCCTGCACAAAAACCAGCATACTTTCTGTCTCCGGACTGGACCCTGATTGCTAGGCCTCCCTACTGACAGAGCTGACCAAGAGGCCCCTGTCAACCCCAGGAATATCGCTGCTAGGATCCTACCTCTATGGACATCAAGTAGAAGGGAAGTCTGGGTACACCCATTCATGGCTCTAAAGCCCACACTCACAGAGGCTGAGCATGGTAAAGTCAAGTTTAGCCTGGGTAAATTAGTGACACGTTGTCTCAAAATTTTGAAAGAACTGGAGATGTAGTTCAGTGCAGTGGTGCTGGGATCAGGACCAGAAAAACAATAAAGGAAGATAAATAAATTTAAAAAAAAAAAGCAGAAGGGAACAATTTGGAGCCAAGAGACATTCACTTGATCACTTGATAACTGAAACACAAAGTTGATAAGAATATTTTCAGGTGAACTCAATATGAGTTTGCTACCAAAAGATCTCTACTGAAAAAAATAGTCTAAACTAATGTACTTTAGAAGAAACAAAAATGATCCCAAGTAAAAGATACGAAATAGCCAAATAAGAGAACAAAAATAATGGTACACATTGGGCTAAATGTACAGGAATATTGACTACATGAAACACTTCCATTTTATGAGGTTAGAAAAAAAACAAGACAAATGTGTTAAGCCTGGGAAGGGTGGGAAAAAATTCATTGGTGGGTATTCAGTTAGGAGCAAGAGGTTCTGGTATGCTTTTGCATGGTACGTAACTAGCTACAGCAATAATGTACTGTCCACTTCAAAAACACTCAAATGCTTTTGAAAGTTTTAACTATAAAGAAATTATAAATGTTTAAGAAGATAGTCAAGTTTATTTAAACATTTTTCAAAGTACACAGGTGTCAAAACATTGCATTGTATGCAATACATATATATTTTTATGGTATTGCATATCATTAAAACAAATTCAAATAAATACATATGTGAACTCAGTTTGATCACTAAGAAAATTAAAAACAAGCTAACAAGAATTGTTACAGACTGAATTCCCTTTTGTAAATTACAGTCCTAAGCCCCAAAGCGATGGTACTAGAGATGAGGCCTTGGGGCGGTCACTAGGTTTAGAGGTAATCAGAAGAAGGGGGATTAGTGCCCTTTAAGAGAGATGGCATTTGTTCTGTATCTTATATGAGGACACAGAGAGACAGTGGCTGCATGCCAGCCAAGAAGAGGCCCCTCACCCAGCCTGAGATCATCCCGCTCCTTGATAGACTTCTGACCTTCAGAATCATGAGAAGATAAACTAGCTTGTGTAAACTACCCAGCCTGTGAGGTTTTCTTCAGGCAGCCTGAGCAGAATAACAGATAGGCAAAGACCCTTGTGTTGTTCCGCAAAAGTGAAAAGACGGCCCCAAACCCAGGCGTCACATCCCATCCATCATCCCAAGACAGCCTGCGGCCTGTGCTCCAACCCATTTGTGTGCATGCCACACCAGCTGTGAAAACACATTTCTTTTTTATTACCCCTGGGGAAATTGATTGATTAATTTTAGACTTTGACAAATTAAGTTTTTATGTCATAATTTTAAAGTAATGATTTTTAAGATAGAAACAATTTATAAGTTTCTAATTTGTTGAAGGAAAAATTAGAATAATTTAAAAAGTTAGTTAAAAAAGAAAGGGAAAAAATAGAGGCGAGATAAAGAAAAAAACACAGCCCAACCTTTTAGATGAAAACAACACATACAAGTAGCATTATGCTTGAATATATGCTGTGAAAATTCAAAAGCTGTCGGAATGAAGTGGCTAACAATGGATATATCTAAAACATAAGAACATGGAATGTTGAAAGTAAAAGAGCAGAAAAACATACACCATAAAAATTCCATCAAAATAAAGCCAACAGTGCATTATTAATATCAGACAAAATATTTAAGGCAAAACAAACACTCTAGTAGCTTATGTCGTAATGACACATGTTCATTTACAAAAGAAAAATGTGCAAGTTTGGTTACAAGAACAGATTCCAGACTCAGCCTGCTCCTTGCTGTGTGTGCCCTCATCGACAAATCCCTCTCATGTAAGTGGGGACAATTATGTCTACTCTTAGGGTGGTTTGAAGACAGGTGCTGAACGCAATCAGAAGATTGCCTGGTATACATAGAAATACAGTGGGCATCACGTTGGAGATGGAGCCTGATGGCATGTAAGTACTCAGCAGGTATCACATTGATAAGGCCTGATACACATGTGCACAGTATGCTCACAGCAATAGGTTCTTGTACACGTGTGCACAATAGGTTCTGTGGCTTGGATCTGAAATGTGCCCCAAGGTCATATGTATAAGTCTTTATCCCCATCTGATGGCAGTCTTGGAAAATGAAGAAACCTTTGAGAAGTGAGTCCAGTGAAAAGAACGATGCCCCTGGGAACGTGCCCTTGACTGAGGTACTGGGCCCTGGTTCCTTCCTCTCTCTCGCTCTTCCTGCTCCCCAGCTGCCATGAGGTAAGCTGCTTTGGTCAGCTACGTGCTCCAACCATGACATACTGCCTTGACCTGGGGTCAGGGCAATGGGACCTGGACACCAAGACATCTCTGCAATTGTAGGCTAAAATAATTTTTTTCCTCCACACAAGCTGATTATCTCAGACATTTTGTCACAACAATGGAAAGTTGACTAAAACAGTAAGCATAATATAGATAGAGCGTGTGGTATGTTTGTACACAGTAGCCATCACATAAATAGGAAATGAAAGGACAGTGCTAATAACAGGCACTGAAGAACATGAGGCAAAGGTTAACAGAACTGTAAAACTGAAGATCTATCTTAGCTGCTTGTCTAAACTTTTAATGGGCTTTGGAAAAACACATCCTTGGACTTCCTTTCAAGATGGCAACCAAGTAACAGCATCGCACAAAGTCTCCTCGTGGGCCCACTCAAAAAGTTGAGAATATTGTTAAAAACTTCCTGTTTGATGTAGCTAGGACAGGGAAGGGTGCCCCAATAATTGAAAAGAGGCCACAGGAAGGCCAGAAACCCCCCAAACACATCAGAATCAGAGGTAAACAGCAACCCAAGAAGCAGACACAGGTGAACTGTGAATGGCAGGGAGTCGCCAGCATCTGCAAAGAAAAGCTTGGAGCCCGGAACCTCTGACTAAGGTAAGAGTGGATTGGGAGAAGTTGGAATTGACAGTAGCTGGTAGCCCCAGCCTCCAAAAAATAAGCCCACAGGTAGTGCATACTACAAATGTAATGCAAGCTTCCCCTGGAAAAGACCTCCCAGAGTCTACATCAGAAGCAGTGCTCTGCAGCCGTAACAGGCAGTGACTTAAGCAGAAGCCATTAAAAAAAAAAAAAGCCTGAGACTGAATTAATTAGAGTAAAAGAAAGCACAGGGCTTTTGGGTTTACTCTTAAACAGTGTGCAGGAAAAAACTGGCACAAGAAGCAGTTGCAGGGAGGACAGAAAGGCTGACAACCTCGTAAACAACTGGTGTAGTGGGAGCACCTCCGAGGATGGAGAGCCCTCTATTCAGGGGAGGGAAGCCAGGACAGGCAGGAGAGCTTTGCTGAAGTAACTTAGGGTGAACAAGACACCCCAAAGGCCATCAGACTGTTAGGTCCTTCCTCACTATCTACTGCCATCGCAGAAGTCGGAGGAATTTCAGCTTCCCCTCTCCATCCCACAGCCTCATACCCATTCAAAGAAACCTCTCAGCAAGGCCTTTAAAGTGAAATCTCTCAACAACAAAAACATAGGAAGAAGACAAGGCAACAGGACACCCACAGAGATGCCTGAGACCCCAGAAATTAATGTCATGGGCCCTGAAATAGGGAAGAAAGTCAAAAAGCAAAGAAATGAGTCAAATGTTCAGTTCAAACAAGATATCCTCAAAGAAATGCAAGCAATGATTAGCAGGCTTAAAGAGGATCTTACTAATCAAATAATGATGCTAATGGATACAAAGCTCACTAAGCATATAGAAGTCACAAATAAAAAATTGACAGAGGTAAATAAGAAAATGCAAGATACGAAGGAATATTCTAATAGAGAATGGAAATTTTGAAAAGAAATCTAGCTGAAATTCAGGATACAAAGATTTTATTTGAAAGCTTGGGAAGTGGAATCAAACATTGTGAGGACACAATTTCAGACCCTGAAGACAAGACTGAAGAAACAAATACCGTAATTTGGCACAACTCCAAAATTAGAAATGAGCAAAGTCGCTGGATACAACAGCTGATGGATAATTCAAAGAGAACCAATCTCAGAATTACGGGCGTGGGAGAAAGAGCAGAAGACAGCACTGAAGGTATAAAGACTTTATTCTCTGAAATCATACAAGAAAATTTCCCAAGTCTTAGAAAAGAAATTAATTTTCAGGTACAAGAAGCTTATAGAATACTAAATAACTTCAACCAGCAAAAAGACTTGTGACAACACATCCTAATCAAAACCTCAAAAATGCAACATAAGGAGAGAATACTAAAAGCAGCAAGAGAAAAACAGACATTATTCTATCAAGGCAAACCCAATTGAGTTACCACAGATTTCTCAGTGCAAACTTTAAAGGCCATGAGAGCCTGGAGCAAAGTCTTTCAAGTGTTGTGAGACAGCAAATGTCAATCCAGATTGTTGTATTCAGCAAAATTATCTCTGAAAATTGAAGGAGATGTAAAAAATTTTTATGACCCAGAATTTCTAAAGAAATTTGCACCTACTAGCCCAACATTACAGAAAAATACTTGAAGAAATCTTTGAGAGAGGCAGAGAGACTAGTAGCACCAAAGAACATGAAGGAAAGGAAACATCTAAAGAGAAAGTGTAACAAGAAAAGATTGTTATTTGAATTATTTGATTGATAACCTACTAAAACAGTACCAGCTTTCTTATAAGATCTGTGAAACTACCCCTTGTAATAATATATTAGTTTGCCAATCATAATAAATATACTATACTCAACATGGGAAATTGCTATAAAATCTTTTTAAAAAATATATGCATGATTTATGGATGGAAGGGTAGATAAAATGATAAAATCTGGCAAAATATTAGTAGTTAGTGAAATGTTAGCAAATAATTTATTAAAGTTACATTTTTTGAAATAACTAAGTATGCCATTATATCTACTGCTTATGTGTAATTTACTCTTGTGATGTATATATAAATTTATTTAATGTAGTAATTCACTTATTTGGTCTTTGATGTAAGTTTATTCTAAGAAGACTGATTGATACAATGATAACCTGAATGTCTTGAATGTATAAACATTTGCTTTTCAGTACTTATCTAAGGAATTTGAAACTTAACTTTTCTCTTTTTCTTTCTCACCTTTTCTAGCCTTGTGTTAACTGGTGGTTGAAACGATGTTAAAGATTCTCAACAAAGATATACTAAGATCCAAAAAAAAAAAAAAAAGAATTTCTGGCAAATCATTCAAAAAAGGGCTCTGCTATACCCAGAGAAGAGGCATCAAAATATGGCCACTGTAGTTGATTCTAGAGATGGGAAGCTAAGTTAAAGCATGGTGTTTTGAGTGGTGAAATGAGTCAGATGCAGAAAACGAAATATATATTTTAAATATAGCATGGCTTCTCCTATATGGGAAACCCAGAATCCAGGCATTCTACAGAACCAAATGGATGTGATAGTGTGAATTAAGAGGATGGAGAGGGCGTGGGAGGGCCAAAAATGACAAGCGATTGTAATGTCGATGTGATATATATGAGTACAAGATACTCAAGTTCACTGTTAACATTGTTTATCACATATACGTATTAATAAAAATGGGGGAAATAAAAAAATACATCCTCTAAACAATGAAAAAATCATTAAGGATTTAGAAGCTAACAACGTAAAAACTGTATTTATAAACAGATACCAGGCATTGCCATTGCACATAATAACTCCATATACATTATTTTTTCAATAGGCTATATAGTGAATTATAAGCTAAATTTCATACAGAGCGTGTTAAAATCCTGCCCAGCATGTTATTTAGTGTGATAAAGCAAAAAATAAAAACAAAAATAAAGTAGAAAATCCGAATAGGTTTGGTAAAGGAAGAAACATCCTTATAAGTAATTCACGGATGGAAATTGGAAACTACCTTGAATAGAATGCTAAGGAAAAGATTGCACATCACAAAGTATGAAATTCAATTAAGCAGGATTTAGGAAACCCACCGCCATGAAATCTGTATATTGGAAGAGAAGAGAAAGAAAATGAACTAAGGCTTCATCTCATGAACTTAGGAAAAGAATGGCCTAGTAAGCACAAAGAAGGGAGAAAGAGGAAAATAATGCATTGCAGAGCAGACATAAACGAAATTTAAAAAGCATATAATAGACAAGACCAACAATGTCAATATGGTATTGGGTTTGGGGATTAAATTGTCTTTGAAAGACTAATGAGAGAGACTAATTGTGTGTGTGTGTGTGAGAGAGAGAGAGAGAGAGAGAGAAACATATCGACACATTTTAGTAATAGAATAAACAGAAGTTGCTGGAGTTCCTGCTGGCATTTTAAAAAGGTAATTAAAGGACATAATTAGCAACTTTCCTTTAAAATTCAGAAGAAATGGCTAGGAAATTTATGAATAATGGATACTTATTTTCACAGTGCTAGAGGCCGGAATGCCTGAGGTTAAGGAGATCTGGCGGTCCAAGGGGATGGCTCCCCACATCCCGATTGGTGCTCCCCACACAGTGTTTGATGCCTTGCTACTTGTGGTCTTCGCCCACAGCAGAAGAAGCAAGGCAGACTCCTTAAGTCTTTTTTTCTTATAAGCGTGCTCATTTCACTCATCGTAGCTCTGCCTTAAGCACTGTATTATTTTCCCCACAGGCCCCACTTCTTAATACTATCACAGGTAGACTACCTTTCAATATGAATTTCCTGCCAGAATTATTATTTTTGCAAATTTATGCTTGAGATACATAATAACATTGAAATTGGGGAACTACATCTTAACCGTATCTTAATCATTTGTACTTTCCCTTCCTCTCCAACAATATAAATTTTAGAGGAATAATTCAGATCATAGCAAGTAGTCCAATCCAGAGAAAGATGACTTATTGTAAACAGCCCATGCGTAAATAATAGCACAGAGGTGTCTTGTAAGCAATCAGCATTGGTACAGTTTGGATGTTCCCAAAAGCCTCATGTTTGGAAAGTGATTCCATCATGGAGTTCACGCATGGATTTCCTGTGCTGTGAAGAGGCAGGGCCTGGTTGGAAGGAGCGGGTCACTGGGACATGACCAAGAAGGATGTGTGCTAGGTCTTCACCTCCTCGCTTTCTTGGCTTTTTGTCTTGCCATGCCCTGAACAGCTTTTCTCTGGATAGGCTTCTGCTGTGTCCCTCCACCACTGCAAGCCATTCGTGAATGAACACAAATGTCCTGAAAGGGTGAAATAAAATGAACCTTTCCTCCCTTAAGTTGTGAAATGAAACGTAAATGACTTAGAAATTGGTACCAAATGTAGAACTATTGGTGTGACCTTACTCAAAAAAATTGGTTCTTAACCTTTTGAAAGTGATTCATGGGAGGAGTTTGGAAAGGTTTGGAGATGCAGCCAGAAAGGTTTTAGAAGAGATAAACAAAGCTTGATGAAAGATTCTGGTCTGTCAGGACACCAGAATTCTGATTGAAGTGCAGACTGGAAAGGCCAGGCTCAAGAGGTTTCATATGGGAAGGAGAAGTCTACTGGCAATTGGTCTAGAAACCATGCCTCCTATCTTCTGCAAAAGTATATCTGCATTTTGTTCCTGTCCTAAGAGTTTGTGTGGAATTGAGACTAAGGGCAGACTATTAAGGTGGACTATTTAATCTGGTGGAGAAAATGGTCAGGCAGCCCAGTGTTCAGGCTGTCACAGGGGTTCTGTTTGCTGTTTTCAGCCAGTACTGCACTTAAAAGCAGGAAAAAGTAGCAGAGGAAAAAGATGTAAAAAGATTGCACTTTTGTAAGAATAAAAGAAACTTAAAAATAGTGGCAAAAGCACATTGTTGTTGAAGAGATTAGCATCAAAAAGAAATTAAGTACTTCGCATCAGACCTATAGGAAAGATGCCTTGGATATATCTCAGGAATCAGTAAGACCTTCCCCTATTTGGTGTAGGGGTGCTTTGGAAAAAAAAAAAAAAGGTCAAGAACACCTTGCAGGGCAACCTAAGAAAGTGGAATCCCAAGGAGTGCATCTGTCTAAGAACTCAAAAGCCTCTGCAGTCATGGCTCAGGGGGCCAGACTAGTAGTGCCAGATCTTAGTGTCATCCGAGTGCTGCTGGTTTCACGGGCATGAAGAATGCAATAGTTGTAGGGTTGGGAAGGCTTCCGCCCAGATTTCAGAAGGAAGCACTGAGGGCCGGGCAGTGTGCTCCTGGAGGGGAAGTGCATGAAGGGGTGAAAGGAAAGTTGAGCATGCAGTGGAGACTACCCAAAATTTGGAGATGCCAGAAATACGGAGCCTACAAGTAATGGAGGTTGCAGTTACAGGCAATGCCATAAATGTGATTGCCTATGAGCTTTGGAACTTAGGTGTGGCCCAGGTGCTTGTTATGGAGCTACGGCATTTAATGTTTGCCTTGCTGGATTTCAGTCTTGCTTTTTTGTTGTTGTTGTTGTTGTTGCTTTCTATCTTCTTATTCCTCCTCTCTGAAATGGAAATATTTACCCTGTACCACTCACTCTATGTTGGACGTATTTAATATTTCTTTGATTTTCACAGGAGCTCACAGCTACACATTTGCCTTGAGTCTCAGAGAAGAGCTTGGATTTGAGACTTTTAGTGGTGTTGGAATGGCTAAGATTTTGGCAACTCTCTGGATGGACTAAATTAACTTGGCATAAGTAGTTGGACATGAGTCTTTGAGGCGCAGGGTTAGAATGTTAGGGTTTGGATGTGGAATGTCCCCTAAAACACACATGTATTTGGATGCTATGGATTATCTATAGATTTCACATGCTGTTAGGAGGTGGGGCCTGGTTAGGAGGGGCAGTTTACTGACGTTGTGATGAATCTCTGAGAATGTGGCAGATTACCGTGATTGTGGCCTAGAAGAACATACCCTTGCCCTGGTTTCTCCCCAGCCACTGATACTTCCTCTTGAGATGACGTGAACAAGTGTTCCCAGCCAGACTCTTTCTGCCATTGCTTTCATCCATGAATGGACTGAGACTCTTTAAACTGTGAACTAAAATAAACCTTTCCTTCCTTAAGTTGTGGGTGTCCAGTATTGTGTCCCAGCAATGAAAAAGTAACTAAAACAGACATAAGAAAACTTTCTATAAAGAAATAAAGTCTAGACTCAGATGACTTCACTTTAGAGTGCTCCCAAACCTGACACTAAGAACAACAAATGCCAATCTTAAACACATTCCTCTATACAACAGAAGAAAGCAAAGGTATTTTCATGCTCATTTCATGAAGCAAATACACCCCTAGAAACAAAAACCCTAAAAATAAGGTAAGAAAGGAAAATTGTATAACAATTCTCCATATAGACATAAATGCAAACCTTTTAAATAAAATATTATCAATGTAATGACCTGTAGTTAATAGACCCAGGGAAAATTTGCATGAATATCTAAGTAAATACAGGAAGCCATCTGTAAAATTTATATCTACTTATGATTTGAAAAGGACTAAACTAAGAATTAAAGAAACTTTTATTAATCTTACGAAGGTCTTATGAAGGTTTTAAAATAAAAAATAGAGAAGATTTAAAATACACTACGTAGTCATGTCAACCAAACATATTTAAAAAGATGCAGACTATTTAAAAACAGTCATTAAATACATTCCAGACACACGGAAACAAAAAAAAAATTATGTAGCATTTTGGTATTAAAGATATTTTAAGGCCAAATTTTAAAAACTACAAAGAAAATGATAGAATATTGTACAGAAGAAAATGATCAAGAGTTGGGTTAGAAATTGTATTCTCTTTGTAACTGATGAATCAAACAGTCAAGTAATAGCCAAAGGCACACAAGATTTAGTTAGTATGTCTAATAGGCTTTGTCAATTATATTTTAGAAAAAAATACTATACCATTGCCTTCAAGTGCACACCAAATGTTTACAAATGTGGTCTACACATAAGGCCAAGAAGAAAGCCTTAATAGAGTTCAAAGGATTAGCATCATGAAGGCCATTTTTTTGATTTCATACAAAATTTGCAGTGTGTGGATGGCAGGCATGCGGCTTATCCATAATCCTCTGAACCAACTCTTCATAGTAAATCTCTTAACTTTCACAGCCTCTGAGTATAAATAAGAAATGATCAACAGACAAGATGAATGTTTTAAAAAGCATTTATTTCAGTCAAAGACACACTAATCTTCCTCAAGCTACTCTCCCTTATTTCAAACACCCTTACACCGTTGCTCCCACCTTTTCCTAAAGTAACTTTGGAAGACCTCTTTTGTGAGCATCGTCGATTTTGCTGTTGTGACTGCCTTAATGTTGTGAATAACTAAAAAATGTTTACTTTTCATGGTCATTTTGAGCTTGAAGAAAAGCCAGAAGCCTCATGACGCTAAACACGCCATAGTGCTTTATGAGTTTTGCCTTTCTGTTGCACTCACCATACGTTTAATCACACCTTGTGGAGACATTCATAAAAGAGGAGTTTCAGGACTACTTCAGAATTTGACAAGAATGATGGGACAGCTATGTTTGAAGCTAGGAGAATTTTGAAGAGGATTATGATAATTTGTCTGTTAGTATAAAAAATTCTTCTATTTAAAGATTCACTGTGCATTTCTATAACACCTTCTACATTTTATACTAGCTTTTTCCTCGCTATCAGTGAATCTTGATGATCACATTAGTTCATTGGAAACAACCTCGTGGTTTTTGCAGTGTAAGAGCTTCCTGTTGCATCTACACTTCAATGTAAACAGCATTCCATTGCTAGTTTCCATTTTTGATATTTCAAACAATCCTGCAGTGAATATGTCATTGTGAACACACATCTGAAATATATATCTCCCAATTAATAAAGCTGTGTAAGAAATGCTTCCAATGGTGACATTTGTTCTTGCTCACAAATCTGTGCTTTATTCAGGGGCAGGAATGGAGGGGTGGCCCCTGTGGCTGAACCCCCGGTGGCCAACTCACCAACTGGGGCTCTGCTTGAGTCCTCAATTGGGGGAAGACCCTTGCACATGGCCTCTCCCCGCACCCTGAGCTTCTTTGCAATGTGGTGGCTGTGTTCCAGAAAAAAAGAGCCAGGCGGACACTTAGCTGCTGTTCAGGGTGGTCTCCGAACCAGGCAGTAAGGCAGTTCCAAAAGCTTCAGGGTGGGGGGCGGGGCCCAGAGTGCACTTCTTGGTAGGCTGTGGCTGGATGCTATGGGGGAACATAACTCCAGAAATACTATTTTCACCATTTATTTATTTATTTATTTACTTATTTATTTATTTATTTATTGAAAAATCCAGTGTGGCATGGCTTCTTGAAATGGAATTACACGGTCTTCGGTATGTACAATGTTAACTTTGATAACAGTTAGCCAAATTTCTTTCTGGAGAAGTTGTATCAATTCAGTCCCAACAGCGGTATATGGAAATACAAATTGTGTAATGAAGGAATGAAGAAGGAAGGATTTAGGAAAAGAATGAACCGATTCACAGAGAAAACTCCTTGACTGAGGACGCACTTTGTGTTCTAGCCACTCGAGGGCGGTGTTTCCCCACTAAAGGGTAAGGAGGCGCCTTTCAAAACCTCTGAGCTTTGGTGACTTGCTTTAGGCTGGAAAGGGCGGAGGTCATACATAACTTGGAAGTTCTTAATAAGCTGTTAGAGGGAAAGCAGAGTTGCATTTTTCTGTTGCTTTTTACAGCCCAGGGGCCCTGCCCCTTCTGTAGAGTCTCTCCAGAGAAGCTGTGGGCCAAAATTCAAGGCTGACCTGTCCTCCGGGGTCCAGGGGATGCGGAAGGAGGCAACCTTGGTGCAATTCCTTCAAGGACAAATTTCCTAAAGGTTTCATTCAGTTTTAAGCCTGAAAATGCCCAGGTTTGCATAGCAGCCCCAGGAGAAACAGGGATGCTGTGCGCAGAGATGGTGGGGTTGGCAACCCAGCAACTTTCTGGGCATCACTGAGGGTGCCTTTGGGGTAGCAGCCCTTTCCTCATCCCACCTTTACCTGCAGTCCTTGACTCACTCCCAGCTACTACCTGGGCCATCAGACCAAGGCCTGAGCTGACTCATTCTGGACCCAGGCAGGCAGCCAGGGGGCCTGGGTGCCGCGTCCCTGAGAATCAAGAAACAAGATTGCCTCACTCATCCAGACCCGCCCAGCTTTTCAGAGCTGTCAGTCTCCTGACACTTTCTGTTTTCAAAAAACCGTGCTGGGGCATAGGTCAGCAGCTAAAGTGCTTGCACAGCAAGCAGAAGGCCCTGGGTTTGATTCCCAGCACCACATAAACTGGACTTGGTGGTGTATGCCTGTAACATCAAAACCCAGGAGAATGAGGTAGGAGGACTGCAGTGTATTTGAAGCCAGTCTAGGTTACATAGTGAGTTCAGAACCAGCCTGGACTACGTATAAAAACACTGTCTCAAAGAAGTTCTATACTGTGAAAATTTAGAGAATCTGAACTTTGTCGCACTCTTTAGACATAAAAATAAAACTCTTTGCAATGCCTAGGTGCCACTCACTCACCTGGTATATGGACAGTTTGAGCTCCCCACTCACTAAATTCCCTTTCTAACTTGGGGAACGGGATCTTACTAAGCCACTAAAGGGTCCAGGCTGGGCTCAAATTTGTGGGCGTCCTGCCTTACCTCCTCAGAGCACCACAGTGCTGGCTTTTTGTCAGCATTTGTTTAGGGCACCTTAATGCCAGGACAATCCCATCACCACGAACATTTTTTAAAGATTAAGTGAGCTGGGCAGTCTCCTCTGTGCTATCTGGACTGTGTACTTCGAGCACACTGATCCAGGGTGAAGACTGAGGAGAGGTGGGAATCAGGGCACGGGAGCAACGCTCAGCTCTGGAAACTTGACAACTGGTTTTGAGGACAAATTTGGGAGCAGGCTGGCCTCTTGGGCGAGCCCTGCAGCCTGACGTTAAATGAGGCCGCGTTGTCGCTTGCTTGCAGCTCAGCCACTCCGGGAGCACTGTGAGGGGCTCAGCTGGTCATTGCGACAGGGCAGCGCAACTGAGGGCTCTCAGTCAGCTCAGCACAGTGACAAGCGCCTCAAGCTGCCCACTTACTTCCGCCTGCGTCGGCCGGCAGCTGGCAAGGGCTTGGCAGAGCTCCACCTTCAGGGCGCTTGGCCCGTTGCATAACGACTAGCTGGGGATCTCAGTTCTCTGACAACAGGCATATGACTTGCTCTGTGGCCTTGCCTACAGGTGACCGCTCTGCTTGGAGTGGCTTGTGTGTTCAGTGAGGCAGCAAACACACATGTGGGGTGCACAGGGGCACCGTGGTGGGGGCGGGGGGGGGGGGCTCTGCACGGTTCCCAGATGTCACAGCTCACAGCCTAAATGCTGCCTACCCGGAGCTCCTCTGTCCAGATGGCAGACCAAGCGTTTGGTCACACTCACTGCAGATGTGGACTGGCAGGGGCTCGGCGTCACTCACTCTATTGCCCGGGCCTCCCTGTAGCCAGCAGCGCAGTGCCTTCAGCTCTTGCACACAGACCTCCAAAGCCTGGGACGCAGTGCTGGGCGTGTATCATGTGTCCTCAGGGTGCCAGTTTGAGCCAAAGGCATGTAATGATCCCAGTTAGAGTGAGTCACTGGTCCTCGCTGTGCTGAACTGCAGAGAACTCTGGGCTTAGCCCCGGGCCCTGTGTCAGTGATACCATGCTGGTTAATACTGGCTGAGGACCTGCGCACGGGAGGCCCCACCTCCTGCCCTCAGAGAGCTGCAGAGAGACGTTTGTCCTAACCTACTTTCACAGTCCCTTTCTTCCAGAGGCCTCGGAACGCAGGCCGCTTCCTTTCAGTGCACACCCGGGAACGAGTCCAGCCCTGGCTCCAGCCTGCTCAGCCAGCAGCTCCCTGGGACTTCCTAGGCCTCCAGGGTGAGCAGAGGAGCGTGTCTGTCGGGGCTAGGTCAAGGGTCCACCATGGTGTAAATCAGTCTCTGGCATTTGTCCTTAGCACAAGGTATATAACCAAGAGTATCTGTGCTGTTTTCCATCCAGAGCTAACGAACTAAATGGGAGAGCCACTCTGGGTGGGGGGCACTGGGCTATCAGGAGCAACCCCAGGGACACTGGGTCAGGAACAGGCTGACTGCGCTTGAAAAAGAGGACATTTCCCCTTTGTGCCTCTCTGTTCCGTGACAGGCCAGTTCCCAACAGAAGCCTCTTTGTGAAAGTTCTGACTCGAAGAAACCCAGGCAGGCCTTTACCTCCTCACTGCTGCTTTGACGGTGCCTGTCCTGGCAGGGGCCGAGGACGGGTGTCCTTGCCGCTGGGACTCGTCACTTCTCACGTCCCCACCCCCGCCGGGGAGGGAACTTCTCTGCAGATGGGAACTGACCACACTGGGAGGGAGACCCATGAAGTGAACAGGTCAGGGAGGAAGTTGGGGGCGGGGAAAGTGGGCCACGAGGGAATACCGAGGAATGAATGAGGATGGTGTGTGCACGAAGGCTCTGAGAAACCCCAGGGGCCAGTACTGACCTACATCTGCTGGTCTGAGGCACTCCAGGCCATGCTGCCATTGCAGGGTCCACAGCAGAGAACCAGAGCCAGAATAAAGCTAATGCCTCTCCGCCCCAGGCGGGGAAAGGCCTGAGCAGGGCCAGGCACAGCTCGTGGGCAAAGGTGAGGCTTCCACTCTCCTCCCTGGGTACTGGGGGCTAGAGCTGCACGAACTTTCCTCATGATCTCCAGGACTGCTATTGTGGATGTTGGCTGTCCCAGCTATGAGAAACTATCTGACCCGTTCCCAACAGAAGCACAGCTGGATACTTGATGCAGCAGTGTTGGAAGGTGGGCCCTTCCTCACTTTCTCACTGCTGGGACTCAATATCCAACATCCACAGCTTAAGGAAGGAAACGTTCATTTCAGTTCACAGCTCCAAGGTCTCAGTTTGTTTCATGGCTGGTTGGCGATGGCAGAAGGATCTGGAGGAGAACAGCTGCTCGCAGTTTTGCGAGAGGAAGGAATCAGGGCCTTGGAGGAGCTGGGGTTAGAACACATCCTTCCAGGATATGTGTCCTGTCATTCCCCACACACCCAGTAATTTGACACATGCTCCCTGGCCCACCTCCCAACAGTGCTTAAAATTCATAGACAATCTACAGTACCCAAATACATGAGGCTCTGGGGGACACTCCAGATCCAAACCACCGCATACTGGATACCCACCACTTATAGGAGGTCTCGCTTGTTTTAGCTCATGTTTCAGAGGTCTCAGTCTGTTCGTGGTTGGCCAGTAATGGCAGAAGGGCATGGCAGAAGGACTCACTGGAGAAAAGCTTTTTAGGGTAAAGCAACAGAAAGCAGAGAGCAAAACCAAGGACAAAAATATGTCCTTCTGGCCACACCCTCTGTTATGATTGGGATCTGGATTGATCCCTAAAGTCTATGTATTTGGTTGTTGTAAAATACAAATGAAACCATGTGCTGCTAGGAAGTGGGGCCTGACTGAAGGAGGAGGAACACTGGGGCTTCACCCAGGAGTGGATTACTGGAACGTGACTGGAAGGGTAGCCCCACCCTGCTCCCTCCCTCCTCTCTCCCTTGGCTTTCTGTCGACCATGCTGTGGACCTCTTTCCTCCTTCCTCCGGCTGCAACTCCAGCATGTGCTTCTACCATTACTAGCTGCCCATATATGGACTGTGACCTTGTGAAAGTACAGATAAAATGAATCTTTCTTCTCTTAAATTGTGGATTTCGGGTATTTTGCTCCAGCAATGGGAAAGTTACTAAGACATCCCATGTAGCCCATTCCCGCCCACTAGGCCCACCCCCTAGTTGCTTAAGAAATCACCCACGGAAAGGTCACTTTTGATTACAGCACCCATGATCCAATCACTTTCCAAACTCATGCAGCTTCTGGGGAGCATTTCCAACTTAAAATGTAATTGTGTAGCCTGGGGAGGGTGATCGCAGCACAGCACAAACCTACTCCTGCTGCCTTCTGGGGGAGGGCTCGTCACTGCAGGAGTGTGCGTGTCAGGAGGAGTTCGCGCTCCCTTTCCATCTCCCACATCCTCTCTTTGCCCTTCCTCCCTCCACCATAGGTTGAACCGGCCCTCATCAGATGCCAGCGCCTTGATCTTGGACTCCCCAGCCTCTAGGACAGTGAGCCAAAAAATTTCTGCTTTTGATAGATTGCCGAGGCTTGAGTATTCTGTTACACAAAATGAGGTAAAGTGAGGACTGTAACTCTCCAAGAGCTATAGACAAAACCAAGTGAGAGGCATGGGAGGCAGATCAGCAGGGAGGTCTCGGAACAGAGGGAGTTTCTTATAAAGGAGCATGGAATCAGGCCACTAGGTATTAGGGTGGTAGTTCTGATTCCCTGCACATGGGGTCCAAAGATGAAAATGAGCAGAACTTGACTCAGCTTTAGCCTCTGGGCAAGGCTCTACCTGCTACCAACCAGACCCCAGGAGGCTGGGAAGCTGGAGGAGCAAGGGGACAGGAGCCTCAATCTCATGTGGCATCATCAGTAGTCTGACCAATGGCCCGAGTTACCACAGGTGGAATCTTCGGGCTCCTTTCAATCATGTGGTGCCAGGTGCCAAGAGCAGCACAGGTTCTTGACCTTCAGATTTCTTAGTAAGCGTCACCCTGGAGTGCTGGACATGCTGGATTCCATGCTCAACATTTTGATTCAATAAGTTTGAGACGGGGCTCAGAAACCTGCTCCCAGGTCATTTTGTTCTGATTGGAGATAGTCTCAGCTAAGAAGGCACTGATGGGGCATTCTTCACATGACTTCTTGCTTGGTATACAGCAGCATTTCAGGCCAAACACAATTTTATAAGCATTTCTTGGAGGGTTTAGTTCTTCAGTTGCTTTCTAGGACTTCTGCACCCCAAATATTACCCTGAAGCTCACAGTGGCAAGGTCAGGCTAGGTTGGAAATCAAAGCCTTGTTGAAAAAAAGAGCCACAAGGGGGGAGGCTCATGGACATGGAGGGGACATGTGGACCTGTGGAGGCCATATGGCTCCCAGTATAAAGAGAGAGAGAGAGAGGGAGAGAGAGAGGCTTACAGAGTGACATGGTGAGCACTGGGGGAAGAAAAGGGAAGCCCCCAAGACTGATGGAGCTGTGGTCCCACCCAGTGGAACATGGCACAGCGCCCTAGGGCAGAGCCACTGAGGACAGTGTGGGCGTCCCAGTGTGGGAAAATTTAGGGCTCCTATAGACAAGCTGCCTAGAGGTGATCACTGTGCTTTCTCATGCTGCTGACCTCAGTGCACATCTCCCAGAACTAACCAGAATGAAATGACTGTTCAGGCCTTTGAAAGTGTAGAAGACATTTTGAGGGAACCTATAGTTGACAGCAGAACTTAATTATTAAGACATGAGGATGTCTGGATTTTGAAAAGGCCACCACCACAAACACACATAAAAGGCAACATCTTAGGAATGTAAATGCTAAGCGAGTGTGCACCTTCGGGATATGCAGGCTATATATTCTCCAAGTGTTTGACTTCTGTTTAAGCTGGTTGTAGGCCAGAGCAGCTGAGGTGCATCTTAGAATATTAAATGCTTTAAAGTGTCATTTTGTACTAAGTGCCACTTAGTTGGTTTTAAATTACTCTCAACTGGCATATTTTCTTAAATTTCCTTCATGGTAAACCCATTATCAGCTTACCTTACCACCACTAACTAATTGTGGTGCTCTATTTGAAGCTAATTACTCAAATCGTAAATGTATAGATAGAGTTCATACTGTAAGAACTGAGAAAGGTCACCTGTGTGCACATTTACAAGACATAACTGAGGTTTGAAAGGAAATATCCTGTGATGAAGTCAGTTCATCAATTCCTGCAAAGATATCTCTTCAAGTCATCCACATCCTGAACTTATTGCAGATGTTAACAACTCTGTATTATCACTGTCTTGGAGAGGTACAAAATTAGCATACAAGGTACTATAACAATACAGTCTTCCTGGCCTACAGCTAGGCAAATCAGCCAGTGAGGACATCAAGCCATTGTTTTCAAACTTTCAGGGAATGTAAACCTTCTTTTCAAATGAACTCTTATAATGAAAGGTAAATATTTTAGGGTTGGGGATGTAGTTCAATGGTAAAGTATTGCCCTAGCACAAGGCCTTAGGTTCCATGCCAAGGATACGAAAGAAAAAAGACTTGAGCATTTTACTTGTCTAGATCTGCTCCTGATTCTTAGATCTGTGAATCAGTAAATTTACTTGATGAACATAAAAATAACTGAGACTGGGATTCAGGCTGACACTTCGTTAAAGTACTCTCAATTCTCCAACGTAAGGGTCTTGTGCTTGCTTTGTTGGCACCTGCTGGAGAACATTCCAACCTACAGAAATGAGTCACAGAAATAAGATTTAAAAACTGAATGTTCTGTAATCTACCACACAATTCTTAGATACCATATAGTTAATGACGTCAAAGTTTTGCTGGGGAGGTATTGTGGTTTGGATCTGAAATGGCCCCCAAACCCCACATGTATTTGTACCCTGAGGCATTGTTATGGAATCATGTGCTACTGAGAGGTGGGGCCTGGTCAGGACGTGTGGATTATAGGTGTGTGGTGAAGTAAGGGCATGTAGTAGATTATGGGTGTGTGGCATTACTGGGTGTGTGGCCTGGAAGGGGTGGATCACTGGGACTCAACCCAGAAAAGGCCAGACACTGGGGTTTCACCAAAAAGGGGCAGATTACTGGGACAGGATCTGGATGGGTAGCTCCACCCTTCCTACCTGACCTGGCTTCCTGCCTGCCATGCTGTGAGGAGTGTTCCTCTGCAAGGCCCTTCCTGCCATATGCTCCCTCCACGGTCACCCATGAGTGGGTCGAGAGCTTCTGAACCTGTGAGCTAAAATAAACCTTTCCTCTCTTAAGTTGTGGATGTTGAGTATTTTGTCACAGCAATTTTTGCACGGAGGCTCTTGAAAAGAAAAACAAGGATGTCTTGGCCAAAAAATCAAAATGGTATCTACGGAAAAGACTTCTAGGACTGAAGATTAACCTACTATGAACCAACTCTCTATAAATATAACAATTATAAACTGCACAAAATACTATTTATACTATTTAAAGTATTTGGACAGAAATGAAAAAGATACCACAGGGGGTTGACATTTGGATAAGGAAAAGCTTTGTGTTTCCTGATTTTTAATTGTGAGAACACTGAGAGCAGGTCTCATGCTGCCAAACAAAGCGGCTAACATTGAGTAGAAAAATCCCAGCCTGTGGCTTAACCAGCATCTGTTTAAAAAAACAGAGGGCCAAGTTCAAGGTGACTGAGGAGACAGTGAAGGAGGATGCTAGAAAGAAGAACCAGAGAGAGGGAACCAAAAATTCTTTAGGAAACTCAGTTAAGCCCAACTTTCAGGCCAAAAGAACTTGTGAGTTTTTTGCTGATATCTAGGGATGTTTGTGCAAAAAGTTGGGAACCTAATTCTGGCTATGTTAACTGACTTAAGAAAAATGAGTACTTTTTGAAGGAATTAACAGAGTCCAGTCTCTAAAATATGTAACACAAATACAATCCAAAACTACTAGGTAAGCAATCAAGAGAAAGGGAAATCAATAGAGGTTGTTCCTGAAAAGACACATATGTTAGAATTAGAAGGCAAGGATTTTTAAAGAGCTAGTCTGACTATGCTCAAAGATGCAGCGGAAAATGGGCTTATAATAAATGAAAATGTGGGAAATCTCAGCAGAGAAACAAAACCATAAAAATAGAACCAGTAAAAAATTCTAGAGTGAAAAAAAATAGAAATCCGAAATAAAACATTTTTTATATGGTTTTAAGAGAAAACTGCAGATGACAAAATGTTCAGTGAACCTGAGGACAGGTTAATAGAAATTATCCAATTTTCAGAAAGAAGAAAAAATATTTAAATTAAAAGAGCCTTGTGAACTTGAGCCATTACAAAAAGGTTTATAAGAAGAAAGAAATGGGGCATACATTTGAAAATATAACATCCAATTTTTAAAAAAAGTTTATGAAAAATACAAATTTATAGACTGAAACCAGTGAACCCTAAGCAGGACCAATTCATAGAAAACCACATCTAATGATGTGGAGCAATATTGCTGTTATACAGTCATTTTTTGTGGGGGAAAAACAAAGACCAGGTTGTTTCTTATAAAACTCAACATAGAGCTACTTATGACACAAAACTTTCACTCTGAGGTATTCATGCAAGACACATGAACCACATATGTCCAGAAAAGACCATGTAAATCTTGTAAATCTTACACAAGAGAATTGATGAATCCATTGGATTCCTACAATGGCACACAACTAAGCAATACAGAAGAGTGGAGCTTCTACACATGCAAAGGCACAAATGATTGTTACACACGTTATGTCAAAGGTAGCCAGATAGGACAGAGTACATACACCACTGTTTCGCAACTCAAATGTTCTAGAATAGACTAAACCATGGAATGAAAAAAAAAAAAAACAGGATAGCAGCTCCCCTTGTACCTGGCATAGGAGAGAATTCCTTCTGAAGGGCATGAGGGCCACAGCTGAGCTTGTGTGCACTGATCTGTGGAGTGTACTCATTGCTAACACTTACTGAATGGTATAAAAATGTATGCATCTTACTCTATTTTAACCTTCAGATAGTAAAAGTTAATACATCTCCTGACAGTATATAAAATGAAGAGATTAGAAGTAAATTCCAAGCTCCTTTGGATGGACTGATTGATGGATGGATAGGTATGGACATACAGGAGTTTACTGAATGACTTTCTTTTAGGTTTCAATTATTTTCACTATAAAATGTTGGATACAAAGAGAAAATATTTAAATAGTTCTTGAATGTCCATTATGAACATTTCCATAATAAATGTGGAAGGACAATATTAAAGACAAAGCTCTGAGTCCACAGTAACGTGAGCAATGGCTTTTTATAAAAGTAGGGACTTGCCTTCTAAATATAAGTAAAGACACAAATAAAATAGACCAAATCTCTCTTCTATATGTGACAGAGGCATCAGGCTATCAAGAGCAATGTGAAACCAACAGGCTGCAAACATGGGAGAGACTTTCAATGCAGTTCAGTCATGATAGGCATGGCATCCTATTAGCATTTGTTGGGACAAAAAGCTTCCGAAACTCGACATGTGACACATACCTGTAGTTCCAGCACTCTGGGAAGCTGAGATAGAGAGACCGAAATTTTGAGCCTAGTTGAGGGGGAAAAAAAAGAGGGAGGAAGTGCTGGGAATATAACTCTGAGGTGTGAGTGGACTGGGTTTGGTTCCTAGTGGGGAGAGCTGGGGAGAAGCTCCTTCAGTTCAATAGACATGACACTTCTTTCCGTTCCTTCCACTCACACTGCTGTCACTTTGTTCAGAAATTCCTTTCCCTTCCCTTTGCCCCTGACTAACTTCTGCTGTTGTTATATCTCAGCTTTCCTTGGCCCAGAGAGAGACTGGACGTTGGGGGAGCATTTCCCACTTCACTCCCAAGAACAGTCAATGCAAAATGATCTAGATTATCTAAACAACAATGTGAGTGGTTGCTGACTTACCATGGTTTCACATTTTGACTGTGATATGCAAAATCAATCTGTTCAGTAGAAACCATCCTTCAAATTTTGATTTGGATCTTTCCCCAGGCTAGCAATATCCTCATCCTTTCGTGCACAGTTGAGCAACAGCAGTGACCACAGCTCCGGACCAGCTCCATGATCCTGAGGGCAAACAGCTGATGTTCCACAATGCACCATGCCGCTGCTCACGGGTGTGTGTGAGGGTAGATATCATTATGGTTTGAATCTGGAATGTCCCCCAAACCCTCATGTATTTGGATGTTGTGGAGCACATGTGGTTGAGACTATGTGTGGTTAAGAGGCAGGCCCTGGTTAGAAGGGTCAGACACTGGGGCTTGACCCAGAAGGGATGGATCGTTGGGGCAGGACCTGAAAGGACAGATCTGCCCTACCCTCCCTCACTTGGCTGTCTGCCATACTGCTAAAAGGTTTTCTCTGACTAGACCTCTGCTGTATGCTTCCACAGTTACAGCTTCTCCATGAATGGCCTGTATTAGACTTGAAACTGTGAGCTAAAATAAATTTCTCTCCCTTAAGTCGTAGATGGTCCCACCAACAAGAAAATAACTAAGATAGAAAAGTGGGGTCACTGCTGAAACTTTACCTGATCATGTAGTATAGAAGCCTTTGGAACATGTTCGTGGGAAGAGTTTAGAAAGGTTTGAAAATGCCAGCCAGAGAAGCCTTAGAATGCTGTGAACTGGACTTGATAGGAGATTCTGGCCAGAGTTCAGAAGACCAGAATGATGACAGAAATATGAATTATAAAAGCCAGGCT
The DNA here is from genome assembly GCA_004027205.1 of Ctenodactylus gundi. Classification (NCBI taxonomy): domain Eukaryota; kingdom Metazoa; phylum Chordata; class Mammalia; order Rodentia; family Ctenodactylidae; genus Ctenodactylus; species Ctenodactylus gundi. The sequence continues at coordinate 608,203 of PVKB01000424.1, read as the reverse complement.
CAATAAGTCTCAGATGGGAAGGAAGACTTTATTGGTAATTGGTCTAGAAACCATGTATGCTATGGCAAAATCTGTATCAGTACTTGGTCTCTGTTCTGGGACTTTGCCTGAAGCTGCTATTAAGGGCAGTAGCCTACTGAAGTCCATGGAAGCCCATTGCTCGGGCTGTTAGATGGGTACCATCTGTGGCTATTAGCCAGCTCTACAATGACAAGCAGAAGTAAATGGCTGAAGAAATCACATTTTAAAAGAAGCCAAGTACTTGGAATCATGATTATTAAAAAAAAAAAAGACTTAAGGACATCTCAAAAACCAGTTAAGACCCCACTCTTTACTGTTTCAAGGGTGAAAAGGCAAAAGACGTTGCTGTCAGAAGAGTACCTCAGGGGCATCCTGTAGGGCCAGAGGTGTTTGCTGGAGTTCATCTAAGCACTCAAAGGTGTAGGTAGCAATTTTCAAAGGGGGCCAACTGCTGCTCAAGCCAGCGGCAGATTGTGGTGACAACTCTGTAGTGAAGACTTCACAGACACGCAGGGTATAAGAGTTGTGGAATCGTGGGGACTTCACACAGATTGCAGTGGGATGCCTTGGAGGCCAGGCAATATGCCCACAGGAGGGTAACGCATGAGGTTGTGAAGAAGCCCAAGACGTGGTGGCAGAGACCCTGGAAATTTGAAGATGCCAGAACCATGGATTTTTCTGCCGAGGAAGGCTACAGTTGTGAACAGAGAGTGGCCCAAGGGGAAAGTTATAAAGGTTTAGCCAGAGGTAACGCTGTAATAGTAGGACCACCCAAGCCCTCTGAAGCTCGCTCACATCTTGCATATTAACCCAAGTGCTAAGCCCAGACCTACAGGATTCAATGAAGCAACAGACTTTAAGACTTGTCCTGCTGGGTTTAGAGCTTGTTTTGATCTGAAAGCTTTCCCTCCTTTCCCTCTCTTCTAGAATGAAATGTTTATCCTCTGTCATTGCATGCTGAAGTGTTTAACTTTTCTTTGATTTTCACAGGGGCTCAAAACTAAGAGTTTTCCTTGAATCGCATAAGAGACATTTGGACTTGAACTTTTTAGCAGTGCTGGAGCTGTTAAAACTTTGGAAACTCTCAGAGATTGACTAACTGATTTTCCATAAAGGGGTGGACATAAGTCTTCTGGGGACCAGAGGTGGAATGTTAGGAACATATTTGGATGTGGTGGGGCCAGGTTGGATGGGAGAACACTAGAGTTTGGCTCAGAAGGAGTGGATGACTGGGGCAGGGCTTGGAAGGGTATCTCCATCCCTGTGCCCTACTCGGCTTTCTGTCTGCCATGCCATGAAGAGCTTTTCTCCAACTATGTACTGGAGACCTCCACCATGTGCTTCCACCATTGCCAGCCGTCTATAAATAAACTGTATGAAATCTTCTGAAACTGAGTTAAAATAAATCTTTCCTCCTTTAAATTATGGATGGTGGGTATTCTGTCCCAGCAATGAATAAGTAACTAAGATGTATCAAATGCATTTTTGACTTAAGCAATTTTCAATTTATGGTATGTTCGGACAGAAGTCTACTGTAAATTGAGAAGCAACCTTTTATAAAAATTTTTTTCTAAGGCAAAAAAAAAAAAAACCCAAAAAAACCTGAGGGCAGGGACTGATCTGTTCCCTCTTATCCAGCAAGTGACCTGCAGGTGACAGAATCGGCTCATACCCACTTAATGTGTGCCAAGTGTCAGAAACTCTTCTGAGTGCTTCAACATATTTATGCATTTAGGCTCGTATTAGGCCCTAGAATATTTGTTGAAGCCTTTTTTGCTTTATAAATGACAATCAGTTGATAGTTACTGACACCTCATTAGTTGCAAGTATTGTAGTGGACAGACACAGAATAAGCAGTACACAGGATGTCCATGCAAACCTTGGTGAGCTCAGTGTGATGGGGAGAACACCCAGATAAAGGAGGAGCCATGTATCAAATAACAAGTTGTAATCTGGAAGAAATATAAGGCATACGGTAAAACACCCCAGGTTTTTAAAAGATGTAATTTGCTTTTTGTTTCAAGAGCAAGCTGGAAACTCATCCTTGTATCCAATTATTCAACAAGCAGCTATTTACTGTCCAGGAGATTGGGCACCTTGCTATGGCTCTTGTCCTGGTTTGGATTTGGAATGTCCCCCCAAAGTCTCATGTTCCAGAGTACTGGTGGCAGGTGGGGCCTGGACGCAAGGGGGAGATACCTGGGGATGGACCCGGAGGTGCATGTACTGGTTCTGCCTTTCCTCCAAGACTTGTCTCAGTTACAGCATGCTGTGAGGATCTCTGTCTCCAGGGCACTGACTCCGGCTCTGGTTCTAGCTGCAGCCTCACCACGTGATTCTTCCATTTTCCAGCTGCCCACCCATGAATGGACTGTGACTCTCCGAAACTGTAGCTAAAATAAACTCCCCCTACCCCCCTAATTTGTGCATGTAGGGCACTGAGTCACAGTGATGCAACAGTAACTAAGGCAGCTTTCGAATGTGCACATGTGGGGGTTTCACTACCATGCAAGGGCCAGGAGAGAGGAAAGGTGAGCGTGGCACTGGGCCCCCTCGTCCCGAGGGTACCAGACCCAGCCGGGAGTCTGTCGAAGCAGAAACTCACTTTATTCAGGAAGAACATGTGCTTATATAGGGTAGAGGGAGAGCGTGGCAAGGAGGGGAGAGCAGGAGATTGGACATGGTGTCTATATAAGCAGGCGTTAGACCATTCAGCGAGAAGTCCATGCAGGCAGGCACCGGGCACTTGCAGCAATAGTACTGGGATCATGTGTGATCCATAAGGGCGGAAATGGTTTGGCCCAGTCATCTTCCTTAGTAAACACCCGAGGTGGCCACCCCAGGACTTCTGGCAGGCACCATCTTAGATATCAGCTCACATGCACATGAGTAAGGCCTGTCTGATAATGCACATGCACATATTTGTGTGCACCTCCTCCGGCAAAGTTATATATGCAACACTAGGGTTGCAGGAAACTTTACAAGGGAGAGTTAAATATCATCATCTATTCACTCAGCCAGAGAACAGAAACTGTACCAAAGTCCAATTTGCTGAACCAATGAGTTTACTGGGGTTAGCTATAATGGTGTGGGTGCGGGGCTACCTGAAGGAGCATGGGTGGAGACTCACAGGCCTATGGGTAATTACATGATCCTCCTTGTAGTTGAGCCCAAGGGCACAGGCCTGAATTCCCAACATTCTGAGAGGCTGAGGCAGGAGGATTTCAAGTGTGAGCCCAGCCTAGGCAACTCAGTGACTTACAAGACCTTCCTCAAAATCAAAAACAAAAAATGAGTTGGGGATGCGGCTCAGTGTGAAGGCACTGGGCTCTATCTCTAGTACCACACACACACACACTCACACACACACACACACACACACACACACACACACACACTGTTCCTCACTCACCATGGGCTTCCCTGAGGTATGCCAGAGTGCAATCTCAATTGGTGATTGTGCAAACATACAAAGTTTAAGTGGGAATCACAGTGGAGTCTTCTATTATTTAATCAGGAAAGTATAAAATAAAAATTTCACACAGGTCCCAAACTCTCCCTACAATAATCATGTAGACATTACTGTCAACAGCAGAACCTTTTAGGGTTAAAAGTGTAATTTTATTTAGATGTTACTCGTACATAATCTATAGTAAGATATACAAACAGATAAAAATTGTTTGACAGGAATTTTTTATACCACTTTCAATTTACAACAGCATTAGTAATACTGCAAGATGACAGATACTCTGTTTCATAAAACAAAAATTACTTGCTACTCTGGCTGATACATTCCCACTAATATTTAATGGATTAAAATGTATCATGTATTTCAGTTGCAAATTATTACAAAACTTTCACAACCTAGCCACTTGGTGCTCATAAAAGATTCCGATGTTGTTAAAAACTTACTGGGATGAAAACATTAATTTTCTAGTAGCATCCTTAGTAAGTAAAAGCAAGCATACCACATGGTATGGGGCTAACAATGCACAAGCCTATGCCTTCTGTTCAGCCCCATCATGCTGTGCAGTAATATGTGGACGAGTCATCCTAGCAACCCATCCCCTTGTCCGGTTCACAAATGAGCAAAAAGCTTTTGTAAGATATTCAACTAAAATATTTGTACACATGAAGCAATAAAATTGAGGATAATTTACCATTGTAATTTAAAATGTGAAATTTACAGAACTGAAATATGCTCTCAAATGATTTTCTCCACTTGTTTTATTAAACACCTTTGAAAAAGAAAACTAGAAATTCAGGCTCTATTTTACTCTTTTCGTGCTATAGTACATCAAGTCTTAAACAGATTAGTTGAAAAGAGATTTTTAAAATAATCTAAATCAAACATTTGTCATTTTCCATTTTAAGTTACAAAAAACAACAGCTTTCTCACTAGTCATAAAGTCAAATTAAAAATAACTTGATTAAACTATAAGATGATAACTAATAATTAACAGGCTCGTGAATATGTATGGTAAACTATCACTAATTTTATTGACATAGGATATAAACAGATGTCTTAATATGGATAGTATCTTTAATGTTCCCTTTATCCTGAGAATAAAGGACGATGAAAAATAAAGAAGTGCTGCCTCAATGAGTCCCATAACTATGCAGGGCTTTCCTGACATGAAAGTAACAATGAAGGGGAATTACTGTAACAAGGACAAAATAAGACTAAAAATGGTCACAGTCCCAAGAATAATGCCAACATAGCAAGTCCACATTGGAAAAAAGAGAAAAATTTAAGCTCACTAATAATGACTACTATCCAAGAAAATTATAGTGACAGCTAAGTGGGGTCCAGCTAAAGGACGAGGTACTCAGAAAGCGGGTGCCAGGTAGTGGGCTCAGCTGAGGGGACTCAAATGCACGACCAAAGCAGGCCTTGGAAAAGGGGAGCAGACCCGTTTATGTGACTGAAACCCAGTGTAGAGGAAGCAGGGCACTTGTGACAGCTTACAGCTGCCACAGTCAAGACCAGTCCATGAGAGATGCCCAGGGGTGACAGGGGCAGCCAACTGGTTTCCCCAGAGCTTTCTCATTGCTATCCCACTGCCGTAATCACACAGCTCTGCTGGACTACAAGATGCTTCCCCACCCTCGACCCTGGGGTGCCTACTGCTGCCTCCACCTGAAACACTGTGCAGGTCAACAAGTACTCCTTAGCCAGCCAAGCACCTCAGCCTGGCATCCTATCTATCACCTGAACCCAGGGTGATTATCTCCTCTAATTAAGCATTCGCCCCACATCCAGAATTACAAAGCAGAAGCTACCCTTCTTGAGTCTCCATGGTCTACCTGAGCCAGGTCTGTGGGGTCACCAGGTGGGAAGAGGCCGAGGGAAGCAGGAATGAAGGCAAGATGCTTTGCCACAGCTAGGGTCAAAACAAGATCATGCTGTGAGGTACTTTTTAAAGTTTAATGTGCAGACTACATGAGAGAAGAGAACCACGTGCTTCTAGGACGGGGCAGAAGCCCTCCCATGGGGCTGACCTGTGATCTGGCCATAGCACCGTGAAAAGTGAAGCGCTCTCAGTATCTCTCACCTAAACCTAAGTTTTTAAATTCACACTGTGTGCACTCAGGACTGTATGCTGTTGCTCTGCCCAGCCAAGAGCTGTAGGCCCTGGATGGCCCCCATTTTTACAGCTGGCTGGTGCCCAAGCTATCAGGGCTGGCCAATACTATAAGTGTCATCCCAATGGCCCCTGAAGGGGAAAGGACCTTGTTCTCATTTGCATGACTATGGGAGCTGCCAAAACCTTATAGAAAAATCACTAACAAGCATTCACTAAGTGAATGCCCATAGGGAGCCCTGACTGAAAAGGGTCCTTTCCCATATTATAGTTGACAAGTGAGTGCAAAGGCGAGGAAATTATTTGGCTGAGCATTCAAATTCACGCAGAAGCTACCAAGCCAAAAAATGAATACAGGAACACTCAATTCTTGTCATTTTCTTAGACTTTTCCTTCAAGAACCATCTTCTTCTGAAACACATTGTAAAATAAGGAAAAAAAGAACAGTATCATTTACTGATTAGAAGACATCACTCTTGACACAGTCATTAATCTTGCAAAAGACCTAACACCAGGCAGCTTCACAAACACACAGCAAGTCTACAGAATCTTAATGACCAATAGGAGTAAAGTAAATACTTTCACAGCCAAGAGGGAAGCAGGAGGCCGTTCTCAGGACAACGCGATAGTTACAGCATATCTCCTCGTGTGCAGCGTGGTGTGCTATATTTAGTGGCACTTAAGTATTACACAGTAAATACTGAAAAAACCCAGAAGTTTTGGATGTGCAGAAGCAAGATCACATTATTAATACAAAAGGTGCTAAGCTACGGGATTATCATACCACATTTGGTGGATGAGACCACTTGAAAATCCCCAGTTCACCCCACACTCAGTGTCCCGGCTGTCCACTGTCACTCATCCCATACAGTCTCAGTCGGACCAGTCATTCTCATCAAACTCAGAGTCATCATCGGAGTCGCTGTACTCCACAGCGATGCGCCGGGACAGGATAGTGGCCACGTCGTTCCCGACGGGCTCCCGCTTGGCCTCCTGCTCACGCTGCTCCTGCACTTTCTTCAGCTGGATTCCTAAAGACACAAAGTGTGGTTGGGAATCAAATCCTCTGCTTGCTCCAAATGAAAGAAAAACTAGCAGGTCTTCTGGACCTTTTTCTGCTTAGCGTAAGGATAAAAAGTTCTAGAAATCTGAAGGGGGAAAAGAATACAAGTGATTTCAGGAAAATCAGTTATAACTGCAGTGCACATGGACACCAGCAAAGACAGAGAGGCATGATACTCCCTGTCAGCTGTGAGACACACGTAGCTCTTTAAACACAGTGATGTTGCCAGCAGTCACCAAATGGGACATGCAAACATGGAACATTTCTGTTACCAAGGGACACTTCACTGGACAGTGCTGCAACCCAAAGGCACAGCCACAATATTCTTTACTCAGTGATGACAGGAGGCAAACATCACTGTTGGTAACAGGTATAAAATACAACCACCTACCTGACTGCTCAGTAACAAGGTAACTGATGACTCACTGTGTATCAGGTCAAGTTAAGAAACTTTTTCTTCCCTGATGCGGGGATCCCCTGTAATATTTCTTAACTTTTTACAGAATAGCTAATAAGACCGATAGAAAAACATTCTTACAGAATTTTACATCCAGAATCATCTACTAATCATTTCCAGTCTTCTCTGTCATTCTCATACATACATACATACATACATACAGACACACTTATCTCTGGACCACTTAAAAGCATGTGACACATAACATCCCTCTCCTCCCTAAATATCTGAAGTATAACTTCCTGAAAACAGAAAATTAACATGGATACAATGCCATTTTTATTATGCAAATATTATTCAAATTTTGTCATAAACCCAATCTAGTTACAAATGGAAGGGAATTTCTCTGCCTCTGGATCTAGTGAATGGTATTTCTGTTGCATTGAGTATTGTATTCTGCTAAGATACAGTTCAGCCTTTGTGTTTCGTGACCTTCACATTTTGCATAAGTGACAATTTTTATGTAGTAGTATACCCTTGAGCTGTGTGTACCAGAAATTCTTGATAATGTGTCAACTCCTGCTGGGCAGGGCTACAAGTACAAAATGGGCAGGTCCAATGCCATCACACAATGACTGTGAAGTTGAAATCTCTAAGCTATTCTATTTCTGGGATGTTATTTTTTGGCAAAGTCAAACTGTATCCATGATGTTCAAAATACAGAGAAAACCCCAGGGTCTTTAGGTGGTCATTGTGCCTTTCTTCAGGTCTGACTCTTGGGTATTCAGGCAAAAGGTAGAGGCAGTATCCAAGGTCATAGCTGGCCTGTGAAGGACATCACTGAGGCTGAGCACCTGAGGCTGCAGCCACAAACCAAGACCAAGAGACTGTGGGATTTTCCGTGCATGAGACACTCTTGGAATATCCCTACATGCTGTTGAAGCCCTTGATCTCATGGGCTATGACTGGTGAAGAGTTAATAGTGGCAATGTAGGCTCTCACGTAGGGCTCTAGAAACAGGTCAAAACAGGTAAGGGGGCCAGGCTACCCACCCAATTCAACCTGATATACTCAATTCTATTTTGGGGTGCTGGGGTCAGAGTAGCACTTTCATCTTCATCTAACGAAAGCATTATGGTACTAGTTAAGTGCTGCAAAAGCACATTAAACTATGCGTATGTCAAGTTTGTGACAGAGCCTAGATTTTCCTAAAAAATTAAATCATTGATATGAGCGCATTTTCTTTATGTCTACGATCTCACAGTTAAAAAAAAGAAAGAAAGAAAAGGTCCCATTAACTAATCATTTCTGTTATCTATGTAAAGCTTTTCTGAATTCTCAGTTCTGAATTCAATTCATAAAATTCTCAGTTTTCATTACGTTATGCCTACCTAACACCCACAAAAGAACATATATTTAAAAAATCAAACAAAGTTCTTTTAATTCTATTCTAAAAAATAACAATGGATGGCAATAAAGCAATTGCTAGTTGGAGACCTAAAGAAATCTCTTTGTAAAAGGAAGGCAGTGTAGCAAGGGTGTGCACTTACCCATCCGGATGGCAGCAAGGAGGTCACTTCGAGCATCACTTATGGGTGGCTGTGTAGGCTCTGGACGCTTTGCCTCAGCTACAAGGGGCCCATGCATCGGAGAGGAGGAAAGAGAAGAGCCAGGGCCAGGAGGCCCGGGTGGGGGAGGTGGCGGGCCTGGAGGAGGTGGGGCTGTGACCAGGAGCCCAGTGGAGGGTGGGTGAGGAGGAGTCGAGTATGTGGAGCCAGCTGAGGCAGGAAAGGGGGGCTGTGGGGGCATCTGGAGAGGGCTGACAAAAGCAGTTTGTGCAGAAGGAATCATGGGTGGAGGCGGAGGAGGTGGAGGTCCTGAAGGATTGTAGTACTCAATTATCTGTGTTGGGAGCATCCTAATAAACAGATGAAGCACAGAAAGTCACTACCATAGCAAGACAGGGTCACAGTCCCAATCTTAACATGCCTCATAGAAAAGTTCCCCAACACACAATGCGTTCTGCCAGCAGGACTCAAATTACTGCAGAATGCAAATATTTACTCTGCAGTCAGTTGGCTTCAAAGACCTACATTATGTATTACAATGGGAGGCTGAAGCACACTGAGAAGATGACTAAATGGGTAAAGCCATCTTCCTTGGAATGGCAGGATATGCCAGTTGGCTATAGACATCAAACAACAATAGCAGCCATCCTTGATTCTGGGTATCTCTGGTGTGGGGCTCACAAGCTCATCTCATGAGGGTTCTGTGGCCAACAGCAATGGGTAATCCCACCTCTGTAGGCAGGACCCATGGAAGCTCCAGGTCCAAACACAGGAAATGACATGATAGTTTGTCATCTGTGACCCACTGGGGCATGTAGAGAAATGAGGGTTGGGAATGACTCACCTATGGGCACATCATCTTTTAACGGTGCCTGGGCCTACAGATCCATCAAACCCTATAGGACGTGTGAAGGGAGCACCATAACAGCCAGAGATCCAAGTGGCAGGATAAAGGCTCCACAGTGGGAGCTGAACCCACTCCTAGCACCAGGTGTGCCATCACTGACGGTGTCTGTGCTCAATTACCCTTAACTGTATGTGGCCTCTAAATTATCAAGGTTAAAATTCTACCACCACACATAGCAAGATTCAAGCCCAATACCAAGCAGTGACTAGAGCATGAGGATAGCAATTTACCCGTAGTCCGCTGAAGCCATGGGGGCAGAGGCCTGAGACCCCTCTGGGGCCTGTGGGGGAGGTGGAGGCGGTGGCTGCTGAGGTCTGTTTAGGGCAGTGTGCCTTGCTGAGGCAGACGGGGGCCGGTACTCATGCTCAGGGGCCTGGTTTGCAGCCCCATGTGGTGGTACATCACCAGCGGCATAGGAAGGGGTTGCCGGCTGGGGGTGCAGAGAATGGTTGGGGGTAGCCGGATAAGAGTAATCCGTAACATCTGAAGTGTGGGACCTGTTGTTAGAGAAAAACGGGTAGGAGAAATTTAAATGAAGCTGAAAAAAACCTTCCTCAGGCAGAAGCATATATATGAATAATTATAGTACCAATGTACAGAAATCAGACATCCATTTCCTTTATCATCAACTAGGCCTAGCCCCAGGAGAGCTTCTGAGCAACAACATAATTACTATTTTAGCAGCAAGCCCAGGGTTACGTGGATTCAGATTTGCAGCTCTGAAGTAAGTCAGACAGATCAGCAAGCAAGAGTCAGCAGAGCTCCATTTTCAGTGTTTCAGGTACCTTCTGCCTGAGAGGCAAGGCTACAAGACAAATCCCATTTCACTGGGAACAGCACCCAGGCACTGGATTTCAATGGGCATGAAACTAACAGTATATAATTAGAAAAAAAATGTCAGGTGAAGCGGATAAATATGAACAGTACAAACAGGAAGAGAAACCTAGAATGCAAGAGTAGATAGTATTTTTCTTAAACAGAACACACGTACTTAACCCACAGAGAAAGAAGCAATACAGTACACCAGGAAAAGCCCCCCTGACCCTCCCATTTTCTTTGAACACCCAGTCAAGTGTGAAATTCTGAAAAGAATGAAAACCTGGTACCAGTGAGCAGAGCTAGGAAAGTTGCTGGCCCTGGGAGGCTGGCCCAGCGGGGGAGGTGGGTGAGGGCTCAGGCATGGAAGCAGCACAGCCACGAGCAGGCGTTAGTAACATCTGGGCTGGGTTATTGGATTTGTCAGTAGGGCTACACATGGCTCATGGCACTAAAGCAATGTCAGCCGGGGCTGGGAGTCCAAAAAAGCAAAAGCACAAACCCTCTGGACAGCCTGTCCTCTTTTGTGTTCCCTGCCTGCTCCAGCTTCCTTGCATCACTCATAAATTCAATGCCCATTTTCCTTCTCTCCCACTCTTCTTTTCGTGTTCTGACTTTTCTCACATGTACTTGCTGGCTCCTGTTAGGGTTCAGCTTGTGTTTCTCTCTCTGAAGGAAACAGGCAAACACACATGGGGGTGTGAAGAGGGCAGGGAAGACGGTGCACAGTGAAGCTCCACATCTGCACTTCAGACAATGGCTTTCCTGAGCACAGCGCCGCGTGGCAAAGACGCTTACCTGATCAGACCAGCCTGCTCTCCTCCCCCTTTTCCTTCCCCAATTACATTGTAATAATAACATCTCTCTTTTTTTTCTTGAATTAAAGTATGAATTCTCTATCATGGCATGCATGAGTAGATGTTTTCTAAACTTTCCAAACTACTAATGACAAACTAAACATTTTATGTGTATACACACAAACATACACACACACACACACACACACACACACACACACACCCATTTGCACTGGGGATTGAACCCAGGGCCTTGCTGATGTTTGGCAAGTGATCTACTGCTGAGCTATATCCTCAGCCCTTTTTATTTTTAGATAGGTGTCATAAGCTGCTCCAGCTGGTCTCAAACTTGTAATTCTTCTGCCTCAGCCTCCAGAAAAACTTAGATTATAGGTGTGCACCACCACACGTAAATGAGTTAGGAATATTTTTAATGGGGGAAAAATTTGACCTGTATTTACATTTCATACATTTTGAAAACATAAATACTTAAAATTTTGGGTTGTCTGTAGGCATGTGTTCGACTCTGTGTAACTGTGTGGTGGCCATCTGCACCACTTTCTAAAGGAGATGGAGTTTTCCAGCAAAACACAGAGGTGAGATGCAAGACAAGAAACTGAACCCCGTAGCCTAAATGGGAATGCTGTCATGGTGAAGGAGCTCTGTGACACAGGGCCAAAAGGCCCCAGGAAATACGGATGGCCAGTTGGAGGCCAAAGTGCAGCCAGAGGCCAGAGCATGTGAAGGAGAAACAAGGGCAGAGGATTCCCACAGGGCAGGGACTGGCGCTGACAGGCAGCTGCCGTGAGAATGGAGGAAAAGAGCGAAGCGGACAGCTAAAGGGGGAAGGACACGAGAACAGGTGGGTGCCACAAGCAGGAGGATGAGAAGAGGCAGGGCAGCTGCAGGGACACTGATTTGGGGGAAAGGTGGATACCAGCCGCGGTCATAGCCACTACCCATTTGGAGGACGGCAGGGTGCCTGGAAGTTCTGTGATGACCAATAGCTAACTGATGTATATAGGAAAGGGCATGGGTGAGCAAAGACGGTATGGAAACAGGTATACTCAGGGGAAGAATCCAACAAACCTTGAGGGGTTTTGGGTAGACAGGCAGTAGAGGTGGGATCCCCTGCCATACAGGTGGGTGGGATCCCATGCTAACAGGCAAGGTGGGGTCCTATGCCACAGCAGGCAAGACAGGACCGTGGGCTGTATCAGGTGAGGGGAGTCTCATTCTAACAGGTGAGGTGAGACCCCACACTACAGCAGAGCCCAGAAGAGGAGAGAGAAAACACAGGGCATGGAGGTGTGACATGTTCCAGGTACATGAGAAGAGCTGCTTATCTGGGAGATGAACATATCATTAACTCTTAAATTCATAATCAGAATCCTACCAGACCATTCCTACCATCTTGTAGAGAGAGGGCAAAAACTTAGGATTAGTTTATGTGGAGTGGGCTACACAGGCCATGAAACATGCTATTAAATTTCCCTCAATATCTTGAATACACTGAAATAAGAGAATACAGGAATTAAAAACCATGTTTTAAAATAATATTTAGATCATTTAAAACTTATCTTTTAAAAAGTCAAAGAAAACACATGCCAAAAATTCAACCTTATAACAAAAAAATGCACATGTACAGAAAAGGCGCAAAGGGAGGCACAATGAAATACAACAGGGTTTTCTCTGCCTGACGAGATTATATATACTTAATTTCTTGCCGTAATTTCCAGATCTAGTATGTCTTATCTCATTTAAAAAGTTGCATGCTTTAGTAAAACAGAGATAAACTCTCTAAATTAATTTAAAGGATATAATTGAGGTACACTGATGAAATGTAACCTATTTGTCAGTAGATAATACCTGCAAATAGTGCCAAGGGAGGCCGAGGGAAAGAGTATGAGACAATAGAAAATTCTGAGGAAATAAAACATATAATTCTAAATACCTAAATAAACAACATAAACACAAAGGTAGAATACTAAATAATCTGAATGACCACAAACTTTATGCCCATCACAAATAATGTAATCTCAGACAATAAGAATGAGTATCAATGATTTGAGGGATTAAAAAAATCCATTGTTTTTCCATTTGCATTCACTAGAAAAGAATATATATAGTATGAAAATTAAGTACGTTTTTGCATGAGTAAATAATAACAATTAAATTGTTTGCAAATAAAAGCTAATTGACATCAATGGGAGCTATTAAATTCCAAAAGTTCTAGAACTAGGAACAGAATGGTACTGTTTTCATTTTCTAGAAATTAAAATGTAAACCTTAGACTAGAATTTATATAGAATTTTAATAATTTTCTAGTGTTTAACAGTATAACTGTACAGAAAAGTTATTAAAACTTGATTCATAGCCTACCGATGACATATAGACCTCGGTCAAGAATACTTAAGTCTTGGTAACTATCAAATAAATCTGTCAGCAAACACACAGTACCTTCTAAATGTTTCTGTTCAACAATGAGGTTACAAAAAGAAGACAAATAAAAACAACAGAGAATAAATACAAGGTCCAGGTCATTGCTGTTTTTGAAAGGTTCCTAAACCACATAAGAATTTCCTATTCAAATTTTAAATGATGAAAACTGAGACTTTATCCAAACGGAAGACTACAACTTTACAATATCCAAAACAGGAAATTAAACAAAAGCTAAAATTGACTAGACAGTTGTCATCCAGTGAATTACTTCTGTGACAAATGTGACTTAGTGATTACAGCATCCACACCTGCAAAAACATTTTTAACTGCTAGCACATTTTAAAACTCCACCAGAATTCTTCTCCTGAAATTAGAATGAATAAGATTAGTTATCTGCAGTAAAAACTGAATCCTTTTTGCTCATCGACTGTTTCAAAGAGTTATCGGAAAGAATACTAAAGATATTCCTGATCAGAGCAAGCATCACCTACTGATCATCTCTGAGTAACAAGTAGCAAAAAAATTTTAAAATTCCAAGTTAAAAAATTAAATGGTTAAGTAAAAATTGAAGACATTGGCAATAATCCCAAGTTTAGAAAGACTGTTTAAACACTACCTCTAGATTAAATAAAAAGTGAACTTAAGTCATAGACAAAAATAAATCAGACAGACCAACTGATTTAAAATAACATAGCCTTAAAATATTCAAAATCAATATATATGAAAGTAATTTTTAAGGAGAATTTAAAAACCTGTCATGGGCTACATAAGCCAAAGCTGCTGGTGCATTTTCCAATTTACAGTACAACCAACTAGTACGCAGTGATGCTAAGCACCAGGGGAGGGGCGGGGACACACACACACACCTAGTGTCTGGGGACAGGGATCCCTCGGAAGACGCTCCGTGGTGCACACTCTGAGACAACCTGTTGTCGGGTCTAAGCTCTTTGTCATATGCCATCATATTCCACTCCTGGCGCCTGTTTCTGGCTTTTCTAACCTTTTTCACCTCACGCGTGGCACCATCTATACGCTTTTGCTCCTGGTGTCCAGGAAAAGAAAGAAAGCATGCCAAGACAGAAGGGAAAGGAAAATGACAGGTTAAATGCAGTTACAATGCATAGGAAACAGGCTAGTGCACACACACAAGACATCCACATTCCATTTCCCTACTATTAAAAACATTCTAAAACAGCATACTCCTCTCACCTAAATGACCCAATAGAGTCACTGACAACTTGCTCTTTCATCTAAATAACTTAAAAGTTACTGTGCTATAGATGCGACAGTTGTTTACCATTATCTTCTGCAAAGAACTTTCACTTTGGCAGGCCTGTGGCTTGTTTTAAATGTACCTCACTTTTAGATCACCTGACATATGTGGTAACACCATTCAGAGAAATTACTTCCCATAACCATTGAATTTTGTCCAACTGTTAACATGCAATTATCTTTCAAGAAAAACAATTCAAAATGAGCTAGTCTTAATTTCTGAGGTATTTCACAATATTAACCCTGAAACTAGTTGCATATTTTCAAAATTCAGAAGAAATAAGGGAATGGAAGACTTCAGTGTAGTTCCAATGTGTACCCTGATCAAGAGCCACCATGTTAAATGTTAACAACACCGAATTAATCCTAAAGTACATGGGCATGAAAACCTTACAATCCTTTGTTTCCTATGTCATCACACTCTTAGATATTCCTGCCCAGAAGGCTCCTTGATGCTGAATCCCATGTGCCTCACCTAGCCTCACCTCCTCAGCCCCTGCCTCACTCACACCCTTACTCTGCTGAACTACGCATCCCTGAGAACTCATATGCACACAGCCATCCCATCAGGTCAGCGCACCTACAATGCTTTGCACCCTTCCACTGGGACACTTACCATTATCGTTAAGGTATATTTTAAACTTCCTATTTATTTGCATTTTTAAAGATTTGTAAAGTACCAAACTAAAGGAGAGCTAAAATTGAAAAAAGCAATAGCTATGTCAGCTCCAGAATTTCTACACTAAATTTTTCCTTTAGGTTTGTCATTTGAAATTGAATGTGATTTGGATATGCAAAAGCCAGGGAACTGAAGGCTGTATTTTTATTTCTTTATGTATTAAACAGAATAGTACTGATATCTGCAAACTTTTCTCTGTCTTTCCAAGTTCTACAAGGCTGCACAATTGTTCACTGCTTGTACTACTCACTGGGCTACAATCTTTGTGTGAGTGACAGTCCTGCTTGTTTTCATCACTGGTAATCCAGCATTTAGAAAGCATTAAATCAAGAATCACTATACAAAATGAATGAAAAACATCCAGCAGGATTTTATGTGTTTGAAAACTACAGTGAGACAAAATAGAAGAGGAAATGACAAGTGATTTCAAAGACACAATAATCATACGTGAAAGACCATTTTCCCTTTAAAAGGAAGAGTGGTCAAAAATGTAGTATGTTTGCCAAAAGGATCTCTGAGAAGAAAAGCCAAAAGCCTTTCAAAAGGACAGAAAGCTCAAAGGAACATACTTTTAAAAGCCCTCGTATTTTAAATATTTGCTTTCCATTCATTCTTGTTTAAATACTTCCTAGGCCAAGAACACAAATGAGCACATCTTTTGAATCCTTTCCCCGAATCCAGTGGAAATATCTTGTGTGTGCATGTGTATTTTTCTATGTACACACACATGTGCTGGGGATCAAACCCAGGGCTTCACGCATGTAAGGCAGTGTTCTAACACTAAGCTACAGCCCAGGCCATATTTTTCCTTTCTTAAATCTCATTTTCAAGCCATCCTAAACTCTCAACTCTATTGGGCCAATACACCTAAATGCTTTAAAACCTTAAGGCCATCACAAAAAAAACAGAGATTTCTCTCAACTCACATACTCTAGTATGTGTCAAGTAAACTGGATGGTTATTTTTAAATATACTTCACATATAAAAATACTAGCAAGTATTTCTTCTTATAGAATTACTCTTCTTAGTGGCCTATATCTAAATTCTGGCCCCAAAGGTTTAAAGTCCCTTAACCTTCCATGATTGCAGTGAGGCATAGGTCTGTCAACCTTCAGACCTGTGATTCTCCTGCCTACCACTCCTCCCTCAGAGAGAGGCTCATGTGCTGTAAATGCTATCCTTGTGTGCCAGGTCACATGGGCTTCTCAATCCACTACGGACATCTCATTGAGGTCTCAGTTACAGCGAGATGGCAACCCAATAGCTAACAAAGCTGGAGACAAAAGCACCTTCTCACATCCGATGTGGAATGTTGTTTTAAGAAAATCTGAGAGAGCAAAAGTTAAAAAAAGGCATGGTTTTAAATAAAACAAGTTTTAGTCACTTCTTTTGTTAAAGCAAAGCAAGTATTGGAGAATAAATCAGTATTTATTGAAAAATGGTATTACTGTGTTAGAGGGAATTGTCAGAATATTCATGCAAAAAGCATATTTTTAAAAAGCCTTGAGCCCTAAATCAACAATTCAACCATTTAAAGAGTTTACTGATTTATTTCTAACAAGAATCACTGACATGCCTGTCTCCCTTATCAGTTTGTTTTCTTTCTTTATTTTTGAGATGAGGTCTCACTCTGTAGTCCAGGCTGTCCCTAAACTCACTACATAGCCCAGAATAGCCTTGAACTCATGGTAATCCTCCTGCCTCAGTCTTCTGCATTTCTATTTGATGGACACCATGATGCCTGGCTCCATTAAAGTTTTAAGATATCTGTAGCCCTTTCTGGAATGATTTACCTTTTGACGTCGTTTTTCTTTCCTTTTGTCTTCTGTGTCCTGTAGCATTTTTTCTTTCCAGAGGTCAAAGAAATAGGAAGGATCAGTATAAAACTTCAGCCCATCTTTCTTATCATCTCTGTGAATCAACATGTTACAATTCAGGGAGAAGAAGAAACTGTTACTTTCTTCTGAAGGTTAACAATAATTTTAACTTATGGACTGTAATATCCACATAATACATCTCACTACCATATACATTATTAATTCTCTAAATTTTCTTATATTAAAAAATGTGAAAACATGCACAAAGAGCAACTTCTAAATAATTAGGTTATGGTACTCCTGAAAACTTTAAATATAGAAAAATGGCTCTGCAACAATCACAAGATAGCTCATAAAACAGGAAGTTTTCACAGCTCAACTATTTCAGGAAATAATTTATTCCAATCGGGGGCCTATACAAAGTGATGAATGAATTTTTAATTTAAAAAATTGGGGGGGGGGGGAGGCTACTGGAGATCAAGCCCAGCGCCTTCATACTAAGCTACATCCCTAGTCAACTTCTGAGTTTTGATTCTGAAACAGTATCTTGCTGAGTTGCCAGGCTTGGTTTGAATTGAGGTCCTTTGGTCTCCTTTCCCTGGAGCACTGAATTTCAGGCCTGGGCCTCTGGCCCCGCTGCATTCCTAGTACAGATACATTTTTCTTCCTCCAGAGCTCCAGTATTGTTACAATAAAAACTAGTAAGAGCTTTGTCCTTTTTTCTCAATCCAATTTGCCCAAAATTCAGCAGCAAAATACTCATGAAAAAAATGTGTTGAATTATGTATTTTCAAAGAAATTTCATTTCCTTCCAAGTGTTGCTTCAGTTACTATGGTCTAAAGAATATTCCAATTCCTTATACAAATTATTTATTTATCACATAACCAACAATAATGCAGCCAATATGAAACCAATATGTAATATAGCTCAACAACTCAAGACAACTGTGATGTAAAGTAAACACTCTATCCCGTTAACGTTATTTATTTATTTATTTTTGAGACAGGGTTTCACTCCATAGTCCAGGCTGTCCCTAAACTCAATATGCAGTCCGGGCTAGCCTTGAGTTGATGGCAATTCTCCTGCCTTGGCCTCCTAAGTGCTGGGATGACAGATGTGTACCATCATGGCCAGTTCCACAAAACCTTTTTCTCCTTCAAGAAAAGCAAAACGTGTACACTTCATAGTATTTCCACAAGTCATTTAAAGTACACAGGAGAAGTAAAATTAGTTAAATGAATACAGACAATAAAGAGTTTATGACCAAATAAAGAAAGCTAACCGGAGAGGGGGGTGGGTTCTACCCTTAAAATTCCTGCCACAACACCTCCTGGAAGCTCCTCGCCATCAAATACAAAGGTCCACATGTCTGTGGTGGCTGCTGTAGTAACTGCATTTGAAAATCACTAACACACTAGAATAACTCTGTATTTTAACTCTGGATTATTTCACATCCTTCCTTTTTTTAGCTTTCTAATTTGTAAGTAAGCTGAACGACATAGGTTTTATTAATACTATTACTGTATAAAAGAGAATTAGTTTCCCTAAAACTGTAAGGCTCTGAGTGTAGAAGAATATAGAGAAAAACTGAGTTAGAAACTTTCTGGAATTGTAAGTTGTACAAAATGCACATTCTCCCTTTAGTCTAACAAAGACAGGTAGGCACGGAAGTAAAGAAAAGTTAATCCTGAAAAAAGACTTCAAGAAGTATGTACTGTATTTATTGTACACAACTACTTTACTTTTCAGCATTGTGACTCTCATATATTTAAGTTGAAATGTAAATGTTTATTTTTATGTCCCCTTAACTGTTGCTATGTGCGTGAATCTGAGATGACACTGTCACCCTTAAGTACACTCTTAAAAAATCAAAGACATTATTTACTTCCCATGAAACCTTATACACACACGGTGTACATGAAAAAGAAATCATTTTTCAGGCAATTAAAATTTTTAATCATCAAATATTTAATCATGATCTTGATCAAATATAAGTGGCTCACTAGGTTTTCAGCCCCCCCCCCCCCCCCAATCTTTAAAACAGAAAAATTTTAGTGAACTTTCTTAGTTACACAAGGGAGAAAAATTTTAATGAGTATGCCTTCAGGGCATAGTTTGTATGAAGCCTGATACATTGAGTCTCTCTGTACTAAGGGAAATTCCACCTGTCCTGAAAAAAAGTCCATTAAATGAAAGCAGCCACAAGTTAAAACAATAGGTGTACAATGCTTCTGTTCTTGCAAATTTTAAATGCATGTATCACCACCTCTAGGAAAGTATGTCTGTGCCACAAAAAGGCCAGGCATCTTGCTGGCCTCTCATCAGTTTCTGGGGGGAATCTTCCATTTATTTCAGAGAATCTCTGTCTGTGCAGAATGAAAGCAAAGTAGTTTAAATTACCTTTTATCGACAGAACTACAATAAATAGCAGCTCCAAACCTCTCTTTGTGGGTCCAGAGAAAGGACAAGACAATCAGACCAAGGAAATCTCTGGCAGTTGCCTGAGGAGACCCTAACAGCTCTGCAGTTAGTACTCTCAGGAAAGAAGTCAAAGAGATGAATTCACAGGACCCTCCATGCCCCTCACAGCCAGCAGTACTGACCCTGGGGCACGGAGGGCACAGGCCACCACAGCCTGTGCTCGGCAGAGACTAGAGGAGTGGGTTCCATGGGAGAGGCAGCACAGATGGACAGAAGGACAAGCCGTGATGCAGGCAGAAGGAGAGAAAGGGACACAGGCAGGACAGCAAGCATGAGAAGAAAGTGACGGGAGGCAGGAGGAGCACTTTAAAAAAGCACAATTAGGTTGTCTCTTCAAGTAAATTTTTGTGAACTATTTATTTTAAATACCTATTCTCAAAAGTTTGGGCACATTTTTAGCAGTTTACCAGCTTTTAACAATAACAGAAGCTTAACTTGGTGATTCTACTTTCCCTCTTAAAAACCCTTTCCAGGCAAGATGGAAGCTGAGTAACAGAGCCACACAATGTCTCCTGATGGACTCACTTAAAAAGTTGAGACTATAATTAAAAAGTACCTGTTCAACATAGCCAGGAGAGGAAGGAGCACCCCAAGAAATGAAAGGAGATCACAGCAAGGTTAGAAATCCCGAAGACACATCAGAAGCAAAGGAAAAGAGCAGCCCTGGACCAAGTGACAGTAGTCCTAAGCTGCTGGCATCTATAAACGGAAGAAAGCCTGGGGCCTGGAACTTCTGACCAAGGTAAGCACAGATCTGGGAGAAGTGGGAATTGACAGCAGCTGGTAGCCCCAGCCTCCAGAACCAAGCCTGTGGGTAGTGCAGACTACCAAAGCACTGAGAACTTCCCCTAGAAAAAGCCTCCCAGAGCCTAGACCAGAAGCAGTGCTTGACTACCCTAATAGGAAGTGATGTAGGCAGAAGCCATTTTAAAAAAGAACCAGTGCCTATACTGTTTATAGAGTAAAAGATAGCTTAGAAGAGCACATTAGGGCTTTTTTCTAGTGCCTAGAAAGAAACTGGTACAAGAGACAGTTGTGGAGAGGAGAGAAAGGCCGCCAACCTGCTAAACTACTCAGATGGTAGTGGGAGAAACTCTGAGGGTGGAAAGCCCCATCAGGGGAGGGATGCCAGGACCGGTGGAAATGAGCATTGCTGAGGGGACGGGGTGATCAAGACACTTCAGAGGCCATCAGATTGTTAGGCCCTCTCACACCGCCTACTCCCAGCACAGAACTCAGAGGAATCTCAGCTGCCCCTACATAACCTCACAGCCATTCAAAGAAACTTCTCGACTAGGCCTTTAAATTGAAGTCCCTCAACAAAGGAAACATGGGAAGAAGACAAGGCAACAGGACACCCACATAAACGCCTGAGACCCCAGAAACTAATGTCATGGGCCCTAAAATAGTGGAACTCATAGGGAAGGAAGCCAAAAAGCAAATAAACTAGTTGAACGTAAAATTCACATAAGACATTCTCAAAGAAAGACAAACAATGATCAATGGGTTTAAAGAGGCACTTACTAAACAAATAGTGATCCTAATGAATACAAGGCTTACTGAGCATACAGAAGACACAAATGAAAAGTTGGTGAGGTAAATAAGAAAGTCCAAGACAGTAAGGAACATTACGATAAACAGGTGAAAATTTTGCAAGGAAATCTAGCTGAAATTGAGGATATAAAAATACATTTGAAAGCAGGGGAAGTCAACTCAAACACTGTGAGCACAGAATTTCAGACCTTGAAGACAAGGCTGAGGAAACAAATGCTATAATTAGGTATGATTCCAAAATTAGTAATGAGCAAAGCAGATGGATACAACAGTTGCTGGATGATTCAAAGAGAACCAATCTCATTATTACGGTAGTGGGTGAAAGAGCAGAAGACAGCCTCAAAGGTATAAAGAATTTATTCACTGAAATTATGCAAGAAAATTTCCCAAATCTAAAAAAAAGAAATTAATTTTCAGGTACAAGAAGCTTATAGAACATTGAACAACCTCAACCAGCAATAAGACTTGCCACAATATATCATAAGCAAAACCTCAGAAATAAACATAAAGAAAGAATATTAAAAGCAGCGAGAGAAAAACAGACATTATTTTACCAAAGCAAACCCATTTGAATTACCAGATTTCTTAACACAAACTTTAAAGACCAAGAGAGCCTCGAGCAAAATCTTCCAAATGTTAAAAGACAACAAGTGTCAACCCAGGTTGTTGTACGCAGCAAAATTATCCCTGAAAACTGAAGGGAAAGTAAAAATTTTTCATGACCAAGAATCCCCAAAAAAACTGCAACGCCTAGCCCAGCAATGCAGAAAATATTTAAAGGAATCTTAAAGAGACACAGAAAAAAGCAGCACCAAAGAACATAAAGGAAACATCTAATGAAAAAGTGTAACAAAAAAATAGATTAGTATTTGAATCATTTGATTGGTATCCTACTAAAACAGTACAAGCTTTCTCATAAAATCTATGAAACTTCCCCTATAATTATTATTAGCATATTAGTTTCCAAAATATAATAATTATATTCAACATGGGGAATTGGTATAAAATATTAATCTGAAACTTTTCTAATGTGTTTAATGTGTATGATGTGTATAGATATTCAGCTGAGGGCTGAGTGGTAGAAGGCAATGATTTTGATTTGGAACACTTTTTTTTTAAGCTTTTTTTTTTTTTTTTTTTGAGACATGGTGTCACTCTGTAGCCCATCTTGGTCCTGAACTCACTATGTAGCTCAGGCTGGCTTTGGACTCATGGCAATCCTCCTGCCTCAGTCTCCTGAGTGTTGGGATTACAGGCATACACCACCATGCTTGGCTTTATGTGGTACTGAGGAATCGAACTCAGGGTCTTGCACTTGCAAGGCAAGCACTTCAACTGCTGTGCCATTCCTCCAGCCCCTACTTTACTTCTAAAACCAGTAAGAGTTGGTAAATAAATGGTTTTGGAGTCTTTTCTCTGAAGCTGTCATTGAGTGATAAATATAATAGATCATGTAGCCTTAGTCCACTGGCTAAGAACTCATTTGCTATTAGTTCAACCTGTGACTCTTGAATTTTACTTTTCAATTTCATGCTCTGTAACTAAATTTGTTATAATGATCTTACTCATTTCTTCCTGCTCCTTTTTGGGAAAGAAGTCTTTAAAAATTCTGAAATAAATAAACATGCCATAATATCTATTGTTTTCTGTGTAATATACTTTTGTGATATAGACTTAAGTTCATTTAATGTACTGATTCATTTGTTCTTCTTTGATATAAGTTCAGCCTAAGAAAACTGACTGATGTAAAAATAAATTGAATGTCTTTTGTATACACACACACTTACTTTTCAGTGTTTAGCCAAGGAATTTGAAACTTCACTTCTCTCTTGTATTTTCTAGTCTTATGAATTCTATTGTTATAGTTCTTTTCTTATGTAAACTAGTGGTTGGGTCATGTTAAAGAATTTCAATAAAGATATGGTGAGATACAAAACAAAACCCTAATGCGGTAACATACATTTTTTTCTGAAGAGACAGGGTCTCTGCAGTGATTGAGTGCTAAGACAGATATTTTGCTATAATATAAATGAACTGTGCGGTTCCTATAAATTGCCTTTAGAAATATGGAACAATGGCTTCTGGTCAAGATGGCGGCTGAGTAACAGCACTGCACAAAGTCTCCTCATGAACTCACTTAAAAAGTCAAGAAGATAGTTAGAAAAAGTGTGTTTGTTGTAGCTAGGAAAGAGAGGAGCATCCCCAGAAACTGAAAGGTGACCAGCAGGAGGCCAGAAACTCCGAAGGATCATCAAAACTGGAGGGGAAAAAAAAAAAACAAAAATAAATCCCCGCAGTCCAGTAAGCCGCCGCGGCCAGTGGCAAATGGCAGGCAGCAGCGGACGGAGGAAGGCTCACGGGGACCTGAACATCTTACTGAACAGAGCTGGAGAGGAGGGAGAAGAGGCTGTGGGCGGGTCAGAAGCAGCCCAGTCGGCATGGCCCCGTGCTGCCAGCACCCACAGATCACAAACAAGGTCCGGAGGCCAGACCTCAGCCCGAGGTAAGCGCAGAGGAACTAGTGAGAATCACTGGCTGCAGGCGGCCTCAGAAGCACGAACCCGCGGGTGTTTGTACTACAAATGCAGTGTGTGCTCTCCCTAGAAAAGGTCCCGGGATCCCAGATCAGAAACAGGACTCAACAGCCGTCGCAGGCAGTGACGTCAGCAGGAGCCATTCACTTTATCTGTGCACCAGAGACAGTCAGAGGTAGCAGTACCATGGGGAAACGTGGTAACAAATCTTATACAAAAAGATCTGATTCCCCAGGGGAGGGTGCAAGGGGTGCCGAAATTGCAGAACCCAAAGAAAAGGACAAAAATGATGGTAGCCTCTGGGCCCAGATAGTCGGTGAATTAAAACAGGAGTTAAAGGTGGAGTTAAACCGGGAAGCAAAGCAGGAAATAAATCAGACAGCGCAAGAACTACAAGAATGCTTAGCTAAGCATAAAGCAAGCCTTGAAAAGGAGTTAGAGGAGACCAGAGAAGAATTGGGGAAGCGCGGTCACAAATCTCCTACAAAAAGACCTGAAACCCCAGGAGATGAAGTCAGGGTAAATAAAGATGAATATGGCAAAAATGATGGCAACTTCTGGGCCCAGAAATTCAGTGAATTAAAACGGGAATAAAAGCAGGAAATTAAATGGACAGCAAAAGAGCTACACCAATACATAGATAAGAAAAAAGCAAGCCTTGAAAAGCAACTAGAGGAGACCAGAGAAGAAATATACCAGAAGATAATGAAGACAAAAGAAGAAATTAGAGAAGAACACAACAGAGATATAGAAAAATTGAATGCAGATATTCAGGAAACAAAAACCACACAGGTAATAATAAGCAACCACTTTAAACAACTTCAGAATAGAATGTCAGACCTAGAAAATAAAGTGACTAAGCTGCAACATACAGGCCATGAAGAATACAAAGTAAATAAAGCGAGTTATTATAACGACTGATAGATGATTCAAGGAGAAATAACCTCAGAATTATGGGAATCAAGGAGAAGACTGAGGACAAAACAAAAGGCTTAAAGGACATGTTTAATGAAATAATGGAAGAAAATTTCCCAAATCTAAGAAGAGAAATGAACATGGAACTTTGGCAGGCATATACAACACCAAACAACTTTGATCAGAAGAGACCCTCATCACGACACATCATAATTAGAATTCTAGAAACCCAACACAAAGAGAAAATACTAAAAGTGGTAAGAGAAAAACAGAAGGTGACCTACAAAGATAAACCCATCAGGATAACGGCAGATTTTTCAATCCAAACTCTAAAAGCAAGGAAATCGTGGAGCAATATCATCCAAGTACTAAAAAAACATAGATGCCAGCCAAGACTGCTAGATCCAGCAAAATTATCTTTTAACTTAAAGGGAGAACTTAAAATTTTCCATGACAGAGACAGCTTAAAGGAATTTGTAGCCACTGAGCTAGCATTGCAGAAAATACTTAAAGGAAACTTGTACAGTGAAAGGGAGACCAGCGACACCAATGACCCCAGAGAAAAAGTGACAACAGCTAGAGGAGAAGGAGCTGAGAAAAAAGTAGGTTAGTAATCAGTGAAATATGAGTAAATAAGATATGAAAGTTATGAAATTAAGAAATAACTAGATTTGCCTACATGTCTGTTGCTTTCAGTGTATTTATGTGATATAGATTTAAGTTAATTGAATGTAGCAATGTGATACAGTTTTAACTTTGTTTTGTTGTAGCAATTCACTTATTAGGTCACTAATGAAAGTTTATCCTAAGGAAACTGATTGATGTAAAGATAACCTTGTGAATGTACAAATATGCACCTTCCAGTATTCAGCTTAGGCAACTGAATTTTATTTATTTATTATTTTTTCTTCTTTCCCAAATTAACTATCCTTTTGAACTACATGCTTATAATTATTTTCTAGTGTGAACTGGTGGGTAAAGCCAGGTTTAACATTAGCAACAAAGATGTAGGAAAATATGGAAAAAAAAAACACTTTTGGTGAATATCCCAATGAAGGGAGTGGTTGGATTCAGAGAGGAGATATCAAGATTTGACCACTGTGAACCCATTAGAGGATTAGGAAGCTGGGGTAGAGTGGTGACTTGAGTGAAATGACTTAGGCGTGGAAGATTAATATGTTAAACACTGTATGGTTTCTCGGACTTGGAAAACCCAGAACACAGACATTCTTTGGAACCATATGAAGTGATAGCCAGAGCCGGGAGAAGGGACAGGGATGGGGTGGGAGGGTAGAAGATGGGAAGGGACTGTGAAATCGATGTGATACATAGATGTATGAAACACCCAAATTCATTGTAAATACTTTGTATTACATATGTATATTAATAAAAATAGTGGGGAAAATAAAGAAATATGGAACAACATAAGCACACACACACAGTGCTACTATGTGACATGCCCATTTCACTGAAGCTATCCAGATCCAAGGACTACAATTAGTGCTCACCCTTCTGGGAGATGTATTGTACCGTGAAATACTAAAACTTTAATAATTCTGTACCAATAACTAGTTTCATTAAATGTGACATCGTATCACTGTTCTTTAAGTTGGGAAGAATATTTTTTAACCTAACTGAGCCATTACAGATGCTCCTACCCAAGGCACCAGCCCAATTCCAGCCCTATCTGCCTCTCTCCCCACCTCTACTTAAAAGTACCTAAGATGGGGCACCAGGAGCCATACCTGTATGGGGTCAGGATGTTCAAAGGGGGTGGTTTGTCACTCTGGTTGTAAATGTCAGCGACAGGATTAGGAATGCTGTTCTTTGATACCACCTGCTGGTCTTGAACTGTGGAACTTTTGAAAGCTTTTTTCATGTTGATATCCTGTAGTGACACTATTTAGAGAAAAGTCCCCAAAATTGAGTTACATGGAATTTTTAATTGTTTAGAAATGAATATTATTTGGCTGGCAATGAAAAATTCCTCAGAAATAACCAAATAATAATTTTATTGTTCACTGAAAACTATTCTATAACAAAATGTCCATTCCTTTCCCCTTAGAGACAACAGCTTTTGTTCTCTTGTGGTGATCTAAGTGTTTTATGAAACCTAATAGAACATCGTTTTTTATTTAAATAGTACTTTCTCAAAACCACACAGAAATACAGTTAAGAGTATAGCAGTCATAGTGTCCTTCGGAAAGAAAACCCAACCAGTTAATTATCAGCTGAGTAACACCTATGCAAAATACTTCTATAAAAATTACACATGCACTAACAGCATATTACAACTTTCTGAGATTAGTGTTAAGGAAAGACATCAAAAGTTTTAAGTGATTTTTATCAGTTAACCTATACCAGTGATGTTGGCATTAACACGTTGACGGTAACATGATTTTAAAACCTGAAGTCTCAGAAGTAGCGGTAAATGCTACTTCTGAGAAGGTTAATTAATAAGATTTTTAAAATGGTGGAGTCAGACATATTGTTTAATGGCACTGACCCTAACAGAACACCAGGTTGAAGCCTGCATTCTGTATAATGGTCACCACCAGGGTTACCTCTTAGCAGGGGTATTGGTTCTGCAACTTTAAAGGAAGTTTTTTTTTTTTGTTTTTTTTTGTTTTTGTTTTTTTTTTTTTTTTTTTTTTTTTTTTTTTTTTTTTTTTTTTTTTTGAGACAGGGTCTCACTCTTTAGCCCAGACTGGTCCCAAACTCACTATGGAGCCCACGCTGGCTGTGACTCATGGCAATCCTCCAGTGTCAGCCTTCCAAATGCTGGGATTGTAGGCTTGCATCACCACACCTGGCTTATGTGGTGATGGGGAATTCAACTTGGGCCCTCAGTGCCTGACTTAGTGCTTGCTAGGCAAGCACTTTAACCACTGAGCCATTCCTCCAGCCCTGAAGGAAGTATTTCTAAAATAATTTCTAATTACCTGTTAGTATTTCTAGTGCTGAATTCACTGGAAGAAGTTTTTGTTTTTTTAATACTAGAGGTGTAATTTATTTAAGTAAAAGCATGGCATATGGCATAGATGAGAAATGAATCTTTTCCCCACTAATTAACCCAATGTTGTGAAGTTTTCCCTCACTATTCTTCCAGGAAAAAACAAACCAAGATGAAATGTCAGCATACTACCTCAAAAAAAAAGCAGTTAATCACACTACAATTAATTGCTACCATCTCATTGAGATCACTTCTAGTTCACTGCATTCATGCAATTACCTACCCTCCTCCACTGTGGAATCCAGCTGGGTAACTTTGACAGCAAGGCGGTCAATTCTGTCTTGAAGAGAATTTGCTCTGATGTAGAAGTTGTTAGCCTCATTGAACAACTCACCAAATATGTCTTCAGCATGTTTGCCTGCAGAAGAGAAGAACCACTCCCTTCATTGGGATATTCACCAAAAGAGAAGAACGGAACAACAACGGTGCCCATACACCACACAGACACTCCGCTGCTGTGGCTGTCAGCTCGCAGGTCTGGTGCAGATGAGTGTACCAATCAGCAGCATAGCCCAAGATCTTTGAGGCTTTTGTATCACATATTAACAAAAGTCTGAAACTGACCCAAAGTGGTAGAATTTTAAAATATTCCAGATAGTTCAGAATTTTAATTGTTGCATGAGATGTCACTCAAGTTATTTCCCACCAAATGCAACTTATTTGGGTGAAAAAAGTATTTTGCATGCTTTATCTATCTACACAATGTCAGCAATTCAACTTCCTTGTATTCCTTAATATAATTTAATTAATCACACTGGCTTTTAAATTCATGGTTTTATCTCATTCATAATCAGAAATACGAGATATTTTATATGGAATCTTACCCTTTTGACAGCACTGGATTGTTCTACCTAATATTTGGAAAGCTAGGGACACTGTCCTGATTCTGGCACTCTCTAAATATCAGCATTTGAATTTTTTCTATATGGATCACTTCTTTTGTTTTTTTTTAAGCTGGAGATTGAACCCAGGACCTTTACATAGAGCTACAATGCCAGTTTCTTTTCTTTCATTTTTCTTATAATGTAGCTAACATTTCTTAAAAATTAACAAGCAAGGTGTTTGTATTTTCTTACACTGAATTTCTGAACTCAGACACCACTCCTTTCTTTTCTCCACAAATATTAATAACTGCCTACTTTCAGTGTGCCAAGACTTAGGTTCTCCAGCACAGATATCACTACTTCCTTTCATTTTCTACAGGTTTATCACACTAAGCTATATCCCTAGGCCATCTTTTTGTTTTGATTTGGAGACAGGGTCTCACTGAGTTGCCAATTGCCCAGACTGGACTCAAGCTTGCAATCTTACTGCCTTATCCTCTCAAGAGTGATGCACCATCATTCCCCAAAAGAAGCTGAATATTTCAGGAGGGAAAGTTCCCTGGAACAAAAACAACAGAATCATTTCTGTGGTGATTTACAGCTACAAAGGACTTAGAGCCAGAGTCCCTCTGCATTGCTGAACTCATGAGACCTCCAGTTTCATGAGGAAGAACCATTTCTATCTGTCCAAGGTTAAAGCTCCAGTCCCAGTATAATGCCTCCTACACACCAGTTCAGGAATACATGAGCCTAGGAGGCCAATAGAGCCATAGCCTTTCGTTTTCCAGATGCCTGAACTCAGGATAAGAAAGAAAATCTGTTCATTTCTCTTGGCTGGTCAGTGGCAGGAAGAGATGAAACAAAAACCTAGTCTTCTAACTTTAGTTCTCTGCTCTTACCTCATACTTCACTGAACTTTCATAGCTATAAAATACTGAGCCATGTGGAAGTTCCTCGAAACATTAAACACAGAATTACCACATGGTTCAGCACTTTCACATCCAGGTATATATCCAAAGACAGTAAAAACAGGTACTTGAAGATAACTGCAAACTTAGATTCACAGATGGCTTATCACAATTACCATGAGGTAGAAATAATCCATGTGTTCATCAATGTAAAACTGGTCAAACAAATGAAATATTTTTCAACTTTCAAAAGAGAGCCTGACGCATGCTACTGCGGAGCTCCTATGCTATACTTCTGGACCATCCCAATACAGAGAGCTTGGGTTTCTGTGCATGATTCTGGTTTAGAGAAAGCTACTCAGCTCATGCCTTCCTGGCTACAGTCAGCTTCCCAGCCTTAGCAACCTGACAAGTCTTAGTAACCTCACGCTCTGACAATTTTGCAGGCCTCGGCAGTTGGCCCATGAATGATGACAATTCTGATCCCCAGTGGGGACTTAACCCACAGCCCACCTGCTTAATCTCTCAACCTAATCACACAACTGTTTTGTCCTCTTCTGTCCAATCTCTGCTAGTTAAACAACACAAACCCGACTGTCATGCTGGCTAATCCACTCACACTAAACAAAAGCTCTGTCCAGTCTATAATCAGGCCCCTACATTTGGACTTGCTACCCAGTGTAAGGACATGGAAACAGTAAACTTTAAGTTCTCCTGCTACTGGTCATATTTTTCGTTTTGTATGGGTCCTCCTTTTCTTTTATGAGACAGGGTCTCTCTCTGTAACTTCTTTGACCTAACAGTGACAACACAGGTGAGTGAAGTGAAACAAGCCATTCACAAAAAAGACAAATACTGTATAAATTCACTCACCTAAAGTGTCTTGAGTAGTTAAACTCACACAGACAGAAAGTACAATGGTAGTTGTTAGAGGGTAGGGTGAGGGACAAAGAAATGAGGAATTATTTAATGCATGTGGGGTTTCACTTCTACAAGACAAAAAAGTACTGGAGATCTACTGTACAACAAGGAGAATATACTTAACATTACTGAACTGTACACCTGAGATAGTACAGTTCACTTGCGTTAGCAATTTTGAAAAATAAAGCACTTGGGAATACTGCACCACCACCATCCTGAATCCTTGGTCCAGATCACAGTCACCTCCCTTTCTAGATTTTTCTAACTGCCACAGAATGGGTCTTCTAGCACCCATTCGGACATACACCAACTTCAAAAAGAGCAGCACAGTCATCTTGCTAAAATTCAAGACAAATCCTGGTGCAATTCCAGACCTTAGTACTAGGACACTTCTGTCCCAGAAATTCTTATCATTGGCTCCCTCACCTCATCCAGCTCTCTACCCAAGTGCCAACTTCTAACTGAGACTCTCTCAGCAAAGCTAAACTGCATCCCGTCACCAGCCACGCAATCATACAGCCTCCTTCACTTCCTCTCTGCTGCATATGTTTCTCTTTAGCACTCCCCACCCTTCGTACTAGCTAACAGAGTTTACTTGTTTCTCTCATATCTCTCCACTAAAACAGAATCCTTGACGAAGACAAGTGTTCTCCTCTGCTCTGTGCTCTAACTCTACACATCTCCATAGTCTAGAATGAACCTGGCTTGTAGCAGGTAGGTGCCCAGAAGAGATTTTGGAATAAGGGAAAAAATGGCAGAGAAAAATGATATGAAGTTTATAGTGCCAGGCTAAAATGGCCTGCAGTGGTGGGGCCAAAGAGCACAGAGAAGTTAAAGAGATTCACATTAAAAAAGAAACCAAATACTTACATTTAGAACTATAAAAAAGATGCCTTGATAGCATCTCAAATGTCAACAAGACCCCATCCTTTACCAACTCAAAGGTGGAGAAGCAAAGAACTTTGCTTTGAGAAGTCTACCTCAGGGCATCCTATGCTGCCAAAAAGGAGAGCAACCTGGAGTTCAGCCATCTAAAAACTCAAAGACCTTGACAGCAATTGTCCAATGGGACAGAGCTACTGCTCAAACCAGTGTCAGACCTTGGCAATGTCCACACGGTCCTGCCTTTACACACTTAGAGAGTGCAAGAGTTGTGAGTTCATGGAGGCTTCTACCCAGATTTCAGAGAAAGGCCTTGGAGGTCAGGTAGTGTTGCCCTTGGGAAGGCAGTGCATAAAGTTGTAAAGGAGAAGTTGAAGGTGTAGTGGAGATTCTGAAAATTTGGGGAAGCCAGGAGCATGGACAGTCTGCCGAGGAAGGCTGAAGATTGGGGATGAGGCCAATCTAAAGGAGAGAAGATGGAGGTTGCACCCAGCAGCTATGCTGTAAAGGCAGGGCCACCCAAGCCCTTTGGAGTTCATATCTTGCCACAGTTTACCCCAGGTGCTAGACATGGAGATACAGGAGTTAATCTTGGCCCTGCTGGGTTTAAAACTTATTTTGGTCCCATTACCATTTATTCTTCTAGTCCTCCTCTTTGAAGTGAGAATATTTACCCTGTGCATTATATATTGGAAGTTAACTCTGGTTTTCACAGGAGTTTGCAGCTAAGAGCTTGCCTTACATCTCAGAGACTCTGGACTTCAACATATTTAGCAGCACTGAAACTGTTAAGACTTTGGCAACTCTTAGAGAAGGACTAAATACATTTTGCTTAAGGAGGTAAACATGAGCCTTTTGAAGGTCAGGGGTGGAATGTTGTGGTTTGGATCTGGAGTGTCTTCCAAAAGCCTCATGTACCTATGGATACTGTGTGCTATTGGGAGGTGGGGCCTGGCTGGAGGGGGTGGATGCTTGAAGCCTGACCCGGAGGGGTATGTGCTGCTTCTGCCCTTCCTCTCAGACTTGCTCTATTCTGCCATGCAGTGAGGAGCTCTGGCTCTGGCCCTAGACCCAGCACCAGCCCTGCCATGTGATTCCACCATTTGCAAGCTGCCCACCATGAATGGATCGTGACTTTTGAAACTCTGAGCTAAAATAAATCTTTCTTCCAGAACACTGTGGATGTCAGGTATTTTGTCCCAGAAACAAGAAAGTAACTAAGACACTATGTGTATATAAAACATAAATTTTAGGCTTAGATTTGGTCCCATCCCCAAGCTATAATTTTATATAAGTATTTTAATATCTAAAATATCTGATATTTTAAATACAGCATCAAGTATTTCATATAAAATATTCACTTATAGTTTCCTAAATATATTCTCATTTTTATCTCCTTCAAAGGTCTTCCACTTTGGTCATGAGAAATACATTTACCTAAGCTTAAAACATTAAACACTTAAAATTTTCATAATGGTCCCCCAATTTCTATTCAGATCTATTTTAATATCTAAATTTTATTCATATTCATTAGATAATTAACCTATAATCCTACCCTGCAAAGAGATACACTAGTAGCTCAGCAGGATAGCACACACCTGTAATCCTAGCTATTTGGGACTGAAGCAGAAGAATTCAAAATCTGAGACCTGAGCAAGACAGCCTGTCTCAAAATTTAAAACTTTTAAAAGTACTGGGGGTATGGTCAGTGTGGTACTAGAATGCACAGGAATGGGGGGAAAAAGGAAGAAAAGAAGAAAGAGGAACAAAAAGAACAAAGTAAAAGAAAAAGACTTTACCTTTAAACCGTGTTTCCCTTTGCTTTCATCTAAAAGTTGTTTTATCTTCCACCTCTCTCCTCCCCCAAAATTCCACTTGTCTAAAAATATTCAAGAAATCTATTCAGCACATGCCTTCCCAATATTTAAATCTATTCTAAACAGTACTGAACTTGGAATAATCAATTAACACAGCTTCAAATTTTAGATCCATTAACTTGAAGAAAATATACTAGGATGCAAGCTCTTAAGGAAGAAATTTTATGTCAAGTTGGCATTTTGATAGAAAACATAATATATACCTTGAGGAATATTTTTTTAAAAATTGATTTCTTAAATCTTCTAGAAGAAAACAGACTTCCTTTCTTGTTTATATAATTATGACAAATACAAAATTTAATGAAAAAATAGATTTTATAAAAAGAGATTTAAAGTTAATGAAGTCACAGAATTTTGGGGCATTTTGGGGGGACTAATCTTGCAAATTATAAGCAAGTCTAATGACGCTTAAGATATGAGAAGTCATAGGAAAAAATGCCAGAAGCATCAAACATCTCTGTAATGATTTTGTACCAGAATTTATAATGTCTCCCCATAAAGAAATAATACATATGTCTAATATTAAAATAATGAATATTTGTATTATATAAATACAATAATCAGTTATAAAATGTCTCAGAAGAATTAACAAAGATGTTTAGCATATATAAGTATGGGCTACAAAACCATTCGTACAATGAGATCCTATTGTCATAAAGATGTATTCAAAGCATTAACAATAATTTTCTGTGGTCAATGGGAGTCTAAATTTTTTCATTTGTGTTTCTGTACTAAATTTTCTACATTTTATTAGTACCATCAAATATAACCAAAAACTTTGTGTGTGGAGAGTATACTAAAGTTCTAACTCCTTTCTTTGTAAAAATCCCAGAAGGACTCACAAGAAGGGAGGATACTCGGTATCCTCTAACAAAGAAAAGTAGCAAATGTCAGTTTATGAGATATTAAGAAGAACTTGTGCCATGCTATGTTCTCATCTCATTTTAAAAGTAAATTATATTTAAGTGGTATTAGAGTATCAGTAAGAATTTGATTGGAAAAAGCTAATTTTAACTGAGCAACTAGCTGACAAGAACAAGAGCACTCTGATTACTGATCAAAGACAATTATGAGAAAGCAATCTTGATTTTATGTTAACTGCATCACTAAAATGTGCTTATCTGAAGAAAAAATTCAATATCCCCTAGCTAGAAACCAACTGATGAACTATTAACCAAAACTGTTTTAGCAAGTTGCTTTCCACCTTACTGATCTCTCATATTAAAAACTGGAATTAGAATACTCAAAAGAAAAGAATCCAAGGGGCTGGAGGATGGCACAGCAGTTAAAGTGCCTGCCTAGCGCACACAAGGCTCTAAGTTCAATTTCCCAGGACCACACAAAGCCGAGGCAGGTGGCACATGCCTATAATCCCAGCACTCAGGAGGATGAGGCAAGAGGATTGCCATGAGTTCAAAGTTAGCCTGAACTACATAGTGAGCTCAGGACTAGCCTGGGCTACACAGTGAGACTTAGTCTCAAAAAAGAAAAGAAATAAAAGGTAGGAAAAAATCTGAAAAATAATAAAGACTAATTTTTTATTTGAGGAGATACAGCACTGAAAGCCTGTGATCCTTTCCCTTTAGCTGTAAAACTGCTCAATTTAGTAAATTTCCTCTTGCACATTTACAACTATTCTTAAACTCAATACCAAAAATCAGTACGTCCTCACTGAAAATACTTTCAATTCCCTAAAAAGCTTATTAAAAATCTAATACTACCAAAATTACTAGGCCTTGAAGTCAGGCGCCTGACTTGGATATAACAGGAATATGGCAACAGGCAGAAGCCCCCTGGTTTCTCAAAAGGCATTTGCAGTTATGGGGATTTCAGAAGTCCACTTGGTATCTCAGACCAGGTTCTCTTAGCAAACTCATTTATATCCTCCCAACCTTGAACTGCCTCCCCAAAATGTCACAAGAATCAGAAGGATCTGATGAACAAGGGTTCAACTACCCTCTTCCTTTGTGTAAAAGTCCAAGAAATTCCCCTGGAGTCTTGCTCTGTTTTGCTTTCCCCACAACTACCAACAATTTAGTCACTGTGGGTCATCACAATTTATTCTCTGGGGGACAATCTTCATTCTCAACAAATATGACCAAGGAGTCAAAAGAAATTCTTAAACTTTCATGAAAAGTCCCTCTCCCATCAAGATGGCATAAGAAGACAAATTCCCAGCCTCTGTGACACTTGAGGGCAGCCCAAATAGCTGTCCATCACCTGTCCAAATTCACACTTGAAACACAGTCTCAGATGTTGGAGTGGAGGCACTGAAGATAAAGGAGGAATGGCACAAAGTGGAAGAGATCAGGACGTTCCATCCTGGACTGAGCACACACAGGTCAGGTACCCAAGGAGTAGAAACAAAATACTGCTTGACTTTACTAAGTACAGGAATGCTCATCAGAAGATTTTTAGTATTTCAGACTCATGCATGCCTAAAATTTTATAACTAAAGTATTTTGAAACTGGAAAATAACATAAAAGTTTTAAATTCTATCTTCCAAACAAATTTAGATCATAAAGACACTGTATATAATTTTCTGCATCTGTTGTAAGGTGTTAATACCCAATGTGAAACTCATAAAAGATTTGCTCATTCAGGTATCATTTATTACTGGCAGTGCTATCTTGCAGCAGGTCGTAAAACTTCATATTTGTTACCTATTTTATAACCATGCTGATGTTGTTTATATATTACAACAATTTTAAAATGCATTTAATTTCTAAGCAGGGACCAATTCAACTTTGCTTGCTGTCTGTTGCACTTGAGGGGTACTGAGTGAATAAGTACTAATAAATAAAGTACTAGTAAATCTAAGTTGCTAATATATCACAAATTAATAACTCTTCATCTTATTTCAAGTAACTGTAACAGAATACCATAGACTGGGTGGTGTTTAAACAGTCCTAGAAGTTAGGAGGCTGGAGATCATGTCTGGTGAAGACTATTCTCTCTGCTTCAAGATGGTGCCCCTGTTGCTGTGTCCCTATATGGAAGAGCAAGGACTCTGTATTTAAGTAGGACATTGTAAATAATTTTCCATCTCATGACTTATCACCTTCCAAAGGCCTTATCTTTATGAATGATCACCCTGGGAACTAGGACTGCAACATACGAATTTTGGGCAGACATATTCAGTCCATGTACTCAGTGACTTAGCTTTCTAGAACCATATCCCTGGCACACATATTTTAAGTGTCTGTAAGTCTCTTTGGATGGCAAATCCAAGATGCATGTGCAAAACATGAAGGAAGTCATCACCCTGAGACACCCAAAGCACTGTATTTTGAAAGGCAGTGGAAAGCTTTCTGAGGCTGGTCTAAGGACCAGCTGTTAAAAAAGCTTTGATCATGGCTTCTTTGACCTTGAATGATATCTCAACAGGGAATTTTGGGATTTTTTCAGTAGATCCCATCACAAAGTAGCAAATTCACTGTGTCTTTTAGTTGAAATGTCCTGTAAGGACATGACTGACTTGGCTCATTTTTTCAATCCAGGCACACAGGTATCTAGTATTGTGGGTGACATCTCTGAATCACACTCCCTTTACCCCTTTGGGGAAAGCTCCAACTTCTTGTTTCAATGTTTCCCAAGTGATCCTGATAGGAAGGCAGGATTCAGAGCACTGCAGAGTCTAGGTGCCCTTTGCTAGTCTAACTGCATGGCACCACAGGATTACATTGTACGTAACATAACCCAGCCCAGAGGGTGTATGAGTTTCCTAATGCTGTAGTCTGAAATTATCACAAATAAAGTATTTAGAGTAGCACAAATTATCTTACAGCTCAGAAGGTCTGGAACCTACAGTGGATTTCTCTGTCTTAAAAGTCAAGATGTTGTCAAGAGTTGTATTCCCTCTGAAGGCACTAGAGGAAAATCTGTTCCCTTGCCTTCCCCAGCATCTAGCTGCTGTCTGCATTCCTTGGCTCTCATCTTTCACCATCTTCAAATCTGCAGTAGCCAACTGTGTTTTTCTCACAGAACACATTCTGACACCAACTCTTCTATCTCCCTCTCCCACATTTAAAGGATCCCTGTGATTATACTAGGTCCAAACCAGATAATACACAATAATTTTCTTTTACAGTAACATGCTTAGCAATGGAATTCTCCTTTACAGGTAACAACACATTCACAGGTTTCAAGGAAAGGATATGGATATGTCGGAAGGAAACACTATTCTGCCTACACAGGGCTGTATGCACACAAACCACACTGGCAGGGAGATACACTTACAAGAAGTTTATGGAGAAGCAGGCAGTATAAACAAGATAATACAACTGTATGCTGAACGTCACAGTGTGACTGCTAACATTGGTTTTCACCACTTGTTCCTGTGCTGGCAGCCGCTTCTGCCATAAAAACAAGAATACACAAAAATTTGACTGCAAATAAACTTATACCCTTCAGTTATTACTAAGAAATCTTCCTGTAATAACAAACACTATAAACCTATTGAAATTCCCTTGATTTCAGAACAAATGTTTTAAATATGTTTTAGGTCATTTATAAGCTATGCCTTCCTTAGCCAGTGATTACAGATCTGTTAAAAACATATCCACAACAACACAACAAAATTCATTTAGGATTAAATACTTATTTGTAGTGTTGCTTCTTCAAAAATAAATGAAAGCACCTGAGTTTGTAAAAATTTTTCTGTGCTTAAGGCTACTGGTATGTGGAATTTCATGGAGGATTTTCTAGTTATTAACAGAGTTTTTGGAAAATTCAACTGTGAAAATCTGTCACCAGAAATGCCACCTAAACCACCTAAACCAAAAAGAAGTGGGATGAAGTGAGAAAACAAGATCATGAAATAAATGCAAAAGTTAGGCATAAACGGTGCAACTTCAAAAAGCTTTAAAAGAAAACGCATTTGTATGCATTTCTGAGTTCTAAAAAATGGAATTTTCTTTGGGCCTCTAATGTTAAGAGTCAAAATTTGTCTGCCATCTGCAGACAAATACATATTTATGGCACCTGTAATAATCACTTATTTATTGCATCGGGTCAACTTTCCCAATGTTGAAACAAAATGCCTGAAATGCACAACTTAAAGGAGGAAATGGTTTATTGACTTTCAGAGGTTTCAGTCCACAACTGGCTGGTTCCCAGGCAGAAATATCACAGTAAGAGGTCATTGTGAAGCAAAACTGCATACTTTGTGGCAGCAAGGAAAAGGGGAAAAGCACCACAGAAAGGTACCCACTCAAAGGAACACTTCTTCCCTGAGGACCCCACCTCCTAACAAAACATCTAGCTGGGAACATTAGGAGTAATCCACCGATGAGTATAATGCTTTCACAATCCAAATCACCTCTCCAGGGGTCTCTTAATCCAGTCAAGTTGACAACTAAGATTAACTGGCACAAGTCCACTTTATCTCCTTAAAGCATACTTACTCTCTCCAAATCTTACACTCTCCAATATCTTCTCCAAAGTCTCAACAGTTTCCCAGCACTGCTCAAAAGTGTAAGTCCAAAGTCTCCTCTGAGACTCCAGACAAATTTTTAGCTGTGAATCCATGCAAAATTCAAGAAGCAAATTACTTAGTCCCAAGACAGTTGCATAGGGTAAACATTCCCATTCCAAAAGGGAGGAATAAGGGGACAGAAAAGAACATTACCAAAGCAAGACCAAAATTCAGTAGGGCAAACAGTAAGTCCTTTAGTTTTATGCTTCATAACCTGGACAAAACAGTGGTAAGATATGATTTCCAAAGGTCTTTCATGGCCCCATTCCTACCATCTCACTTGCTGCAGCCCATATGTTCTACTTCTTGGATTGATTCTAATCATTGCCCGTACTTCTCCTCAGTAGACTGTCCATATTACTATTATCTTATGCCTTCCTGGAATCTCCACTGTGCCTTTGGCTTCATTACCACATTTTCACACATTTTCCTATCAAAAGCATATTATCTGGTCTCCTGGGCTTTCCTTTGAAATCGGGGTTGAAACCTCTGTAATTCCAAAATCGTCGAATCTGCATGTCTGAAAACCAGCATCACATGGACAATGCCAAGGTCTACTCTCAGCATGAGCAGTAGCTTATCTCCTTGGATCGTGGCTACAGTAGATTGTGAGTGCCTAGACAGCTAAACAAAGTGAAATGAATCCCAAGGGGCCAAATCCTCAAGTGTGCATTCTGGAGCAGAGGCCTGGCAGGGCATCCTGGAATCAAATGAAAGGCTTATACACTTACATCTTTGAGTTGGCAATGGATGGGGTCTTGCTGATGTGCCCAAGGCATATTTCTTCTTGTCCTGGTGCAAAGTACTTGGCTTCTTTCTAAAGACACTAATCTTTTCAACAATCTTACTTACTTTGGCCTCATCTTCACAGAAGGTTCTTTTTGAGCCAGAAATTTAAGTTTTTAAAATCTTCCCTCTCTGCTTTTTGCTCCTGATCCTCATTATAAATCTGGCTAAAAGCAGCCAGCAGTATCCATGCCACAAAATGAACACTGGGGCTGCCTTGAAATTTGCACCACTGATCAATTAGTCTGCCACCTTTAAATTCAGCCACAGTCTTAGGAAACAAACAAGAAATGTAGACAAATTTTTTTCACAGTGTTAACGTACATGGCCTTTACTCTTGACACACACACACACACACACACACACACACACACACACACACATATATAGCCTCAACAGCACACACACACACACACACACACACACACACACACACACACACACACACACACACACATATATATATATATATATATATATATATATATATATATATATATATATATATAGCCTCAACAGCAATCTCATCAGCCTGGCCTTGACTCTCCACATTCCTACTAGAATTCTGGTCCTCCAAGCCCCAGCCAGAATCATTTATCCAACTAGGCTTTCTCCAATCCAACTTGAAAACTTTTCCAAACTCCTACAAACAAGTTAATTCCAAAATATCAAAACCACATGGTCAGATGCTGTCACAATGACTCCACTTCTGGTACCTATTTTCTGTATTCGTCAGTTTTCCCATTGCTGGGACAGGATGCCTGATATATACTACTTAAAAAAGAAAATGCTCTATTTAGTTTTATGGGTTTCAGTCCACTGTGGGCTTGTTCCAAGGCAGAAGCATTACAGTCTGCGGGCATGGCAGAGTAAACCTGTCTTGGCAGTCAGGTAGCAGAGGCCAAGGGAAAGAGCACCAGACAAAGATGTGCCTTCCAAAGGCACATCAGTGACCCACCCACCTCCTTCAATGGGGCTCCATCTCCTAATAGCATGTTTAGCTATGAACATCAATATCTGCGTTTTAACTTTTAGCAGCTAAAATCAGACAATATTACTGCTTTTTTAGATTTATTATATTATTCATTTGCCAATCAACAATATTTACTGAAAAACTACTGTGTATCAGGAATATATGGTGCTTACCAAGTTTTTAACCTATTAACATCTGTATAAAAATAACTGGCACTGTTGAAGTATGACACAATAATTTTTAAAAAACTCTCACTATCTTTAGTTTGAAAGGCTTTAAAAATAATAACGTTTTAAATCTACCTGTTAGTCTTGTGTAATAATTTGTGAGCTGGTGATTTTGGCATTACATCTTCACTGCACAAAGTTAAGCATCACGGTTTCAGATTGCAAAACACAGGTAAAGAAAGGTTCTTTCCTTTAAAGCTGCAATCATAACTGCTGAACTGAAATCAATTTGGTAAGATAAAGCTAATAAAATATCAATGCCAACCAGAATAAAAACATGACTTACTCAAACTGCTTAGCTGGCGTATGATTGCGGAAAGGGTACTATTGGTTACACATTCAAGTTCACTGGTAATCCCTTCAGGCAGAGCTCCCCGGCACAAGTGCCGGGGTTCAATGTTCCTCTTCACTAAAGGCATGGCTCACAATCTGAAAAATTAAAAAAAAAATTTTTAAAGCTCATATTGATATTTTACCAAACTAGAATTTTAGTTTTCTTGAAAAAAATGACTCTTCACCCAAATTTTTCATTATCTTACTATTCTTACTTGAGAATCAGCTAAAATGTATAATTTAATTACTCAATGAATTTTATAAATTTCATATACACGATTATAACCTTATTTTTATAGAACAACACAGTAGGAATAAGACAGAGAAAGGTAGCATTATGATTCCAGACAACAAGATATATTACAAGACAATGGTTATAAAAACTATATGGTACTGGCACAAAAGCAGACAGGTTGACAAATGGAACAGAACTAAGAATGCAGAGACAAAATTCAGGTATTTCCAGCTTCCTGATCTTTGATAAAGCAGCCAGAAGCATACACTGGAAAAAGGATGGCCTCTTCAACAAATGGTTTTGGGGAAAAATGATTATCCACATACAGAAAAATGAATCTAGCCACACAGCTTTCACCATGAATCAAAACCAAATCAAAGTGGATCAAAGACCTAAATATTAAAATTGAAATACTGAATCTCCTGGAAGACAAATTAGGCAAAAACTTGAAAGATATAGATGTAGGCAAGAACTTCCTTAATATGATATCCAATGCAAAAGAAAGAACCCCCAGAATCAACAAATGGGATTATTTCAAATTAAAAGGTTTCTGCATGGCAAAGGAAACTATCAACAAATTGAAGAGAGAACTGTCAGAATGGGAAAAAAGTTTTCACCACCTATACCTCAGATAGGAGACTAATAACTAGAATATACAACGAACTGAGGAAGAACAGACCCCTGAAATTCTAAAACCTGATTTAAAAAAATGAGCAATAGAAATGAACAGGCAGTTCTCAGATGAAGAAGTTCAAAAAGACCAGTAAATACATGCAAAGATGCTCAACATCCTTAACCATTGGAGAAATAAAAACCAAAATATCACTAAGATACCATCTAACCCCAGAGAGAATGGTTTATATCAAGAACTTGAACAGCAATCAATGCTGGCGAGACTGTGGAGGAAAAGGAACTGTCTTACACTGCCGGTGGAATGCAAACTGGTACAACCACTTAGGAGGGCAATATGGAAATTCCTAAAAAGCCTGAAAATAAATATGCCCTTTGATCCAGCAATACCTCTTCTGGGAATCTTTTCAGAAGAGTTAAAAGTATCCTACAAAAGACATATACTTATACCGACGTTCATAGTTGCACAACTAACAAGGCTAAAATGTGGTAGACACCAAAATACCTATCAACAGACCAACGGATGCATAAATTGTGGTATATGTACACAAAGGAATACCATTCATCTATAAAGATGGATAGGTTTGAGGCTTTTGTAGGTAAATGGATGCAACTTGGGACCATCATGCTCAGTAAAGTGAGTCAGAGGCAGAGGTTAAAATCAAATAGTTTCTCTAATATGAGAAACCCAGAATACAGTCATTTCATAGAACTAAATGGGGGGAGGACAGTGAGAACTAGTGGGGAAAGGGAGGGTGTGAGAGGGTCAAAAAGACAGAGAGGAAGGGTTTGTAATTTTGACACGATATATATGAACACAAAACACTCAAGTTCAATGTAAACATTATGTATTGCATATATACATATCAGTAAAATGGGAATAAAATATTGAAAAAAAGAAAACACAGTAGGTTCTACCTAAGCTCGAGAGACTGAATGCATGCATTTTGAGATCCTCCTTCTTTATTGAAATGACAGCAAACAGAAAAGGTAAAAAATCCACAAATACAGCTATAGTTTAGTTACTGTATGTCACTCAAACTTGTATGTGCTAAAGTCTTGGTCCCTAGTAGATACTACTCAGAGACAGGGCCATTAAAGGTAGGGCCTCGTAGGAGGTCATGTGATCACTGGGCAGCTGCCCTAGACAGAGACCTTGCAATTCTGGCCCCTTGTACTCTCCCTTTGCTTCCTGGTGACGAGGCAAGTGATTCTGCCCTACCACGAGCTCCCATCACAAAGTTCTCCTATTTATTTTTAGTTTTCTTCTTCCCACCCTCTCGCCTCCCCCCCACTTTCCCTTTTCCTCTCTACAAAGACCATTTTCTTACTTTCTTCCATACCTTTTATAATTTCTATGATTTTTGGTTTCTCATACTAGAGAAACTATGATATTTAATTTTCAGGGTCTAATTCATTTTGTGAGTATAACAGTTTCAAGGTGCATCCATTTTCCTACAAATGACTCAAAATTGTCCTTCTTTATGGCAGAGTAGTACTCCATTATGTATATATGCCACATCTTCTTTATCTATTCATCTGTGGTTGGGCATATTGGCTTCTTCCAAGATTTGACTATTATAAACTGTGCTTCTACAAACAGGGATATGCATGTGTCACTCTTATAATGATCACTTTAACTCTTTTGGGAAGATACCCACAAGGAGTATGGCTGCGTTGAATGGAATATCAATTTCTATTTTTTGACTAATCTCCATATGGCTTTCATAGTGGTTATACTAGTTTACAGTAGTACCAGCAGTGTAGGAGGGTTCTTTTTCCCCACAGCTTCTCCAGCATTTATTGTTTTTTTTTTTTGAGTTTTTAATATAAGCCATTCTTAACAACATTAGATGGAACCTCAGTGTTGTTTTGATTTAAATTTCTCTGATGGCTAAAAATGCTGAACATTGAAATTCCTCTGAGAACTGTTTATTCATTTCCGATTCCCATTTTTTTATTGGGTCCTTTATTTTGGAGAGTCTAATTTTTTTTCAGTTCTTTGTATATTCTTAATAATCCTTTGTCTGAGGAGTAGCTGAAGATTTTTTCTCTCATTCCATGACTCCCTCTTCACTCTGTTGATTATTTCCTTTGATGTGTAGAAGCTTTTTAATTTAATATAAGCCCATATGTTGATTCTTGGTGTTATCTCATGTACTCTGGTTGTTTTATTGAAAAAGTCGTTGCCTACACCTAGGTCTTTAAGGATTTTGCCTATTTTTTCTTCCAACAAGTTCAATGTTTCCATTTTAATGTCTAAGTTTTTGATCCATATTGATTTACTTTTGGTGAATGGTGAAAGTTGTACACTAGTTTCATTCTTCTGCATGTGGCTAGACAATTTTTCAGCACCATTTGTTAAAGAGGCTGTTTTCACTTGGGTGTAGGTTTTTGGTCCCTTTGTCAAATATCAAATAGCTGAAGGTATTCAGGGATGTTTCTGCATCAATTCTATTCCATTGATCCACTTGTCTAGTTCTGTGCTAAAACCCTGTTGGGGTTTTTTTTTTTTATCACTGTAGCTGTATTAGAATTTGACACCTGATATTATGATGCTTCCTACTTTTGTTGTTTTTGTTGTTGTTGCTTTGGATTGTTTTGGCTGCCTGGACCTCTTATGATTCCATATAAATTTTCAGACTTTTTTTTTAAGTTCTGTGAAAAATGC
This sequence comes from Ctenodactylus gundi, assembly GCA_004027205.1. NCBI lineage: Eukaryota > Metazoa > Chordata > Mammalia > Rodentia > Ctenodactylidae > Ctenodactylus > Ctenodactylus gundi. The sequence goes on along the minus strand of PVKB01000424.1, from coordinate 563,597 downwards.
TGCTGGTATCTTGATAGAGATTGCACTGAATCTATATATCAGTCTAGGCAGTGTGGCCATTTTGACAATATTAGTTCTGCTTATCCAAGAACAGTGAATGTCTTTCCATTTTTAAAAACATTTTTCAATCTCTTTTTCGAAAATACTATACTTTTCAGTATAGACATCTTTCACTTGCTTCATCAGGTTGATTCTTTGCACTTAATTTTTTTGAGCTGTCTGTGAATGGAATTGTTTTTCGGATCTCTTTCTCTGTGTTTTCATTGTTGCTGTAGAGAAATGCTAATAATTTTGTGTATTGATTTTATATTCTGTAACTTGGCTCAATTTGTTTATTAGGTCTAAAGGTCTTCTGGTAGAGTTTTTGGGGTCCTCTGTGTAAAAGATTATGTCAATGTGCAAATAAGGATAGGTTGATTTCTTCCTTTCTTAGGTGTATTCCCTTTATTCCATTCTCTTCCTGACTGTTATGGCTAAGGTTTTGAGCACTATGATAAACAGAAGTGGTCAGAATGGACATTCTTGTTTTGTTCCTGATTTGTGGGGAAATGCTTTCAGTTTTTTCCCATTTAGGTTGATGTTGGCTATACGACTGCCATAAATTGGTGTTGCCAGCTTGAGGAAACACCCTTCTATACCAATTTTCATCAGAGTTTCAATCAGGAATTATGTTATATTTTACCAGAGGCTTTTTCTGCATGTACTGAGATAATCATGTGGTAGTTTTCTTGTCCTCCTTTTTGTTAATGTGGTGTATTGCATTAATTGATTTGCATATGTTAAACCAGCCTTGCATCTCTGGGATGAAGCCAACCATGAAATTCTGATTGGCCAAAGGTCCTGAGTAATGAAGCTAATTAATCATAGGCTGTAACCTTCAAACTATAAGCCAAGATTAACCTTTGCTCTTTGTAAGTTATCTCACGTATTCCGTTATAGTGGCAGGAAGCCAACATAAGAGCAGAAAAGTGAAATAATTACAAACAGGCACACAAAGCATAAGCAGATGATGAGATAGAAAGGGCTATACCCAACCTCTTAATAAGAAGTAAGCCCACTTTTGCTCCAGAAAACACCCCACACTCACCAGATCAATGGCTAAGAAACAGTAGGTACAGGATATCTGTGAAATAAGAATGAAGCAAAAGAAAACATGAGGAATAATTTTTAGAAACCCATTTAAAAATTCCTTCCCCTTTCCTGAAATGACTCTCCTCCACCTCATCCAGCATATTTTACTCTCTGGAAAAGGTGACAAAGAGAATGTGGAGAGTAAAGTGCGAGAGAGCAACAACAGCAGGTACCAAAAAAAGTTCTGTTGCACCCCAATGTTTTGCTATTTCTGCCTGTGTCCACTATCCTGATGTTGAGCACACAGGTGCACATATTAGCTTATCTACTGACAAGTGTTCTATCTATAGTACACCATGCCTCCCATCTGCGCCTCAGCTGCCACTTTGTAACAATGAGGACATTTCCCCACTGGGAAATGGGGAAGAACTTACCTCCCAGAATGAGGATTTCATAAAAACAATTAGAACAAGGTCTGATATATAGAAGGCCTCAAAAATTAACTGTGTTAATTGTATCTTATATACTGATTGTTATAATTTAACCATTCCAATTATAATATTAAAAGAAGTTTACTGGTTGAAAGTAAAACCTGAGAAAATCCACACAAAGATTTAAAGGAAAAGTGCTAAAATACGAAAATTTTAGATATAGAGGTATCTAAATAAGAATATAAAATTTATTTCTTCCTGGGAAAGTCATTTTGTGTTAATAGGGAAGTGACTTATCATAACAAAATAAACTAGATTTTTTTCTCATAAGAAAAAAAATCAATAATAAACTTAATAAAACACAGAGTATAGGAAAGAAAGATACTGAAAACTAATCAGCAGATACCGATTCCATGAGAATTAGAAGAAGTCAAACAATAAAAAGATACACCCATAAAATGAGCAGAGCAAGAATGGGAAGAAAGCAATGTAACTAAAGCTCTAATGAACCCAGACACATAACATAAACTTGAACTGGGCAGCAATCTGCATGTTATGCTCACTTTTGAAACTGGCCTGAGCACTCATGACCTTCTTTCCCTATGTCATACCCAATGAAAAGAAGTTTTTGCAAGATCTGAGGATAAGCCTGTTCATAAGCTGTGTTAGCTTTGCGCCGCTGTAAGAAAGTACCTCAAAGAAGCAAACGAAAAAGTTTATTTTGGCTCACGATTTCAGTTGTATCAGTCCATGGATATCTGGCTCTTTTGTTTTGGGGTACGTGGTGAGGCAGAGTATGTGGGAACACATGGTACAGAAACTGTTCAAATCCTGGCAGCCCAGGAGGCCAAGGATAAGAAGAGAAAAGACTTATGTCCCAATATCCCCTTCCAGGTAGACCCCTGATAGCTTCTTCCACAAGGTTCCACCTCATGAGTATTCAACTGCCTCCTTATAGCACCATGGCATGGGGAAACACGACTTTAACAGGTGACCCCTTGGGGGACATTCAAGATCCAAATTACAGCAGGAGCTGAATGCTGACTATAAAATATTCTTTTCTTCTACATTTATTTAGGATTAAGTGTCTTCTCTCTCCTATTGTTAATCTCTGACAGGTCCAGAAACACATCAATACAAGTTCTCCCCAGGTACCATCTATATTTATTTTGACTTACAATTGTTCAAATACACAGAACTCCAAATACACACATATCAAACTGATGCCCCACTGACATGTCTAGAACATATACCAAAGTAAGCTAAACATCTTCTCTGCTTCTGCTTCTCTTGAGCTATGTGGCTATCCAATACCAAATACACTTGTTATTTCACTATAACTGGGAGCTGGCTTGGGCTATCTCACTCATATGAAATCTATGATATTCATCTCCACAACCCTACATTCTGTTGCTTACCCTACACGTACCAAAGACTTTCAGTGCTGCATGCAAGACATTCCTTTTTTGATTTCAGTAGACTGTTGACTAAACAATATAGCAACATTTATCACACTGCTGTAAGTGCTGCCCAAGAAACTAGCACAACATGCTACTGGGGCACAAAAGAGAAAAGTTTAGTCCCTTGTCGTTGTAGTAACTAAGTTTCCTATTTTCTTTTTTTAAACACTTTGGCATATGGGCCCTACTAGCTGTGAGGGTGGGGAGGCTCTCCTACCTGGAGATACCAATTCTAAGAGACAGTAAACAACTCATCCAAGAGCAAGCTCTTCACATGCAGACCAACAATCCAGAGCCCACACCCACCTCACCTCCTCTACTGGGCTCTCATGCCCTGGAGAACAATCTATGTGCCCCAGTGACCCCAGAGCCAATTATATACAGCTAAAGACATCCCCTATTCCCTGAGCCCACTAAAGTTATTCAAAGTAGCCATTCTTTTTTTTTTCCTCACATTTTATGATATGTATACGTACAAAATTCAAGGCTTACAATGGAGTTGAGCATTTTGTGCACAAATGTATCTTGTCAAGGTGACAAGGGCTTTCCCACTCTCCTTTTGTCCCTCCCCCTACCCACGCCTCCTTTCCTCCTCCCCCACCCTACTCCCCTCCCTCACCCTACTCCCCTCTTTCACTTTGTCTTTCATCTTAAATTCCATAGGTGTTGTGATCTGGGTCTCTCATATCAGAGAGAACATTCAATGTTTCACCTTCTGCTTCTGACTTACTTCACTAAGCATGATATTCTCTAGTTTCTTCCATTTGCCTGCAAAAGCCTCCACGCTGTTGAACTTTATTGATGCATAGTATTCCATTGTGTATAAATGCCACATTTTATGTATCCACTGATCTGTTGATGGGTATTTTGGTGCCTTCCATATTTTTGCTATTGTTAGTTGTACTGATATGAACATGGGTATACAAACATCTCTGTTATATGTTGTTTTGGTCTCTTGGATATATTCCCAGGAGGGGTGTCGCTGGATCAAAGGGGATATTTGTTTCTAGTCTTTTAAGAGATCTCCATACTGTTTTCCAGAGTGGTTGTACGAATTTACATTCCCACCAGCAGTGCAGGAGGGTTCCTTTCTCCTCGCAGCCAAGCCAGCACTGATTATTATTTGACTTGTTGATGTAGGCCATTCTCTCTGGGGTGAGATGGTATCTTGGCGTTGTTTTGATTTGCATTTCTCTTATGGCTAGAAATGTTGAACATCTTTTCATGTATCTGTTGGCCTTTTGCATTTCTTCATGAGTGAACTGTCTCTTCATTTCATTTGCCCACTTCTCCTTTACTATGGTAGGCTTACTTTTCTTTAGCTCCCTGTATATTCTAGTTATAAACTTCTTACCTGAGATGTTGGTGGTAAATATTTTTTCCCAGTCTGTTCCATCTCTTTTTACAATGTTGAAAGTTTCCTTTGTTGTGCAGAAACTTTTTAGTTTGACAAGATCCCATTTGTTAATAATGGGGACAATTTCTTTTGTTCTTGGTGAGTTGTCAAGAAAGTCTTTGCCTACCCCTATGTCTTTTAGAAATTTGCCTACTTTGTCTTCTAGAAGGTTTAGTGTTTCATTTTTAATGTTTAAGTCTCTGATCCACTTTGATTTGATTTTGGTGCATGGTGACAGGTGTGTAGCTAGATTCATTCTTCTGCATGTGGATGTCCAGTTTTCCCAGCACCATTTGTTGAACAGGCTGTCCTTTTTCCATTGTATGCATTTGGCCCCTTTGTCAAAGATTAAGTAATTGAGGGTATTTGGGTTTGTCTCTGCATCTTCAATTCTGTTCCACTGGTCTATCTGTCTATTTTTGTGCCAGTACCAAACTGTTTTTACAATTATGGCTTTATAGTATAGCCTGATGTCTGGGATTGTAATGCCTCCTGCTCCGGTCTTGTTGCTCAGGATTGCTTTGGCTATTCTTGGTCTCTTTTGGTTCCATATGAATTTAAGAATTGTTGTTTCGAGTTCTTTGAAGAAACTTGTACGTATTTTGATAGGAATTGCACTGAATCTGTATATCAGTTTCGGTAGTATAGTCATTTTGACTACATTTATTTTGCCTATCCAAGAGCAGGGGATACTGTTCCATTTTCTAGTGTCTCCTATAATTTCTTTCTTCAATGTAATGTAGTTTTCTTTATATAGGTCCTTCACGTGCTTGGTTAGGTATACTCCTAGGTATTTAATTTTTTGCTGAGCTATTGAGAATGGAATTGTTTTTCTGAGTTCTTGCTCAATAAGTTCATTGTTAGTACAGAGAAAAACTACCGATTTTTTAGTGTTAATTTTGTAGCCTGTGACTTGGCTAATTTTTTTTTATTATTATATCTAGGAGTTTCACAGTGGAGTTTTTAGGGTCTTCCATGTAGATAATCATATCATCTGCAAATAAGGAGAGTTTGACCTCCTCCTTTCCGATGCAGATTCCTTTTATTTCATTTTCTTGTCTGATTGCTATGGCCAGTGTTTCAAGGACTATGTTGAATAAGAGTGGTGAGAGTGGGCAGCCTTGTCTTGTTCCTGATTTGAAGGGGAATGATTTCAACTTTTTTCCATTTACTATGATATTTGCAATAGGCTTAGCATATATGGCTTCTATGAGTTTTAGGTAGGGCCCTTCTATGCCTATTTTTATCAGTGTTTTTATCATGAAGGAGTGTTGGATTTTGTTAAAGGCTTTTTCTGCATCAATAGAGATGATCATGTGGTTTTTGTTTTTGCTTTTGCTGATATGGTGTATTACATTGATTGATTTACTTATGTTGAACCCGTCTTGCATCTCAGGGATGAAGCCAACTTGATCATGGTGTATGACCATTCTGATTACTTGTTGGATTCTGTTTGCCAGAATCTTATTGAGGATTTTTGCATCTATATTCATTAAGGATATTGGTCTATAATTTTCCTTCCTAGTTAAGTCTTTGTCTGATTTTGGGACTAGCGTGATGCTAGCCTCAGGAAATGAGTTTGGTAGTGCTCCTTCACTTTCTATTTTATGAAATAGCTTGAGGTGGATTGAAGTAAGTTCTTCCCTAGAGTTCTGAAAAACTGCTGTGAATCCATCTGGGCCTGGACTTTTGTTTACAGGTAGAGCTTTTATTACTGCTTCAATTTCTGTGTGTGTGATGGGGCTGTTCAAGCTTTTTATATCTTCCTCATTTAATTTTGGTATTTTATATGTATCTAGGAAGTTGCCCATTTCTTCCCAGTTCTCAGATTTATTAGAATCTAGGTTTTCAAAGTAATTTCTTATAATATTCTGGATTTCTGCAGAGTCTGTTGTAACTTCACCCTTTTCATTTCTAAGTGTGCTAATTTGTGCCTTTTCTTCTTTTTCTTGATGAGGTTGGCCAGAGGTTTGTCAATTTTATTAATTTTTTCAAAGAACCAGCTTTTTGACTCATTAATCTTTTTTATTGTCTTTTTAATTTCAATCTCATTTATTTCAGATCTGATCTTTATAATTTCTTCTCTTCTACTGCCTTTTGGGTTAAGTTGTTTTTGTTTCTCTAGGTCATTAAGATGCATCATTAGCGAATTTATTTGTGACTGTTCTGTTCTTTTGATGTGTGCATTTATGGCTATGAATTTTCCTCTAAGGAGTGCTTTCATTGTGTCCCACAGAATTTGATGTGATGTACTTTCATCATCATTTAACTCTATGAAGTTTCTGATTTCTTCCCTGATTTCTTCCGTAATCCATTGTTTGGAGAGTAGTAAGTTGTTAAGTCTCCATGTATTTGTGTATTTTCTTCTGTTTCTGTTGCTGTTAAGTTCCAGTCTTATTCCACTATTGTCTGAGAGTATGCAGGGAAGTATTCTTAAACCTTTTGTCCCAACCTCACCTCTTTCCTCCCACCCACACCCCCACTCTATCTCCTGTCAGACTCTGGTACTTCGCCATGTAGCCCTTCACAGCAAAGCAGGGCGGATCATGCACCTCCTGCTGAAACTATACAAAGCTACCTTTCCAATGACACCTACTTTCTGTTGGCCACACTATCCTCAAATTTTCTATAGCTATACTATAATTTAAAACAACATGGAATTCTCAGAAAAATTCAGAAGAGGCAACTTCACCCCTTTTACTATTTCCAGCAATCTGCAGGAGTTTCTGGACCTGGTACAGATAGGGCTGAGATTTGTCTTTTCTCTCAAAGTGAACTATAAACTGCTTCAATTTAGAGAATGAGTCTATGGATCCTGTGTTCCCCACAATGACTTGAAAAGACCTGAACACAATTTGATTACTCAAACCATGCCTGCCAATTACATATGCACACACATTGCTACTGGGTCTTCTAGTGGTCACTCCTCTCGTTCTAGCCTTTCAGTCCTTTCTCACTCCCAATCTCCACTTCTCACTCCTATGATGCCTTTATTCAGAGCTCTGACACATGTCTAACCCAGAAGGCAAGAGGAAAACTATGCAACCTGTCTAGAGTATTAGAAAAAGGATTTCACAGCTCTTTTTAAAAGTTCTAATCACCTAGCAATGGTTTCTACAGCTTTCCAATTCAGTGTGAAGTTCTTTCACAGGCATTTTTTCCCCAGACACCTTTATTTCATCTGACACTAACTTAATTTTAAATAACTGAAGAGCAGGAAGAGGTAAAGAAAAAACGCTAGGTTAGTCTTTACTGAAAATACTTCAAAAAAAAAAAAAAAACCCATAATGGACATATCCAGTTGTCATCAATAGAATACTTAATCATGCTTCTCCACTCCTTTATTGGAAGAATCATAACCCATTCAAATAAGGTCCTCCAAGTCAGTCTTCTTGCAAAGAATGAAACAGAGATTGCTAATAAAAATTTTAGGAATGCTCGTGGGTCTTCAGTTTGTCCCAGTTTTCTGAAAAATTCAGCGTGAAACAAACTGGTTCACAACTGTGAACTAGATTCTAAACACAGCTGAAACTGGGCCAGAATCCTTCCCCAGGAATCTGGAAGTGGGACCATGAATCCAACTTGGTGTGGCTGCTCTTATTAACAGTGAAGATGATAACTTTCCCACCACATCAAACAGACCAGCAAAGCTTGTCTGCAGAAAAAAAAAATGCAATAAAGTATCTGAGAAGTTAGAAAAAGATGAGAAAGAAGAAAACTGCCATAGTTTTGCTAAATTTCCCTGAGACCTATCTCCAGGAAACAACACTCTTGCTCAATACTCTCCTCTCTCCCTTCAAGAGATCAGGTTTGCATCACGGTTTTGGCTCTTCTGACTTCTGAAGCTCCCACTCTATCTACTTTCACATAGGTGGTTTCCTTAACCAAATCCTTGCACTTGTGCTCCCATCTTAGCATCTGTTCTCTGACCCAGACAAATACAAGTGAGCCCAAGAACACTCTGTAAGCAGAAAGTAGGTGAGATTTTGCACTTGCCCACATACCATTCTGCAGGGAAGATTACACTCCTACAAGTAGGTGCAGATTGGATTAATCCTGGCACAGGTTATGGTTCAGTTGCTAAAAATTTAAGTGTTGGTGATTTAAGACAATGTCCTGGTGGAGGGATAATCCACAGCAGGGCAGACTCTTAGAGGACTCGGATGAAAAAAGATCTACAAAAACAGGAGCTTGGTAAGAACCACTAAATTGCACTGATGCCTGGCATAGAGACAATGCGAGACTAAAAGCTACAAGCAAGCTGGTAACAGGTAAGTGTGAGTACTTTGTACCTTAAGGTCTTCCTGGTGGGTAAACGTAGTCCTATTAAGACCTGTACTGTTAAGGAGAAACATGGAGAAGGATGGACAGAAGACCGAATCATGAGTTTGAGCCAGCAATGTCCACACGCTCAGTCGAAGCAGTGTCCTGGTAAAGGAAAGCTGGCAGCCTCAAGATCGCCATGCACCATTCTGCAGGTAAGACTCTCCACATACCACTGCTTCCAAACACCTCCTCACAGCCTCCACCAGGATCACTTGGGCTTTCCCTCAGCTGAGCCAAAAGTCCTTGCAAATGCCTCTCTCCAACAGGTGCCCTGTCTTAGTTACTTTTTCATCACTGTGATTCAATATCCAACATGCACAAACTAGGGGAGAAAAAGGTTATTTTAGCTCAGTTTCAGAAGGTCACAATCCATTCATGGGTGACAGCAGCAGTGAAAGCACATGGCAGAGATGGAGGCAGCTCATGCATCACAAACCAGAAGGCAAGGCAAGCCAAGCCAAGCCCCAGAAAGCAAGGAAGAAAGTTTCATTGATCCTTCTAGGTCCTGTCCCAGTGATCTGCCCCTTCTGTATCCAGCCTCAGTGTCCTGCCCCTTCCAGGTTAGCCCCCATCACACAATTGTTATCTAATTCACATGCCTGTAATCCATACCATGCTGCCTGCAGTTGAAAACCTGCCACAGGCCATTCTTCCACTAAATACCTACAATCCCCCTCCAGGTCAGGATCCATAACATTCAAATGCATGAGGCTTTTGGGGGACATTCCAGATCCAAACCACAATATGCCCCATACCATACTGAAAACAAATTCCAGCATAAATTATCCTCAGACTCAAGGGGTCTAGTGAGAGAAAGCGCAATCCATCAATGTCACCCAGAATAAACACATGTGGGTGGTGAGCTGGAGACCGTGGGGAGACACAAGCATTCCAGCAGGTAGCAGATAAACCCTATCAAGATTCAGGATTTGCCAATTACTGTGAACTGTTGAGGAACCCAGTAGTCAGGACTATGCTGGGACAGTTCCTCCAAAGTAAAAGATGAGCTGCTGTATCTTGAGTTACTCTCCCACTACCAAGGAGGAATTCTAGTGCTCATTAGATAGGGCCGTGCGGGTAACATACCAGGTAGTACTGCTATGACCCACACTGAGTACTAGAAGGCTGCCAGCTTTGAGCAAGGCCTGGAGTAAGAGAGGGCTCTGCAGAAGGCATGAAGCGCAGTGTAGGCAGCCCACTGTGTAGACTGCATGACACAGCAGACCCCAGACAGTGCCGTGGTGAGAAAAAGCACAGTACAGAGTCTTGGCAGCTCTGAGAGAATACAATGCATGTCCCTGGGGTCCTGCCATTACTTCAGAGAGTTACAGGTCCTTTGAAAAGGAGTTCTGGGACTGTAAAGAGCTGTGGAAGAGACCACGAAACCCAGGAACCGACCATCCAGGATTCCCCCAAATCGGCTGAGATTCTCAGTCAATTTATTTATTTACTTATTTATTCTTTACTGGAGATTGAACCCAGGGCCTTTCCATCGAGCTTCATTCCAGCCCTATCTATCTATCTATCTATCTATCTATCTATCTATCTATCTAATCTATCTATCTTCATTTTGATGCAGAGTTATGGCTAAGATGGTAAATTGTCCAGGCTGGGCTCAAAATTGGTGATGTTCCTGCTTCAGCCTCTCATAGTACTAGAATTACAGGTGCGAACCCCACTATGCCCAGCTCAGTTAAGTTACTAATTAAAACCAGCCACAGTCTACCATGAAATGGAAACAGAACATGCACAATCAAACTAGACAGAAACAGACGGCACAAGTGCACTACATGAACAGGAGGCCTCACGTCCAAACCACACAGCCGAGCAGCAGTGCTCTTCCAACACCTTGCATGTGGGTGTTACAGGCAGACTTGGCAGAACCATCCCGCCGAAGAAGGAAGAAAAGCCCAAGCTTGGTGTTCAGATGGGTTAAATTCAGCATGTGGGTGTCAGTCAAAAACATACAGTGTTAACGATACGATAGTACTCTGGACAGTGCTATAGTGTCTGCAGAGGAAACTCTTCCTGGCAGGCAGAATTGTAGGCACTGACCAGTTTTTCAGATCTGTGCAGACAGAGAAGCAGCCTTGGATAGTGAATATGTACAATTACCTGGGAAGCAGTCAACAGTTTGCTAGTATGGTCAGCAGCCTCTTTAGATGAGAAGCAAGGATAAAGGCATGTGGTAAAAATCTGGGAGTAGTTCCATACAAGAGGAACTGAACACAAAGTATATGCATTCTGCCAACCTGCATTATCAGGACTCACAAAACTAATGAAATCCCACATATTTTGGCATCTAATCTACTTTACAAAAAAATTTGGGCGTAGGCCTATGCTACAGTTTAAATAAGTGATTATGAAGGCCAAGGTGTTAAAAACTTTGTGGAACCTTCATGAGGCAGAGCCTACTAGGAGGAAGTGAGGTCCCTGCAGGCATATTCTTGAAGGATATATTGGTACTCTGGCATCTTCCTTTATTTGCTTCTTGAATGTTGTGAAACAATCAGTTTCTTGTACTACATGCAATCAGCATGATATGCTGCTTAACACAGGCCCTGAGTTGACCACTCATGAACCAAAACTACTAAAATAATAAAATAAACCTTTTCTCCTTTTTATGTGGATTATTTTGGGTATTTATTGCAGTGATAAAAGCTGACTAAGAGCCTGTCATGGTGAAATTCAATGCTGCTATCATATAATAATCATCCAAAGACAGTGTTATTAGTCAGTTTTTCCATTACAAGGACAGAATACGTAACTCAGACAACTTAAAGAAGATGAAGTCTAATTTGATTCATGATTCAGGGGATTCAGTCCATGGTCAGCTGACTCCAAGTCCGAAACATGATAGTAGAAAGGCATGGCAAAGGAATTCTGTTCATCTCATGGCAGCCAGGAAAGGCAGACAGAAAGGAGGAGTCATGGGTAAGAAGGTACCCTTTGGGTCACATCCTGACTGACTTGCCTCTCTGACAAGGCCCTATTGCCTAATAGCACACTCAGCTATAAACTCGTCAGAAGGATAGTTTAGAAATCTAGAAATGGAAGGAGTGACCCAACTTGCCATAATACCAACAGCCTGGCCAGGATACTCTGTGGTCTTCAGTCCTGTACCACTCTGCAGGCTGGAGTCTCAAATAGGGCACATTCCCATCAGAGAACACAGAAAAGCCCCACTGAGCTGCAGGTTCTGGACGCTGCCATAGTCTGTCTAACTCACTCTGCAAAGGACCAGAAAATAAAGAGGAGTCCCTACACTATACAGGAAATTCACTCAGGCAAGAAGGAACAGGTAAAGTTATATTCACACTAAGACGAGACAGGAAGGAACTCTGGTGATCCACTCAGGATTCTTATACATATAACCCAACCTAGGGATCTGTACTTGGGAAGATCCATTTAACTTATTCCAACACTTGCTGTGCTAGTTTTGTGTGTGTACTGGTGCATGTATGTGCACACATGCATACATGGTTTTATCTCCAAAGTATCTAACTTATCATAAACTCTCACAGCAGAAAGGGGACTGCTCTCTGTAACCTCATTTTATACAGTTCCTCATGACACAACTCTGTATTTTCTTTTGCTGATAATATGGCACAGGACTGAGGTTCTACTTTCTTGCTAATGAGTTTTCTTACTATCTAGAGTCCAAGCAAACAGCAAGCTTTTTTTTTTTTTTTCAGGGCTGGTAGGCACATTTTTTAAAATTCAGTTTCTACTTGAAAATTCTGGCATTTACTCCAAGGTTTCTTTCCATTCTAGCTCACTCAGGTGGTCCAAGACTCACTTCCAGATGGCCCTGGCCTCCAGTCCTCATTCAATGCACCTCCCCAATCCTCATGCATTGTGATTGAAGAAGTAGTCCTCAATTCATTCCCTGTATGCATATTCTATGAATTAAGAGAATTGCTAAATATGTCAATAATATTGGGTATTTGCTAATGTTTCCTCTGAATTCCAGTGTATTTTTCTGTATTTTGAAAGTCTGTTTTTAAATACAAGATTATTATGCTGGCCCATTATCGTTATGGTATGTTCCATTCACTTTGGTAGCAGCTCCTAAAGTCTCTTTTATATTAATGCAGTCAGTCTTTCTTTTAATAGTGTTTACATACTACAACTTTTTCCTTTGAACCTTATGTCTTTATACTGGTCATTCTAGATAGCAAACCTAAACGCTCTTTTAGCTACAGTGCCTAAGCCATTCACATACATTACAATTAATTTAATACTGCTACCTGTTCTTTGCTCCAAAAAACTATTTTCATACCTGCCTTCTTTTGCTTATTTTCACAATGTGACTATGTCTTCACATCTGGCTTTTATTTACTTTCGCTTCTACATTTTTTTTTTACTGTGGCTGCCCTAGAGCTTCTACTAGATATTTTAAACTTATTTCATTTACTTTCAAGTAATATTAAGCCATAGTATAACTTTAGAAAAATGTGAGATGGTTAATTCTATGTGTCAGCTTACCTGGGTTCAGGGGTTTCCAGACAGCAGTAATGCGTTATTTCCAGGTGTGTGTCTGAAGGTGTTTTGGAAGCAATTGACTTTGCACTGAATAGACCGCACAAAGAAGATCTCCCCTCACAATTGTGGGTGGGCGTCATCCAGCGCACCAAGAACTCAAGTAGAACAAAAAGATGAGGGAAGAACACATTCTGCCTCTTGAGGTAAAATAGCCATCTTCTCTGGCCCTTGCGTACCACAGCTCCTAGCTCAAACACCTTCAGGCTCTTAGGCTTAGACAGGGCCCTTTTCCTAACCTCAGACTGGTCATGGGACTGCTCAGCCTCCATAACACATAATTCTCTCTCTCTCTCTCTCTCTCTCTCTCTCTCTCTCTCTCTCTCTCTCACACACACACACACACACACGCACACACACGCACACACACACACACAGTTTTCTGGAGCATCTTGACTAGCATAAGCATCCTATTTCCATCTTCTCTCTTTATGCTTAGTACTGTGTCATCTCATATTTTATTTATGACACAGATCCCTTAACGCATTATTGTTTTACTTTGGAAAATTATTATCCGAAGCAACTAATAGTAAGAAAAAAGCATAACCTAAGTTTTGCCGTTTCAGGGTCTACTCATCTGCTTTATAGCTGTAGTCTGCCATCTGGTATCCTTTTTGCCTAAAGAAAATCCTTTAACATCTCTGACAGTACAGATTTCCTGGCCATAAATTCCCTCAATTTTTGTTTGAAAAATTCTTTGTCTTTTAAAACATTTTTGCTGGATATAGAACTCTAAATTGAAAGGGTTTGTGGGGTTTTTACCCCTCCTTTTTGGTCTTTTCATATTTTAAAGGTGTTATTCTACTGTCTTATAGTCTCTAACAAGAAATCTGTCATTTTCATTTTCTTATCTTTATATCTCTATAATGTGTTTTAAGCTACAGCTGCCCTCAAAACTTTGTACATAGCATTTTAGTAACTTGGTGTTTCTAAAATTGGAGAGACACACCTTAAATTCTGCCTGAAATTCTCTGAGATTCCTGGACTGTTTGCTATTGTTATCTTTTATTAATTTTAGATAGTTTTCAGAAACTGGCCCTTAAAGTATTTCTTCTAGACAGTACTCTCTCTTTTCCTTCTAGGTTTTCAATTATATATGGTACACCATGTGTCACATGAATAACCTTTCCTAGGGAAATCATAACACAAGCATCTATTCATCCCAGATAGGGCACACAGCACCGAAGTCCAATCTGATGGAGCAATGAGTTTACGGGGGTTACTTGCAGGAATAGGAATAAGAGATTACCTACAGGGGTGTAGGCAACAGCTATCTACCACAGCATGAGTGAGTGGTCACTTACACATCTATGGGTGACTCAATGGGCAGCTGAGCCCACCCCAGGACAGAGGACAGGTGAGGACTCTCGGAAACCACACACTGTCTCCCAGCACTCGCCTGCAGCAACTCTGTCTTGGGTCTTGATCTTGGTCTCTTTGGGAAGCTGCAGTTCTCTGGTTCTCACTATCCCTACTGCTCCACAAGTCTTAAAATGCTTTGTTCTGTCTTCTCTTTTTTCTTCCAACCTTTTTTTCATTTTCTTTCCACTTCTCCTTATGTGTCATTGTTTTCTTTTTATATCCTGTTGATTTAGCTTTAGTAAGGTGATTCCTTCTTCAACTGTATCTAAGTGTGCAGATAAATCCAACTTACATCTTCATTTCCAGGAGTTTCCATTTAGCTCTAAAAAAAGCTTCTATCTCTCTTTTGATCTTAAGAGCCTTGCATAGATGCTGCCTACTTGTCCCTTATATCCTTTTAACACTTTAATCAGAGTGACTTTAAAGCCCTCTTCTGGTAGTACCTATATTTAACTCATCTCTGAGTCTCATTGCCTGTTTTTACCTTTTATGTGTTTTATCTTTTTTTTTTTTTGGGGGGGGGGGATCATTTTTCCTTGCATGCTGAACATTGTTTGTAGAACGCAGTGTGAGGAAAGAAAGAACATGTTGTCTAAAATGAAACAATGTTTAAACAGCCTGAATAGAGTGTGAGCAGGGTTCTGTATGTCCAAGCTACCTATCTGAAACTGTTCCTGCAAGTTCCTCCAGATAATAACCTGACTCTGCCATTCACCATGACAGCTCTGGCCCATAAACTAACCCTGACATCCTGACTATCTCTAAAGGGTCTTCCTGGTTACCTGACATAGTTTGATGTAATCCATACGTCACTGCATTCTGATTAGGAGGTACTAAAGTACAATGGAGTGAAACTTCCTAAAAACTGCACTAACTGGTTAGAGAAGAGAACACCAAGCAGAGAAAGAGATGGGGGTACAGAGAGGCAGAAATAAGGAATGACTTCACTTCACTGCCATATACTTAGCTGGAGTTGAGTAACACATAACTGGACTTCCTACACTGCCTTCACCTTCCTCTAAAGGCTGGGTGGGCCCAAACTTGCATCCTTTTACCCTGTTATCCACCAGGCCTAACACTTAGCTAGTCAGGTAAGATCTGGACTTGGATCTGACATGTAGAGACTAGGTACGCAATATTTATGCCCAGAAATGGGATTGAATGGTGTCTGGCAGGCTATTATTAAGGAAGATGATTAAATTTACTCAGTTTAAGAGTGATATGTTATATTAATCTGATATAGCACACAGTCAAAATTCCCTAGTGATGAGCTGTTATCCTGTGCCTCATGTAACCGGTTTTTCTCAGTGTTTCTAGCCCATTCCATAGTTCCTGTACAGTCCTGTTGCAAAAGTGATCCCTTTCCAATTCTTGGTCTTAGAGAAGACTGCTGTTGCTGTTACTAGATGCTAGTACTTTTGCTTTAGTTATCTCAATTTTATACTTTAGCGCCATTTCCTTAGGTGTGTACCTCTTCCTTGAATGATTTATGCAAATATCGCTGTTTATTTTCTCAGGCTTTACCCTCAACCATCAAACTCTTATTTTGTTATAATCAGGATAGTTGTTAACATAATAGCAATCAGTACATACTAGCTACTGACCCAGCCTAAATCTTAGAAGGGGTGTGTGTACCTAGACTTCAGAGTGGGGCCTGCTCAGAATGTTTGCCTCTCTTCCCCCATGACAACTAAACTCTGCCTTAGTTTGTCCCTGTCCTGGACATGAAATGGTTCTCATACCATGTCAAAAGCAGACCTCTGTTTTACATCAGTGAAAGATCATGGACCTAAGACATTGTCCTTCTTTGCTACTTGCCCTTTGCCCAGGAGAAGAGGATCTTTCTGGCTACAAGGAACAAGAAAGGGAGTTAGTTTCCTAGTCCTCCATCAGAAGCAGATTATCACTAAGTCCTAGGACTTCAGTGTTTATTACTCTCTCAGCAACTTCTGCAGCACCAAAGTCCCTAGCGAAACAGACTTGCTATGATGCCTGACCAAGAAATTTCATCTATTTCCCAGGCATGTCTACAATCTTTTCGTGGGCATGCAGTCCATGGAGGCCTGTAGGAAAGAACTTGTAACATAAATCCTCCTATTTGGGGTTCCCAGTTATTTTAAACTGGCATTAATCCACATTAATCCACAACTTTTAAACTTTCATTAGTTCCTTCAAATTTTAGCTGATTTTTTTCTCACTTCTATGGTGGTGACCTGCTCCTTCTATGCTCTGTGACAGATAAAATAGTCCGAATATCTCCTCAGAAGGGCTTATCCTTTTAGGGATAAGAAAGTTTTTGTTCCTTTTGAGACAGTGTCTTGGTCTGTGGCCCAGTGTGGTCCTAAACTCTCTATTTAGCCCAGGCTAGCCTCAAACTCATGACAATCTGCCTGCCTCAGCCTCCAGACTGCTGTGACTATGAGTGTGCAGCCCCATGCCCATGTGGTGCTGAGGAATCAAACCCAGGGCCTTGGGCTTGCTAGGCAAATGCTTTAACCACTGAGATAAGCCCCCAGGCTGGAAGCTGTTACTCGCAGATCATCTAAGTTTTCCCTTATTGTTCAGAGAAGCAATGTTTTCTCTCAAAGTTTTGTAAGTTGCATTTGGGAAAGAAACACTCTGCCATCACTATAAGAACAAAATTAACATATGAACTGTTTCTTCTTTTAAGACTTTAAATTGCTAACATTCTTGATAAATGAACATCAAGTACACTCTCAGTATTTCTGCAGATTCAAAAGTGAATGAATAATTTTAGGAAGAAAAGAATACCGCCTCTAGATCAGCACAGATAACACTTTCCATGTGTTCAATATACTGCAATGAGCTGTATAAATTAAACTGAAACCTACAAATGTGATCTTTCCCCACTGTATATTGCCACTACAGGAAGGGCTGATGGGATTTGAAGTTACATTAACTTCATTGAGTCTTTACTGTGTTTTTCAAATCCCTACTACCAAGAGTTAGGACTAGGTAAGTGTATAAGATTGACTGAACAGATTTTGTGATGGACTTTCTCCACTCTGCAGCTAGAAAGACTACTCCATGAGTTCTGAAAGCATCCAGCATTAACCTGATAGCAGTAACAACTTTGCCTTTCCTATTCCCAAAGTTCTGGTAAGCTTTGTTCTAACTGCTGCGTGCCCCGAGTTAGAGTGCAGCACACAGCAGAGCTAAGTTAGATGGTACAGGCTATATTATACACACACACAGTTAAATGTGTACACTGTGGGTACTTGGGTTTTTTAAAGTCACATTTACTTGTATTCACCTCAGAATATATGTGACCCAAACAGAAATGGTGCTGCACCAACACTCATATCAAATATAATGACAGCCCTTCCTTTATTTTTTCACCTTACTGTACTCATTCTACCTTGAAGGGTAGGGGCTATGTCCGTCTACCTCAGTTTCATGGCACCCCGTATAAAGCAAATACTTTCTGATACTTGCCAGAGGACAATCACTAATCACATTGCATTCCCATAGTTGAATCAAGGTTCTGAGCTCTTGAACACTCCACCTGCTAAGTTACCTTCTGGAGTCACAGAGACTTATATCCTCTTTTATTTACACATTAGAGAAAAGGGGTGATTTAAGGGAGAAGGAGAGAAGACCACATGAAATTCAATCAGAGTTTTTCACTGGCCTACCTGTTTACCTTTGCTATTTGGAATGTGGTCTGTTTTTGCAGGATAAGAGATACAAATATTCTATGAAACGTATACTGGAAAAAGGACAGCCTCTTCAATAAACAGTGCTGGGAAAACTGGTTATCCCCAAAATGAATCTAGACATACACATATCACCATGTACCAAAATCAAATCAATGTTGATCAAAGAACTAAATATTAAGACAGAAACCCTGAACCTTCTGGAGAAAAGAAATAGGCAAAATTACATAAGATTTGGGAAGTGAGCAAGGACTTTCTAAATAAGACACCTGATGTAAAAGAAAGGGCCACCAGAGTCAAAAAGTGGGATTATATCAAATTAAAAAGTTTCTGCATTGCAAAAGAAACTGTCAATAGAGTAAAGAGAGAACCAATGGGATGGGAAAAAAATTTTACTATCTATACCTCAGAAAAGAAGCTAATAACCAGAAGATACAAGAAACCAAAAAAAAAAAAAAAAAAAACCAGACGCTTCAAAATCAAAGACCCAATCGAAAAACAGGCAACTGAATAGGCAGGTCTCAGAGGAAGGCGTCCAAATGGCTGGCACACACGTAAAGAGATGCTCAGCATCCTCAGCCACTACAGAAACATAGATCACAACCTCAAGGAGACACCATATGACCCCAATGAAAATGGCGCATATCAAGGAGTCAAACAGTACTTGATGCTGGCAAGGTAAGGGGGTGGGGGGAAGGAATCCTTTTGTTTTACATTGCTGGTGAGCCTGTAAACTAATACAACCTCTATGGAAAGCAATATGGAAATTCCTCTAAAGGCAGAAAATAAACATTCCATTCTATCCAGTGAAACCTCTTTGGTTATCTTCCCAAAAGAATTAAAAGCAATGTATAACAGAGATATAGTGTGTTACAGCAGCACAACTAACAATAAACTGTGAAAAAAAGATATTTAAATATCCATCAACAGACCAATGGATACAAAAACTGTGGTATATGTACACAATGGAGTACTTCTCTTAGACAAAGACAGATCGATGGGCATGGTGGTCCACAACTATAATCCCAACACTCAGGAGGCTAAGGCAAGGGGACTGCCGTGAGTTCGAGGCCAGCCTAGGTTTTAAAGGGAATTCAGAACCAGCCTACACTATACAGGGAGATTCTGTCTCAAAAAACAAAAAAAAGCAAAAAACAAATTAAAAAAACCTGATGTCAATGTTCTGTCCATTTTGTTTAGACATTAACTTAATTAATAGGTTTCCATTAGATGTAAAATACTTTAAAATACATGTTTTATTTCTAAGTCCTGTGATGCCCCTGGTTCCATAACAGGTACTTAGTATATCTGGGCAATAAAATATATGTTGTATTTGAGACTCATATATTTTATATTTTTTGTTGTGTATAAAAATTTATCCTGCTGCACATCAGCCAGGAACCTGAGAGACACTTGTACAGTAATTATTTTTGCTACACATTTTGACTATGAAAAGCCAGCTAATAACATATTTTAAATATAAATGGCACTCTAAGTATCTATACCAACATCTTCATTTTACAGTCAGACTGAAAGTCTCAAAATCTCCCAGATCATGGAGATGACACTGAAATTTTAGTCTGCAGCTGCCAATGATGCTCTGCCCACCAACCAAACATTTCAAAATATTCCCTCTGAGCCCAATTTGTAAATACATCAACAAATCAAAGCTACTCCTCTCTGACTCTTACCAAATGTAAAGGTAGCCAAGGTAGCAAGCTACCAGGTCCCGTATGTAAATAATCTTTGACTTCTAATGCAATGCTTCTATTCATCCTCCTTTCCTCCGTGCTTAGAATTTTTAACTCTCTGTGCACCTGATCATTTGCCAATGGTAGCTCTGATTGTAAAGCAGGGCTACTCTGTACTTCCAAGGTTCCACTTACATCATGTATTTTCTTATCAACTAGATGAGTGTGTGTGGTCCTTCAATTCACACTGCCTTATTGCTGACTGTGCTTAAGCTGTAGACCTCCTACTTTATTCCATGTTGTGCTTTCAATTTACATAAAACACGACTAGCCTTTAGTTAATCATTGTACAGATTCAGATACTACAGCCTATCCTAAATTTTCTAGGCCAAGGAAACATTCCAACAGGATGTCTAGAGACCAAGATTCAGTAAAACACCTAGTAACTCAAATTCCATTTGATACCTCCTGAAAATCTCTGTGTATAAGAGGAGAATATGTTTCAAGCTTTACGGAAGTTTAGTGAAGCACTACATGGAGTAAGGTGAGAAAAAAAATGAAGTTTATAGGACAAGGAAGAAGAACAACAATATGTAACCTAGTTTTTCAGGACCTTAGCACATGCTAATCATATCTATCAACCAAAAGGAGACATTTATGAGTAGGGTATAAATGGTACATAGGCAGGTATGTTTAAATATTAACAGTTCACTTGTAAGAAATCATTTCAAAAGTTAAATAATCTGAACTGGAATCTGAGGAAACAGAATCAAGTCTAGCTGAAAAGAAACACAGGGCCGTACCTGGTAATACAGTCCCCCTTCGTTCCAAATCCATAGGAATGACTAACAAGGTCTACTTTGACATCTATGAGCAATACTATACGACTATAAATCACAAATAGCCTCCAAAAGTCAAAGAGCTCAGGGTCAGACTGAAGGAAGAAACCATAGCCAAAAATATGATAAAATGGACATAGCCACCAGCATGCATGGGGGGAGAAACACAGGAGAACTGGGCAAGCTCCAACCAAAACAACACAAATGACACTAGCCGACCAAGAGATAAGACAATTTACGGTCATAATCAGGAGAGCAGGTAACAAAGAAAGACAATTTCTGCCTTAGCCGACCACCATAAATGTATATGTGATCTTATCCAGTATTAGAAAGACTTCTGGGAAATTGGAGACTTAGTTACTGGAGATGTAAATTCCATCAAACTGCCTTTCCAAACAGGTACAGCTAATGAAACTATTAACAAGTATGTTATTGCCATAACATGTCTAGTTCTTATTCATTTATGCACAAGGATTCACATATAAATTCACATATAAATATTTCACTGTGTCCAACATAGTGAAAAGTTGGAAATGCACACCAATAGGAAAAGGCAGTCACAATATAGATACCAGAGAGACACGTGCACGTGCACACACACACACGTGCACGTGCACACACACACTCAAGCACACGCGCGCACACACACACACACACACACACACACACACACACGCGTTATGCATACACAGTCATCTCCAAGAGATGGATTTTTAAAAAGTAAGGTTCAGAATAATTACATACCATTTGTGTAAAAAGTTCTACAAATTCCTACAATAAGAAGCATATACGCTTGCCAAACATCTGGCAAGAAACATTCTTAAAAATGGGTTACCTCTATTGGAAGTAAGAAGAAAAAAAATGAGATTCAAAGCCTATTTTAATTTCAAATGGGTTTAAAAATTTAAGGTATTACTGCTGTAACACTAAAACCATTACAGGAAAATATTTTAATGAAAACAGCAATGGATAGGAAGAGAATTGAGGTTTTTTAATTTAAAAAGGCACTAAAAGTGTCCTTCCAAATAATTATAACATTGTTAATAGAAGAACTCCTGGGTTAATACCTAAGACCTACACAATGTGCACACGATGATGCACTATGAAGCATTTAATACATATTCAATCATGTAATTCTTACAAAATGGGATAGAAGCCATTAGTATTTCCATTCTTTTGGGGGGAAATCTGAGGTGCCAATACTTACAGAAAACATGACCAACACTATGAAGTCAAATGTGGGCAGACTGAAGCCAAAATTATGGTGTTACCCACTACAATAAATGTCTGCCTTAAAAGAAAGGCAACATACAAACAAAAAAGAAAGAAAAAACACTGAAAGTATTCTAAAATTAAACTGAGAAGGATGAAAATAAGGGACAACAAAAATATGCCAAGCAAATATCAACCACAAAAGTGGGCAAGTTCAGCAATATTAATATGTGACAGGAGAAACTCAGAGCGAAAGGCACGGAGACAGATGGAGCAAAAATAGATTTCACATCCATGGGTAAAAATGGCAACCACGGACCCTTATTATCATCTTTGTAAAAGATGCAACACACTTTTCTGAGAAACAAATAAACAGAAAACAAGATCTGCGTAATAGAACCAACAAGTTTTAGTTCAGAGTTATTTTTAAATGTTGCTCATAAACATGAGAATACACATTCCCTTTAAAAATGCAAGGAAAAAGAACTTTCAGGTTTGTGTTAATGACTTGCGGCCAGAAAGTGAAGGAGGGGCATCCACCTTGAGCGTGGGGGGCCCAACTTGCAGTTTGAACTAAGTAAAGAAAGAAAGAAGAAACATTATTGAAGCTTCTTCCTGGAAAGCTCTAGCCTTGCCTGAGTCTCCACACATCAGCTAGCTCCTGTTTTACTTTGCTTCTGTCTGCAATGAGGTGTGCAATTCTACAGCTTCTGTCATGTGACTCCACAGTTGCTGGCTGCCCTATGAATGGGCTGTGTGAGCTTCTGAAACTGTGAGCTACATAAATCTTTCCTCCCCTAAATTGTGGATGACAGGTATTTAGTAACAGCAGCACGAAAGTAACTAAGACAGAGTATACCAGCAATACACAAGAGTTACATTGAGCTTGAGAATTCTGTGCACATATGTACAGTGTCAGCTTCACACTCCCTTCCTCTCCTCTTTCATCCACCCACTCCTCGTCCTCACAACTCCCAACATCTCACCCATTTTACTCTATCATCCAATAAGCATAGTTTATTATAACTCAACTCTGCTTGACAAAATGGCTCAAAATGGACCCGTGGAGTATATAAGAAAGTAAGACAAACAAAGAGATCACTGAACAAGATCCAAACAATAAACTCAGCAACTAGACAGGCATATCTGCAAGAGAGTACTTACAAGGACACTGTGGGCATGAAGGAACAAGAGGCAAATGTTTGCTAAATTCCTAAGAAAGTTTCCTTCTCAAAATCCTCTCATTTGAAGTTCCCTCTACCACCAGCCTTCCCATAAAGTACCTCAGAGTACCTCTTCAGACAGGCTGGCCCCAGGGAGCTCTTGAAGAGGCCTGAAATTTAAGTGGAACACTGCACATGCTTGTGGCACAGCAAGCATAAGCCCCCGGTTCCTCAAGAGCTAGACCAGGGATTAGAAGTTTAAGACCCTAAAATAAAGAACCAACAGACTGGGAAAAAATATTCACCACGAACACCTCAGATAAGAAACTCATAACTAGAATACATAGGGAGCTAAAGAAAATTAAGCCCATCAAAATAAAGGACCCTATTGAAAAATGGGCAAATGAAATGAAGAGGCAGTTCACTCACGAAGAAGTACAAAGGGCCAATAGATACATGAAAAGATGCTCAACATCTCTAGCCATAAGAGAAATGCAAATCAAAACAACACTAAGATGCCATCTCACTCCTGACAGAATGGCTTGTATCAACAAATCAAATAGCAATCAATGCTGGAGAGGCTGTGGGGAAAAAGGAACCCTCCTGCACTGCTGGTGCGAGTGTAAATTCATTTGACCACTCTGGAAAGCAGTATGCAGAGCTCTCAAAAGACTAGACAAAAATATCCCCTTTGATCAGGTGACACCCCTCCTGGGAATATATCCAAAAGAGGCCCAAACAACATACAACAGAGATATATGTATACCCATGTTCATAGCAGCACAACTGACAATAGCTAGAATATGGAAGTCACCAAAATATCCATCAACAGACCAGTGGATACACAAACTGTGGTACTTATACACAATGGAATACTATGCATCTGTAAGGTCCAACAGCGTGGAGGTTTTCACAGGCAAATGAAAGAAATTTGAGAATATCATGCTTAGTGAAGTGAGTCAGAAGCAGAAGGTGAAACATCGGATGGTCTCTCTGATATGAGAGACCCAGACCACAACTATCTCTTTGAACTTTAAAGGAAAGACAAAGGGAAAGAGGGGGAGGGGTGGTGGTGAAGGGAGGGAAGGGAGGAACAAAAGGAGAGCGGGAAAGCCCTTGTCACTTTGACAAGAAACGTATGTGCACAAAATGCTCAACTCCATTGTAAACCTTAAATTCTGCACTTGTACATATCAATAAAATGGGGGGGGAAATAAAAAATAGAAAGAAGTAAAAGAAGAAATAAAAAACAGGAGGGAAATTTTTAAAAAAGAAGTTTAAGACCCTAGAAAACCTCATGTCCTCATTTAAGTATAGAAGCAGTGAAATCTGCCTGGCTACCTCAAAGGCTGCAATGAACTCAAACAGCTGAAAGCCCCCAGAAACCATAATGTAGAACATAAATACTAGATAGCACTCATGTCTAAAAAAAATCAACATTAACCTCAAAAATTGAATATTTAGCCACCTCTTTTTTCTCATTAATTGGACAGAAAGAGAAGGAAGACATTTTTAGCTATGTACTCTCCCACTAAGCTACAGCCCAGCCATCACATCACTATTTTTGTTGAATAAAATTTGGTAAAATGTTAGTAAACTGTATAATTTACTCAAAAACCCTCAGCACACACACTGCCAACTTGGGTTTCTGTGTTTTAAAGGTAATAAACATCTCAGTGGCATTATTTTTGACAACTAGAAATTGCACTCATTAAAGAAGGTTTAAATAAATTATACAATTATTTTAATTAATTACTCCTAATTCAGCAGTTAAATGAACGCAGGAAAATAAATATCTGGTAGCAAAATACTCAAGTGTGCAAGCTATATGCTTTGTCTACCTCTGAGTACTCTAACAGCTGCACTCTTCAGAGTGTATCCCAATAAATAAATTACGATCACCACCAAATACATAATGAAAGACCCTCGTTGAGTGTCTTTTCTCGGGAGAGACCCCGTCCCCAAGGATCAGTCGAGACCACGCGTTCGGATGCAATCAGCAAGAGGTTTTATTCAGATACGCAGGTACCTGGGGCGCACAATCCTCTGGAGGGACTGGCGCGCCCTAGGCTGGTGCTCGGGGTTTATATAGGGTTGGGGACCATAAGCGCGGGTACAGAAGCGAGACGCGCGTAGTTACTGGGACCCTATTGGTCAATTTAAATGAGAACAAGCCAAAAGCCCGCGCGCGCATAGATGTCGGGCAGGGGGGTGCTGACTTGGCTCTATCTAGGGTATAGGGTGTTTAGGACACTAGGGAATTAGGGTGGGGGTGCAATATACTAAGCTACCAAGCTGGGGCTGGGGTCTTTCAATAATCACCATCACAAAGGGGCAGTTGGGCTTTTTGAGTAACTTCAAAGAAAAATCAATCAAAAAATCAAGATCACAAATCTAATGGTAGGAAATCACTTAATAAAATATGAGAACATTTTATGAAGTATTTTATATACTTTTTATTATTTACATCCCAATACAACTTTGGAGTTTTACTACTGCCCAGTTAACAGAGAAAGAAATCAGAGCTCAAATAGGCTAAGTGACTTACTCAAAGTGACATAATTACTAAATTCAAGAACTTACATTCAAAACGAATTCTGTCAAATGCCAAAACCTTACAGTGCTTCAGCACCAAGGTTACACATTAAGTTCACTACTTGCAAGCCCCACTACCTGCTATGCCTTGAGGATTGTTTCTAATGCTTCAGTAGCTCCCTAAAATTATTATGCCTCTTTTCACAGATGAGGGCACTCGGGCTCAAGGACTGAAGTGGATTCCGCTCTAAAGCTTAAGCCTACATGTTTTTCTCACTTAAGCTCACATTTTATATTAACCCCTCAACTTCCACTCCCTGTGTCACTCTGTACCAGGGGCCTGTCTTAGTTACTCTTTCATTGCTAGGACAGAATATCTGACCTCCACAGCTTAAGGAGGCAAATATTTATTTTAGCTCACAGTTTCAGAAGATCACAGTCCATTTATGGGCAGCCAGCAATGGTGGAAATACACAGCAGAGCGTCAGCTAGAGATAAAGGTGCTCATGGTGTGGCAGACGGCCAAGTGAGTGAGGAAGGGCGGAGCTATCCTTCTAGGTCCCATCTCAATGATCCAAACCTTCTGGGTCAAGCCCCAGCATTCTACACTCTGACCAGCCCCCACTTCCCAACAGCACATCTATATTTTACAACATCCAGATACATGAAGCTTTTGGGGGGACACTCTAGACCCAAACCATAACAGGACCCAACAAAGGGTCGTATAGCAGGAGGCACACAGCAAGCTAGCACATAAAATATTTTATTTACAGTTGCTCCCCATCATCCACATTACCTCTCAAGCTCTGCCTCCCATCAGATCAATGGCAGCACTATATTCTCATATGAGCACAAAATAAAAGCAACGCAGTTCTGGAGGAATAGCATGGCAGCTAAAGCCCTTGCCTAGCAAGTGCAGGGTTCTGGGTTAAATTCCCAGCACCACATAAGCCAGTGTTGAGGCACATGCCTGCAATCCCACACTCAGGAGATTAAGGCAGGAGGATTGCATGAGTCCAAGGACAGCCTAGACTACATAGTGAGCTCAGGAGCAGCTTGGACTACAGAGAAAGACCCTACACACACACACACACACACACACACACACACACACACACACACACATGTGCATTGTACCTGAATAATCTCAAAACTACCCCTAGGCCCTCTTTTCTTGTGTCCACTGTGTGGAAAAACTGACTTCCACGAAACTAGTCCCTGCTGCCAAGAAAAGTTGGGTATCACTTTTCTATCCTGTAACACCCCCCACATCAAGTATTCAATTATTAAGCCATCGATCCACTTAAATTTCTAAGCATCATATTCAGACTGTAAAACTTCATTACAAATGACTTAGGAGCAATTCTAAGAAAGAGGCCCAGTGGTGAAGAACTGTAATCTCAGCACTCTGAGAGGCTGAGGCAGGATGAGTACAAGTTTGAGTCTAGCCAGGGTGGACTTAGTGACAGAAATAAAAAAAAAAAAAAAAAAAAAACATGGAAGGGGGATGTAGCTCAGTATGAAGGCCCTGAGTTCAATCTCCCATTCTAACAAAAACTAGATAGGTATGTACGTACGTAACCAGGAAAACCCTCCAGAGACACTAGGTGTTCTGTCACATCAACTATCCCAGGCAGTTAGGACAAAAATTCAGATTTCCTCAACTCTATACTGCCATCTGCTTTAATGAGGGGGAAAAAGCAACTGATTGAGAATTATTAAGCAAAAATCAAAGAGCTTAATACATGGCTTATATTACATAAAACTTGACAATTCATCATGAACCACAAAGAGTAAATACACAAAACCACTATATTTGATCCAAAGCTAAGTAAGCAACAGTTACAATAAATTTAACAAATGAATTCTCTTGCCATCACAGAATTTATAAGGACATTTTCTCATTGCCTCAGAGGTCCTCTTCAACATAAAAAATAAAAGCTATTTCATGGAATTCTAACCAATGTATATATTTTAAGTGCCACACAAATTTTCCTGGTTGTATTAGCAGAAAAAATAAAAGATAAAACAAAAATAAAGACTGGAGGAATGACACAGCAGTTAAAGCACTTGCTTTGCAAGCACAAGACCCTTAGTTCCATTCCCCAGTATCACAAAAAGCCAGGCATAGTGGTGCACGCCTATAATCCCAGCACTTGGAAGGCTGAGGCAGAAGGACTGCCACACGTCCAAGGTCCAAGGCTAGCCTAGGCTACATAGTAAATTCAGGACCAGGCAGCCTGGGCTACAGAGACCATATCTCAAAAAACAAAAACAAACAAACAAAGAAACAAAACCTCCCACAGGATGATGCTCACTTGTATCCTTAAAGAAAGGAGTAATTTTAAATCACAAAGGATACAAAGGTATTGCTTTTAGGACTTGGGGTTCAGATCTTATTCACTCAAAGCACATGCCACTGAGCAGGCAATGCCTACTTGCATTCACCATCCATTCTCATCTCCTTCTATCTTTTCTCTATATCAGAGACTGGAATTTTACATTTCCTAGGCCCTCTTGTTAAAGGAATTGTGAATTTGACTTATTTCTTCTTTCACTATCTTAATGTTTCTTTCTTTTTCTTGCTTTATTGCATTAACAAGGATCTCCAGTATAAAACTGAGTAAGAAAGACAATGACTATGCTTGCCTTGTTCCTAATGTACAGTGAAAGCATTAAATATTTTAGCTAATATTTATAATAACTGTATGTTTTCCACAGATGTCTTTATCAAGAAATGGAAACTTATTTCCCTTCCTATTCTTTTTTCTGAAAAGAGAGACATGATTTATTTGGTAACACGGAGTAAAAATAAATTCTTCTTAATTCCTCTTCTCTTTTCTGGTGGCTGAACTGAGCTGTGGTAAGTCAAAGGGATGGACGCACATAAACTTTCCTTTGTAGACTTGACCTTCTGCAGAAATGCAAAGATGATTGAGTTACACAGTATTTTCTAGACAGAGGTGCCAACTGTTGTACTTCCCAGTGTATCAGGGGTTGCTACAGTCTCGTTCTTATCTTCAGGTTTCATGGCAGGAAATAGGAACACTTCCTTGATATTACTGGAGTCTGTGAGAAACATGGTGATATGTTCGGTGCCCATGCCCCAGCCAGCTGTGGGATCCAACCCATATTCCAGGGTAGTGCAGAAGTTTTCATCAATGAACATGGCCTCATTGTAATCAGCAGCCTTGGCTGTGGCCTGCTCTTCAAACAGCTGCCACTACCTCATGGGATCATTCGGCTCTGTAGGCAATGCACACTTCCTTCTTCATGACAAACAGCTCAAAGCGCTCAGTCAAACCCTCTTTAGAGTGGTGCTATTTAGCCAAGGGGCTCATGGTCTGTGGGTGGTCACAGATGAACATGAGGCTGATGCACGTCACCTCCAAGAACTCCCCAACGAGCTTATCTAGGAGGCTGGCTGTGGTTGGAGATGGAGGGCATTCAACAGCTTTTGACACACAGATATCATCCAGAATTTTACAAGTTTCTTCTGTTTTGAAGAGGCTCATGTCTGGTAGCTTCAACCCCAGGACCTTCTCTAGCTCTTCTACCATGCTGATTCCCAAGAAAAGAGGGGTGAATTCAATCTCGTAGGCCTGGCCCTCAGAGCCATCTGGGTGGTAGCTGATCTTGTAACTGCCTGTAATGCTCTTTACCATTCCTGAAACTATCTTCTCTGTGATCTCCATGAGATCACGATAGTCTGTGTAGGCCATACAGAACTCACAGGTGGTCACCATGAGTCAAATCAATTCCTTTATTCCGGAACTGGCACCCAATTTCATAAACCCAGTCAATGCCACCAACCACCAGCATCTTATGGTACAGCTCTGGAGCAATTCTCATATACAAGTCCATGTCCAGCTCGTTGTGGTGTGTGATAGAAGGCTTGGCCGCAGCACCCCTGGAATGATGCTTATCACTGGAGTTTCAATCTCAAGGAATACCAGCTCATCCAAGAAATTTCTTATGTATGCGATGATCTTAGAGCAGATGATAAATTTTTGCCTCACAAAGTCATTCAAGATCAGGTTCAAGTACTTCTCATGATACCCTGCTTCCTTGTCCTTGAGGCCAAAGTGAAGGTGAGGCAACATATGCAAGCAGGGGGACAAGAGTGTGATCTCACAGGGAATGATGCTCAGCTCACGCTTGCTGGTTTTCAAAGGATTCTCCTCAATTCCAATGATGTCTCCTCAATGGAGTTTGTCATTGATACAAATAAATTCTTCCTCTGATTTATAATTCCTGGAATTGGCCATGGCTTGTAACTTGACCGCCTCTCTTCGAAGGTCGCAGAAGATGAGCTTTCCCCCAGAAGTTCTTTTGGCATGGATCCTATCTACCACCTTTAAGGTGATGTCAGTCAGGTGGTCTGTGGGCTGCAGATGACTGTACTCCTGGATGCAGTGAGTGAGGAAGATGTCCACATGGAACTCAGGTGGGCACGGATCCTTCCCACTGACCTTCAGCTGGCAGACTGCTTGGCTGCAGATCTTACAGTATTGGTTTGGGTCTAGGCTCTCTTCCTCAGCACCTACACTATTGTCAGTGGTGTGGTTGGTGGCAGCAGCAGTGGCCTGACTTAGCTGTTTCTCACTGAACTCCTTCTGCTTGGCCTCCTTCTCTGCCACTTTCTTCTCAGCTTTCAGGAGTGTCTTTAGCTCAATTTTACTCAGTTTTGGCTTGCCGTCCACTTTCACGTCGGTGCCCTGAATTGTAGCCACCTTCCAAAGGACCCCCCTTCCTACTCTTTCGACAGTTTTTATTTTATTCTTATTGATTTTTTTTCTAAGTTTCTGTCATGAATGGATAATGAGTCATGTTAAAAGCTTTTTCTATTTCTATTAAGATAATCAGAGGTTTAAAAAATTGTTGGTTTTTTATTTCCTGGTTGTACTGTTAATTACCTGATTTTCAAATACTGAACCAATCCTACAAAGTGGCACTTGGGTACAATGTATTATTACAGTTAAGCATTAAGGATGTTTTCCTGCAATACCAGGAGTTTGGCAATCAGCAAGAGGGCCCAATCTCCAGCAGCTACGGATCTAGCTTGTCCACTGTATTAATATGTATCTAATTAGTGATAAGAATAGTCTGAAGAAGTAATGATTGTTCTTTCTGATATTTGAAGGACTGAAAAATGCCTCATGATTATGTAGTGGGGCTCAGACATATGTCATCTTGCTCATGCTATGGGAATACATGTACAGTCTGGAAATATCCATCAACTGCCTGTGGAAAAAACTGTCTGGATTAGCTACTGGACAAAACAGGCTATGTGACAAGGGTGTTCTACTCCTCTGGATGGTGTTCGCAATACAGTTGCCTTCCCTGCCTCAACACCTTATCTTTCAACTTCATTGGCCTGCTATGGGGTGAGCAACTGGACTTGGTCTTGTAACAAACTTGGTGAGCCAGCCAAGAGAACTGTTGTTCACAACTAGTTAGTCCCATGCCAGGGAAAGCCTCTGGCCTCTTGAAGCTGTGTGGAACCCTTTCTGCACCAAAGAACTCCTCCTTGCATTTCCTGGTCCTGGTGGAGGTTGCCCCAACAAGCTCTGTTGGTATAACTCAAGACTTAGAAGAGCCAATGTTATGCTGAGTAAATCAATCGAACATGCAGCCAGTAAGTCCCTTTACTTACCAAATGGGTATTGCTTGAGTGAAAGTCCTATTTGGGCTTCTACCATTTAAAACCTGGAAAATGAAACAGTTGTTGCACTTTGTACCATTTCATTATCTGTGTCACATTTTGAGTGTGTGTGCACTTGTGTGTGTAAAGCAGAGATGGGACGCTCCATGGCTGTCCGACCTGACGGTACAAAGGGAAGACAGAAAACAACAGCTCAGCTGTCTTCCTCAGGGCCAGCTGCTGGTGGACAACCTAAGTACAGGCCAAACTCGAGCCTGTGCAAGGTGAGCAAGACTGTGGCTGTCGCCGTGACCAGCACAAAGGTAAGGACAGACCTACCTGAGGCCTCTGTCATCAGATGACACCTGGGACAAGCAGTGGCTTCATCTGAACCAGAATGTGAGGATGAGGCCAGTGATGGACACCGTGCTGGAGGGGCACACCTGACAGCGAGAGTCCAGCACACAAGCACAAAGATTGCCCAAGCCAGCTTCAGAAGAGCAAAACAGCTGGTACTGGGAGTAACTGAGCTGGCAAGATGCAGTAGCACTGTTACACTCAGAACAGCATTTTAAAAATTAAAGGTTATATTTTCCAGTAAGTAAAATCCTTCCCCCCTAGGTATCCCATAACTTCCCTCAGTCCAGCAAGTGATCAAAAGGAGGGTTTCCAAGTGTCAGTCAGGAAGAAAAGTCAGTTTCAGTTTAAAGACTCCCCCTTCCTTAAAGAGCAAGTATGGTGATGCAAATATCTCCTAGGTACCTCAATCACAGAAACAAGAAGATAAAAAGGATTCCCCTCCTCTAGGAACCAACAACTTCACCCCCACCCAGAAGCTGGTTGGAATCTAAAGTAGATATGCAAGTTTACATCTCAAGTGTGACAGCCTTCCTTATCTGACACTAACATGATCTCATCATTTTGTAAATTCAAAACCTGACTTTGAAAACAATTACTTCTGTACTGAAGTATAAAAGACTTTTGTTCATCTGAAATAGGGGAAGACAATGTTTTAAAGTTTTTAATTCCATTTTCTTCTTCAAAGCTACTTTTGGAAGTAACGCTTTTTCCTGTATTACAATAATGTGTGGTTTCTTGATTTAGGCCAAGCAGAAAGAGGGCAGATGTACTCAAAAACTGGATTGGCCTAACTAATGCTAATCGAGGGCGAGCAGCAAGGGGAAAATTCGTGGTGTGGAACCAAGTTCCAAGCCTCGGGACTGTGTGCTCAGGATATATAAATACTTATATAGGCCCCACTCCATCATCAACAGTAGCACACACCTATCTGCCAGTGCAACTGTTGCCCACTCAGCCTCCTCTGAGGGGAGAGCCCATCAAGATTCCAAATAGGATATGAAGAGTTTGACTTATTGCCTGCTTTATGGGAATTCTACAAAATTCGTATTTGACAGTACAACACTGACAAAATCCTTTCCCTGGAAGGGTTGTAAAGTGATTCTCTGGCAATAGGAGGCAGAGTGTGTTCAACTCCTCTGTGATCTTAAAGAAAATAAAGCAGAGCTTCCCTTTAAGAAAGGAGTCATCCTGAGAACCTGGGATAAACTGAACAGAACTGGTGGAATGCAGAAGACAAGACAGGGAAGGCAAGTGGAGGATGATTCCAGCTCCTTCTATGGAAAAACCAAGACCTGCCTCTG
This sequence comes from Ctenodactylus gundi, assembly GCA_004027205.1. NCBI lineage: Eukaryota > Metazoa > Chordata > Mammalia > Rodentia > Ctenodactylidae > Ctenodactylus > Ctenodactylus gundi. The sequence continues at coordinate 530,587 of PVKB01000424.1, read as the reverse complement.
CTTCGGTATCTGCTCTGACTGGAGGTTAGCGAGCTATAAAGGCTATGAAAATTAATGTAGTGGTCAGTGAAGAATGTAATGGCAAATGGGGTCACTGCCCACTCACATACATAAATCAACTAGCCATACACGCACAGGTCTCTTTTTGAAGCTATCTTTCTTAGACTGAACTACTCCATCCTTAGTTTTATTTACCATATTCTGAGTAGAGAAAGCTCCTCTATCACTATTCTAATGGGGCTGAGGACATCTGTGCTGACAACCTATGTTGTTGCAGCAAGTCTCACTGTTGTACACAATGGTCAGCTACAGGTGTCACATCTCACTTCTGGCCTTCTTTATGGTGTTACCCTAGAGCCAAGTGTCGACTTACCACCAGGTTAACAGGCCTGGATAACGAAGTTAAAAAACTCAAACAGTTTGCTGCAAAGTTTCCACTGTCCCCTACCATCTCCTAGAAAGCCAACATAACATAATTAATATCAAGAATATTACAATAATAAAGTTACCATCAACTAAACAGTTACAAATTCAAAACTCTTAACAGAGGTTTGGGACATTCTTGTCTGTTAGCAGTTAAATGCTTTTTGTCTATGCGCCTCTAACTGATACGTTAGAACTCAGCTAACAGAAGCTCAAAGTAAGGAGTAAGCGGAGTGGTGACAAGCATGGAATAAGTCAAGCAACAAAAACTCCAAGGGGATGCGTCTGTGTGTGAATAGTCCTTGCAAAATCGTAAATTAGCAAATGACGTGGCATTTTTTTCCTCCAGAGATAATGTAAACGAATATATAAGTGAAATTACAATTGTTGCCTCAAATACAGCAACTTTGTACGTTTTCTTTGACAAAGACATAATTTAAAATCGTAAGGGTTCTTGTCTATTAATTCAATTTTCTGAGAATAACTATTACACGTAAGGGATAAGTAACCTGTGTGTCAGAGGTTTATTTAAACATTACGCAGAAACATGTAGCATTAAAGCTACATGAATCTAATTCATGCAAAGTAAATAATGAATGGCTTCTTTTATTCAGCACACACTGCATCTGGACAAACGTAAAATGGTCAGTGCTAAGTGTGATTTTTATGGCTGGAGGCAAAAAAGTATTTAAATAATAAGAGATAATTAAGAAAGTAAAGATCATGTATTTCTCATCTGTTCATTTTTAATTGAGTAGGTGTTTTGTTAATACCATGTATATGAGATGTTCCTGTACACCATGCAATAAATCTATTTATGGTGACTAGTTCAGTCTCCTAAGCTTCGCAAAAATTTGAAGCTATTCTTTTTTTATTTTTGAACTTATGCAGACCTGCTAAAAGCAGATTGAAACAATCAGAGTTATCTTACTGAACCGTGAAGTCCCAGTTTCATTTTAAAAGTAAGAGCCAAGTAAGTGTACATAAAGGATTTCCAAGTAGCTATGGTGCTAGGTATTATTATCTACTTTGCTCAAGGTAATCTGCATTTCTAAATTTTCTGTAACAATAGCCTTCTATAGAACATTCATATTTGTATGCTTTTAGTTACAACATTACACTGTTGCACAACTATCATCTGTGAGTGGGGGGAAAAAGTTGTAAAAGTCATTTGTTTCAAATTCTGCAAAAAGTCACCAGTCAGCAAGCCCAATTGGTAAAGGAACCTTCTGGTAAGCAGGGCAATACTAAACTCGCCAAAGGGCTCTTAAAGACATGAGCCCTCATTTCCCCATAGGAGGCCTGGATGCAACTGGTAGTAGGAAGAGATGGCCCTGCAGGAAATGCTAAGAACAAAGCTACCTGTGAAATAAGAGCCTTGACTCTCAATTCCACTGTATGGACCAGTGGGACTCTAGCAAGAGCAAGAGAAAAAAAATCCTGCAAACAACTCTTCCACTTCATCTGAACGAGCAATGGCAACCAACAGTGTGCAAAAGTTTGCTTCTTTCAGGTCTGCCAGATGAACTCTATACTTATTCACCTCCAGGGTTGAAGTTCTGCTCAAATCCTGGAGTGAGCAAGGCCCTAACCACCTAGGGACTGAAAAATAGACTGGTCTCTAAGAAAGAGAGCTCCAACAGAGAAACCAGAAAATTCCTTTTTGAAAAAGGGTGAGTAATTCTGGGCACTTACTCCTCATATTATTATGTTTTATAGTTGTTTTATCTGGCTATTTTGATGAAAGATAATGCTTTAGTCCAGATTCACAACTAGGCCCAGTTATGATGTCCTACACACCTTCCATTACCTGCTCTCTGTTGCTCCTGAAACAGCTCTATTATCATATGACTTGAGTGCCAAGAAACTGTTCTGCAAATGTTTTTATGATATGATCTTAAAACTTAAACTTTGGCCTTTACATTTTCACTAAATTTGGAAATTAGATGAATGCATCTACTAGTTAGGACCACCTGCCAAGTAATGGGCAAAGAAGAATTATAAGAAAGAAAAGTTAGGTTTAGGAAAGCAGATTGAAGGATGTTGAAACTGCACATTAGAAAAGACATGGTAATTTAACAGAATTTCAAGGAGACTGTCTTAGTTCCTTTTTCATTGCTGTGACTCAATACCTGACACCCACAATTTTAGGAAAGGAAAGGTTTATTTTAGTTTACAGTTTCAGATGGTCACAGTCCATTCAGCGGCGGCCAGCAGCAATTGAAGTACATGGCAGAGACAGAAAGGTGGAGGCAGCTTCTCAGGACATCACAACAGGCAGGCAAGTTGAGACTCCTCGAGACTAGTCCAAGTCCCAGTCTTAGTCTCTCCTGCATCCGGGTATCGAAGGTGTGGCCACTACACACTTTTAGTCTTAACTCACATGCCTTTAGTCTTAAGTCACATGCCTTTAGTCTTAACTCACACGCCCTTAATCCCAACAACTGCAATCCACCCCTCCAGGCCAGACCCCAATCCACCAACATTACATGGCTCTATAGACAATCCATAACATTAAAATACATGAGACTTTTGGGAGACACTCCAGATCCTAACCACACAGAGACCTATTTGTAGTCCCCCCTTTGGAGAGCGGCCCACGTGCTTAGCAAGCAAAACTACCTGGGATGTGTTACCTTTATCTGTGTAACTGAGCTTAGACTGTCAGACTGTCTAAGCTAAAGTATTTTATTGACTACTTCAAATCTACTCCAGAGTGTAAGCAAAGTAATTTGCCACCAATTAGCTACTGGTCATCAAGTCCTATGAAGACAACAGTTCATTCCATTTCCCCACATGAAGTGCCCCATTCAGCAGGAGTTGTCAGATCAGAGAAGTTGACCTAAATTCCTCAGATGTTGGAATGAACATCCAACAATGGAGAATTGAAGCTGAGCATTAAGGATGTTTTCATTTATTACTGTGAGTTGCATATAACTGAGGTTCAGGATGGTTTGTTCCTTACCAGGAATTTGGCAGCCAGCAAGAGGAGCTTAGAATAGCTGCCTCCACCACTTTCTAGCTCTCCATCAAGACACAAATGAGACAGCCATAATACAAGGCAATAATGATCTCTGTTTCTAAGACATGCAGAACTGAAATCCATTTCATGACTAGACCATAAGGATCAGATGTCTGCCAATTTGAAAGTGTTGAAATTGTATTCTACTAACCACCTGTAAAAATCCCCCTAAGTAATCTTCCAGAGGAGATGAACTTGTGGTAAGAGTTCCCTATCTTTTCTTATAGCGAGGTTTTGGGGAAAAAAATCATCTTTACATCTTCAATACCTTATTTCTTGACTGACTTATTATGGAATGAGCAGCTGCACTTGGTCCAAAGACATGGTTTTCTATTCACTAATATTTTAAATATCTTCTTCCCATCAGAATAAAACTGGATTCCTAAAACAAGCTTATGTGTCCTCACTTCAATTATCTAAAAAGCTTGTGTAAACAGTACCAAAGGTGGGAAGGATACACCTGTGAAGCCATATACATTTACAGCCTTCTTTGCAGGAAGATTTTTAAACTACAGGTTGAATGTCCTAATAAAGATACACAGAGAAGGAGAAGCAGAAAGTGAAGAATCAATAATTAAGATGTGAAGTGTATATACACCAATTCCTCAACTTGAATGTAAGTATTACATTCAGCAAACACATACTAATAAGAATAATGTGGGGGAAATAAAGTTACTCAGAGTATTCACTTATTCTTGAATGCAACTTGACAGCTTGTGTTTTCAACGGAATCTGTTCATTATCTAAGGAAATGAATTAATATTAAGTGGTTGATGTTAAGCAGAAACTTAGACATCAGCAGGCCTGAAGATAGGTGGGGAAATGACTGAAAAGCAAAGAAGACCTAATTTTCCCCTTTATTTTCTTAATCATTAGCCACAGAAGCTTATTGTTTCAAACTAGCTGCTATTCAAACAGAGACAAGAAAACATCCTTTGAGCATGCTGATAAGCTCTAGGGCCCACACAAAGTCCAGACTATGGTGAGGGCTTGGAAATTTCTCAAGGTCTCAAAACAAACTAAATGGAACACATCCACCTAGAGAATAAATAGGGACCTCCTTGTCTCTGAAACAGATCAACAGAGCCCATACAAGTAAGTAAGAGAACACTGATCTCAGGGGAAGGAAAAAGGACATTCCTTGAAAGAACCAGCTAGTCATATAAACATAAATGAAGCCCTATTCCGTGCAATTGCCACTCTGGCACTTGCTTATATTCACTCCTGAAGGTGGATTCTCTTTTGCTCTCCCTCCCCCACCCCTCTGAGAGTCTCCAATTTTATCATAAACTTCACCTACATTCTATATGACAGCCTACATATCTTGACTGAATTCTGTCATCAAAGGCACAAAGAATTGAGGTTTGTCTCCAGTTCTCCACAGTGCAACGTTTGAACCTGGTTTCCCAGTGAGCAGTTCATAATATTCCCTTAATGCCCTTTTTGAATCTGTAGGATCTATAGTGATGGTCCGCCTTTCTTTTTTGGTAAAGGGAATATATTTTTCTTTGTTTCTGATTAGTGTAGCTATGGGTTTAACTGCTTTATCTCATCAACATAAGCTTTTTTCTACCTTTTTATTACAGTTTTTTGCTACTGCTTCAGTTCCTTGTTATTTCCTTTGTTTTTTTTGTCTGCCACCCCCCACCCCCATCTCTCTCTGATACAGGGTCTTCCTGTGTAGTCCAGACTGGTTCTGAACTCAATATGGAGCCCAGATTGGTTCCAAACTCAGGGCAATCTTCCTGTCCCATTCTCCTAAGTGCATATGCCACCAACCCAGCCAGTATGTAGTGCTGGGGCACTGAACCTGGGCCTTGCACTTCTTAGACAAGTGCTCTAACCACTAGCCCCTTTTTTCTTCTTATTCTGTTGTTAATTTATTCTTAAGTTTCTAATTTTTCTTTTGCTTTTATCAGTGTTAAAGATTAAAGGCTTTGCATATACTAGTCAAGTGCGCCACCACTGAGCTGCATCCCTAGCCCAGATCAATTTCTGAATACTTACAGAAAAAAAAAAATTTAGATGACTATAATTTCGAAACTTTTGTTTTCTAACATAAGCCAAATTTAACACTATCAGTTTCCTATTAAAGTACTTTTTGGGTGAATTCCATATATTTTGATACGCTCTGTTCCAATTTTCCTTCAATTTAAAATAGTTTCTATTTTGGGGCAAGATGGCATCAAGTAATGGAGTTGTGCAATATCTCCTCATGGGCTCACTTAAAAAGTCAAGATTAAAATTAAAAACAGCCTGTTCAACTTAGCTAGGAAAGGAAGGAGCCCTAACAACTGAAAAGAGGCCACAGGAAAGTCAGAAATCCTCCAGATACATAGGAAATGGAGGAAAACAGCAGCCCAGGAAGCAGCTCCAAGATGACCAAAGAGCAGCCCTTTGGTGCCAGCATCCACAGAGGAAAGCCTGGAGGCAGGAACCTCTGACTAAAAAAAGTGTGGAGCAGGGAGAAATAGGAATTGACATTAGCTGGTAGCCCCAGCCTCCAGAAACAAGGCAGCAGGAAGTACAAATTGCAAATGCACTGCCAGCTTCCCCTAGAAAAGGCCTCCCAGAGTCTAGACCAAAGCATCACTCAGTAATAATAACAGAAATTGACACAGACAGGAACCATTTTTTAAAAAGCATCAAAAAAATAAATAAATAAATAAATAAATAAAAAGCCCAAGTCTGAATTGTTTACAGGAAAAGAAAGTCAAAAGAGCACATCAGGCCTTTTGGGGTCACTCTTAAACAGTAAGAAACTGGAAAAAGAGGCAGTTGCAGAGAGGACAGGAAGGCCAACAACCCCCTGAATGGCTTGGGTGGTAACTGGGAGCACCAAGGGTGGAGAGCCTCACCTTAGGGAAAGGGAAGCCAGGACATGCAAGAAAGCTTTGCTGAGGGGGCTGGGTATGATCAAGACATCTCACAGGCCAACAGACTATTAGGTCCTCCCTCATTGCTTACTCCCAGCAGAGAACTCAGAGGAATTTCAGCTCCCCACCCCCACCCCATACACTCTCTTACCCATTCAAAAAAACCTTTCAGCTAGGGCTTTAAAGTGAAATCCCTGTCTTAGTTACTTTTTCCATTGCTGTGACTCAATACCCAACATCCACAGATTTAGGAGGGGAAAGGTCTATGTTAGCTCACAGTTTCAGGGACGGATGGCAGCAATCAAAGTACATGGCAGAGACAGAGGTGGAGGCAGCTTCTCATGACATCACACACAGGAAGGCAAATTGCGACTGAGTCTAGTAGTCCAAGGAAGGCAGGCAGCAGCTTATATATCCTTCCAGGTCTCCAGGTCTCCTCCCAGTGATTAGCCCCTCCTGGATTCAGGTGTGAAAGGTGTGGTGAATCCCCACTACATGCCATTAATCCTAATTTACACGCCTGTAGTTCACCCCTCCAGACAAGGCCCCAATCTCCCAACAGCTCATGGTTCCATAAACAATCTATAACATTTAAATACAGGAGACTTTTGGGACACATTCCAGAACCAAACTACAATAGTCCCTCAGCAACAGAAACATAAGAAGAATATAAGGCAACAGGCCACACACAGAAATGACTTAGACATCAGAAACTAATGTCATGGGCCCTAAAATAGTGGAACTTATACAAAAGGAAGTCAGAAAACTAATAAATGACTTGAAGAGCCAGTTCAAACAAGATATTCTCAAAGGAATGCAAGCAATGATCACTAGGCAGGCTTAAAGAGAAACTTACTAAACAAATATTGATCCTCATAGATACAGTGCTTACTGAGCATCTATAGAAGCCACAAATAAAAAGTTAGCTGATGTAAATAAGGAAATGCAAGATATGAAGGAACATTCTGATAAAGGAGTGGAAATTTTGAAAAGAAACCTAGCTGAAATTCAGGATATGAAAAATATATCCGTAAAGAGAGGAAGTCTGTTTTTGTGAGGATAGAATTACAGACCTGAAAGACAAGGCTGAGGAAACAAATGCCAGAATTAGACATGACTCCAAAATTAGCGATGAACAAAGTAGCTGGATATAATAAGTAATGGATGATTCAAAGAGAACCCATCTCAGAATTATAGGAAGGGAACAAAGAGCAAAGACAGTCCCAAAAGTATAAAGAATTTATTCATTGAAATCATGCAAGAAAATTTCCCAAATCTAGGAGAAGAAATTCATTTTCAGGTACAAGAAGCTCATAGAACACCAAATAACCATACCAGCAATGAGACCTGCAATAACATATCACAACCTAAACCTCAGAAACCCAACATAAAGAGAGAATATTAAAAACAGCAAGAGAAAAACAGACATTATTTTACCAAGACAAAACCATCTGAATTACTGCAGATTTCTCAATGCAAATTTAAATGTCAGGAGATCCTGGAACAAAATCTTTTAAGCTTTAAAAGACAGCAAGTGTCAACCCAGGTTGCTGTACCCACCAAAATTGTCCCTGAAAACTGAAGGGGAACTAAAAATTTTTCATTACCAAGAATCCCTAAAGAAATTTGTTCCCACTGGCTCAGCAGTGAAGAAAATACTTGAAAGAATCTTAGAGGGAAACAGAGAGACAAGCAGTACCAAAGAACATGGAGGAAAGGAAACATCTAAAGAGGAAATGTAACCAAAAAAACAGACATCAATCATTTGATTGGTATCCTACTGAAACAATACCAGCTTTCTCATAAAATCTGTGAAACTTCCCCGCTAATACTTATATTAGTTTACAAAACAATAATTATATCAACATGGAGAAATGATATAAGATCTTAATCTGTGAAACTTTTTTGATGCATATGATGTGTGTACATATTTAGCTGGGGTGGAATGGCAGAAAACAGTGGTTTTGATTTGGGATATTTTTAGTCTTAGAAAACAGTTAGCAGTTGGTAAATAAGTGGATCTTGAGGTCTTTTCCCTGAAGCTGTCATTCAGTGGTAGAGGTAAAAGATCATACAACCTTAGTCTGTAAGAATTCAGCTGGCTAATGGTTCAGTCAGTGACTCTTGAATTTTACTTTTCATCTTCATCCTCTGTAACTAAATTTGTAATAATGATCTTACTCATTTCTTCCTACTCCTCTTTGGGAAAGAACTCTAAAAAAATTTTTAGAAATAAGTATGCTATTATAGCTACTGCTTTAAGTATAACACACTTTTGTGATACAGACGCAAGTCCATTCAATGTAGCAATTCACTTATTTGTTCTCTGATGTAAGCTGATGTAATGATAACTCGAATGCCTTTTGTATGTACACACATTTACGTTGCAGTGTTCAGAAATTGAAACTTCTCTTTACTACATTTTCTAATCTTTTGAATTCCATTATTCTAATTCTTTTCTTACGTGGACTGGTGGTTGCGACCATGTTAAAGAATCTCAATAAAGATATAGTGAGATACAAAAAGAAAATAATTTCTGATTTTCTTTGTACTTCCTCTTTGACCCATGGGTTTTCATAATGTTATCTTTAATTTAAAAATATTTGGAGATTTCCAAGATATTTGATGTTGATTTCTACCTTGATTATCTTATGGTCAGAGAACCCATATATTCCTGAAAAAAAATTACCTGTACAGGAAGTATGGAAATCAATCTCACTTTTCTAATATCAAATCAGTATAATGAAATGCAAAGGTCAAAGTGAGATAGGACTGAAGTAAAAGTCTTTCAACTGCTAGTATAGTATTCTTTTTGTTACCTTGTCTCTCTCACAGTATTATCTCAAAAACACACTTTTCCCTACACTTCAAGAGGAAAAAAGAATAAAAATAGGATTCTACATATATCTCATTTGATTTTCACAACTGTATAATAAACAGGTAAGATGGATACACTATTTTGCACATAGGAAAGTAAAGTTCAAAGGAATGAGTTGCTCTACTAGTCTGATATGTCTCATTACTTCTCAATTATCCCCTCAAAGATAGAGCAATATAGATCACAGAAATCCATAAATAATTTAAAAACCTCATTTCAGCCCAGTTGGAATTATCCCCAACTCAGTTCAGAGTGAATTACAGTAAAACTGTCGAGCTTTAAAGTTTTTAAATCTTCACTTCTCATAACCATTCATCATTAGAAAGATATAGCAATGAATTCCAGAAAAGGAAAAGCAGACAGCAGAGGGAGGAAAATGAGACCTCAGATAAGGAATTCAAACTAGACAGTCATAAATTTTTTCACACACACACAATATGAAATTAAAATATCAAGTTACATTTTTTCCTCTTCAAAGTCTTCAACTGCTGATTAGGATCAAAAGCTCAAAAATATCATCTACTGTTAGTAGCATATTAAAATATGCTAAGTTAGCTAACAAGTATTAAAAATATTAAACTATGTGATACTATTTCCAGTCAGATTTCTAGATCATACTTGTTATATAAATTAAATGGCCTTAAGGGTAAAAGGCACACACTTACCATGTAATTGTTGACTTAAAGGGTTGAAGAGATTTCCCTCAGGTAGCATCACCACTCTGGCTCAGATATCAGGAGTAACAGCAATCAAAATTAAAACTAAAAGGAAAAAAATTAAAATTAAATACTGGTGGGCAAAATGTCTTAAATTCAAATTTCGCATTTTAACAATTTCACCAAGAGAACTTTAATCTCAAAACTAGTTTTTTAAAAATTATTTTAAACAAGAAGCTAATACGGTATGTGAATTCCAGTGTAACTCCAATCCCCTATCCTGGAATAAAATCCAAAATTACTATTGAGAGCTCACAGTCAATAACAACCAAAGGGTAGAAAACCAGTTAAGTATATTTTGGGAATACTCAGCGGAACCACTCAATTCCTATATTCAACAACAACAAATGCACTTCAGACTGTTTTCACTACCTACAGAATGAACTTAAAACTGATCATTCACATAAGAATTAGACGCTCTGGAAAGTCTAATTTTTCCACAATATTTAAATTTAATGTAATATTAATATTTAATGATACATATGGACATAAAATAGTAATAAAGATTTTATACTTGCTAAACAGACCCTATAAAATATTTGTAGGACACTAGACATTAGCAGCCCGACTATAAAGCAGAGGCTCCCAAACTCCAGGCTGGGCACACTGGCCCCAATCCACGGCCTAGAAAGGACTAGGTGCTGGAAGAGGCAGGACTTTGCTCCCTACTTCCCTCCTGCTACTGTTCACCATTCCAAACCTATTCTCCAACAACCTACTGCATAACAAGTACAGCTCCCTCCCCTAATATTTAAGGAATTGGTTTTCAACAAAACCAGGCCCTGGAATCTAAAACACTGGGAACCACTGAAAGGATTCTGACAAACAGTGTTCACCAATGTGCTAGAGCTCTGAAGTAACACAAAGCATAACAGTTTTCAATTCACAGTCACGATTTACTGGGGAAGAATACATACAAGAAACATTTAGTGACTAGGCATTCGTTCATCCAGCAGAACTCTGCCAATCGTGTGTAAATCGATCCCTCTTCAGACACTGACACACAAAATGACTGAAAATGAGCACTCATGAAAAAACTTGAATAAGAGATATACATCATTTTAATGCAGAAAAGTGGCTGTGAGAACAAGACAACTCAAAAGAGGTTTGGAGTAGGCCAAACAGTTTTGAGGAGACGAAAGGTAGGGAAGAATGAGCCTTAAGGAAGACTGAAATTTCCATATGGAAGAAAAGAAACTCTGAGTGTATCAAAAAGAATTATCTGAACATTCATGAGCTATACATAGTTCAGTAGATTCTGAGAACGCCAGTTAATGAGACTGCCAACATCTTTTTGAAAGAAAAAAATCATAATGATCTTTCAGTGCTACTCTATTTTATACACGTCCCATTTTGCTTACTTAGAATGAAATGTGCAGCACACAGCTTTCCTTCCCTTCCACAGAGCTGCTCTTTATTATAGCGTGAAAGAGAAAAGTGAGCTTTTCACCCAAGCAATTTGCAGTAGTCAACATCTTATTTATAAAAACAGAAAATTATCCTTGGGTTTTAGAATACCCAAACCTCATTTTACCTTTACCAGATCAGATGATCTGCCTTGATGACTAAGTAACCATCATTAAAACCTAATCTTAGAGAATGGTTACATCCAGTTAACTGTGGCCAAGAATAAGAAAAGTGTCCAACACCCTGTGTGTTTTCTGAATAACCACTTATGTCTAGACATTCTCCCCTCTGTGTAAAAGACCATGGGATTATTACATTTATTATTAGCTATTATTTGGTCAATACTTTATAGTCAGGACTAAGCATAATGTTACCACCTCACACACAGTGAATTTACTCTTCATAGTCATGTAATATCTCCCTCATAAATGAAGAACTTAAAGATCAGAAAATAATTTGCTCAGGGTCATACAACTAGAAAAAATTAAATATCAAGCTTAGTCTGGGTGAACAGAGAATCAGTGGTCTTAACTACATAAAGTAGTCAGTCTACTTTTCAATATATGTGTTTTTCTTTCCTACCAGGCTGCTAACACTTCTAACATAAATTAGAGATCATAAAGATCTTGAAGAATTAAATGGATTTTCTGAGTAAGTGGCCTTATCTCACAGTGGAAAACATATCCACAAATCTTTGAAGTTATAGGTAAAGGCTATTTAAGGGTCAAACTGCACCTCTACTAAGACCAACCGGAAACACAGGTTTCTGTTATATTTCACTTTTGGGTTTAAATCCAATAAGCTTCTTCTGCCAGGAATGGCCATCTTCTTCCAGGTTCCAAAAACTCAAACTGTTTCTAGCCTTTGAAATGCAACATACTCCATTCAAAATTATCCACCCCATACTCCACTCTATATGTTCATTAAATATATTTTTATTATGTGTCAGGCAGAATGTGTGTGCCACCACAGAATGACCAAAAGTCCACCCCTGAATGTCTTGGTCCATCTGAAGACATATATAAGCAATCAATCAAGCATTATGTATTCCCTAACAGAGATAAGGTATAAGCAAGGCACTGGAGGGGAGACTGTTGCCAGAGGGAGGCAGCAGCAGGGATGGCGGCACAAATGTGGAGAGGGAGTTTGAGCCTTGACTCAGGTAACAGATACCTAGATTAAGACCAAGGAGGATTTTTTTTGAAATCTTAGAGGCAGAGATCTTGGGTAAGAAGTGGAAGAGAATACTGAGACATTTCCGAAGTGTGGAGTCAGGCATACTCCAAGGCAGTCAATCCAAATGAGTTTCCTACAGTGAGGGAAATGTTCCTCAGAGCAACAACATCCAACAAGGTTAAGTACTAGAAATATAACTAGTAACACTGAGGAACTGAATTTTTAATTTTATTCATTTTGATTGTTAATTTAAGTGATAACATGTGCTGGTGAAACTATGTTGAAAAATAGCACTCTCAGAGTTTTGGCTTGAGATAGTTGGATCAAAGGTCTTATTACCAATATCTGAAAAAAAAAAACCCTATAATGAAAAGCATATAGGATTTCTAGGATTTGTTGCCTATAACAATAAACAAATAACAAAAAGAAGAAAAAACAGATAACCAATAAAGAATCCCTCCCCTCTAAAATCCCACCAAAGATATACCTATCCTTGTCCACTTCGGTCCAAAACAACGTTTTGACACAGCAGCGTCAAATGTCCTTGTGGTATCTCCAGGTCTCAGTATGTTTGCTAAAACATACTACTGACAAATAAAAATTCCTTGTACCATTCAGTAAAAAAAGAAAAAAATTACACTACAAAATGACAGCAAGTTACAATTTAGAGATAATCATAGATCAGACCAGAATAAGTACTCAGTTTAAAAAAAAATAATCATCTTCTAAAAATAAAGTGGGGAAGATTAGAAACTTTTTTAGGATAATCTACATGAGTTCAGTTAATTTCAAATACAGTACACACTACCTATCTCATAAGCAACACAAATAACATTCTGTTTATATCCCTCTGAATACTCATGAGAGAGATGACTGAATTTATATCTAATTTTTTTTCTATAGGTCAATTTACAAGGTCGAAGATAATAAAGTTTTTCTTAGTAATAATAAACACATTCATCTCTCTTATCCATGATATTTACAGTCAACATAATATAAAGACTTCTGTGATATGAACCTGTGAACAGTTTGTGTCTAAATAACTCACTACTAATCTGCCAATATTCTCCTAATCTGATTGTATTTGGATTAGTTTACTATTTTGGTCCTTACCATCTCTCTTAAGCCTGCAAATTCCACTTTTCTAGGAACAGAAGGTAGTATACACACAACTCAGCCATGCTCACCCTAGACAATTTCTTCTCCACTTCAATTTCCAACACCACATCCTTCACATGGCTAAAACTCTAGTTTCTCCTTATGTACATCTTATCATCAATGTTCTTAAGTATTTACATAGAAAGTTCTATTAACATGAATTTTTGCCTCTATGACATACACTGCTACTATTAGCCTGAGAGAAATACTTCTCTCAAGAGAATGATGAAATTTTAGCATGAAGTGCACATCTAACACAAATAACAGCAATCTGTTTCTCCCTGTTGTCTCAGGTTTATTCTCAGGGCTTCAAATCCCCATTGCATTAACAATCCTGTGTCTTTCATATCAGAGTCAGGATATATTTAGCATTTAGCATGCCGCATTACTCAACAACATATAACTAAACTCAGACAGACTTGGCAAAAATATTAAGTAATAAAACAAGACCCTTGTCCTACAAGCCTGTAATTAACTAGTAGGGAACAAACATAAATAAATATAAAATGAGAAAACAAAGGGATAATGCTATAAGAGAAAATAAAAACAATTTGCTGGGCATGCCTGTAATCCCAGCAACTTGAGAGCCAGAAGCAGGGAGATTACAAATTCGAGCCCAATCTGGACTCTCAAAAATAAAAGTAAATTCAACTTGGGATATAATTCAGTGGTAGAGCACTCTCCTACCATGCATGAGACCCTATATTAGATCACCAGCACCACAAAAAATAACAATAATTAATAATGCTAGCTGGCATTCATTTTATACCTATGTATACCATAGTCTCAGCTAGGTGTACTTTCTTCTTACTAAAACCACATTAATTCTCCCAGTTTTGAGTACCTTATTGTATCCACTACAGACTTACAAGGCCATTTTCTTCCTCTTTCATCTAATAAACAATAACTCACTAATATTTTTAAAGCCATCAATTCCTGATTTACTACGACCTTGCAGAGACTCGGGGCTCACTCTATCTTTGGAGGAACAGTTCCCAGCAAGAGAATCTAACAGGCTGGACAAAGCTCTGGGCACTTACTCATTCAAACATTTCTTGGTATTAAACAAAGTTCATGGGAGGCCATTATTTTGGACTGAGTTCTTGCGGTAAGCCCCAGAAGACAAGGCCAAATGAGAATGAAGTCACTGACACTAGGTATCATATGATCAAACTGAACTGTGAAACAGGCCAGTGTTGCAGCAACAGGAGATTCACAGTGACCAATCAGTAGAGGCCCAGTTTATTGGGTCCTGCATAATAAGAATGTTCTCTATTTCCATCCTATCAGGAAAGCAACTTTGAAGCAATCCATTTACTTTTCATTCCTTATTTCTGTAGTCTCTGACCCTTTTCTGTCCCTAACAGCCAGCTTACTCTAATTCATTAAATATTCATTCCATTTTTATACAATGAGAGGCTGCCTGACTCAGAATCACAAAAACCAAGCACATTTTTTAAACTAAATTTGTTTTAATTCTGTCTTTTGACGCGACCTTCCTACTATGCATTGATTAAAATACAACTAAATCTGCCAAATGTGAAGCTATATACAGGAAAACACTATGCCACAAATCGCAAAGTTCTGGGTGTGGAGAGAGACGCACGCAGGGTGCCAGGACAAAAATCTGTTTCAGTAGAAATAAAGAAAGATTGACAATTTACATGTGGAACACTAGCATAAAGAGACTGTTTCTCTCCTTGACATGCATGGCATATACAAAATTAGCATACAGATAAATGTTCATCACCATGTACTCTGCTGAGCTTGCTCCTCAAACGGTGAGTGCATCATCCACTTGTGTCCAGAGATATGCCAGGGCCCACAGCCACACCGTGTCAGACTCTGAAGAGGCCTGTAAAATGTAGTTCCTCTTTAGCAAGGATGCCTCCTCCCCATCCTGTCCATTATTCACTTGAACACGCCAAGGCAGAGGGAGTTCACGATGTGTAACCCCATTCCTTAACCATTACCACCTGAAATAAGGCTTTCTTTGTCCTCAGAGAAAGGCCACATCCTTTTAGCTTCTAATCAATGCTTTCTGTTCTGCCCACTGAAAGAAACGTCCACACAACCCTGCAGCTCAACCAGTTTCCTAGAATCTGAAGCCAGGCAGAAGGTGCCCGGTCCTCTCTAGTTTGTCCCAGGAGGAGCATGCTGACAGTTACAGTTACACTCACCACAGGGAACCTTTAGGGGAGGCCCACACCCTTCTTAGTCACAAGGGCCAGCCTCTCCCTCTGTGCATCTCTGGCTAGTTTTACCTTAGCCACAACTCTGGTGTCATATACAGTGCCTTCTCTAGCACTAGAAAGCAACAATGTCATTTCCTCGGGAAGGGATCCAGGCCTGCCTCTCTCCTTTAAAATCAGCATGCATCACTCCCAGCAGGCCACACACTGGCATTCTCTATGTCCCATTCCTCAGCTTTCTAGATCTCTGGCCCTTTCCTGACTAGTAACTGAAACTCAACAGTCACTATTACTGCATGGTACTGCCCAGCTACTCTGGCAGTATCTGCTTCCCCCTTTTTGTGCCCACTACCCAGAATGCTCCAGTGCACCAGGCTCTCGAGCCAGATTCGGTTTGCACTGGCATCTTCATGAACACACCACACACCGGGAGTTCGCATAAATTCAAGTTTCTCTTACTGCAATGATGAGACTAGAATTACATGAGCTAATGCAAAGGGAAAGCCAGCCTCAGCACATGACATGGCACTAGTGAGCACCCACGACCACCACTGCACGACCAGGTGCCTCCTCCCAGTGACCTCCATCAGATTTATGCAATCTTCCAAAGCTAGAGAAACGCTACCACGTGTGAGTGTCATCTCCAGGGCTTCACCCAGAGTTTGTCCCCATCAACATAGGTCAGCTTAAAACAACAAATAAGCACTAAGAAATCTAAAACCAAGATGACTGCCAAAGTTCAGGTTTTGTTCTATTCTCAAATTTGCCTAGTTATTCATTACCACAACAGAAAGAAGTGAACTGCTGGAGATAGATGATTTAGAGGATGAAAATGGTTAGAAATTCATAATCAATATGCATAGTTTTCAAAGGAAAACTGGACGATCTAACTACATAGTCCCACTGCATGATATTTCAGCTAAGGTTTTTGCTTTTTTTTATGTTTATAATAGAGAGGTCTGGCGCTCGGCAGCCACCAGGTAGTCCAGATACTTTTGACCTCTGTTGTAGTTTGGATTTGCACTGTCTCACAAAAGCCTCATGTACCTACAGATACTGTACCGTAGGTGAAGACCTGGCTGGAGGGATGCTTGAGGCTTGACCTGAAGGGGTATGTGTTGCTTCTGCCCTTCCTCCAACTTGTCTCCTTCTGCCATGCCACCATGAGGAGCTCAGTCTTCAGCTCAGAATCTGTCGCCAGACCCAGACTTGCCATATGATCCCACCATTTCCTTGCTGCCCACTATAAACAGACTGTGACCTTCTGAAACTGTGAGCTAAAATAAATCTTTCCTCCTCCACGTTGTGCATGCCGGGTATTGAGCCCCAGTGATGAGAAAGGAACTGAGACAACTCCTAACTCCACATTTTACTGGGGCAATTCTTTTTTATTTTTAATTTAACCATCACCTGGTATATAGGCAATGCTCAAAAAAAAAAAAAAAAAAAAATCTGTCCAGCAGGTGAACTTTCTCAAATTTGGGGGGAGGGTGGTGGTGGGGGGGAGGTCTTCCTGATCTACTTAAACCAGAGAAAGCTAAACACACATAATATTCAATGACCTTGTATTGACTCTGTAACCACCACATTCAGATGTTACACAGGCAGAAGTATGAGAATCTGAGTCAAAGAACAGTTGTTTCTATGCAACCAAACATGAACCTCTTTGTAATAAAAAGATTATATGATAAAAATTTGTTCATGATAAACTAAGTCATCTTGCTTAAGGAAAGATTGCTGACAAGTAAGTAAAAATGTTAAGCAGCATTGTGCAACAATTTATAATCATTAAATAAAAATGTGGACTGGTACCAGTTGGCATCAATAAGCAGTTTCCTTTAGCAACATGAGAGGTAGCTAAGAAATGCAAAATAAAGGAGCAAGTTGGGCAGGGCCATAAACAGAGCAACAGGGTTCAAAGGATAGAAACAAACTCACAGGAACAGGCTGAAGAAAAGGGAAAGGGGAGTGACGCCATGGGATTCTTGCACCTTTGGCCAGAGTTACGCAGACAGCAGATACAAGCTTACCAGTTGTTTAAAAATCTCAGAATTTCAGAATCTTTTGTTTTAAAAAGTGGGACACCATGTCCTTAGCTGATCTTTCAGCACTCTTCCTATTGCTTTGGAACTCACAGACTACAGCCAGTGGGTATCAGGAAGGTCACGGAAAGCTACTGTATTAAACTTTGAAAGAGATCCAACTCAAGTGAAAAGATTTCCTTGCCTAAACTACTTTATATTTTTCTCTGCTTTAATTACTGAATCCTAAAACTGAAATTCATCCTTGACTCAAAGAGATGCTAAAAATATCCTGTTTTAAAATACAGAATGAGATGCATCATGTAATTTTCCTACTAAATGGACTAGTTTTTTCATAGCCCAGTAGCATGCTCTTCAAATACATTTCCTTTTTATTAATCAAAAAATGTAAAACACTTCAGCTACACATTAAACATTAATTTTAAATAGTAATTACATATTTATTAGTTTATAAGAGAAATCTCAGGCATGTACTAACCTTACTTAAAGTTTCCTGACTCATTCCTCCACTTCTAATCATGACCTTCATTAAACACCTTTGATTGCATTTGATTATCATTTACATACAATGAGTTAAAACAAAGCTGTTACTTAACAGGCTCATCAAAAATGGCAGATTATTAATAACAACTTATATTTGAATCCACTGTGCCATTTACAAAGGGCTTTCATATACATCATCTCATTTAATCCACAACAACCCTGACACCACCAAGGCAAGAAATGCTTGAATTGTTTAACAAGAAAACAGACGCAGAGCACAAAATTTCACCTAGTAATACAAGCCAAGGTGGGAGACGAATACCCCTCTCCTTAAGTCTCTGACTCCCCCTGTCTTCTTTTATCTTTGGACCACTTTAGCCCATGTGGATCACCCCTTCCTGCAAACTCCCACATAACTCACCAGAAGTTTCATTCATGTGACACCCGATTTATACTGCTTTCTACTACAGTTTATTTTCAAAGTTTATACTCTGTCTTCTCAACTCAATCAAGAGGGTTTCTGAGGACAAGAACTGGATATTTCTTAATATTTAAAATAATACCATCCACATAAAGCATACATCAAGTTGCTGTTTATGATGGCACCTATACAATCTAGTAGACAAATGTCTCTTTCCCTAACTTCAGCAAGCAAAACATGGCATTACCCTTGCCAGATCTAAGCAGAAAAATCAATGAAGTCATTCACAGGATCTCATAAATGAGCACAAAGGAGTTCGTCTTAATATTAGTTAAAGCTGCCTTATGTCTCTGACTGGTTTGCCCTTTGCCCTCTTCTACGTCTACCATTCCTGATTTCTAACTGGTGCTGCTTCTGGAGAACAGGCTCAGCTGACCTACTGCTCCTCAACATTTTTGTTCTCATTTGACCTACCTTGATTCTGCATACTCTCCTGGTTTCTTAAGGTGCCAGAACCCTCACCTTTAACTTCCAGACTGACCTTGCCTCTCTTGCATCTAATTTTCTAATCTGTCCTCACAACAATAGTTTAAACTCCCCACAGGGAGCAGCTCTGCCTTCTCCTACTGGCCAGAAAAGGAAGGGTGCCTTCTTCTTATCTTCAGCGAATACCTGGAGTTCTGTATTTTCACAGCTGTTTCAAAAGAAAGATAACTGTAGCCAGTTATTGGCAATTACTCTCATTTATCCATGACCCTTTCTTCCTTTTCATACTGATAATTCAAAACAAGTAAAAAAAAAAATCCTTGTTTAAAATACCATACAGTCAGCTACCTCTTCGATACTTATGGTTTAGATCATAACCAATCAAAATGACCCTCAAGTTTCATTAAATGTGATGACTCTTAAATGTAGACAAAGTAGACAGGAGGTATAGCTCATATGTGATTACTTGTTTAGAATGCTAGAGGCCCTAGTTTTGCACTATAAACAAAACAAAAGGAAAGAGAAATGAAAAAAATTATTACCTAAGTGCACAAATGCACTTAAAAGTTTGCACAACATCAGTTGGAAATAGCAAAATATAAGTGTTACACAAATGTAACATTTTACTACATACCTACATTCAATTCTCTTGAGCCTCTAGTCAAATTGTAACTCACACAATATCTAAAATAACCAGAAAGCTAAATGGCTTACCATCACACTAGAAGAATACTACTGTGTATAAAGAGATAAATACAAAATGAAAACCAGGAAAAAAGAATCACCTCCCAGAGATGGATGCAAAATTTAGCCAACTAGAAACAATTTATCACTAAAAATATCTCTAGCATTAATTCCATTTCCAACTAATTAAGCAGCAGTAATCATTTAATTAGTGGCATTCAGTATAACTTGGGAGGAAATGTTTTCTGAGAACCAGAGGTCACATGGTAAAGGGAAAAGAACTGAAGTTTAAGCTTCAGAGATTTGAGTTCCATGTCTGGTTCAACCATCAGAAGCTACGGACCTTGGTGAAATTATGACTGCCTGAGCCTCAATCTCCCCACCTGTAAAAACATGGCCAAGAAAACTTCCCTTCCAACTATGAAAGATGGAGAAGGAGGAGCTTTATAGGTGAAGGCAAGGCAGCCGAGGCATTTCCTGGGCAGCAGCTTCTTCCTCCCTGCTTCTGAGATTGGAATATGCACCCTGCCTGCAGGCAGAAAGAAAGGCAGAAACGGCCACCCTGGCAGCTTCACTTGGGCTGTGATCAGCAAAGGAGCAGTGCTGACACCATCTCATCCTGTGTGAGATGGCAAGCCCCTCTCTCTCAGCAGGGTTCTGGTGGTAGCACCGATCTGTCTCCCAGTGACAATGCACATGCCTGTGCCAACGGATCAATGTACTGAGTAGCCCTGACCAGCTTCTCTGAGATTTCCACGAAGAAAAATAATGATGGCCATTTTACCCAATAAAAGGGCCAAGAAATATGGATATTCCAAAAAGCAGATTTTTGATACCTGAAATTCTTGGGCTTAGGGAAAGCTTCATGAACATTTGCAAAGTTTTCTGTGACTGAATCCTACAGAAGCCAGCTGAATCTGTCAACCCTGAAAGCATAACGACATCAGGACCGTGCTTCTGAAATGTTCTCTCATTCACCCATCATCATCCTTCTTACTTGACAGCATTTTTTTTTCCTTTTCGTTAAAATCTTTAAGTACTTTCCCAAAGGCAAGCCTCATTTCCATAGGACTTTCCAGCCCAGATGTAATGATTAAATGAATACAGCACAATCTCTACGCTTAATGACTGAAAATTTTTAATATAGAAAATGGTTAGCAACTTTGAAAAATTCACTTTAAAGCACACTAATAAGTATTTGCACCCATAAGTACTGAGAACTTATGGCATAAACAAACAAAATGATGACATTTCAACATATCATGGTCCTCCCTCTTACAAAACCTCTAAAAATGCAGAATTTGCTTCCTAAAAGAAAGGCATGATAGTCACCTCCACCCTGCCACAAAAAAACAGCAATCACAATGCTATACACCACAACTCTACAGCAATCAAGTCCAGAGTAAAGACAGAATTGAGAAGGTCCTAGACAGTAGTCAGCACACCATGGCACTGTTCCTTCCCTGAGGTAAGAGGTAAAGTACAGCAGATGCTTCTACCTCTCTTTCCTGATGACCCCACATAAAGAGATGAAAGTGATGAAAGAGGAGCTGAAAGATCTGGCCTCCAATTCTTGCTGTCCTACAAAGAAGAGTATCCCAGCTCCTCAAGCACTACAACACCTCTAACTTAGAGCACTGTTTTAGTCAGGATTTCTATCACGATTTCTCTGCTTGGCTGAAACGCTTAATAGGTGAGTGCGTGCCCTGACCTAAGAGAACCTGGACAGGAACAAACGAGGAGCACGGCTTCTAACATGGCCGAGTCTGCTGAGCTGGGTGGGGTACTCTCCCATGCTTACATCTCTCAGTCCTTAGAATGAATGCTGAGAGGTACACTATTGGTATCCCCATTTTCAGACAAGGAAACTAAGGAACAGAGGAGTCTAAAAGTTTGCATAACAACATTTAAACCTAGAAAATCTGACTTTGGTGAATATTCTTTCAACCACTACCCTGCTCTTCTCTTACCTGAAATGAAATAATCTCACTATAAAGACAACTCTGGAAATGTAAACCTATCAGGTATCTATATTTAATGCGTACTCTACTATTAAACATACATTTCAGAATCTCCTTTCTACAGTAATTCTAGGCAAGACATTCAGGCCCCAGGATATCTATTATGTGTTTCTGTCTTAGTTACTTTTCATCACTGTGACTCAATACCCAATATTCACAACTTTGGGGAGGAAAGATTTATTACAGCCTACAGTTTCAGAAAGTCACAGTCCATTCATGGGTTAGGAGCTTAAAATGGTGGAATCACATGGTGAGGCCACTGCTAGAGCCAGAGCCAGAGCTCTGGAGACACAGAACCTCACAGCAGCATGGCAGAACAGAGACAAGACTGGGAGGAAGCACAGAACTAGCACATACCCCTCCAGGTCAAGCCCCAACCATCTGCCCCTTCCAACTGGGTTCCATCTCCCAACAGTACCCAGTATCCATAGGTACATGAGGTTTTTGGGGGTCCCTCTAGATCCAAACCAAACCACTGTAGATCCAAATGTAATGTAAACATTACAGCTCTGTAACCTTTAGAGCTCTAGCAAGATGGCAGAGATAGGTATAGTAACCTCCAATTAACATGAGTCCTCCCAGAGTGTTGGTAACTGAATACCACAAAACCTCCAAGTAGTTGAGACAAAGTTTGAACTTCAAGGTTCATTCACAGATGACACCTCTGAAAATATCCTGTCCTCTTGGGCCAAATGAATCAAATCTCATCTGATGACCATTATTCTATAATATTACAGAGCTATTGTCCCAGGACTTAGAAAAGTCAGAAAACAAAGAAACTTCAATGAAGTAAATGACAGATGTCAAGGCCTCCTTAGGAAAGTAGTAATCCTCAACTATTTTTTTTTTTTTTTGTCTCCTTTGAGACAGAGTCTCTCTCTTCAGTCCAGGCTGGTCCTGAATGCCCTATATGGTACAGGGCTGGCCTAGAACTCATGGCAATCCTGTCTCAGTCACCTGAGTGCTAGAATTACAGTTGTGAGCCACAATACACAGCTCTTAATGTGAAGCTAGGGGACTAAACCCAGGGCTCCATGCTTCCTACAAAAGTGCTATATTCACTGAGCTATGCTACCATCTTCCACAGCTTTTTGATCCCTGGCAGAGTAACAGAAGAACACCACAGACAGGGGTAAGAAGATACCAGCTGAACTGTCAACAAGCTTTTATGTACACACATGAAGTAAATTGTAGATTTCAATCTCCAAGAGCCCAAAATACATAGTAAGTCAGCACCTACCTGCCAACTCTTTCCTGTGAGCCTTTACCAAACTCAAATGGGTAGTGCACAAGGAGAAGGGGCAAAGAGCAGAAAAGTCACCTCTCTCAGCACCTGTGAACATCTCAGGAGAGGCAAAGGAGGTGAGAAGAAACCTTCCAAAGAAGAATAGAGCAAAAAGAGATCTGCAGAATACTAGAAAGCCACAGACTAGAAAACAGAGAATTCACTAGCGTCCAAAAACCTAGCAGCTAAGCTACAAAACAGAGGAGACTGCCCACGGCAGAAAGTTGACAGCTTGGTTCTGAAGCATAAAGAAATTTTGACGGTCCTGCTGAGGCTTAGACCCAAAACTCTACTAAAATCAAAAACCTGCACCCAATCTCAAAACAAAACAAGCCTCTGATAAACTGAATCTAATAAATGCTACTACAAAGCTCAGCCTCAGCTTAGAACTCTGAAACAGCAGGATACCAAAGAAAGGAAGGCTCTTTTCTAGGAGCAGAAACTCCTCAGTCATTATTATTATTTTATATACAATCAAAACATTATAAGGCACAGTGAGAAACATGATACATAAAACAAAAAACAAAACAAAAAAAACATCAAAAGACGTAGACCCCTATTTTAGCTACTTTCTCATTGCTGGGGCAGAATATCTGACATCCACAATGTAAGGGAGGAAGGATTTATTTAGCTCACAGTTTCTGGAAGTCTCGCACAGTCCATTCGTGGACAGCTGGCAAAGGTGGAAGTACACAGCACAGGCTGGAGAGCTGCTCACTCCACTGCAGATAGAAGCCAAGACCAGTAGGAGCAAGCCCATGTCTGGAGACTCAGGTGAGGCTAGAGCTTTCCCAGGAACAAGCTATAACAATGTTTCTTCTTCCTTCCTTTAATTACTTCAAGCTGCCAGGGTGGGTACCCCTTGCCTTTTCCCAGCCCACCAGTCAACAACAAACCTTGAAGTTCTGCTATTGGTGCCCTTAATCATAAGTTGACACAATCTTTCCAGGTCAAACCCCAACCATCCACACCTTCTAACCGAGATTTGACTCCCAAATAACATGAGGCTTTTGGGGAACACTCAAAAACCAAGCCCCAGCAACCCATATATGATCCTGATGTTGTAATCAGCAGACATGACTATGATAAATGTACTAAAGGATCTAGTGAGAAGCAGAAGACATGAACAGGTGACAAATTATAGCAGAGAAAAATAAAAACTAAACAGGTGAACAGAAAACCAGAAATGGAATCACAAATTCAGAAACAACAATTCAATAAGCTTAACAGAAAACTGGATACAGAAAAAGGTTCTATAATCTTGTTAAGGTTTGGATCTGAACTGTCCCCCCAAGGCTGCTGCATTTGGAAACTGAAACAGATATGAAACAACTGCTGTTGGGAACTGGGGCCTTTCATAAGTATCCTGCAGGGCAACCTAGGAAAGAAAACCCTCAAGGAGGTCAGCCATTCATAACTCAGAGCCTTGGGGGCAACTGTCCAAGAGCCAGACTGATGCTCAAGCCAGTGGCAGGGAATGTGACATCCACATGGTACCGATTTCAAGAGCATGCAGAGTGCAAGGGTTGTGGGGTCATGAAGGCTTTCACTTAGACTGAAGAGGAAGGCCCTGGAGGCCAAGCAGTGTGCCCCGGGAAGGGGAATGCATGAAGCTGTGAAGGTGAAGCAAAAAGTGCAGTGGAGTCCCAGAAATTTGAAGATGCCAGAAACTTGGATTGTCCACTGAGGAAGGTTATGGGCTGTGAGCAGATCCAGCCCAAAGGAGAAGCTATGGAGTTGCAGCTAGAGGCAATGCGGTGGGGCAAGGCATCTAGCCCCGTGGAGCACACATCTTGCCACAGTATACTCCAACGGCTAAACACAGAACTACTGAATTCAATAAAGCCACAGGCGTTAGCAGTTACCCTGCTGTGTTTAGGAATTGTTTGGATCTGATTGTTTTCTATCCTCTTATTCCTCCCTTTGGAACTGGAATATTTACCCTGAACCATCGTCAACATCATTATCCATTAGGAAAATGCAAATCAAAACCACAATGAGATATCATTATACACCTATTAGAACAATTAAAATACTATATATAATATCAAACACAGCTGAGAATGCACCTATGAAACAATGAGAAACAAGTTGGAGGGGGCAAAGAAGGAGCACAGTCTCTACAGAAGATTTCAAAACAAGTGAATGACAGGATCTGAAGAATTTTCTCAGGAATGTAACAGAAAGGTAATTTAGGAAGGTACCTTAGCAGTGCACATAATACACTGACAAAAAGTGACACTTAAAGCAGAACAAGGCAACAACACTGGTGCAGGAAAGAGATGGTCATAAGCTTCAGCCAACAGCAAGGACAAAGAGGAAAGGGAAGAATTGGGAATCACTCCCACAATTCCACCTGGATGTGGAAAATGCTTGACCTTAATTTATCTAAAAAAAAAAAGAAAAAGAAAAAGAAAAAAAGAACCGAATAGCGAAAAGCAGGTTTTGGTGGAAAGATAACAATTAGAATTTTGAAGATGGTGAACCTGACGTATAGGGAAATTCTCCAGATACCTAAAGCCTCCAGAGTCAGAACCTGGAGCACATGGGTTCAATCCCTGATACCACATAAGTAAATAGACTTGAACACAGAATTCTCATCATCATCAACAGCTGTAATTAAAGGTATCAAGTGGAAGAGTAACACATGGGATTGGTGTAGGCAGTGAATACAAAACAGGAGGAAAGAGCATCAGGGATCAAATTCTGGGAGAAAAGTGAATTTTTAATATGTACACTTTAAAACATATAAATTGTTACACTTATGTTATAAATACATGTTAAGGGCCTTATCTTATTTAAACCACTGCAACTAATAATCCTCCTAGTGATACAACCTAAAGGAATAAAAACAAATGTGGCCAAAGATTTATACCTAAAGATGTTCTCTTCAGTATTGTTTATTATAACACAGAAATAAATACATCAAACCAAAGAATTGGTTTAAAGTAAATTTAAATCTACTAATGTATAATTATTATGCAACCACCTATATTGAGTTTTAGAACTTTTTAATTATGTTTTAAAAAAACTTGTGACATGACAACTAAATGGAAAAGCATAAAAAAGTCATGACTGCAGTACTTATTTATGCAATGATATCTCCTGAACACTATGTACTAGTTATCTAGGCACTGGGGATAAAATGTAGTAAAAGACAATTTTGTGGAGCACAATCTAAAGTAACTCTAAAAGTAAATATATAAATTCTCAACAAGGATTTTAATACAAAATAAAAACTCATGTGCACACAATGATATAGAAAGATTATCAACTATGTAAAAATATTTGAAATTAACTTAAAAAATAAAATTCAAGATTGACAGTTTAAAAAGGCTCAGGATATAGTCAGTAGTAAAACACTTGCTTGGCATGTGTGGGGCCCTGAGATGTATCTGCGAAAAAAGACAGAGAGAAAGAGAGAGAGAGAGAGAGAGAGAGAGAGAAGGAAAGAAAAATAAATTTTCAAATGGCTTAATCATTGCAAAGAATAAAGGAAAAATTAAAGCAAAAAACCTGTTTTTAGTCTTTTTCTCAGCACAGTTATCTTATCATGAAGTAGAATTCTCATGACCTCTATTTTTTTACCCCAAACCCAAAAACAGTCAAGAAACACAGGCAAGTTATATGTGATGGAGACCCATACTTCTGCAGATCTCATATGGACCAACATGAACTTCTCAGTAATGCTGAGAGTAGAAAATTTCACAAGATAAATGATTCTTCACACAAGTTATGATGATGGATTTTATATTTCCATTTTAAGCACAATAACACAACACAACCTCTCCCTATCTCCCCTCTCTTCTCTTTGTCTCTTTTTCTGTCCCACTTAACACATTGTTTCATCCACTTGTGGAACTAATACTGCATTGTAGGGACTCCCTTAAAATCACAACATCCCTTAGAAACTACTCAAAAAGCTACAAAAATTTTAGAACCAGTTCCTATAATGAATAATGCTAGATTGCTTACACATCTGTGAAAATACACTGAAGCACCAAAAGTATTGCTATAAATATATAACATATGACAGAAACACACTGAAAACAACTCATCTGTGGCCCCAAAAGAGGAATAACATTTATCTTTTTAAAAAACAATAACTTCAGGTGTGATGACACATGCTTGTAATCTCAGCACTCCGAAAGGCTGAGGCAAGATGATTACAAGTATGAGTCCAGCAAGGGCAGCATAACCATTTAGTATGACTGTCTCAAAATAAAAGGTTATAGGGGGGCTGGGGAATGTACTTTAGTGAAAAGGCTCTCTGGGTTCAATCCCTAATACCACATAGATAAACAGACTTGAACATATAATTCTAACGAAACAGGTAAGAATGCCCTCATACAAGGGTCAGAAAACTTGAGAAAACACTGTGCTATATATGGAACTATTAAACTCTCTCTAAAAATCTTTTGCAGTGTTGAAGCTTCAGTTGTCAACTTGATTGTGTTTAAATAAAAGGCTCTGATGAAAATGATTACAGTTCAGTGAGGTCACAGTGATGGAACCCTAATCCAATAGGGTTCGTGCCCTTTCACAAAGAGGAAAAGACACCAGCACTTGCATCCTCTACCCCTGCTCAGAGGAAAGACCATGTGAGACCAAATCTATCACCAACAACCAACTCCGCCAGAACCTTAATTTGGACATCCCAGCCTGCATAATTATGAGAAAATAAACATCTTCCACTGCCACATAGTCTGTGGTACTTTACCATAATGTTCTAAGAAAACTAAGTCACATTCTAAACTAAAATTGTCATACAATTATAGGATAAAAACTAATGAGATTTACTGCTCAAAACACAAAAATATTCCTAACGTTCTAGAGTCCTTTTGAAAATTAAATACAATACAAATTAATATATTCCTTGCTCCTTAAAAAGTAAAATGTTAGAATGAAGTAGGTTAGAGACCTGTCAATTAAGTAAAATGCTTTGCAGAGACTGGTAACATCATAAACATCACTAACTATAATATCGCAAAGCTGAGGCCACCCAGAACAATCTAGAATCAGCCTGACATAGACAGCAAGAGAAAAACAACTTTCCCTTTCTTCTGAGGTCCTTTATGAGCCTTACTATCTCTTGTGATATCATTCCAATTAAACTGCAATTTCTGAAACCATATACCTAACAACCAACTGAACACCTGCATGAAAATGTCTGATATGCACCCCAAATTTAACATGCCTAGCACTAAACTCCTGACCAGCAATCTGGTGTTGAAAGCCTCTCCCATCCCAATTCATGGCACCTCCCTGTATCAGTTATTCGGGTCAAATATCTGGGGTATCCTTATCTTCTCTCCCACATTCTCACTTCAAATCCACCAGCAATTCCATCTTCTAAATAAACCAAAGTCACATCTACTACTTTCCATCCTAAATCAAGCCTCCTATCTGGTCCCAACAACCTGTTCTCCCTTGAATGGGGACCAAAGAAATTCTTCCAAAGGAGAATACAGTTGTCTCTTCTCTCAATGACCTAAGAGAGCCACCCAACCTACCTCCTTCTTCCCCTACCTAAGGCCTCACCTCCCATTTCCTCCTTCCTGGATGGTTCAAGAGTTAAAACTCTCAAGATAGCTAATACTAAGAATTCTTAAAACACTGACCAATGTTGACTAAAGTAACACAGAATAAAACTGAAGGCAAAAGCCATTCATCTCTCCCAATGAGAAAATGCCCCTCTCTCATCCTTCCGAAAAAGCTAAAACATACACATATCCTTATCTAACTCTGAGATATCTGTGAGACAAAAGTAAATGACCTTGTCAATTTGCAACTTTGATGCACAACTTCAGTTACAATGGAGGCATTTCTAAGAGAACAGGATGCCCAGAAAATGCATTTTGAAAGTATCTCCATTTGCCAACTCACGCCCTTTTCCCATGTCTCATCCCTTACACAAACCCAGTCCCTCTCTCTGCCAGTGATTTCTCCTTGGCACTCTCATTGCTCTCTCTTTTGACTATGTATCCTACTCTGAATAAAATATCTTTATAGACAGAGATAGACAGAGAGACAGACGGATACAGATATAGTTATAATTTTTGAGTAGTGATACATTCTGTTACCACCTATGTACCTGGTCTTTGGTCTTTGATATGTTATCTACCATAGCACTCCCCTTTCATTCCTCACATACAGAGCAACCACAAGAAGACCTCTTCTCTTGCTACCATCTCTCCTGGAGTATTCTTCTCCGTGCATCCCACCCTGAAGCAGCCTGCCCACACATTTCCTTCAAATCTCTATTCAAACACTGCTTCCTCAGACCCCACTCCAACCAAACTGCAACTCTGAACCTCCTGATCCTCTTCAATGATGCCTTCGCCTGCCAGCCTCTGATCTGCTGTGTATGACTCATTTATGCGTCTCCTTTACTGCCTGATTCTTCTATGAGACATTCATCCCTGTGATGACAGGGCAGGGATTTTAAAAAATGTTTTGCTCACTAGTTTGACCCCAGGACCCAACATAAGTTGTGACATACAGAAGATATTAAATGACTTGCTGTTGAAAGAATGGAATTTTATGCAGCATTTTCCCCTAAAAGTAAAAAAGCATTCAGGAAAAAGGGGGTTCCATCTATATGGAACATGTATAAACTCTTTTGGTCATAATACAGTACAACAGCAAAGTACAAAACATTTGTATTGTATTAGGCATCACAGGTTATCTAGAAACGATTTAAAGTACACGATGTATGGAACTTCTATGAAAATATTCCATTTTACATAAGGTCTTTGGGCATCTGAGCATTCTGGAACCTGGGAGGCGATCCACTCATGATCAGTGCACCTATTCAGTCCTCCTCTGTGCTCAACGTTGATGATCTCTTTGAACAACCACATCTAGATCTGTCTGCACTTAAACCTCCTCCAGATTACTTTCTGCAAGCAGATCTGAAAGGTATACTTCTGGTTTAAGAACCACATTTACAATGACACCAGGAGAAAAGACATTTTTCAAAGGCATTTAGAGAAAAAAATTAAATAGCCAAAATTCTCTTATATTTAGTTCTTTTCTCCTTAAGTAAAAAAGGTCAAAACTCAAAAACATTACAGAAATAGAAGTAAATACCATACTACATCATGACACTGAGAATAAGAGATATCAATCTCATTAGTACAGAAACATATAAAACAAGTATCACCACTAATTTCACTGCTTCCCTCCCCCATAGACGTAACAAAACAAGGCTCAATAGAAAACCTTTTCAGCAGAGGGTCACAGATAAGAAACTAAAAGGATGGAAATTAACAGGATGGAAATTAAGGCATTGAGATTTCAAGCCAAGAACATCCTGACAGGGCCTTGCAAACTGAGGACTTATGAGGCATAGTAATGAGAAATACTGTTAGAATGCTACTCAGATATGGGTCTTTGGTTTCAGCTTCCCCAAAGGAATGGGTGGGTCCTAACCAGGACTTTACACAAATAAAGGCAGGCACATTAATGGTTTCCATCCACTCACTGTATGCTGAGCTTAGAGGAGTTGAACCTTCATCCTCTCTGATACATGTCCAGGAATGAAGGATGGATGGCCAATCAAGAAACTAATGCAAAAGAAATGTGAAAAATCCTCAGATGGAACTACCGTGGCTTTACTTCAATGTCAGGAGCAGGGTCACCATGCGCACTAATATAAAAAACCATAGCTGTATGTAAACTGAAAATACTTAACCTGTCTTCAAATTACCCAAAGTACGAGGCCTAACATTACCACAGGTAGAATTTACCTTATACCCTTCTACCAGCAGGATTATTTTAAGACACTGCACATATAAATCTTCCAGGCTCTCATGTTTTGAAGAAATAGCTAAAGATTTAAATACCAGACACAGGACAGTTCTTCCTCAAAGTATCATTATGGTAACCTATGTTATTCTTACATTCAACTAGTGCCAAAACAGCAAGACCTTGCATGCAAATGAATCTATCAATCATGCCACAGCAGGCTGAAATCTCTAAGCCTCTTAAGATCTTACTGCTGGCCCACACAAGTCACCTTGTAAGCCACACATCTGTCTACCCCTGCCGGGACCAATCTGCAACAAGGATTTGATATCTACCAACAATACAGCTCCACCATGACACACTGGCCTGGAACTTCTTTCCTGATGTGTTTCCCTGGCAGGCACTTGCTCCACCTTATCCAATCCTGAGTTTAATCATTTTTAGCACTAAACTTCAAGCCAGGTAGAACAAGTTGAAACTTCTTCCCAATTAATAACGTTCACAAAACAAGATTCCCTGTAGTTCCCACCAATTGGCTGAAGAAAATAGGAAGGAACCAAGTAACAGTCCAGACACTAACTACCGGCACAGTGGTTCCATTATCTGCCAATCACAGGCAAGGCCCTGCCTGTGATTCCTCAGGAACACATGAAAACTAGCTGGGAGTAGTGGCACATGCCTGTAATCCCAGCTCTCAGGAGGCTGAGGCAGAAGGACTGCCATGAGTTTAAGGCCAGTCCGGCCTACATAATGAATTCAGGATCAGCCTGAACTACAGAGGAAGACCCTGCATCAAGAAAAATAAGTAGTTAAATCTGATGCAATAAAAGAAATGCAAATAAGAGCTGTAATGCAGTAACATGTTAGCTTGAATAGTAAAGATCAAAACATGAAAAAGACCAAGACTGGTCAGGACAGGGAGAACAAGTATCCTAACCCTCTACCAGTGGAAGCATGCAGCCTGTCAAACATTTTAATTCTACAAAGAGGTCACAAAATCAAATTAGGCTCCAGAGGAAGTACATATGCCAACATGTAACCTGTAATAATGCTCAAATACAGAGGTAAGTAATTATAGAAACACAGGGATAAGGTATCATTCTGGATCATAGTTTCCTTCTGAGAACTGTGAGAGTTGGACTGTGATTCTCATTTAATCTAGTCCCACATACCCTGGAACACTGGAAAAGTGCAAGCTCATATAAACAGCTGTATTTCAAGGATTCTATATTCCTGGCATAATCGATTTCTACCTGGTACAAAATTAAAAACATTTGAGGATTCAATAAACTGATTGCCACTGTGAATTTCTCAAATTTAATCCTTACGAAATAATTTACGATTATTTTCTGTTTATATTCTTGTTTTTTCTAAACTCTTCTCTCACCTTGCTAATTTCAGTAATGATAATTTATACCAATTTATCTGATTATCATATTTATTATTGCTTAAGAACACTATTTATAGTTCTTTAATGGATTGTCTGGTATAACTAGATTCAGGATTTCCAAATATTATCCTTTTTCTTCAAAATATTATAAGAATCATTAGATTGTTAATGAACTTTTCCTTAGAGTTTTGTTTTTAAAATCTCATGACAATCCCGTATCAGTAAACTCTAAAGTATTTTTCTAAAAATGAATAACAACATCTTTTGGTTTCTTCATTAAAAATTCATTTTAATTTAATGGAGACTGTCACCAGCAGATGAAAGCCCATTTTCACTTATCATTTATTCCATTATTTTTCAATCTAGTACAAAATTATACAAACTATGCATGTAACCTGCCTGTCAAAATATAGAGCTTGACTTTTGAGAGTTGACAATCACAGCCCTGTTCGTCTTCTATAGCCCACCATTCTTTCCAGTGGCTCCCACTCAACCTAACAATGAACACCGAGAAAGAGAAGGAGATGCACAGATATGTACATACTTCTTTCAATCACAGTGGCCAACTATGACATCACAAAGAATTCAAGCTTTCAAAGCACATTATTGTGCTGAAGATGCAATCATGTTACATGCTTCAAAAATAACATACTCCCTCATCCTGTTTTTGAAGAACTCTAAAATCTAGACAATATGCTTCCTTTCAAAACACCAACTGGTCTCAGAGGAAAAGAAAGAAACAGACAAATGATCTTGCCAAGAATCATTTCTGGAGTCTCTCTTGGTAGAGTAGCCCTTTCAATGGCTGCAAAGACTTAAATTCAATCCTTGATTGGATTAATGATATACCACCTTACATCTATTCACAATTGAATTGTGAAACAAAAAAATGAGCTCAGGGGACTTTAATTCATCTGCTTCCAATTTTCAAAAGCATCAGAACACCTATGCAATGCTAAAATTTCTGAAGATTTTTACAATAGTTCTAACTAGTGATGGATGAAAATAAAGACAAAAAATGCAAATGCAAGTAGAAAGCAAGTCTTTAAAAAGTGTCTATACTCTGCTGGACCCCGTCAATGTAAGAATAAAGTCCAAAAACTAAGTCTCTGGATCTGTAACACAGATGGGGCCCTAAAAGTCCATCACGAAGTGAAGGTTTTTCTCAAGTGCCTCTGGCAGTTCTCTGATTAATCAAAGTTCTATGGTTTTCCAAAGATGAAGATAAATCTAAAAAACAATAAAGAGCATCCTCCATCAGATATTAAGACATTATAGCACTATAATAATTGAAAACAGTGTACTGTTGACATGATCTGAGCAAATCATGTTATAATGGAAGACCTCAGAAAATACAGTAATTCATACACAGGAATTTAAGATGAATGTGGCATGAACATATCGAAACTCTGAAGAACTAAAAAAACACAATTCTTAAAAGCAATCTTGAAACAAGTAAAACAATAGAAGCCAAGGATTAAACTATTTTGGAAAAAATATATCACTACAAAAAATTCTATAAACAATATGACTATTACTTTTTAAGTGAAGTCCCATCAAAAGCCTATAAATCTATCCCAGATAAACCCAGATCCTATGAATCCAACCTCAGAAATCTCTATATTCTATGCACTCTCAAATCACTTGGAAGGAAGCTTTCTAAAAAATGAAAATCAAGCAATCTAATGGAATTCATAGTAACAATCATAAGGCTTTCCTTTAGGCCTGTGAACTAAGTTTTCTGTAGCATCATCCTCAGCTTTACCTCACATTAGTAAATATCCTCTACACAACGAGGCAAGATTTTCATTATGACCTGTGGCCATACTTTAATTTTAGTAAGATACACATAGTAAAGTAAAAACATCTCGATAGATTGTTCTTGACTTGCTCTGGTATGTCCAGCCGACTGCAATACGCAGGTTCAGCAGTGAACAGTTCTGAAATGTATAATGCATCAACAGTGGTCACTGGGCATCTACCACACCAAAGGCATTATGCCAAACTAAGACAAAAAAGAACAAGGCTTCTGCCTTCCAAGAGCTTATGACATAACATCTAGGTCGAACAGACCATTAAGAAAGGACACCTGCGTACCAACAGAAGCAACATTTGATAGATTTTACTTTGCCTATCTCTGCATATGACTAACCAAATATAGTAAAATTATAGTTCTCTAACTTACTACTATAAGCAAAGCAGAAAGGGTCAGAGAAAAGATTCAGTGGTGAAGGACTGTTTCATCAGTGGCTCCACATGATTCCGCTGGAAGACAGAGATTTAGTAAAGGAATCTGTTCCAGGGCCTATCCTAGAAAGGTAGAGAGGATATGCTGGACCTGAATGGCGACAACTGGACCAAAGGAGAAGTGTAAAATCACCAGGAGATAAGTGCAGGCTCCCAGACAAGAAGAGGGCTAGAGTGAGGCCTGATGGGCAGGGCCTGGAGCTACAGAGGGCTGGTGGGTGTTGACTGCAAGTGATGAATGCATAGAAGGACTGCAGCAAGGATGGTGTCTAGAAGATGCCAGTCAATCCTGTAGCTATCCACCCAAAAGCAGCCATTGGCCATGACATCCCAGGATGTGAGTCATTCTGGTTATAGTGCAGAAGCAGGGAGAGGTTCCATTTGTAAGGCCTCAGAGCTGATGACTGAAGGGTAGCTAATGGAGTTATAGTGCTGCCATCACGGTGATAGAATCACAGGCAGTGTCTATTGGCAGACCCAAAGAGAACTGGAAATGCACTGTGAGCTCTCCCAGGAGATAAACTGTTGACAGATCACAGTCTAGGAAAGCCAGGGACTCTCTTTGCTGGTCACTAGGCATGGAAGAGTCAGCAACACGGGATGGGGGAAAAAGACTCTGCTCCTCCTGAAAAATCTGAGCCTAACAAAATTAGATCTTAGAAAGCAACGGTCACAGCCTCCCATTCCCACAGCCCAGGCAGGAGAAGAGCCAGCTTACCTTGGTGCGGTGCACAAGGGAGAGGGGAGTGTAAGCACCTTTTGACACAGGCATATCCTGCCCTTGCTCAACCCAACTTCATAGAAGTGGCAGGAAATACTTCAGAGCAGGACATTTATGAAGAATGGGAAACAGGAAGAAGGGAAGGAAATGGTTATACTGTCCTCTTGCCCAGCAGGATTCAAAGCGGTGGATATGAAGACTTCCAAACAACACAGGGAAGTAATTTTGTTTTTCTTAAACTTTAGGCTCACTTCAATGGTTTTCTGTGGGTATACTGAACTTGTATATTTTCTGCTATTGATTTGTGGGTTTTTTATTTTTCTTTTTTCTCTTTTTCTTCGTTTGTCTCCTTTCCCTTCTGTCTGCTGTTAGTTTCTGCATTTCTTTCTTTCTCTAGTAGCCCTTTATGACATTTTATAGAAGTCTTTGTACAGATTCTGAAGACATACTCCACCTCATTCATAACTTTCCATGCTTCTTACTATTACTTCTGTTGCTGAAGTCCACCCACTTTCTTCTGATCTGGGGTTAGAACTCTGTCATGCTTTTCTCTATCCTGTAAGTACTCTTCTGCTTTCTATCACACTCCAAAAGTTAACTCAGTCTGCTTTCTCCCTTCTCTAATCACTTATTAATAATATTGCTAAGTATTGATAACTAACAGCCATACAGCTTGACATACTGGGAAGGAATAACTGCATACTATATAGCTAGACATAAAACAGATTATTTTCCATATCCTCAACAATAATTTAGCACTGCTCTCAAGAAACTCTAATATGTTACTGGACAACCTATACAGATACCTTCATTAATAGCACAGATCACATTTCTAATGTTAAGAGTAGAATGATCATATGATTTTGTGTCTTGTTATTATGGGTATGGCTGTTATGTACTGTTTAACCATTGATTTGAATATCTCTCACACTCTTTAAGAGGGTATAGGAGATAGACCTTATTAAGGGTTGATAATTTTTGGTGGTTTGATTTAGCCTAGGTAAGCAATATAGAAGACCACATTATTAGTGACAGTGATATAGTACTGATATTAATAGAATATTTTGGTAAGTCAATATCATGTTTATTTAGGTAGGTACATTGATGGTGTACATTGTGCCTTTTAAAGTTAAGAATAGAAGAAACTGATTAGCAGATTAGCAGATTCTGTCAATAATTTGGTGATATTAGATTATAATGTTATCATAAATCTTTACTCTCAAATTGTGAATGATGTAATAAGACATTGATCTTGATTTACCATATATGCCAATAAATATCCTGTCTGTAGGGAACATAAAGTTCTGTAATCTGTTTCTCTCTCAATGAAGAGTGGAGGGAATTAGGTAACCAGCAGAAGCTTGGTCATCGAGAAGACCTCCAAAATTAGTAACTGAATAAGCTAAAATATATATAAATACTAAAAATCTGAAGAAGCTCAGGAAATTTCAAAGGAAGAAATAGTCTAACCAAAAAAAAATCTGCATCAATACTATCAATACAGAGCCCATCAATACTACCCAATCTACAACCAGTAGCAACAGAACTATGAGGGAACAAGGCAATAAATCACCTGTAAAAGGACCCAACTCCCAAGAAGCTACTTTCATGAGCATTGAAGTAGTAGAAAGTACAGAAAAGGAAGTCAAAAAATAAATGGACCTATTGGCCAAAGAGCCAAAACACGATATGCTTAAACAAATTCAAGAGATGTTCAAAGAGGACTTAATCTAACAAGCAACAGTCTTAATACATAAAAAGCTTAAGAATTATACAGAAGACACAAGGCAATGCAGGAAATAAAGGAGGATTTCATCTCTTGAAGACAAGGCTGACAAACTAAACCATATGGTCATTTATGACTGAAAAACAAAAAGACAGAAAAGAGATTGTATACAACAATTGACGGATGACCTAAAGAGAAACACCAGAGTTCTCAGAATCAAAGAAAAATGGAGGACAGTAAAAGTAGTATAAAGGACATGTTTGATGAAATTACAGAAAATTTCCCAAATCTAGGAAAATAAACATTGAGCTATTACAGAATACCAAACCTTGACCAGAAAAGAACCTTTCCATGACACATCATAATCATAATCCTAGACACTCAACAAAGAGAATATTAAAAGCTGTAAGAGAAAAACAGAAAGTAACCTACAAAAACAAACCCAACAGAAGTACTATAGGTTCCTCAACACAAACCTTAAAGGTCAAGAGTTCACAGAGACACATCATTCAAGTGCTGAGAGAACATAAATGGCAACCAAGACTGCTGTGCTCCACAAAATTATCCTTCAAAATACAGAGGCTAAAACTTTCCATGATAGAGAAAACCTAAAGAAATTTATAACCATTAGACCAGCACTGCAGAAAATGTAAAGGAATCTTAGACAAAGATAGGACAACTTACAGCACAAAAGATCCCAGAGAAAAAGACACAACCAAAAGATGGTGATAATCTAAAAATAAAAGTAGAACAAAAAGTCAACACTGAAATATCATAATGATGAATGATGACAATATGGCAGATTTACCACTATAATAACACTCAACAGTCTCAACTCTCCTATCAAAAGACACTGACTGGCAGATTAAATCAAAAAAGCAAAAAACAACAATTTGTTACACTTTACTCATAAAGAAACACAGAGACTGAAAATAAAAGGTTGGAAATTAATACTTCATGCAACTGGATCCAGAAAACAAGCAGAGGTAACTACAGTATTTCCAGACACAATAGATTTGAAGCTAAAACAGATTAGAAGAGACTAAGACTGTCACTATCTACTGGTTAAGAGAATAATCGACAGGAGAAGTCATAATTATCAATACATATGTATCCAACATCAGAACAACAAATTTTGTAAAACAAACATTACTGGACATGAAAGAACAAATAAGTCTCAATATAATTATAGTAAGTAACATCAACATCTCATGGTAACAGGTCAACTACACAAAAAAATTAATAAAGAAACATTAATCCATATTATGGAACAACTGGATTCAAGTGATAATTTACAGAGTATCCTACCCAATATCAACCAAAGACTTTCTCAGCAGCACATAGGACTATTTCCAAGAGAGAGCACGTCATAGGCTATAAGTCATGTTTAAATGGGTACAAAGAAGTTGAAATAATCCTTGCATTCTTTCAGATCATAGCAGAATAAAACTAGAAATCAATATAAAAAACTCCGGAGTTTTACAAATACAGGCAGACGAAATGATATATTATTGAGCAAACAATGGGTCACAGAGGAAACCAGGGAAGAAATTTTAAACTTCCTAGAGCCAAATACCAAAGAAACACATCATACCAGAACCTGTAGGACACAATGAGAACAGTGCTAAGAGGAAAATGTACAACTATAAATACACACATTTAAAAAAGCAATTCCAAATAAACAATTTAATGACGAACTTCAAGGTCCTAAGGACGTAACAATCCAAATCCAAAAGCAGCACAACAAGGAAATTATAAACATCAGAGAAGAAGGCTGGAGATGTATCTGTGGTCACAGTGCTTCCCAAGCTAGTGCAAGGCCCTAGTTTTGATTCTTCTATCCCACAGGAGCTGGGCATAGTGGCACATGACTGTAATCCTTGCACTCGGAGGCTGAGGCAGGAAGATTGCCTTGAGTTTGAGTATGGAGGCCAGCCTGGGTACCATATTGAGTTCAGGACTAACTTGGACTACAGAGTAAGAACATGTCTCAAAAAAAAAAAAAAAAAAAAATCCGAGTAGAAATTAATCAAATTGAAAATAAAAACAATACTAAAGATCAACAAATCAAAGGAGCTTTTTCTTCAAAAGTATAAACAGAACAGATAAACCTCTAACCAAACTAACAAAAAGAAAGGAAAAAAAATAAAAACAATGCAATGCAATTAGAAACGAAGAAGGTGAAATTACAACAGACACTACTGAAATTCAGAGAATTGTACAAAACTTTTGAAAATTTCAGTGAGATTCCAGTGTTTCTGGGGAGTGAAAGCAACTTTAAAAGAAAAAAAACCCTATGGATTATTTTAAGCTGTATTACGCTATGGCATTTCTGAGAAAATGAAACCACAAAAACCTATTTTGGACACATTCATATGACTAACAGACTACACTAACACTTTTCTGAAAAAACTGAAGTTTCTTTTTATTAAATACATCAGAAAGCCACAAGTAAACTCTGCCTAATAAATAGAAACATGGGCTCTAGCAGTTCTAAAATTTAAGTCTTCAAAAATGTGGTCACATCAGGAAATCGCCTGTTTTTTCATTATGATTTGGTTTCATTTACCTCCTTTGCCAGTTCATTCACTCCTTAAAATAAAGCAAGATCTGTGTTCAGATTTACACAGAGAATATCTTCTTTTGAAAAAGGGTAATCCCGCAGCTCTACATAATTGTCTACAGAGGACTGGGGAAAGGAGGATAATACATGAATAATCACATTCATTTTCTTTTTCAGGAACTCACTGAGACAAAAAATAATTAACTAAGCAAGGTGAGAATGTGAGATCGTGTATATGTAAAACAAAAACAAACCTCCTCAATAAAGAAATGCTACTACTGCCAATCTTATTTCCTATTGTAGGCTCCTCAATTCGACACTGTCCAGGATCAGATTACTCACATATATAGCCCACGAAACATCGGACTATTAGTCTACTATCCAATATTATCTGATGGAACATAAAAAAGAATTACCATAATTATATAATGTGCTCATAATAATCATCATCTTTCCTGTAACTTAGATATTTTATCTACTTTTGAACTTGAACTTAGTTTCTTCTCCCATGCTTTTTACAAAAACTAAACATTAGTTTCATGTGTAAAAGATACTCCCAAACAATCATCATCTAAAGCTCCTGGAGCCTAAAAAATAGTCACAGACATCAGATAATGATTCTTTAAAACAATTTCATGGCTGAGAGCATGGCTCAATGGTTAAAGTGTTTGGCTAGCATGTGCAAGGCACCGGGTTCAATTTCCCAGGACCACATAAAAATTAACCAGATATGGTGGCACACACCTGTAATCCAGAGCACTTAGGAGGCAGAGGCAGGTGAAGAGCTCTAACTTCAAGGCCACCCTGAGCTACATAGTGAGTTCAAGACCAGCCTGGACTACAGAGGGAGACTCTGTCATAAGTAAATAAATAAATAAATAAATACAATAATATAAATTCAATGTATGAAAAAACCAAATTTGATAAATCTTGAGATATACTGACAGAAAAAAAGAGAAAGCTAATGAAAAAGGATAAATTGGCAAAATTAGGAAAGATCATAAAAATTTATAAGAATTATAAGGGAGTACAATGAACTAATTTATGCCACAAAGCTAGAGAACTTGGTTTAAAAGGAAAATTCTTTAAATATAAATTAGTAAAGCTGACTAGGAAAAAAGCAGAATAGAACTATAACAGGTTATTTAATAATTTAAAATCTTCCTACAAAAAAAGCTCAGGTCCAAATAGCTACCCAAATAAATATTTATGGAAGAAGTATTAACCCTTTATAAACTCTTCCAGAAAATAACAGAAGAAAAAACACTTCCCAACATATATTCTAATTAGTCTTTTTTTTCTTTTTCTTTTTCTTTTCTTTTCTTTTCTTTTTTTGGTGGTATTAGAAATCAAATCCAGGACTTTCACATTAAGCTATATTCCTAGGCCATTTTTATTTTTGATTTTGAGACAGAGTCTCACTATGTTGTCTAGTCTGGCCTCAAAGATGCAACCTTGCTGCCCCAGCCTCCCAGATTGCTGGGATTACTGGCCTGTGTCACCAGGCCCAGCTCAGATGTCACTTTGCTCTGATACCAAAGCCCCAAAAAACATCAGATGAAGTTTACAAACCAGTATCTTTCATGAATACAGATGCAAAAATCCTCAATGAAATATTAAACCAAACACAGCAATATATGAAAAAGATTATATACCATGGACAACTGAGACTGATCTCAAGAACGTAAGGTTGGTTTAACATAAAGTTGGTTTAAGCCAGTTACTGTAATACATATAATATCAGTAAAGGATTAAACCATATGACCATCTCAACAGATGCATAGAAAGTATTTCCAAAAATTCAGCACTCATTTATAACTGTTATGACTTGTTAAAGATGGTAAATAATATTAAGAACACTACAGAATGTGTGTCAGAAACACAATGAAGAATTAAAGACAAAATGCATGAAACCAAAGAGTTTACCACTCACACTTCCCAGAGAAGTCAGGGGTGCTGACAGGAGATCCAAGGGTCACACTGTGTTTATTGAGCAGGTGGAATGTGCAAGGGAAACAATGTATATTTGTAAAATTATGCCTTTGTTAAGATATACAGTGTGTTGGCTTAGTGAGGTAAGGCACAAACAAGCTGGAAGGGCGGTGGGTGGCTAAGAAACTATAAATGATAATTAATGCATGAATGTCCAGCAATATTGTCTGGTCAGTCAATTTAAAAATAGTACTTTTGATTCCCAAGGAATCCAAAATAAAATTACTAAAATAAAAAAGTTCAACAGGTCACATTTTATGAGTCAGAATATAAAACTCAATTGGAATGACTACCAAAAGAAAACAGGAAGGAGTCCCTTTGTGGTAATGGAAAAATTCTGTAATTTGAGATAATGGTGGTTATAAGAATCTACTCCCACAATTAAACTATATAGAACATGTACATTAAGTGCATGAAATCACTACGAATATCTGAATAAGGTATATAGATTGTACCAATATCAGTATAAAGATTTTGATATTGTATTATGGCCATGAAAAGTTATAAAGCTGAGTGAGGAGAACACAGGTACTCTGTATACTATTTTTGCACTTCCCATGAGTCTTCAATTATTTGAAGCTATTTTAAAAGTTAATTGTATTTCTGAATGCTAGTAACAAACTATTGAACATAAAATTAGTATCTCCAGATGACTGTCTCAACTAAATCTGAGTCTCTCTCTTATACCTATTCTTAAACACAAGTACTAGCATATAACACCACTCCAAACTATTTATTAGTAAAGTTCCCAAGCTTGTCTACACATTAAAATAACATAAATAGTACTTAAAAGCTTCAAAGCCCATGCAACACTGCAGAGACCATCATAATTTTCAGTACTAGGCCAGAGACATCAATTTATTTTAAATCCATATGAAACACTGTTATATGAAGCCATAGTTCAAATTCATGTTTCAGGACCTAAGGCACTACAGCCCACATTTACTTGGAAGAAAAACAGAGGAAATGATAGGAAGAAACTCAAAGTGGCTTGAGCTCACCAAAACAAAAATCATAGAAAACTGAAAATTAAATAAAATGCCAAGACTATCAAATGGAATTGAAGGAGTTATATAAAGAGCACTGAAGTAGAAAAACCACCAAAAACAAGAGATTTTAAAAATTATGGTCAGAAAAGGAAACACTAAACATTAGGCAAAAAAGGCCAAATATTAAATTAGAAATACATGTATCTCAAAGAAAAAGACATCTATCTCCAATATTACATATATGTTACAGACAACATTGACAGAGGATACTCAAAACACTGCAACACAATATTTAAATCAATATTCCAAGTAAACTCTCAAAAAATGAGACCTGAGTGGAAGTCCATAGAGGAAAACTGACCAAAGACTAACAACTCTGAATTGTAACTTAGTAAACTTTAGGCTTTAAGGACATAAACCCTGAATCCCTCTGGCTAAAAGATAAAATAATTCAACAAAGTATAAATCAGACTGACATCAGACTCATCAGAACAATATTCAAAGAAAATAAGTAGTAAATTATTTTCAAGAAACTTAAGAGGACTTCTGGGTAAGATGGTGGCTAAGTAACAGAACTGTGCAATGTCTCCTTGTGGACTCATTTAAAAAGTGAGATTATAATTTAAAACAATCTGTTCAACTTAGCTAGGAGAAAGGAGCACCTCAACAATTGAAAGGAGAACATTGGAAGGTCAGAAATGTCAAAGACACATCAAAAGTAGAGAAAAACGCATCCCAGGAAGACACATCAAAAGTAGAGAAAAACGCATCCCAGGAAGCGACCCCAGACTGAATGAGAGTGGGTCTGAGCCTCCAGCATCCACAGATAAAGGATAACTCAGAGGCAGAGCCTCTGATGGAGGTAAAATCCGGAAGAAGTGGAAATTGATAACAGCTGGTAGCCCTAGCCTCCAAAAACGAGTCAGCAGGTAATGCAAACTGCAAATGCACTATGAGTTTACCAAGAAAAGGACTCCCTAAGCCTGGACCAGAAGCAGCACTCATCTGTTATAACAGTAACCATTTTTTCAGATATGAGCCCAAGTCTGAATTGTTGAGAGTAAAAGAAGGCTCAGAAGAGCACATGAAGGCTTTTGAC
The DNA here is from genome assembly GCA_004027205.1 of Ctenodactylus gundi. NCBI lineage: Eukaryota > Metazoa > Chordata > Mammalia > Rodentia > Ctenodactylidae > Ctenodactylus > Ctenodactylus gundi. The sequence goes on along the minus strand of PVKB01000424.1, from coordinate 486,841 downwards.
ATTACTCCTGAACAGTGCCTAGGAAAAAACTGGTACAAGAGACAACTGCAGCGAAAAAGGCCACCAACCCCCTGAACAGCTCAGGTGGCAGGAAGAATACCTCCTAGGGTGGAGAGCAAGCTATTGGAGGATGAAAACCAGGACAGGCAGGAGAGCTTTGCTGAGAGGGCTGGGTGTAATAAAGATACCTCAGAGGCCATCAGACTCCTAGGTCCTCCCACACTGCCTACTCCAGCACAGATCTCAGGAATTTTGGCTCCCTCCACAGATCCTCAGACCTGTTCAAAGGAACTCTCAGCTAGGCTTTTAAAGTGAAGTCCCTCAACACCAGAAACATGGGAAGAAGACAGGGCAACAGGGCACCACAGAGATGCCTGAGACCCCAGAAACTAATGCTATGGGCTTTAAAATAGTAGAACTCATGGGAAAGGAAGTAAAAAACAAACAAATGAATTGAATAGCCGGTTCAAACAAGATTTTCAAAGAAATCCAAGCAATGATCACTGGGCTTAAACAGGAACTTACTAAATAAATAGTGGTCTTCATGGATAGAAAGCTTACTGTGCATATACAGAAGCCACAAATAAAAAGTTGGTCAAGGAAAATAAGATAATGTAAGATATGAAGGAACATTTTGATAGAGAAGTGGAAATTCTAAACAGAAATCTAGCTAAAATTCAAAATATGAAAGATGGTACACATGTGAAAGCAGAGGAAGTGGACTTGAACACTGTGAGGACAGAATTTCAGACCCTGAAGACAACGCTGGGGAAACAAATAAATAAATAGATTTGACTCCAAAATTAGAAATGAGCAAAGTAGCTGGATAGAACAGCTCAGGGATGATTCAAAGAGAACCAATGTCAGAATTATGGGTGTAGGAGAAAGAGCAGAAGACAGCACCACAGGTATAAAGAATTTATTCACTGAAATTACACAGAAAAATTTCCCAAATCCAGAAGAAGAAATTAATTTTCAGGTACAAGAAGCTTATAGAACACCAAATAACCCCAACCACTGAAGAAACCTGCCACAAAATATCAAAATCCAAATCTCAGAAATCCAACATATAGAGAGACTATTAAAAGCAGCAAGAGAAAAAGATATTATTTTACCAAGGCAAACCCATTTGAATTACAGCAGATTTCTCAGTGCAAACTTTAAATGTCAGGAGAGCCTGGAGCAAAATCTTTTAAGCTTTAAAAGACAGCAAGTGTCAACCCAGGTTGTTATATCCAGCAAAATTATCCCTGAAAACTGAAGGAGAAGTAAAAACATTTTATGACCAAGAATCCCTAAATAAATCTGTAACCACTAGCTCAGCATTGCAGAAAATACTTGAAGGAATCTTACAGAGACAAGTAGCACCAAAGGACATGGAGGAAAGAAAACATCTAAAGAGAAAGTGGAACCAAAAAATAGACATCAATATGATTGGTATCCCACTAAAAAAGTACCAGCTTTCTCAGAAAATTTGTGAAACTTCCCCATAATTACTATGTTTATTAGCATATTAGTTTACAAAACATAGTAATTATATTCAACATGGGGAACTGGTGTAAAATCTTAACCTGTGACACTTTTTTGATGTGTATGATGTATGTAGATATTTAGCTGGGGTGGAGTAGCAGAAGGCAGTGTTTTTGATTTGGGATATTTTTAGTTTTAAAAACAGTAAGAGTTGATAAATAAGTAGTTATTAGGGTCTTTTCCTTGAAGCACCATTGAGTAGTAAATATAAAAGATCATGTAGCCTCAGTCCACTGGCTAAGAACTCAGTCAGTTATTAGTTCAACCTGTGACTCTTGGATTTTATTTTTCATCTTCATGCTCTGTAACTAAATTTGTAATAATGATCTTACTCATTTCTTCCTGTTCCTCTTTGGGAAAGGACCCTTAAAAAATTCTGAAATAACTAAGTATGCCGATATAATTATGCATATAACATATTTTGGTGATACAGACTCAAGTTCACTCAATGCAACAATTCACTTATTCTTTGATATAACTTTAGCCTAAGAAAACTGATTGATATAACTTAAATGTCTTTCCCAAGTACACATATTTACTTTTCAGTGTTCAGCTTAAGAATTTGAAACTTTCTTTCTACATTTTCTAGCCTTATGAATTCTATTGTTATAGTTCTTTTCTTAAGTGAACTTGTGGTTGTAGCCATGATAGAGAATATTAATAAAGATATAGTGGGATACAAAAATTATAATAGACAAATCTTGAAAGAAGCCCATATGCCCAACTACCAATGTATCGATAAAGATGTGTATATACACAATAGAGTATTACTCTGCCTCATAGAATCAGAAGTTTAAGTCATTTTATAGGTAAATGAATGTACATTGAGACCATTATGCTCAATGAAATGAATCAGACCGAGAAAGTTAACTATCATATGGCTTCTCTAATCTGAGAAAAAAAAAACAAAAAATGTTAAGAGATATGGAAGAAAGTAAGAAGATGGAGTTTGTTGAGAGGAATAGAAAAAGTGGAGAGGTGGAAATGAGAGTGGAAAGTGGAAGGGGATGTGACAAAAAACATTTTTAAATTAAAATATTTTTAAAATTAAAAAAAGAAACTTAAGGATAACAAATTGAAACCAAGGATTTTATACCTAGCCAAATGCCTTTAACTAACAAGGTCAAATTTTAAATTATATATACATATGCATATATAATTTAAATTTTTAATTTATGTATATATATACACACATATATATTTACAAATATACATATGCACATACATGAACACACAATGTATACCTATATACATATTTCTACATGCAGAAATTCCCAAAGTACTTATACACGTATCCTTCTAAGGCTTCTAGTCACCTTTCTCAAACCAGATTTATCATCTGGGCCAGAGAATCAGAAAATTATCTGAATGACTATATCATCAATGTACCCAAAAGTAGTACACAACTAAGGCAATTCTAGATGCACAGCAAGAAGCTGACCCAGTACATTCACTGGCACATTAGGGCCTGAACTCCATTTATCCACGGCAGAAATGAAGCAACCTTAGTAAAATTAGCTGCTAAAGAAGTGAACATTTTATGTATTTAATTGTATAACTAAGAAAAGAAACAATATCAGGGTCACAGATATAAACTTTATACATGTTTTGACACAGCAAAACACACTAAAATAATGAAACAAAGGGAAGAGTGGAGAAAATAAGATTACCGATGGTTGTATGCATAACAGGTAAGAATCAAAAGATGCCATTTAAAACTGATATACAAGAGTAAAAGGATAGGTTAAAAACAGGAAAGATGTTAAGATATTCCAAAAAGTATTAATCCCCAATCACTAGAATAAAAATTAGGTCCTTCCTGAAAATAAATGAAATATTTTAATCAAGGAAATCACAGCTAAAAATAAGTAAATTCAGTTAATAAAAAAATAAACAGACACAATTATAATAACAAATAGCAACAAACACTACCATAACAACATAAATGAGCTTAACTAGCCTTTCAAAAAATATTTTCAAATTTGCTTAGAGAACAAAGTTTACTTTTTAAATGAGCCATACTTAAAATGTAGGATAATGACTTTATTTTAAAAATGCATCCTCACAAAAGTTAAAAATGAAAGACAAACGTTAGGAACAATGATGAAATGCACAACAGTACATAAGGTAAAATATATAAATCACAGAAGACTACGCCATACACCTCCATACAAATAAATTTTTAAAATCTAGATAAAATGAATCATGTCCTGGGGAAATTTTTTTACCGAATTGGAACACAGTAGAGACAGAAATAATCTCCTTAAAAAGTTATCAGGGCAGGTTCAGTGATGCAGGCCTGTAATCCCAGAACTTTGTGAGACTCATGCAAGAGGATCATAAATTTAGGCACAGCCTGGGCATTTTAACATAATCAACTGTCTTAGTTACGTATTCACTGCTGTGATAGAACACCCAACATCTACAGCTTAGAGGCAAGGTTCATTTTTAGCTCACAGTTTCTGGTCTCACAGAGTCCATTCACACAGAGCTGGCAATGGTAAAAGCACACGGCAGAGGATGGAGAGCTGCTCGTGTCATTGCCAAGCAAGGCAGGAGCAAGTGTAGTTTGAAGACTCAGGCAAGGCTGAAGCTCTCCCAGGAATAAGTGGCAACAATTTTCCTTCTTAAATTATTTCAAGCCACCAGTTGGGACCCCCACCCCACACCTAGGTGCATGCCCCTTCCTCACCTCCTGGCCCACAAGTCAGTAACACACACCTGAAAAATCTGCCTTAAGCACTCCCTAACCTCAACAAGTTGACACAACTCCTCTATGTCATGCCCCCAGTATCTTTCCTTTACAGCCAGGCCCTACCTCCCAACAGCACATGGTTCCACAGTTTTTCCACTACCTCCAAATACATCTGAAGCATTTGGGGAACATTCCAGATCCAAACCATAGCAGAAAAATCAAAACCAAAAGGGGGCAGGGTGTGGGAATGCAGCACAAGGCCCCTGGATTCCACTAAATATCAAAGGCTAGTACCCACAAGAGAACACGCTGTGGGTTGGATCTTAAGTGTCTCCCAAAAGCCTCATGTATTTGGAGTGTAGTGAGCTACCTGGGACCCTGTGTTAATGGGAGGTAGAACCCAGGTGGAAGGAGCAGATGCTTGGGGTTTGACAGGAAAGAGATGTCAACTCATTGAGATGGGAGTGGTGGGGCAGCGGAGAGCTTTCAAGTGTGTTGTTGACTTTCCTGGCCAGGAAGTGAGGAAGGGGCACCTACCCCCTGGTGTGGGGGCCCAAAAGGCAGCTTAACCTAATGAAAGAAACAAAGGAAAGAAAGAAAGAAAGAAAGAAAGAAAGAAAGAAAGAAAGAGAGAGAGAGAAAGAGAAAGAAAGAGAAAGAAAGAAAGAAAGAGAGAGAGAGAGAGAAAGAGAAAGAAAGAGAAAGAAAGAAAGAAAGAAAGAAAGAAAGAAAGAAAGAAAGATAGATTATTATAGCTTCTTCCCCAGAAAGTTCTAGCCTTGCCTGAGTCTCCAGACATGGTTTGCTCCTGCCTTTCTTGGCTTCTATCTGCAATCAGGTGAGCAGCTCTACAACCTCTGCCATATACTTCCACTGTTGCTCGCTGCCTATGAATGGACTGTGGGAGACATTGTGAAACTGTGAGCTAAAATAAATCTTTCCTCTCTTAAGTTGTGGATGTCCAGTATTTGTTCTAGCAACAAGAAAGGAATTAAGAAAGAGATAGATGGTATTGTGGTTTGAATCTAGAATGTCCCCCAAAAGTCTCGTGTATTTGAACATTACAAATTGTCTATGGAAGCATGTGCTGCTGGGAGATTGGGGTCTAGTCTGGAGGGGTGAATTAAAGGCATGTAAATTGGATACAGGCATGTACACTGGGTTATAGGCGGGTAATGGGGGTTTACCACACCTTCCACACCTGGATCTAGGAGAGGCTGGTCACTGGGATGAGACCTGGAAGGATATATAAGCTGCTTCTTGCCTTCTTTGGAGGACCAGACTCAACTTACCTTGAGTTGGCTTCCTGTTTGTGATGTCATGAGAAGCTGCCTCCACCTCTGCCTCTGCCATGTACTTCCATTGTTTCCAGCCACCCTTAAATGGACTGTGACTTTCTGAAACTGTGAGATAAACTAAGCCTTTCCTCTCCAATATTTGTGGATGTCAGGTATTGAGTCACAGCAACAAAATAGTAACTTATGCAGATGCTAAGAAAGGAACTGTATCAAAACTTTAAAACCAGCTTGCGTATTAAGTCCTCAACCCACCTGGAGAAATGAGGGAGGCTTCTGAGACTAAGGTAGTAAAGAACTTACAGGTGCACAGAGTAGGAATGACCAGGTAGAGTCCTCAGGGTGAGCACTGAGCCCTGGGCATGCAGCTATGTGGTCACACCTCCACACCTTTAATCTTGGACTAGTGTTCTTCCATCTTCCCATCTAAGTGGCTACTAGAGTTCCAGCTCTCGCACCTGCAGGCAGCCATTTTGAACTCTCTCTTTGGATTCTGCAAGCTATACTAATAAATACTTCTCTCTCTCTCATATATATGATTTTTCTTTTTTTCTAAGAACCCTAACTAATACACCTGTCCTGTGTGTACTCTAAAAACAATGACAAGATAGTAGATAAGAGGAAGAGGGTAACAGAGAGGGACAGAGTATTAGAATGGGAAATGTGGGTGAAAATAATTAAAATATACACATTGAACCCCCCTCCAAAGTGAAAAACTGGGGGAGAAAATGCAAGGGAAGTGATGAGGATTAAATTACATTATGTGCATGTACAAATTTTCCAGAATGAAACCCATTAATATATATAACCAATGTGTGCTGATATTAATGAATGTAAAGAGAAAAGAAAGTACTAGACTAGAATTTAAATATGGAAATAGTTATTTTTACAAAAAATATGGAATAAAATATTAGTAGGCAGAAAATACCACATTAAGAGTTCATACCAGGAATGCAAGGATGGCTCAGCATTAGGAAATCTAGTAATGTAATTCACTATACTAATAAGCCTAACAAAAATTCATCTAAATACTTCCCTAGGGGCTAAAAGAATTGATAAAATTCAACATCTATTCCTAATTTCTTAAAAATCTACTGAATAAATAGGAATACATAAATACTTCCTTAACATGATTTCAGTTGCAGGCAGATATGAGAAAACAATGTCCTGTAAAAATGTCCCAATGTGCACATACACAAGCGTAATCAAGCACCAACACATTAATGGATAAATCTTGAAGCATTTTTACACAGTTCAGAAACCAAACAAGAATGCCCTCTATCTACTATTTAACAGTGTTCTGGATGTATGAACCAATGGAAATACACAAGAGAAAATAATTAAAAGCTCAAATAATAGAAAAGAAACAAAACTATTGGCTGATGACATGATAGTCAATTTGGAAAACCCCAAGAGTCAATAAAACTCAAACAATAAAAGATTTCAGCAATGTAGCAGGATGCAAAATTAAAAACTAATAGTCTTTGCATACACATAGAATAACCAGTTAGAATATTAATGGAACATAAAACCCCATTTACAGTAACAACAGAAAACATAAAATACTTACAAATAAACTTACTAAAAAAAGGTTCAAAACCTCATGAAGAAATCTATAAATGTACACACACCTGACAGGAATATTAAAATAGACTTGAGAATCCACTGTTCTTGGACAAATTCATCAAGTTGTGAGTTTACACTGACTTATAAATATAACATAATTCCAATAAAAAACTCAAAAGTTTTTATAAAGCTAGACAACTTGATATTAAAATGCATGTAAAACAAGAAAAACACAGAGACCAGTTCAACAAACACTCAGAAGAAATTACAAGGAAAAACTGGCCTTCCAAGTATGAAACCATAAACCTCTTGATTAAATTTGCAGTAAAGGCACATGAGTAGATAAATCAGTGAAACTGACTATCTCCAAAAGACCCAACTACAAAAAGAAGGACAATATAGAATAATGACAGCATCTCAAATGACTGGGACAAAAATGAACTATATTACAAATGGCACTGGGACAACCAAGCAGCCATTTGGAAGACCAGATTAAACCCCCAAGTATATCAGAAATGTAAATGTAAAAACTGAAAACTACTCACATACTAGAACAAAACACTAGTGAAGCCCTCTTTAACAGTAACATACAAGTTTTCTGATTCTGACTCAAAAATCCACACCCAATTTTTTAAAAAAAGTTAAGTTGGAGTATATGAAGGTAATATTTTTTCATAGGAAACATACCACAAGACAAGTTAAAAGATAATAAGTAAACTAGCAGAAAATATTGTACTGTGTATCACATATAAAAGGTGTCATGGCTTGGATCTGGAGTGTCCCGATAGCCTCATGTTCCAATGGATACTGCATAGGGTTGGGAGGTGGGGCCTAGCTGAAAGGGGCAGATGCTTGGGGCATGACCTGCAGGGTCATGTGTTGGACTGATCCCTATCCTTGCACTGAGCTAAATTCCCAGCCCATTTTAAAAAAAATTTTGAGATGGCAATATCCTTAAATTGCCCACACCTGGTTGAAACCTGTGCTCCTCCTCCCTCAGCTTCCCAGGGTCTGGGATTATGGTCCTGAACCACCTACTTGGCTTGCTCTATTCTTTGTAGCCATGTCTACTACACATATCTGTGTGTTGCTCTCCTCCACTACAGAATATAAAAAATATAAGAAAGAAAACATGTCCAACAAAACAGGGGGCAATAACTTCAGCTGTTAAGGGACAAATGGTAAATATTTCTACTTTGTAGGTTGGGCAGTCTGCTGCCACTGCTCAGCTCATCTGCTCAGCTTGGCCTCGTGGCAGCAACACAACCACGAGAAAAATAAAAAATAAAAAAAACGCAGATTTGATGATTTGATACAAAGGCTGCAATTTACCAGCCTCTACTCTAGTACAAGCCTGGCCTCAGCATACTGGCTTTGCATTAATCAACCACCTCTCTTTCATCTCTAAAGACACTTTTAATTGACAGCACAAAACACTAGTACTCCAAGCACATCAAAAACAGTAACATCAAATTTGTATACAATTTTCACAAACACATCCACCTGAGATCACGTATATTCCTAAAGGATTCACCATGTGTTCATTCTTACCACTATAAAGTATATAAACGATGTTCACTTGACCCTTGCATAAATGCCTTAAGGTGCATTCCCACTTAGCTTAAGAATGATACAATAATTAGCCGTGTAGGAATCATTCTATGAGCTGTAATAATGCACTGTAACTCCATAACTATCATTTACTACACATTTCGATGTAACTGATACCAAATGATAAGTGTAAAATTGAAAGGATTCTAGTAAGTTCTTCATGAATGGTGAAACCTATAGCATAAAGCTGAGATGGTTCCCTTTCACTGTCAGTACCAAGATGCTCCGCAAAGTCCCTAAACAGCCAGGGGTAGTCAGTGCTGACACTACAAATGCCCACATCCTCTACTCTCAGGTTCCCTAGATGCACTACATTTTCCAGCCTGAAGTAAGTTAAGTGATGCCATGTCTTAACACAGCAAGTGAGATGTGAAGTACTAAGCACTGGCCTGCAGGACTCTTTCTCCACTCACCAGCTCAACCAAGCAGGTTCCTAGTTCCTAAAGGAAGCTGAATCACTGAGAAAAGGGCTGGCTACTCAAGTTCCCAATTCATAAAGGCTGAGTACTAAGATGGAAAAAGGCTATCAGAAAGCCACGTAGAGGCCCACCCCACAGGAATGACGACACAAGCCTTCACACAGACGAGCAGCAGAGGTTCCTCATGCCAATCACTGAAATCTTAGTCACGGAGGAATCTAGCTCTCACATTTACAATGGAAGTTATAAGAAGTGACATCTGACTGTTTTCATTCTTGATCCTCATATACTTTTGATTCTTACTATGTACATTTAACTTTTTTGCTATTATCAATACTTCAATAAGCTAATTCGGATCTTCACTTAATTAAGAATAAAAAGAGATAAGCCCTTAATTATGGCCAATAAAAGCATAAGCATCTCAGAGAGTAAATGTCTGGATAGTGTACACACTCCAAAGAAGGCAAACATTGTGAGAGGTGGTAAAGGGTCTGGGAACAGAGGCACAGGGAGGAGTCAAAACTGATTAAGATGGGACACATATATGCACCAATTCCCCAAGATGAAAGGGATTATCATTTATCATAAACATATACTAAGAAAAATTATAGAGAAAGAATAAGATACATGTTCTATTTAAACAAAACTCTTACTTGTAATTTTCACTTATATGCAAGCTGACTAAGTCATCTTCTCTAAATAGAACTGGGTAAATATTAAAATGCAGGGTAATATTTTTTCTAAATTAAGTTTGACAACCACTGGAAACCAAATACTCCATGAAATAAAACCACAAACTACTCAACTGTCTGGCAAGAAAAAGTAACCATAAATGTAGCTGAGTAAGACACAGCTTTCCGGACCCTTTCAGTGCCTGATCCCTATCTGTATACGATTATTTCAAATGGTGTCCTGAAGTTTTGCAGTTTCCATAATTATTTTTCAGGAAAGGAAATTGAACCAGTCAAAACTGAAAGAACTTTTTAATTAAGCTATGTAAAGGAATAGAAAACAGCAAAGAAGCTATGGACTTTTTAATTACAGCTCAGGTATAAACCCTGTTATCATTGATAAATCTTGAAATCACTGTACACTGCAATGCTGAGTTTTGAAAGGAGTAACATTTTAATAATCATTCTCACTGGAATATCTCAAAGAACAATTCAATTGTAATAAAGCCTTGGGAAACAATGTTGTTTGCAATACATAATTAAAAACTGATGACAAGTGATTGGGGAATTGGGAGGCTTCTGTGTATTTCTCATTTTTAAATTTAAAAAAGACAATTCTAACAAACATATAAAAATGGAGACAAATTCATAAAAAACAAGAATTAAATATTTTTAATTCCACGGGGTTAGCTTAAAATGTTTCTCTATCCATATTAAAAATGGACATGTGTCTTATATCAGAAAATTACAATCTTTCCAAAATTAAGCTCCTACTTTTGAAAAGATAAAAAACTCAGTCTGTTCCTTGTTTTCTACTCTTGCAGTAGTTTATCTCAGAATGACACGACATAAGTACAATTTGCTCTCTTTCTCTATCACCTGACTGTCACCATTCAGTGAGCGCTATTTTCTTCCATGTGTCACAGAAAGTTGCTTAGATCCAAGAGCCCCTCCATAAACATTAATTCTAGGTTTGGTTAGACTTTGGCCCTGCAAAGAATTATTGATGCAAAACAAGGCATCAAGCTTGATAGTACATGCCTATAATCCCAGCACTCTGGAGGCTGAGGAAAGAGGCTTGTAAATTTAACCCCGTTGTGGCCAACTCTGAGGCTTAAGTAGTATGGGCAAATTAGAGTTTCAGGGAGAGCTTGTCTTAAAAGAAAACAAGGTGGAGGTGGCTGAAGGTATAGCTCAGTATTAAAGTCCTGGGTCTAATCCCCACTACCACAAAAGAAAAAGAGTTATAAGGCTACTTCAGAGTTAAAAAAAAAAATGGACAAAAGCAAATACAACGTTATTGTCTATATATATTAAGGAGCTAAAAAAATAAGTATGATTATTAGCAAGGCAAAAATGCATCAGAGAGGATTTTGTAAATTATAGTAACTACAGTGCCCTCATTATTGTACAATCATGAGTCAAAACACGTAACATTTCTAATCAATAAAAAGTATCTGTTGAGTATCTGCCTCATGCACGGGCTGAATCATCATTCACTTAGCTGATAAAATATGGCTGCACAGGTTCTAGTTCACAAACACTCACATCCATACTTTCACATGGCAATATAATTTCACTGGCCTATTTGTGTGCACAAAATGGATAACAGCTCTCAATGGGGGGAAGTTATGAGATAAACTAAAATGGAACCACTGCAGCATGGTAATAAAATCTCCAACGTGTACTACAGAAACTTTTAAAAATCCAACATGGCTTTCAATTGCTAGAAAACAGAGGTTCATAAGATCCAAATATTGCAAAGGCTGTGGTAAAAGAGCCCAGGAGAGAAGTGTTATCACAGAGAGAAAACAAAGACCAAAGCAATGGTCTTTACGCAACTACACCAAGGAGAAGGTCGTCTGATGTGTAAAACACACAAAGCACTGACTGACTGTGTACAAGCACCATGTTAGCTCGTTCTTGCCTATGATGAGTTTGTAAACTAATTAGCAAGACCAACAACCCTTTGTTTCACCTCACTAGAATATAGGTTGAACACTGCTAATCTGAAAATCCAAAATTAAATTTGCTCAAAATTTCAATTTTTTGAGCACCAATGATACCACAAACAGATAATTTCCCACCATGAAACTGTATTTCATACACAAAATATTGTGTCCTATTAGCCTGAAGCTGTATGCAAGGTATATATGGAATACAAATGAGTTTTATGTTTAAACTTGGGTCTCAGCCCCAAGATACCTAATTATGTATGTTTGAATATTCCAAAAACAGAAATAACAACAACAAAAATTCACTTCTGCTCAAGCATTTTGGACCAAGGATATTCAACTTGTACAAGCTTTCTAAGAGAAGAAGCTTGATCATGTAAACACTCATCACCAATAATCAGCAGAGTGCCTCAGTGTAGGCATTCAAACATTAATGGACCAATTGCTCTAGTTTGAATCTGTAATGATCCCACAGAGTTCCATGTATTAAAGGACTGACCTTGAGTGGTGCCACTGGGAAGTGAAGAGAACTTCAAGAGGAGGGGCCTAGTGGAAGGATTTGGGTTGTTGGGGACATGCCCTCAAAAGGCACTGTGGTACCCCAATCTCTCCATGAGGCAAACAGTTTTACTCTACCATCTACTCCTTCCAGGCCTAAAGCAACAAGGCTAATGGATTATGCATTAAAACCCCTAAAATTGTGCACCAAAATAAAATATTTGCTCTTTACAAGTCAGTTATCTCAACTATTTGCTATAGTCAACAAAAAGACGACTAACATAGTGACTTAAAAAATATAGAGAGCAAAAACAAACAAAAAAAAAACTAAGATAAAATAGTGAAAAGATTCAAGGAAACATAACAGAAGAAATCTTTAGATCAATTTCAAAATTATGTTCTTGGAGTACGCTGGAGGGCACCCTAAGAGAAGGCCCCAGGGAAAATTTCAGTGAGAACAAAGTTGAGAAATGATCCCAGATGCTGAGCTCAGAGTCTCAGCTTAGAAGCTCAACCTGAAAGATGCAAAACTCCTGAGATGTCTAAAAAGAAAAAAGAAAATGGATAGATCTCAAAAGCATTACGTTGGCTGAAATCAGCCAGACTCAGAAAGACAAATCCTGCATGTTCTCGCTAATAAGTGGAATCTAAAAAAGACAACAGCAGAATGGGAGAGAGACAATTATTAGATGAAAGGCAGGGAAGAATGGGGGAGAGAAGGTGTAAGGGTGAGTAGTAGAGGCACAAATATGATCAAAATAAATTATATACATTAACCCCCACCCCCAAAGGCATGCAAAATTCAGGGGGAGCTTGGAGGGTGGGAGAAATTACAAGTATTATGTGCATGCACAAATCTGCCAAAATGAAACCCATTAATCTGTACAAACAACGTACATGAATAGAAACCACAGTAATAAACAAAGAGAAAAGAGTCCACAGAAAGGCAATAATCTCTAAAGGACAGACACAGGTTCAAGGAATGGGATACCTATCTCCGAAGAATGAAATCTGAGCATGGAAAAATCATTCTAATCTGAGGGCATCTACCAAGACAGGAAGAAAAGCTATGACAAAAAAATAAATGAACAGAGGTGGCCCTGAGGTCAGCAAACAGAAGGTGTTGATAGAGAGTATTGGTTTAGAAGGAAACAGGACAGCAAATGAGGGAGAGCTGGCCAGAAAGATAGTATGGCCTTAACAGCCACCTACGCCCAGGAAAAGGCTAGGCCAGCCCAAAAGAGCTCCTCAAAGAAGAATCAATCAGTCCTAAGACAGAGTGTCACTAGAAAAAGAGAAAAAGTGCTTAAAAATAATTTTAATTAAAAAATAGAATCACTGCTTTTTAAAAAAAAAAATGCATACCAGATGCACCTTTCCAGTTAACACCTTTCTTCCTCTCTTCTTCAAAGTTTAGAATGAATTGCCTACCCTGATTGGCCTCCCTCTTTTAGTCCCCTAAACTTTCTTATCCAAAGCAATAAGGTGCCCCAGAGTCTTTGCTAAGATCACTGATTATATCCTAAGGCTAAATTCAATGGAACTCTTTCAACCCACTCTCTAGCAAGATCTCTCCTCACATCCTCACATCCTCTCTCTCTCTCTCTAGGTTCTTTATCAGTATTTAAACATGCTCAAATCTTTCCACAAAAAAGTCTCCCCCTTTACCCTGCCTATAACCATCCTTTACCACCACTACTAAATTCGAGTAATGAAGTTCTCCTTCCCAACTGTCATTCACTGTTGGACCCCGATACAAACTCAACTCCAGTCCTGGTCACAGCTGGTCAGTATGACTATACCCTCTGGCTACAGAGCACTCCCTACTCCCTTTTGGTGGATGTTCCTTGGGTATTATGATCTACTCCTTAGTCTCAGTGTGCTGACCTTTCAAATATGAGTTCCTCAAATCTCATTCACTCCCAATCCTTTTACTCCATATGTGCTCCCTAAATAACTTCATCCACTCCCAACACCCCATGGACATGTCAAATACAGGCAAAGGCAGAAGCTCCAAAACTTCACGTTCGCAGCAACCTCATCGTCCATGTCAAAAGAAAAGCCTACTGAGTAATAAAACTTACCAGACAAAGCATTTATATCCTAATGCTTTAGTATGCACTTGAAAAAAGTAGATTTCAACCAAGAGAATAAGATTTTTATTTCATTTTTAAATATCATACATATTTAGTAATGGTGTATTTGTACCTGTTAACCACCGCACAATTTCTCAAACATTCAAGTCAGACTGGAAACTGCCACTTCTTTCCTATTCAAGCTGATTTTCACACACTACAATACTCACCAAAACTCCCTCCTTACAAAGTTGAAGTCATTAAAAGGAAGAGTGTTTGAAACTTACTTGATACAGTTTCCAGTGTCAGATATGTGAATTGTCACTACATTCCCCTCAACAATTAAAATATTCCCAACTCTCTGTGACTTACAGCATCTATCTCAATCCAGTAACTTTGGTGCTAAGAACTCTTAAGGTTGTGACTCCAGTCCACTAATCTCCCGGTATCTATATCCTTATGTAGCCAACTGAACACTATGTTCCACAGACATCTAAAACTTACCCTGGTCTAGTATAGCCAATCGACATCTCACCAAATGCATGCTGCTGACCACACCTAAACATAAGCCCTCACCTAACCAACCAGCCATTCAGCCAGAACAGGGCACTGCCCTAAAAGCCTCACTCCTCCAGCTGGACACCACCCCCTGCCCCCCCCACCACACACACACAAGGACCAAGTGCCAGCAACTCTACCTCAAGTCTTCCTTCTTCTAGCTTTCCATTTTCTAATCCACTCTCCAAAGCACAACTCTGACCATGCTCCTCCTCTGCTCAGAATTCTTTGGCCATTTCATCTTGCCCCCTGAAGGGTCCAAACCCCATGCCACAGAATGCACCCAGAAGGCACAGCCCCTACTTATTCTGTCTCTGTTTTTGCCACGTTCCTGCCCTGGCTTCCTCTGTACTACAATATGGAAACTTGTGTTGTTTTCAGTTGCTCCAATGGACTATTTTCCTGACTAGTTCTTGAGACCCTCTCTATTCAACAAAAACTTTGAAATTCCTTCTCACGTATTTCTCTGGGAGGCCTTTCTCGTCTCTCAGAGCTGTCCCCAATTTTAGGTCTGTGGTTCTCCTGTGACCTCCAATAGCTGTCTTCTTTTAGAGCATGCATTATATTCAGTAGTTAGAATGCCTGAGACCCAAACTGCAGAGATTCCCCCTCCACCTCTAGCATAGGTAACAAACCCTAGGTGTGTTACAGGATAAAAACAAGAGAATGAACAGACTCAGTCATTCACAAGATTTGGTCACCCCTCATGCACATCGAGCTCTATCACAGTATTTATCAACCTGCACTGCAGCTGTTTGTCTCAGGAGATTATGAGCATCTTGAAAGCCCTCATCTCTCATTTCTGCAACCCCAGGGATTAAAATAGGAGGCATTCAACAGACAATTTTCAAAAGGTCATGGGAAAAAAAACTAGAACAATACAACCCATAATATTAAGTATGGTTATCCCTGCAGAAATAGGATTCAGGTGGTAATAAAAAGGGGAAAAGAAAACCGAACTGTAGGTTTTTGCCCTATATATCTCTGTATTTACATTAAATTTCTCTCATAATGTGCATTATTTATGCGTGTCTGAGATAAAATATTCCTGCACTGCCAGCTAAGATTATGTCACAGGTAAAGAAACAACTGTGAAGAATACATGGACTGCAAGCAGTATCTGGTTCCAAATGCCCAAGAGTAAAGCCAAAAAAAAAAAAAAAACACTAAAAATAACCTTAAAGAAGGACTTAAAAAGGTCTGAAAAGAGAAGGTAAGAAATATAAGGTCCACACAACGATGCAGGTAGAGGTACTCCTAAATGAAAAACATCAGCTGAAGTCTAAAAAACGTTCTTAGAACCCGAAGACCAACAGGGCTGGCCTACTAATATGGAAAATCATTTTAACACATATATGTGGTTCTTTTGGTACTGATAAGTGAACCTATGGCCTTTGTACTGAGCTATGTCCCTAGGCTTTTTAAAAAAAAATTTTTTTTAATGAAACAAGGTCTTACAAAGGAGCTAAGTTGCCCAGGCTGGGCTCCAACTCACCATACCTTCCACGTCAGCCTCTCAAAGCACTAGGATTCAGGCATGCACCAGCAGACCTGGCCAAATATTTATGCAATGGTTTTACTAGAAATATCCCAAGAACCAAAAAATTACTTGCCACATTTGAATGTAATGTAGCACTTCACTGACAATTAGATTATAAATTTTAAGCAAACATAAACAATACTATATATAGCAACTTTATGTGAGCAACTTGAAGCGCAAGGACAATTTTTACATATAGACAGATCCATAACGAGCTCCTTTTCACCGTGGTAAATGAACCTAAATATAGGCCCAGGAGGTAAATATGTAAAGCCAACCAAACTTTCCAGCATAGTGAGCTTTAAACATCTAAAAAGACACAAAAGATCTTTTAAAACCAAGAAAAATGGGTACTACGTGACAGCTTACTAGAATCCTGGGAGAAGGAAACAGAGAGGACACACTGAGAGCTGCCTTTGGGAAAGGTCAAACCAGCTTTCTCTTGTTTAACCTCTCAAGTAGATAAAAAGAACTGGCTGTAAAGAATCACGGCATTGTTTCACTGAAAAAAAAAAAAAAGAAAGTTGGGTAAAATACACACAGAAAGAAATAACCAACGTCAAAAGAATTTGCCCTAAAAGGGACAAATAAATAAATAAGTCAATTACAACACTCTGAACTCAAGTTTTTGACAAAGAGTCGCAAGTACTTTTAACAGTTTTAAGCAAACCTAACTTGGCAATGCAAAGTCTTTCAAATGCTTAGGCTCTTTCCTTATAAAATGTGGATTCCAAATCTTAAAAGTAAAAATGTCATGCCACATTATGAATGTGATTTTAAGAGCTCCAACGCAAAAACAATTCTAATTTTTGAAAAGTCAAAAATCATTTCTGGACGTAAACACTAAATTAAGAATTAATCTCCAAATAAGAAAGGCGTCCTAGTCCACCCAACAGCAGCCAAGAAAAATGACGTGCTCCCATTCATTCCTAAGCCCATCGCGTAGTTTCTTAATAATTAAGAACACTTGCTCTCCGCTAGGGAACTATTCCTTGCAGAGGCCAAACCTAGAAGAAATCGCCATTGCCCTGGGTACCAAGGAGAAGATTTTGCACTCGCTGAGGCTCCGGCGCAAGGCGGGGAAAGGGTCAGTCGCCTGGGCCCCAGCCTGGAGCAGGCAGAGTCGGGGAGACGGTCAGTCCCTGCAGGCAGGGCGGCTCTGGGCGCGCAGCCCTCTCCTCTCGCCCCGCAGCGCGCCACTGGCTGGCTGCCCCGACCTCCCTCTCAGCTCCAGAGAGCTGAGCGTGGCTTCGGGGGGCAGGAGCCCGCAGCCGGTGAGGGGAGGGCCGGCAGCCGCCACGCACGCGGGCAGTGGAGGACGCAGCCGAGGCTGCCGGGGTCGTCGGACCCCAGGGGCGGCGGGCGCGCAGAGGCCAGCCAGATGCGGGAGACGGCGCGCGGGCCAGGAGGGAGGGAGAGAGGGGCCGGAAGGTCCCGGACCCGGGCCCGAAGGGTCGCGCGTGGAGAGCGGCAGAGGCCCAGACGCCACCTGCAGCCCGAGGGTGGGCAGCTGTCCCGAGTCCGAGGAGAGCGCACCGGGAGCGCGTGGACTGGAGGGCCGGCAGGGCGCGGGAGAGGGTGGCCGGGCCGCGGCGGCGGGAACCCGCGGCCGGCGCGGGAGGTGGACAGTGGGACGCATCCGGGCGGCGGGTCGGGACGAGGCCCGCAGTGGGCCCGGCCGCCCAGCTGGAGCGTGTGCCGAGCGATGCAGCAACTTCACTTGCCCGCGGGCCGCCGGGGGCCCGGCCCGAGCCTGCCCCTCCCCCGGCAGCCGCAGACCCGGAGCCGATCGGGGAAGGGCAGCCAGGACCGGGAGCCGGGCCGGCCGCAGCCCGCACTCACCGGTCCGCGGTCCCGCCGCCGGCGCCGGCACTGCGCTCGGAGCTCCATGGTCCCACGGCGCGGCCGCCCGCGCCCCCGCCCCGCACCACACCGCGCGCAGCGGCGCGAGCGACACCGCCTCCGGCCCGGCCTGGCCGCGGCCACGCCCCCTCCCGGCGGGGAGCCCGGCCGGAGCTGGAGGGGGGCTCAACGATGGCTCCACCAACCAGAGCCCACTCCCAGGGCCGCTTCACTAGGATTGGCGAGTGACTCGACCAATGAGGATCCAGCAGGCGCGCGAAGCGTCGGCGCGGGGTGAGGGGGTGTTGCGGGGGATTGCGAAGGAGGTGGCCTCTAACCCTTCGTCCTCTGTTCCAGCTCGCGAGTGAAGCTTTAACCAGCGCGTCCCTTTCTGGGTGCACAACGGGGGTACTTTGGGCCGAGTTGACCAGAGAGGCCCTCAAATCTTCTCAGGTTGATAGCGCTCACCCACCGCTGTCCCCTTGAGTTCCCACCTATACTTTAGTCCTGCCTGGGCTTAAGGGCTCCGGGAACCACAGGTCTGGGTACCTGTGTACTGAGAGGACTATAGCCCTGTCGCCAGTTAGCTTGATAGGCTGCGCAAATCCGTTACCGTTGTGCCTTCAAAGCCTAGTCATCCTCTCCCTCTGTAGATTCCTTGGCCGTTTTTTCAGTCTTCCCCACCTCCAATTTCTGTCCACTCTACATGTGAGAAAAGCCACAATGCCTAAGAACCATGAGCTGTTCCTGCCGCTGCCAGTCCTAATCCTGTCACAATGAGACGTAGCCAGTTGGTATCACAGGACGGAAGCGAAAATAGCCTAAAGAAAAATACCAATGGGAAGAGGAAAGCAAAGGAAAAGTTGGGTGCCTTTTAAAAAATTACAAATAAGATCATAAAAAGTAAGAACTTAGGGGAAAAATTCAAATTCCAATAAAGAGGGCCAGAAGAATTAATTCAGGTGGTCTTACCCTTGTCTTTGCACATGCATGGGAAGAATGCCCCCATCTCTTCCAACTGGTGATAGCAGCTAAGAGTGCAGCATTACTAACAACTTTAGTAAATTTTGCAATACCAGATAGACGGTAGAAAAATTATGTGCCTCTCTTTGTAAAATGCCTAATCTGTTAATCTACATCACTTTCAAAGGAAGGACTTTTAAAGCTCTTATTTTAAAATGATGAGCTGCTGTTCCAGGTAATATGCTCAGTCCCCATGTCATGCCTGCATGATATTGACTGGTAATTAAGAAGATAAACAAGATTTTGATGAAAGATTACAATGTTCTAGTACTTGAAATATTGATACTAGAGTGGTATTTTCTGCTGAATCCAAAGTTGAATTAACATTTAAATTAAAATGGCTTTCCTTCATTTCATCTTCACTTACCCAGGGAAATAGTTGCCATAGGTCTCTATTTAGGTCATAGATTGAGAACTCAAAAATAAGATACCTGTGTGTTTTCAGAGTTCCTACTCACATTTTCCTAGCTCTACACCTCTTCAGTGGCGTCTCCTTTATGAGCTGCAACTAGACTTAATTTGAAATCAATATTAACCTGTAATCATACCGCCCTGGAGTGTTCGGGTTTGTTTCATACAGGTCAGTCTTCCCCAAGCAGAGCATCATTTCCATGAGGGTAAGCTCCTTATTTTATCGTCCTCTCTCCTCCCCTCATAATGCCTAGCACAGTGCTGAATATGTATTATGTATAACTCTACACTTATCATTTTTCCATAATATGACAAAATTATTTCAAGTATACCACATCTCTGATCTAGTCTATTTAAAATAATTGCTTGGATGAGTCTTGTTAGGGGCCTGTGCCTGCCCCTAACACTAAGGTACCTCACCCATAATAAGCATTTGAAAAAATGCTGCCAGTCTGAGAGAGAATCTGTTGCTTGTAACAAAAAGATGACTAAAGGACTTACCAGATAAGGAGACATCACAAAACGAAAAGCCTGGAGCCACAGGGCATTTGCAACATCTCCACAGTGTCACTATCTCAGACTTCCTGTAGTTATTGGCTACCATCTTAGCCACATGACTTTTGCCTTCATTTTCAAAAACTGTCTGCTCATCTTTTTGACAATATATCACATGGAAATGGCAGGGCGACAGGCAAAAAGCAAAAGATCAAAGAGGTGCATACCAATTAAGTGAGCCCCCTTTAACCCACTTTTTAGGAAGCCTCTTTGCTTCTGATTAACCAGACACATGTCTCATGATAGAATACCCAACATCCAAAATTTAAGGGAAGGAAGAGTTATGTTATCTCAGTTTTGGAAAGTCTCACACAGTCCATCATAGGCAGCCAACAACAGTGGAAGCATATGGCAGAGGCTGAAGAGCTGCTAGCAGGCATTGCAGACAGATGTTTAAGTGCATGATGTCTGCAGAGGCAAGCAAGGCCAGAGCCTTCCCAGAAAGGAATGTAATAATGCTTCTTCCCTCCTTTAATTACTCCAAGCTACCTGTTGGGCCCCACACACCAAGCGTTGGTGTCCCTCCCTCTCTGACTTCCAGGCACAAATCGCTAACACACACACCTGAAAACTCTGCCCTGTGCATCCCCAATCTCCAGAAGTTGACAAGGTCAAGTCCTATGGATCTGTCAGGCAAGGCCATACCTCCAAACAGCACACAGTTCCACAATTATCCCAATACATTTAAGTATATGAGACTTTTGGGGGACACTCCAGATCCAGACCTTAGCAATCCCCACATGTAAAGGAATCAGAGGTAGTATTTTAAGGGGGAAAAGTGTCAAGTGTTCCGTTAGGAAGAGAGAACAGGATTGAAGATACTGGGCATGATGGACCAGCAAATGAGTTCATGATCGAGCCTTCCTTCTGCTTATTCATGAGAAGACCCACTTAAAAAGGAGGGAGGGATTGAAATCCTTATATAAAAAAAAAAAAAGACTTAGTTAAAATCCACCAAAGCAGGTATAGCACCATGCAGGTGGCAAATAAGCATGTGTTTCACTACATATGTGATCAGGAAGTTAAATTAAAACAATAAGCACAACATTTAATTGACTAAGATGCAAAATAATAATAACAATACCAAATGCTGGCAAAGATGCAGAGTAATGGGATGCTTATCCACATTGCTGGGCATACAGTTAGGCAGTTTCATAGAGTTAAACATAATGGTTTGGTTTGATTTGTTTTTTTTTTTTTTTTTCTGTACTGGGGAGAGAGCCTTAACATTCAACTATGTATTGGTTACTTTTTAATTGCTGTGACTCAATACCCAAAATCCGCAAATTTAGGGGAGGAAAGGTTTCCTTTAGCTCACAGTTTCAGAAGGTCACAGTCCATTCAGGGGCGGCCAGCAGCAATGGAAGTACATGGCAGAGGCAAAGATGGAGGCAGCTTCTCGTGACATCACAAACAGGAAAGCAAGTTACGTTGAGACTAGTCCTCAAGGAAGGCAGGAAGCAGCTTGTATATCCTTCCAGATCTCATCCCAGTGATCTGCCCCTCTGGGTCCAGGTGTGGAAAGTATGATAAGACCTCACTAAACACCTATAATCCAACTTACATGCCTGTAACCCACCCCTGCAGACTAGGCCCCAATTTCCCAACAGTACATGGTTCTATAGATAATTGATAACATTTAAATAGATGAGACTTTTGGGGGGCATTCTAGATCCAAACCACAATAAACTACATCCTCACCCTTCTTAAAATTTTTTATTTTGAGACAGTGTCTCACTGAGTCACTGAATTACCCAAGTTGGACTCATACTTGTGATTGTCCTGCCTCCACTGTGGGTGCTGGGTTTACAAATGTGTGACACAAGGCCCAGCTAAAAGCTACGGATAGTTTTACATAGAATCCAGCAATCTCACTTCTAATAATTTATTCTGTTGAGTTGAAAACTTTGCCCACACAAAAGCTTACACCTAAATGTTTATTCACAATCACCACATACTAGTGAATAAACTTGGGTACATGCATACAAAGAAATTTTTTTCAAAGATAAGAAAAAATTGCAATCAAACCACAAAAACACGTGAAAGTAGTTTAAATGCATATTTTGAAATAGGAGAAAACGATATGGAAAGGCTACCTATTGTGTGATCCCACACATATGACATCCAAGTAACAACAAAAACATGAATATGATAAAAGGACAGTGATTGCCAGTGGGCACGTGAAGGTAAGGACAGACACAGGGGCCATGGGATTTGGGGGCAGTACAAATTCCCTTTGTGACGTTGTAACAGTGAATACCCAAATTGGTGAAAACACAAAATGGACAGAAAGAATGAACTCTAATGTAAACTGTGGATTGTAATTAACAAAAAGGTGTCAATACTTGTTCCTTAATTCTAACAAATATGTCCCACTAATACAAAATTTTATAATGGGAGAAATTTAGGAAAGAGTGCAAGTACATGAAATATCTAAGATCTATTTACTCAATTGTTCTGTAAATCTAAATATCTAAAATTACTAAGAAATAGGATGAGTTAATCATTTTTTTAAAAACCAAGGCAGTAAGAATCACAGTTCTAACAGAATGAAGAAAGTTGTTTCACAGCAATCAGAAATTTCATTCTCTTTCAATTACTGGTAATTCCTTAAAAGTTCTTAGTCCCATGTACTCTTTTTTAAAGAAATCTTTTGTGATTTTTTTTTTTTTACATTTAAAGATTTTAAATGTGAAGAAAAGTTGAAGCAGTAGTACAATGAATATCACATGCTTCGTATCTAGGTTGCCAACTCACTGCTGTATTGGCTTCGTATGTCCCTTTCTTCTTCTCTCCACATGATTTAAAAAAAAAAAAAAACAGATCCACTTGAAGGCAAGTTGCCTACGCCAAGATACTTTACCCTGAATGTGTTAGGTGGTACTCTGTCACTGACAAAATATCTGACATAGTGAACCTTAAAATGGGAAGATTTGTTTTTGGCTGCCGGTTTCAAAGATTTTTAACTCCTAGTTGGTTAGCTTCATCGCTTTGGTCCTATGGCAAGGTAAAACATCATAGAAGGAGGCACATGATGGAATAAATCTCCTCCCTTCATGGTGGCCACATATCAAAAAGAGAGAAAGCAAGAACAAAAGAAAGCAAGCAAGGAAGGAAGAGCCTGGGGTCCCAATGTCCTCATCACGGGCATAAACCCAATGACTTAACTCCCCTACCAAGTTCCATGTTCTAAACGTTTTCCCACCTCAACGGGGCCACACTGGGGATCAAATCTTTTAGCATACAGACCTTTGGGGAACACTGAAGATCCAAAACATAACACTAAGTACTTCAACATCTATATTTAATCTCCAAGAGCAAAAATTTCTTGATCGTCCTTATATATGAGAAAAGACATAGAGAATCTATAAAGTGAGATAGTGAAGACTCGGTACCTGCCACTCCTCAAGACCTTATCACACCTCCTTTTTTTCTATAAAAAATTTACCAACTTGGTATACAGTACCCTTATTTCCATGAGCTGTTACTATACTGAAGGAGTTAAATTTGGGAGCAGGGCAGAGGGGACAGGGCTTCATGGTAGAAAGAATTCTGGTGATGCACACAGCCATTAGTGTGTCTGGAAGCACATGGTCCAGTCAGTCCTGCATCCACAAATGAGTGGGATGCAGCTGTGGAGCATCAATATGATAACTGAACAGCTCTCGAGCATAATCCTAATGAGATCTTCACAATGACATTTCTAAAGCCTCTTAAAATATGCCATCTTTGCTTCTTGCCTGGTCAAAATCTTAGATAAATGTTCGAAGTTAAAACGTAGGCAGCTCGGTGTTGTCTTGACTTGAAATCTGAGAGTGATGACACAGTGACTTTTTCGAGACACTTTAAAAATTAGATATTTGCTCAGTGATTTGCTCAAGTCCTCTTTTGTCATTACAACTCGTTAGTGGAAAAACAATTGTCATTCTTTTTACTTAACAGCATGTCATCTTACATAAAAATTACAAACTGCTTTGCATTGGGAACTGAGTTTAGCTGCACTTTGGAGAACCTAAAGAACAAAGAGAGAGGTTGCTAATTAAAAGAATATAATTAGAATATGTAAGAAATCAAACAATAAAGGCATAGTAATTGTCACCATTTTGGACATGTCCATTTGTACTTGTTCCCAGAATGAAGTGAAATAATGACTACAAATACCTTATTTCTCAGGAATTAATTTAATCTCCATACATAAATCTTTATAAACACACTTCACTTACTCCAGCTTCCATTTAAAGGGCAGTATCTATTTTTATCTTGGCATTAGAGTAAGAAAAATACAACTATATACGCATCCACATTTCATAAGAATAAAATCTTCCCCAGAAACGTGAGGTGCTACATCCTAGATTTAAATATCAATAAAATTATCTCACGAGTATAGGACATTATATTGATATTAAGCTGATTTTGAGGTGAGGAAATTATAGGAATGTGAAAATAGTAAACACTTATTGAGAATTAGGTATACTCAGTAGGAGATACTTGTTATATTTATGACATGTATTGAGTATGTGTTCTAATGCCCATTTCACAGATAAAACGCAGACCAATTGTGTTATTTTTTTACCAAGCAAACCCACTCAGGAGTCGCTGATACAGTCATGGCCACACTGTTTTCCCATGTTACCCTTACTCACTGAGACAACAGAGTAACGTTATATGTTATTCTGATGAGCCCACAGCCAGTACTTCTCTCCACCTGTCTTCCCTGTTGCCATTACCCCTTCAGAGGTCACTGTCATCGCTTCCTGTGCTGTGACAATATTTCATACACACTTCTCTCACTCTCATTCTCCTTCAGTCTGTCTTCACACTGTGCGATGAGTGATTTTTAAAATACAGACCTGATTGCATCTGTTCCCTATTCAGGAACTTTCAGAGGAGGCTTCCACTGTCTATGAGACATAATATCTAATAATAATGTAGCTCTAAGCTGCTTTCCTGGAGCTTGTGCACCGCTAGCCATCTCCCCACGGACCCTCAGTGTTTTCTGTTTGAATAACGCTCCTACTCTACCTCATCTGGGAAGCTCACCTTTCACCAGCAGCTTAAATGTCACTGTTCTCTGGAGACTCCCCGAGCACAGTTACCCCTGCCCACCTCCAGGACTCCTCTTGTGTTCCTTCTCACGGTTTTATTGCTGTTGTTCTTTCTTCATCTCCTATCAGACTAGAAATTCCTCAAAAAGAAACTCTTTCTTATACATCTCGAATCTCTAGTCCCTAACACAAGTTAGGCATCTGCTTCATACTTGTTGAATGAGTTTTCATGACATCCTAGGAATAATACCCAAGCAACGCAAATCACACTTAGAGCCAGCAGGCTCCAAGATGTCAGATATAAAAATATCCCTGGTGAGCAATGTGGAGAAGCAGGCCTCCATCACCCAGGAAGGTTGTGATGCTGAGGCTGATGCTGACAGCATTAGGATGCAGGAAGATGGTCCAGGTGGCCATTGGCTTCATGCCCACTGATCAGTGTGTGTTACTTGCGCCATACGGCCAGACCCATTGAACACTGAGCAAGTTCTGTTGTAATTGCTGTCTTTTTGTTTCATAACCTCCCTATGCTGCCCAGCTGGTCTCAAACTCCTGAGCTCAAGTGATCCTTCTGCCTCAGGCTCCCCAGTAGCTGGGAAGAAGGCATGGCCAGATTTTGAGCAGCTTCTTTTGACTCTCAGCCAACAGACACGCAGCCCTGATCGCTGGGGATAGGGAGAAGCTACCTGGCTCCTAAATGTGGTATAGCAGGATAAGCACCAGCCATAATTGGACACCACTGATGGTCTGCTTCCCCTGGGTCCCAAAAATCTTGAGAAGTAGGAGATGGGATACAAAAAAGAATTATATCTTCAATTAAACCATCAGGGATTCAATTCCAAATTCATAGTTGATTTAAGAAAGTAACAATGCCTGAAAGCTTCCATTTCTCTCATACAAAATAAACATAAAGGATCTATACAACCCGTGTTTATAGCAGCACAACTAACAATAGCTAATTGTAGAAGTTGCCCAAACAGCCATTAACAGACCAATGGATACGAAAACATGTGGTATATGTACACAGTGTAATATGACTCTTCTATGAAGACACATAGGTTTGAGACATTTGCAGGAATATGGATGTGCTTATTATGCTTAGTGAAATGAGTCAAACCCAGAAGTTAAATATGAGAAACCCATAATGCAGGCAATTGGTAGAATTAAGTGGGTGTGTGATATTGAGAGTCTGGAAGGATGAGGGAAGGGGTGGGAGGGCCAAAATTGGGAGGGGAAAGGATTATAATGTTGATGCGATATATAGGTGCACAAAATTCTCAGCTCGATGTAACCATTAGTGTATATATATATATACTAATAAAATGGGGGGTAGATGTACAATAACCAGTAAGTGTTATTTTTCTTCTTCAGCATCCCTTCCACACTTTACTTTTTGGTTTATAAGATCCATTCTCTTCACCATTGCCATCTGGATCTTAAATGTCTCCCAGAGGTCCATATGTTAAAGATCCGTTCACTGAGGTGGTGCTATTGAGAAGTGGTGGGCTCTGTAGTAGGCAAGACCTAGAAGGGCATCTGTCCATACTGGGGTTGTGTCCTTCTTGTTCTCTATAGCTTTTTGGCCATGAGATGACCAGTTTGCTCTACCATGCACTTCCACCGTAACGTGCTGCCTCTCCACTGGCCCAAAGCGATGAGAATAACCTCCATGAGCCTGAGCCAAGTAAACCTTTTCTCTTTATAAATTGCTCATCTCAAGTGTGTGCTATGGTGATAGAAAGCTGATAAGCAAAGCCACCTGAAGGAAGTATATTTCAAGTCAGTATTCTGAAAACAACATTAAAGGATTACCTGGAAATGATTGAATTAAAGCTTATGAGGCAAGGTAGCATTTACCATATGAGTTTGAGCAAACAGCAAATAAGTATAGGATATGTCTGTGTTTCTGAATAAAAAATTATTTTCAAAAACCAAACACTGTGGTCTGATGTAGCTGTGGGCAGTGACCCTATATGAAAGTGACCCCATCTAAACCCTCCCCCAAATTGTTCATCCTTGTCTGTGACAGTATAATTTTTTAATCCATATGTATCTTGTCTTCATGTTATTACAAAAATTGAAGAGTTATTGCTTCAAATTCAGTTATTAAACTACAGAGTCTTCATTTTATTGCTTGGTTATTACTATTCCTAATTTGCTCCTAAAAGAAATGTACAACTCTCTCTTGCAATGCATATTCTGCAAAATTACCTGCCACAGTCATGTAGGACTAGCTTTTATCTTCGTGCTGTGGTGAGGTAGAGTTATATAAGCCACTTGGGCTCTTTGCAGGAAGGAACTAACTCCCAGACTGACATTATCTGAACTACTTGCCTTCATTATCAAATTCCCCTTGACTATCAGGGCCTGGGATTTTTGCTCGTTAACCATTCCAAGCCCATACACATGTGAATTAGTAAGCAATGAATTTTTCTATAAAATGTAAGTACTTTAACAGGTTGTGATGATGTTTTTTATGTTATATTTCCTTCAAAAGCTCTTAAAGAGAAGCTATTTGACAGACAACCTATCTGTGACATAAGGAAACTAAATGACTTGCCTGGAGTCACCGAGGAATTTTATTTTAACAAATCCCAAAAGATTTCCTGACTATGTTAATTTCTAGTCTGACTCTTTCTTGGTGGAAATGACTGTCTTTTATTCACCTTTATGATCTCCATATCAGATCCACTAGTCCTCCCTACCCCCAGAGATCATCAAGATTACGGCAAAGTGCTAATTATATTCAATAAACATTTGTAGGAAAGACAAGTTGTGAGGTACTCTGTAGAATACAAACTGAGTAAAATATTTCTTTCTGCTACCAAGGATAACCCCCATAGCATGGAAGGGGAAACTCAAGCTTGTAATCAAATGTGATTATTGTAAGTCAAGAAAAAAGGTCTTGAGTTCTGAGAGAAGTACATTACAAGTGAAATTCCACTGGAATGTTATAAAGAGGAACAATATAATCATCTCAATGACAGGATGGAGAAGTAACATTCAGGTCCAACCATAAAGGGGTGAGATGTAATTTCACAAAGAGAGATGGCTGAGAAAGGGCATTCCGTTTTAATAAAAGGCATTGTTGGGGAAGATTGAAGAGTCAAAGAAATACTAGACTAAACCTTGGAGAATAAAGAAGAAAGGGCTGGGACTTAGATATACAAGGCCTGCAATATCTTGCTAGGAAATCCTGAGATCATGGCATAGACAGTAAAAGCCTCTGAAGACTTCTATTTTGTTGAATTTACCTATTCAACAAAATATGCGAAGCCCTTAGGTTGGGCACAGTCAACTGGAGAGGAGAGTGAAAAAACTTGCTATGTACTGAGTGAAGGTTTCTACCATCCAAGTAGAGTGCACTGAAGAAGAGAGGCAGGAGATAGTTCCTATGCTGGATCTTAAGTGCCCCTAAAGATCCATTTGGTAAAACATTGGTCCTCAGCTTGGCACTGTTGAGAGGTTGTGCAAAGTTCAAGAAGTGAGGCTTAGGTCATAAAGGGCATGCCCTAAAGGGAATTGTGGGACACCAATACTTTCCTCTTTCCTCCCTCTCTCCTTCTTTCTTTCTTTCTTTCTTCCTTTCTTTTCCTACAGGAGCAGTTATACTCTACCATGATCTCCTGCCATGATGTACTTCCCTACCACAGGTGCTTCCCCAAGAGCAACAGGGTCAACCACCCATGGAAAGAAGCCTCCAAAATTGTGAGCCAAAATGCAAGTTTCATATTATAAACTGACTATTTCAGCTCTTTTGTTCAAGTGATAGAAAACCAACGGACACAGGAGACAAAGAGATGAATTATAAAATTCTCAAGCAAGTAAAAAGTAATGAAAACCTCAATTGAGGCAATAGTAAAAAGCAAAGAAAAGAAATGACATAGTGTCACTGAGACCTAGAGGGTTTGGCCACTGACTGCCTATAAGAAAAGAAGATTAAAAGGTCAGGGATGATTTTAAAATTTCAATCTTCTAGAGAGGAGAAAAAAGATATTATTACAGACAAATTGACTGAAGAAAGAGCAAGGGTGAAAAAATCTGAAGCTTTACAGTAAATGTAAAGGAAATTCTTTGGGTGCTGTATAGTAGAAATCCCACAGTCAAAAATGCACCTATGTAGAGATTTAATTATTGGAATCTGAAAATCTAAATTGTATAGTCCTACAAAACTTAATAAAAAATCAATACGTATCAATCCAAATGACTGATATGTGTATTAATAGAGTACAATCTTGTTCTTCAGAGGAAACCACACAATTTTAGGTAATATCATTCATTAGCATCAATGCCTGATTTAATGACAAGATCAAAACCTATGTAAGACACGTGACTAACTCACCCACATAAAAACCTTTGTCTTCAAAAGTGTTCTACCTGGTTTCTAGTTTATATATTGTCATTGGCTTCAAAGCAACTATGTGTCTGGTGAGCATTACATTTACACTTCATGGAATTTTCAAAAATTAAAATGTCTCAGCCAATAGGAAACTCCCCAAAATAGTTTGGATACACACTGTTCTAGAGAGTTCTATGAGAGCAGGGAGAAGCATTATAAGTCCTCTCAATGAGGAAATTCAAAGGACACACCTCAAGAATGAAGAATGCCAAACAAAGACCAATTCTAGAGAGAAATGATACAAAATAAAAAAAAAAAAACATGGATTCATGGTGAATTCAGGAGGTCTCACTAGTCATTCTGCAAAACAGTTGAATAAGAGGACAGAGAGAGAGATAGGGAGATAGGGAGAGAGAGAGAGAGAGAGAGAGAGAGAGAGAGAGAGAGAGAGAGAGAGAGAACCATAAGCTTGTATTTAGAGGACGAGGATGAGAGCTGTAGAGAAAACTACAAAGCAAGACCTCCAGCTCCTCTACACTGTGACTCTTCTCTGCCCCAATGGAAGTAAATCAAGGCCCAACACTGGACCCCGCAGGCCATGTCCAGCTGGCAGATGTGTTTAGTCTGGCACACACAGTTTTTGTCATCATCTTTTATTTTTGTTTTTACATTTCCTCCCATTGTTACGAAGGCAAGGCATTTGTGAAAGGCTTTGGAAAAGGCAAGAGCGGAAAGGGCAAACTATAATCCTACTCAGAAACGATCCTTGTTAACACCTAATTTTTATCCTAGACATTTGTTTCAATTTTTCTGTTTGGCTCTTCTAAGCAGGACATGCTATTTCCAGATGCCCTGTGTTGCCTGTTTCTCTCCTGCCTTACTATCTGGCCTACCTCGCATGTTGATACTACCTCCTGGTACTTTGGATCCTCAAGATAAAATCCTAAATGACGTATGATCCCTAAGGTTATATTGCCAAGCAAATAAAATATAAAAAAGAATAAAAGAGATGATAGTTAGTAGAAGAGCAAATATGACGATTACAATTAAATGATAGTACTTTAAACATCAATTAAATATTTTAAGTAAGAGGATTTATTAAATCACACCAAAATGCTAAAAATATTTAAATAATAAAAATACGAGCTAAGACACAAATAATTTAGCCTAAGAGAAGTAAAAATATAAGAAAGTAAAAAAATTAAAACAAAAGAAAAGATAAAGAATAAGAGCGAGGATAGAAAAGGTACAAAAAGTGGGATCAAAATAAAAACATAAAGTTAGACAGTCATGGAGACTAACAATTTGCTATTGTTAGTGTAAATCTAAAGTGTATCCCTCCAGTCTCGCGCGTGTTTGGAAGGTGATTGGACGTTGGGGTTGCTGCACTTATCAGTGGAATCATCCATTGATGACTTAGTGTGCTGTTGGGTGTGGCTTGATGGAGGGCTGGGTCCCTGAGGGCATGGCTGGCCGGGCATCTGCTTGTCTCCGGCTTCTCCTTTCCCTCTCTGCTTGGTAGTCACCCTGTGATGCACATCTTTCCTCCAGCATGCCCTTCTTCCGTTAACAGTTCTGCCTTGGAGCTAACTGACTTCACACGGACCGAGACTTCTGAAACTGAGAGGCAAGTAATGCTTTCCTCCTTTAAGTTGTGGGTCTCAGAAATTCTGTCTCAGTGATAGGAAAGTGACTGAGACACGGTCAAAAGTAAACAAAAGTGAAAAGTGATTAGAATTACACCTGAAGACAATTGTAAAGAAAATAAAACTAAGCATTTTGAAAATTAAAGAGAAAGAATAAAAGTACAAAAAAGAACAATGAAAACTCTGCAATGTGCCTTAAAATAATCTTGAGGCCAGAACTAAACCTCTGAAGAAAACTCTCAGGTCTCCATTTAATGAAAGAAAATGACCATTGGAACAGAATTGAGGATACTGAAACAAACCCAAAGACCCTTAGTCACCTGATCTTTGGCAAAGGGGCCAAAACAATCCACCGGAGAAAAGACAACATCTTCACCAAGTGCTTCTGGGAAAACTGGATCTCCACATGCAGGAGAATGAAACCAGACACCATCTGTCTCCACACACTAAAATCAGATCAAAAAGGATCAAAGAAGTGGTCATAAAAACAGAAATACTGAACCTACTAGAAGACAGGTAAAACCCTACAAGACAGGGACAGGAAAGAATTTTTTTTCTTATAAATCACCAACTGCACAAAAAAATCTCAGCAAGAATCAACTAATGGGACTACATTAAATTAAAAAGCTTTTGCACAGCAAACGAAACAATCAGCAAGGTGAAGAGACAACCCACAGAGCAAGGAAAGATATTCCCTAGTAACCCTCCAGACAAAGGATTAATATCTAGAATAAACAAGGAACTGGAAACATAAAACCCCCTAAAATAAATGAACCCACTACGAAGTGGTCACTGAAATGAAAAGAAACTTCACAGAAGCAGTACAAATGGCCAATAAGCATATGGAAATGTGTTCTTCACTTTTGGCCATAAGAGAAATGCAAATAAAAACAACATTGCGGTTTCACCTCACTCTAGTAAGAATGGCTTCCATCAAGAACTCAAAAAACAATTGTTGGCAAGGCTGTGGGAAAAAAGGAACTCTACTCCACCGCTGGTGGGAATGCAATCTGGTACAACCATGATGGAAAGCCGTCTGGAGGTTCCTCAGAAAGCTGAGGACAGAAATTCCATTTGATCTAGCTACAGCCCTCTTGGGCATGTTCCCAAAAGAAATAAAGTCATAGCAAAAAGACACATGCATATCCGTGTTTATAGCAGCACAATTCATAATAGCCCAATCCTGGGAACAACCTACCTGCCCTTCCAAGGAGGAACACTTAAAGAAGATGTGGTACCTACACACCATGGAACACTATGCTGCCATAAAGACAGATATGAAGCATTTGAACAAAAACAGGGCCACCTAGAGTCAATAATGCTCAGTGAAATGGACCAAGCACAAAAGACTGACTATAGATGGGTGTCCCTCTTAGGAAATACACAAAAATAATAACATAAAAAGGCCCTAAAATGAATGGCAGGATTGAAGGAGAGGCAAAGGTTAGATAGGAAAGGAGTGAACCTCTGAAAAAGGGGTGTACACAGACACTCACTAATTCCCCAAGCCCCATGGTTCTAATGTGTTACAGAATTTGGAATACATGTACTTACAAAAAGAAGTTAAATTTTATGTCATGTGAATTTTTTTACCATAATAAAATTATTTTTAAAAAAAAGAAAGAAAGAATGAATGAAAGAAAACTAACAGAAGGGAAACAGTAGCGGAGATCTGAACAAAACTGCCTCTGGCTTCTGTACATCCTGTCCCTGACAATCACACGCTTTTCAGCTAGTGCCTGAGGTGGGTGGTGCGTCTCCTCTGTAACGCAAACCTGTAGGGTGCCCTATGCTAGGCTTGAGCAAATGCTCTTCAGCTACGTGCACGCCAGTTGGGGCGGCTGCTTAGCACGGACTGGGGAGTTCGCGTGTAGCTGCGGCGCCTTTGTGATGCTGAAGCAGATGGAAACCCGACCGAGCATGTCTGGCCTCATGACGTCTGTGTGTTGGGAAGATCTGGGCCCAGAGTCTGGCCTTCACCTCCACAGGTCTAAAAGTCCTCAGCATCAGCTCAGTTGGCGTGAGTCACCCGAAGTCCCCGTGACAGCAAAGTTTGCCAGATGGACTCAGTGTACTTGTCTCATGGGCTCAGGGTTGTTTTCTGAGAATACCACCACACAGTCTAAACGCTAGACATTTCGCACTGATTCTATGTCTATAGATGGTGAAAAACCACTCGTGTTATGACATTACCTAGACATATTAAAACTAATTAGCTTCTAGCTTCATTGCTATTATTAGTAGTCACATTTTGGGGTTTTTGATGAGATTTGAGATTCACTTAACTCTCTTGATACTACTGGAGACTGTCATTGTGGCTCCCATTCTCCATGATGCACAGTATCGACCCCCTTCTTTCGACTCAAGAGAGAAATGGTGCAAATGGGGAAGCACATTTGTTGGCCCATTAATACTTTGAGATTTGAGTTGGGCCTTAGATCACACTATGCATCTTAGTAGTCAGATGAGAAGCACCTGGGAGAAGCCAAGTAGGACGAAAAGTGGCTAAGACTGCATCTCTAGAAGAATCGCAAGAGCTAAAATTCACCTTGAATTTTTTATCCATTTTTTTATAATACTTGCCTCATTCTCTTACCCTTAGGAGAACTAGATTACTGGGCAAGATAGTTTCTTGATATCACCATGAGGATTTTATACCTAATTCTGGATTAGGATCCTTATGGATTTTTCCTGGGCCTCTCAAATCATGTCATTGGAAGAGGGCCATCACAGAGACATTAGGAGTCCATCCATCCTTTACCACTCAACCATCTACCCACCCCAGATTTGGTCATTGATTTTTAGTGATTTTTTTTAGTGAGAAACAGTCTATATGTCAATATCAAGTGCCAGGATCTTAGAGATCAATTCTTGTAGGTTTAAATATAGCTGCAGCTAATGACTTATCGATTATTGCAGTGGAGGCCTCCCGAAAGCATTTTCTCACTCACTTGCCGGGGGAAGTCAGAAGAGGTCAGGCTGATTCAGGCTAGGGGAACTAGCAGTGCCCCAAATCTTCCTGCATTTCTCATATTTCTGGGAGAAAAGAAAAACTTCAGGTGGATTTCCTAAAACATATGACTGCAGTCCCTTGAAAATGATGGTGAAATGCCATGTTTGTGGAGCAACGTCCCCTCTTCCTTCAGCTCTGTACCTCTTTTCTCTTCCTTTTTCTAGAATTGGCTCTTTAGATCTGAAATTTAACAAAACATTGCTCGATGGCTTTCCCCACCAAATCCCCACCTATGACCACAGTAATAGTAATATTTCTCTTCCAATCATTCAAAAAAAATCATTCTCCCCTTCTAAATTGCCCCTATTATGTTTTAGGAATATAATGAAAGGTGAAAACATCAATAAATAATCCGTCCTCATTCCCAAGGACTTGGCCCATTTGGCCCACATCATTTCCCAGCTTAAAGCTTTATTTTCAAAGTCTGCAGACATTCACCCATCCAACTGTGCTTGACTCTCTCTCATGGTGCAGGGGAGGCTGAAGCGTCAAAGAGGAAAGCTGAAATTCTTCCAGATAGGCATCCAGGTTCAGATCAGAATCAATGCAAGCATACTTCCACCCTTTCCAGGTCAATCTAGTACCTCCTGCCCAGAAATGCCTTTAAGAAGTAGGAATTGGCTGAGAGGGTATCCAAGTGGTCAGAGCACTTGTGCAGCACGTGTGAGGTTCTATATTTATTTCCAAGACTACAAGAAAAAAAAAAGCAGACTTCCAGTCAAGATGGTGACTGTGTAACAGGGCTGTACAGTGTCTCCTCCTGGAACCACTTTAAAAGTTGAGAATATAATCAAAAACTGCCTGTTGAATGTAGCTAGGCCAGGAAGGAGTGCCACAGCAACTGAAAGGAGGCCAGGAGAATATCAGAAATCCTGAAGAAACATTGAAAGTGGAGGAAAAAACAGCATCCCAGGAAGCCATCCTAGGCCAAAACTGTAAACATCTGGGAGCTGCCAGTATCACAGACAGAGGAGAGCCGGCCTGGAGTCCAGAACCTCTGACCAAGATAGGAGAAAAAGGAGCACCCTAACAACTAAAAGAAGGCCATGGAAAGGTCAAAAATCCTGAAGACATATCAGAAGGGGAGGACAATAGCAGTCAACTGAGGGTAACCCTGAGCTACTGGCATCCCTGCACTGAGGAAAATATGGAGACTGGAACGTCAGACTGAGGTAAGCACAGATCCATCAGAAGTGGAAGCTTCTGACAGCAGCTAGTAGCCCGAGCCTCCAAAAACCAGCCTGTGGGTAATGCATACTACAAATGCACTATGAGATTCCCCTAGAAAAGTACTTCTGTAGCCTAGATCAGAAGCAGCACTTAGCAGCCATTAACAGGCAATGACATAAACAGGAGCCATTTTTTAAAAAAGAGCCCAAGACTGAATAGATTAGAGTAAAAGAAAGCTCAAAAGAGTGCATCAGATTTCTTTGAGTCACTCTTAAACAGTGCCTAGAAAAAAACTAGTACAAGAGCCAGTTGTGGAGAGGAGAGAAAGAGAAGAGAAAGGCCATCTGGGTGTAGTGGGAGCGCCTCTGAGGGTGGAGAGCACCACCCTCTGGGGAGGGAAACCAGGACAGGAGGGAGAGCTTTACTGAGGGGTTTGGGGGTGATCATGACATCTAAGAGGCCATCAGACTTTTAGGTCCTCCCTCACTGTCTACTCACACATCCAGCAAAAACTTGGAGGAATTTAGCCTCCCACCCCCGAACACACGCACTCAGACTCATTCAAAGAAACCTCTTAGTTAGGCCTTCAAGTGAAGTCCTTCAACGACAGAAACACGGGAAGAAGACAAGGCAATAAAACACCGACAGACATGCTTGAGGCCCCAGAAACTAATGTGGAGCTCATAGGGCAGGAAGTC
Source organism: Ctenodactylus gundi (assembly GCA_004027205.1). Lineage (NCBI taxonomy): Eukaryota > Metazoa > Chordata > Mammalia > Rodentia > Ctenodactylidae > Ctenodactylus > Ctenodactylus gundi. Next base: position 450,686 of record PVKB01000424.1, on the reverse strand, counting down.
AAAAAGCAAACAAATGTGTTGAACAACCAGTTCAAACAAGATATTCTCAAAGAAATGCAAGCACTGATCAGAAGGCTTAAAGAGAAACTTACTAAACAAATAGTGGTCCTAGTGGAGACAAAGCTTACTGAGCATATTGAAGCCACAAATAAAAAGTTGGCCGAGGTAAATAAGAAAATGCAAAATATGAAGGAATGTTTTAATAGAGGAGTGGAAATTTTAAAAAAGAAATCTAGATAAAATTCAGGATATAAAAATATATGTGATAGCAGGGAAGACAACTCAAATATTGTGAGGATAGAATTTCAGACCTTGAAGACAAGGCTGAGGAAGCAAATTCTATAATTAAGCATGACTCCAAAATTAGAAATGATACAATAGCTGATGGCTGATTCAAAGAAGACCAATCTCAGAATTATGGGTGTGGGAGAAAGCGTAGAAGACAGCACTGAAGGAAGGAAGAATTTATTCACTGAAATCATACAAGAAAATTTCCCAAATCTAGAAAAAGAAATTAATTTTCAGGTACAAAAAAAAAACCTATAGAATGCCAAATAATCTCAACCAGCAACAAGACTCACCACGACATATCATAATCAAACCCTCAGAAGTACAACATAAGAGAGAATATTAAAAGCAGCAACAGAAAAACAGGCATTATTTTACCAAGGCAAACCTATTCAAATTACTGCAGATTTCTCAATGCCAACTTTAAAGGCCAGGAGAGCCTGGAGCAAAATATTTCAAGCTTCAAAAGACAGAAAGTATCAACACAGGTTGCTGTATTCAACAAAATTATCCCTGAAAATTAAAGAAGTAAGAATTTTTCATTACCAAGAATCCCTAAAGTAATTTGCATCTACTAGCCCAACATTGCAGAAAATACTTGAAGATATCTTTGAGAGAGGCAGAGAGACAAGCAGTACCAAAAAAAAAAAAAAAAAAAAAAAAAAAAAAAAAAAAAAAAAAAAAAAAAAAAAAAAAAAAAAAAAAAAAAAAAAAAAAAAAAAAAAAAAAAAACATGGAGGAAAAGAAACATCTAAAGAGAAAGTATAATGAAAAAAAATTGGTATTTGAATCATTTGATTGGTATACTTCTAAAAGAGTACCAGCTTTTTCATAAAATCTATAAAATTTTCCCACAAAATTATTATTTGTAATAGCATATTACTTTGAAAAACATACTACATTCAACAGGGGGAACTGGTATAAAATCTTTTAAAAATATATGTGCATAAATTTATGGATGGATAGGTAGATAAAATGATAAGCCAAATTGCTAGTAATCAGTGAAATGTGAATAAATAATTTTTGAAAGTTAAAACATTCTGAAATAAGTATCCCATTATTATCCCACCTATTGCTTTAAGTGTAATATACTTATGTGAAATAGATTTAAATTTATTTGATGTGGAAATTCAATACAGACTTAAGTTTGTTTGTTGTAGTAATTCACTTACTCAGTCTTTGATGTAAGTTTTTCCTAAGAAAACTGATTGATATAATAACCTGAACGTGTTTTGAATGTACAAACATCTACCTTTCAGTACTCAGCTAAGAAATTTGAAATTTGACTTCTCTCTTTTTTTTTTCTCACATTTTCCAGCCTCATGAATTAGATTGATATTTTTCTTTTCTCATGTGGACTGGTGGGTGAGGCCATGTTAAAGAATCTCAACAAAGATATAGTAAGATATTTAAAAAAGAACTTTTGGCAAATATCTCAATAAAAGGCTCTGCTGCGCTCAGAGAAGAGCCATCAAGATATGGCCACTGCAACCTATTCTAGGGCTGGGAAGCTGGCTTAACAGTGGTGGTTTGAGTGAAATGAGTCAGATACAGCAGATTAAATATGTTAAATATTGCATGGTTTCTCTGATTTGGGAAACCCAGAATACAGGCATTCTATAGAACCAAATGGGTGTGAGAGAGAGTGGGAGTTGGGGATCTGAGGAGAGTGTGGGAGGGCCAAAAATGGGAAGGGACTGTAAAGTTGATGTGATATATATGTGCACACTCAGTTTCATTGTAAACATTATGTATCATATATATATTAATAAAAGTGGTGGGAAAAAATGAATATTTTTAAAAAGAGGAGTCAACCTTTCACCAGAGGAAAATAGCAGCCCTGTAGTACCTGCCATCACATTTTAATTTTCTTTGCCCACTTCACCTATTTCTATCCCCAGATCATATTCATAAATCTTTTTTTTTTCTATTACTGGTGTTACATCCTTATATCCAGACTATACATAATCCATTCCTTGCCTTTCAAAAAGTGACATTAAAAATGTCACAAGACAATCAATCAATAAGCATATTTTGAGAACCCATTCCATGCCCAAAGCAATAGCAGCTCTTGCTAATAAATTTACAATGGGTTTCAGGCAGGGTGACACAGAGTGCTATTTAACCCAGATAAATTGTGTTAGGTGCATGACATTGAACCCTCATTTTCAGATATGTCACTGTATACATGTGGCTAACATATAGCCTTGTGTGAATAGGTGTCTGTCACAGACAGACTTTAATGCAGTACTACAATTGAGATTCTGAGGCTCTCTGGGAAATATAATACAAAAATATTTGAAAAGGAATTATGGTCTAGATGGAAAATAACAAACGATTTATAGTTTATTTGCCAAGACATGTAGGAGGTAAATATAAAACAAAACTCTTGCAAGCTTAGCATTTTCCTTCTCCAAATATAATGCTGCTGACTACAGGCCAACAGCGCAGCTTTGCACAGCTCCTCACAGTAAAATTGGCTGAGAAAGTGATGATGCCATCGCTGTTCAGCATTTAGATGCGTCCTCAACACTTGCTAGTTTGTGGCCAGATATTGGTTCACTCAAACAACCTACAATCTGATTTATAACCCACTTGGCAAAGAGCTAGGCTGCTTAAGGACGGTACTCTTCGCCACCTTTTGCTTTTACATGTAACTAAAGATTGTATTTTAACTGTGCAATTCATCTTTCCTGTATGTGTGAAGCAACACATTAAAAACAAGTCCATCAATGCCATGAACTCCAGCATATTTCAGGTGCCTCGTTGGAAACTTCAGCCAGGCCCTGTGGTGCAGGCATGTAATTCCAGAACTCTGGGAGGCTGAGACAAGAGAATCACAAGCTGAAACTCAGCCTGAGAAATTTAATGACAAAGTGAGACCCTGTCTCAAAATGAAATGGACTGGGGATGTAGCTCAGTGTAAAGGCCTTACACTCTTTTCCTAGTAACGCACACACGCGTGCGCGCACACACACACACACACACACTCAAAAAATGATTGCAAGGCAAGTGGATCATCTTGAAAACATGCAGTTTGACTCTGTTAACATTTCCATAATGTGTGAAGACCCATGCAGTTCCCTGTGAATGGCTCCAAAGAGAACGTCAAGCAAGGGCTCCTCTTCCTGGTCCATTTAGGACTGAGGAAATAGTGCAGGTGACAAATGGATTCAGAGAATAGTAAGATTCAGAGAAAAATAAGACTTCTCCTGGTTGGAGACCAGGAAAGAAAGGCTTGAGTAAAGGAGGTGGCATTTGATTTGGAGCTGAAGAAAAGGTCACTTCAAGGATGTAACAAGGAGGAAGCCATGGAGGCTGTGCCTGAGGGCAGATGAGTTCTCTTCCTTGGCCTGTCTTCCTTTTCCGGTAATAGCTAACGTTGTTCAAATACTTACTATGTACCAGCCACTATCTCAAGTGTTTATGACATAGTGGAATCTGTTTTATTCTTTTTTAAAAATCCTATAAGATCAACCATTTTTTAAAATTCCATTTTTCAGATCAAAAAAACCAAGGCACAGAGAGGCTAAGCAGCTTACAGAGGGTTGCAGTGTGGGGCTGGAACACAAAGCCAAGCAAGCAACTTATGATTAAATTCTTAAGTAACCTTCCTCACCCCAGCCCTTGGGCCCCAGGAGCCAATACCTTGGGCCTCAGGTACAACCTCTGGCTGCTAAATCTGACTGATATTGAGCACATGCTCTCAGTTTGGCCTCTGCCTTGTATCTGGGAGCCAAGATTCCTGAAATTACATTCCATCTTACGTTATATTTTATATTATATCCAGTTCTGTGCAATTGTAAAACTGACATCTTTTTACTGTTTTTCTTATTAAAAGGCAATACTTACTATAGAATAATAAGATTACAGAAATAAACAGAAAGACAAAAATTAAAAACTTCTTTTATCCCATACCCCAGAGACCACCCATTCAGGATATCACTGACTCTTCCTCTAGGCCATCTTTGTGTGGGCACTTGGAGTGAACACACAGAAACACAAACTGTCCTTTTTCTTAGCATGACACAAACATATTCCTACACCATCAAGTCTTCATCTGTAATGTGGTTTTCAATGGCCTCTCGTTAGCTCCTAACAGGAAATGAGATGAGGCCAAGCATCGAGTACGATGGTGAAGGTGTGAGTTGTTGGGAGTTTGAGCAAGGAAGGAAAATCTGGGATTGACTGAACACAGGAAGGGTGGGAATGGAGGCAATTGCCTCAGAGAGGGGCTTCCACGTGTAATTTAGTCTACACAAGACAGAAGGGACATGGCTAATTTAACCCAATTTCAAGCTGCTGGTAAATGGGACCATCGGCTTAAATTTTGCAAGCAAGGAAGGATCTTACAGCTGCTGATATGGGGACATGGCTTCCAAAGACTAAAGAAAAGGGATAGGTGGGGCAGAGGTAGGTCATTGTGTTGGTCAGCTTGCCTGGCATTACAAAATACCAAAGGTTAAGTACTTTAAAAAGGAAAAGTTTATTTTGGCTCTTCTATTCAAAGGTTTCAGTCCACAGTCAGCTGGCTCCTTAGCTTTGAGGTCTGTAGAGATGCAGAAATGCCACGGTGGTGGAAAATACAGAGGAAAGCTGTTCACTTGGAGGCAGCTGAGAAGCAGAGAGAGTAAGAGACCAGAGAACCAGGAAGACCCTGGGAACAGCATAGATGCCCCCAATCCCTACTTCAGTGACTTGCCTCATCCAGTTAGGCCTCACCTCCCAGTAAGCCCATTGAGCTATCAGCAGAACCCATCTGATGAAGTCTCAGCCCTTAAAATCCATCAGTTCCCCAAACCCCATCAGCTGGCAATCAAACCTTCAGCATGGTGGGGCATAGGGGATATTGTGGTTTGGATCTGGAGTGTCCCCCAAAAGTCTCATGTATTTTAATGTTATGGATTGCCTGTGGAACCATGTGCTGTTGGTAGATTGGGGCCTAGTCTGGAGGGGAGGATTGCAGTTAAGTTAGGATTAAAGGCATGTAAGATAAGGATTAATGGTGTGTAGCCGCCACACCTTACACACCTGGATGCAAGAGGGGCTAATCACTGGGCGGAGACCTGCATCCTGCCTTCCTTGAGGACAAGGACTGGGACATGGAATAGACTCGACTAGTCTCAACTTGCCTTCTTCTTTGTGATGTCCGGAGAAGCTGCCTCCACCTCTCTCTCTCTGTCATGTACTTCAAACACTGCCGGCTGCCCCTGAATGGACTGTGACCTTCTGAAACTGTGAGCTAAAATAAACCTTTCCTCCCCTATACTTGTGGATGTCAGGTATGGAGTCACAACAATGAAAAAGAAACTAAGACAGGGTGAATTTTGAATCCCAGATACAAAAGCATTCAAAGAATGTGGAAGTAAGCTACAGGAAATCAGGATCCCAGGATGTTGGGAGAGAGGCAGGAGGACTCTGGATAGGTGCTCCAACCTTTCTGCTGGGTCTTCAGAGATATGATGATCATTGTTCCAACCCCACTGCCCACAAAGGCACACTTTTCATTATTCTTCCTGGGAGGATGCTGTGGTCTTGGGAGAGGAGGCGTAGAAAGCAGGTTTCAGAGTCTTAGAATGAAAAACAGATGGAGTCAGATGGGGCAGGAACTGGCATTCACCTGGTTCTCTTTGCCCACCCAGACTTGGCAATCTGTTGTATTTTGGGTCTGGAGTGTCTCCCAAAAGTCCGATGTACCTATGGACACTGTGTATTGTTGGAAGTTGGGGCCTGATTGCAAGTGGCAGATCCTCGAAGCTTGACCTGGACAGGTGTGTGCTGGTTCTGCTCTTCCTTCCTGATTTCGCTCTGTTCTACAATGCCATGAGGACCTCTGGCTCTGGGGCTGGCTTCATCCCTGCTCTACCATTTTCAGCCACCCACCTGTGAATACACTGTGACCTTCTGAGACTGTGAGCTAAAATAAATCTTCACTCCCTAAGTTGTGGACATCAGGTATTCTATCCCAGCAGTAACTAAGGCACAACCCAGCCTTTTTAGGATTCTCTTCTCCGGGGCCTTACATCCATGGCTAGGATACTGCACTGGTCCATGGACTTCTGTGTCTTAGGATCTCAGAACAGTCTTTCTACAATACCACAGGACACCTCCTATTCCCTCCCTGCACTGGGGTCTACTTGGGTTTGCTTTCGTGTCTTTCACTTTCAGATATCTGATTTTCTTCCAACACCTGTACCTGATTCTGTCCTTCACAAGGCAGAACTTAAGCAGAGGAACCCCAGCTATGTCCAAACACCTAGCAGAAAAGCAGCAGGCAAAGTACAAAGAGAAATTCAAGCAAGTCTCAGATGTGGAGACTGAGAAGGTGGGCTGAGCTGTGATGTGAAGTTGCCAAGGGCAACTTGCTGGCTCAAGAGACTGATGAAACTCAGAAGGCAATGAGGCATTCTAAACACAAGACTTAGATTTATTTAAAATGCTGTGGAGAATGGAGGTGAATAGATGGAGAGGCTGAGGCAGAGGTTAATTCTAGCAACTTTCTTACCATCAATAGGAAAGAAGTTTTCTGTAACTTACCGCCTATGCCCTGCCTTCAGAGGCTCTGGTTTTATTGATATGAAAGAGCTAGAATTTGTTTATTTAAAATGTTTTTGTCAACTTCAAAGACTCGATTAAAAATGGGCAATGGAAATAAATAGGCAGTTCTCAGAAGAACTTCTAATGGCCAGCAAATACATGAAAAGATACTCAACATCCTTAGCCATTAGAGAAATGCAAATTAAAACATCACTAAGATACCATCTAACCCCAAAGAGAACAGTGTATGTCAAGAACTTGAATTGCTATCAGTGCTGGCGAGGCTGTGGGGGAAAGAAACCCTCTTACACTGCTGGTGGGATTGTAAACTGGTACAACCAGAGTAGGAGGGTAGTATGGAAGTTCCTAAAAAGGCTGAAAATAAATGGTAAAGACATCAAAATACCCATCAAAAGACCAATGGATACGTAAGTTGTGGTATATGTACACAATGGAATACTACTGATCTATAAAAACAGATAGGTTTGGAGCTTTTGTAGGTAAGTGAATGCAACATGAGACCATCATGCTCAGCGAAGTGAGTCAGACACAGAAAGTTAATATCGAATGACTCCCATCATAGGAGAAAGCCAGCATGCAGTCATTTCACAGAACTAAATGAGGAGGGGATGGTGGGAGCTGGTGGGGAGGTGGAGGGCATGGGAGGGTCAAAAAGGAGACAGGAAGGGTTTGTGTTTTTGATGTAGTATCTGTGTGTACAAAATACCCAAGTCCAATGTAAATATCGTACATTGCACAATATATCAATAAAATGGAGGAAAAATTAAAAAAACTTTTTTGGTGTAGGAGATGGAAGCCAGGGCCTTAAGCATGCCAAGTACATGCTTTACCACTGGTCTACACCTTCATTTCCCCGAGAGAGGTATCCTTTAAATATTAGGATTATTTTAACTGGGGACAGAATATCTTAAAGAGAGGACATACTCCAAAAATGCAATGGTGTGCCGTTTCCATTCTTTCAATCCACAAAACACTATTTGCAGAATTATTCTCTGCCCTGTTTTTGTCTTAGATCCCCATTTTCTTCTTCCTGTTCTCTCACCTTTGCATCAGTTCCTGAATTTGAATCTGCCATTCTGACTTCCATTCCTCCCCCCTACCCCAGCATTCCACCCCACTCAGCTCCTGGTTGACCAAGCCAACACTTGGTCACTAACCTTGGTTTTGGCGCCAAAGCCTGCACTTGCTTTCCAGACTTGATACTTATCCATCAGTTTCCTGGTGCCAACACCAGCAAGCTTCCATCCCCAGACCAGTGGGGCAAAGGAAGACCAAGAGATCTGAAAGGCACTCTAGAAAGAGGGTGTTTGTTTGGGCCACTGAGTCAATGTGACAGGCTAGCAGTGTGAAATTACAATTGGAGGGGAAAAAAGTGATATTTGTTGTGGTTAGGATCTGGACTGTCCCCCAAAAGTCTCATGTATTTTAGTGTTATGAATTGTCTATGGAATCATGTAATGCTGGTGGATTGGGGTCTGGCCTGGAGGGGTGGATTGCAGTTGTTGGGATTAGAGGGGTGTAACTTAAGACTAAAGGCATGTGAGTTAAGACTAAAGGTGTGTAGTGCCCACACCTTCGATATCCAGATACAGGAGAGACAAAGACTGGGGCTTGGACTAGTCTCAACTAGCCTCACTTGCCTGTGTGTTTGTGATGTCCTGAGAAGCTGCCTCCACCTTTCTGCCTCTGCCATGTACTTCAATTGCTGCTGGGCACCCCTGAATGGGCTGTGACCATCTGAAACTGTAAGCTAAAATAAATCTCTCCTTTCCTAAATTTGTGCGTGTCAGGTATTGAGTACAGCAATGAAAAAAGTAACTGAGACAACATTCTATCAAACAATCAAGAATTCTTGTAGCTAATCAACAATTTCTGAGAATAGGATGACTATGCTGTACAGGAAGAAAAATACCTGCCAGGTCACATCTTCTCCTGTTGGAGGCCTGTGTTTTGGGTCACAGTGTAATCCTGCTGATTGACTAGGAGAGGAGGTGTAAGAAGGCAGAGCAAATAGCATGTCATAAGGAATAGATAAGAGAAAGATTGGTAAACCCCGAGTGGGAAGAAACAGAACTGCATGAGAGGGAGTGAAAAGTGAGCTGGGCTGTCCCCAGAGCCATAATTTGAACTGAATGAGCCTTTTTCTAATATATTATGTAGATTTTGCCTCCCAGTAGAAAACTAAATGATAGCAAATTAAGATGCGTGTGTGATTATTTTGTATATTTCCCCTATGTGTTCAATGGTTAAAATGGAATCATTTTAGAATTGGTGCATAAGACAGAGATGGCGTCATCTGGTGGGAACAGAGTCGTGCTTTTATTGGCCAGGCTCCCTAGCCTCTCTGAGGTGCTCTAGGGGGTCCGCAGATCCCCAAGGACCTCAGGCAGAAACTGAACAATGCTCCCTTCCCTTTAGTCCTTTTTTTTAAAATATAGGTATTCTCAGATAGAGATAAAACATTAGGCACATTCATACCAATGTATTCATGATTCTCGGATTTCCCCTTTCCTGGTGACAGGGGTTGGGAAAGGGGGAAGCAGAGCCTTGACTCTGAGGAGAGAGGGAAGAAGGGGAGGGGCTGAGTTGTACAGTTGGACTCACACTCCGAGCACAGTAGCCACCAGGCCTGTGTTAGTTAGCGTTCCCCTAACAACATCTAACACCTGCAATTTGTTTTGGCTCACCATTCCAGTGGATTTGGTTGATTGTTAGCAGATGTCAAGGCAGAAGTGGTATGGTAAAAGAAGAGCCTGGCAGAGGGAAGCTGCTCATGTCCTGGCAGCTCAAGTGCAGAGAGGGAAGGAGCCAGGGACAGAAACGCACCCTTGCAGGTCATGCCCTCAGCTGCCACCGCTTCTCACCAGGCCCCACCTCCAATCAGCATGGATGAATCCACTAACGAGTGCGGCTGCCCACGATCCAGCCACCTTCCAGAAGCCCCATCTTTGAGCACAAGCTGGAGAGACATTTTATATCTAAACCGTGACAAGGCCCAAGTAATTTGAGCATCCATCAATGAATGAGTGGGTATATACAATGTTTTACGTACATAAAATAAAAATTTAATAAATGTTTACTTATAAATTTAATCAACATATATAAAAAGTCAACAGAAGGGTACATTTTAAAAAAGACTGGGAAAGCTGTCCCTTACAGGTGACTTTCCCATCATGGTACATCAGGTGTAATTAGGCACCATCTTAACTGGCAGAGGTTCAATAAGCGGGAGGACAAAGGAATGCTGTTCAGTTTTTACAAAGAAGGAAAGCATTACAACAGCCTCAGCACTGGTGAATGTGAGGACATTACACCAAATCAAATAAGCCAGAAACACAAAACACTGCATGATCCCTCCCACCTGTATGAGTTACCATGAGTAGTCAAACTCAGACAAACAGGAAAGACAGTGGAAGTTGCGGGATTTGAGGGAAGAGGGAATGGGGAATTTGGTGTTTAATCGGTATGGAGGTTTTGTAGAGGATGACAAAAAATGGGAGAAAGGTTGCACTGCAAAGTGAATGTACTTAACAGTACTAACTATACAATTAAAAGGTTTAAATGGTACATGTTGTCCACACATATGTATATATGTGGTGTGTGTGTGTGTGTGTGTGTGTGTGTGTGTGTGTACACATACCTTATGATAATTTTTAAAGTTGAAGATAAAAAAATTCAAAATGTGAAACATGATAGTGGGAGTTATGGGGAATGAGGATGTGGGAGGGCCAAAAATGGGAAGGGATTGTAAAGTTGATACGATATATATTTGCACAAAATACTCAAGTTCATTTTAAACATTGTGTATCACATATATATATTAATACAAAAGGTGGGAAAAAATAAAATCCAAGAATAAATGTTTCCTATTTTAAAATTCTGCCACGAGAAGACTCCAACTAGAGTTAGTTTCTTTGAGTTGGTTTGGGCTTTGGTTTCTTGAGACATGGGAGTGAGGTGTTGCTGGGATTGCTTCTTATTCTGAATTTCCCGTTTCTACATCCTCGTTGGTAGGCATCAGGGTCTCTTTCACTGTTTGGGTCAGCAGCAGCAGCCCACCCAGTTACCATTTATTTAATATCTCCTATGACTAGAATATAATGTCTCCTGTGACACCTACCCAGCTGCCAGGAAGTCCCTGTCACAAGTTCCGGCAGCCTTGATGAGGTGGGTGCGGCTCTTTTCCGTCTTTACTGCTGGAGACACTGAGGCAAGGTAAGACTGCCAGGGTCGCAGAGCTGTTAGGTGGGGAAATCCTGTTTTGGGAGTACTTTTTCCCCTAGGATCAGTTTTGTAGTCTCACATCTTTCTTATTTACCTATTAAAAAACTTGGAAATATAAATAAATGTCTTCCTATGTCTTCTTGCTAGCAAAGGGAGAAGCAAAGCTTGTATGAGTCCCACTAATCCATGGCCCTCTGGGTGCACAGCTCCAGGCTAGCTAGCTTCCTGTGTGCTTTATCTTTGTTCTTTGCAGGTATTTAAACTTAGCACAAGAAAATATTCCTTGTAGCTAAGACACACACACACACACACACACACACACACACACACACGAAACATTAATAAACCTGTCATGGCTTGGATCTAAAATGTCCTCTAACAGGTTCCTGTGTTTTGAGGTGGAGTTTTTAGAAGGCACTTGGTTTGAGGGCTTCATCGGTGCTCAATCTATTGATGGATTCCTATTTTGATGACATTATTGAAAAATAATAGCACTTAGGAGGTGGGGCCCAGTTGAAGGGAATGGCTCGTGGGGCAGAGCCCAGGGGATTGTTCAGAGTCTTTTCTGACTCTCCTGCTCTGTCCTTCCTGGCTGCCATGAGATAAGCATCTTTTTTTCTGCCATGCTCATCTGCCATGATGCTCTGACTTGCCACGACACTAAAACTGTGGAGCCAGGCAACCTTGAGCTAGATTCTCTGAAACTGAGATAAATTTTCCTCCTTAAAGCTGATTTTTTTCTCAGGCATTTTGTCAGAGTGACAGCTAACACAAAATATGTAAAGATTCCTGTTATTACCAATGAGCTGGAAAGCAAGAATTTCTGAGCAGTTGGTCTTCTGTCATCCAATCATGCAAGCACACTATAGCAAGTAACCACAGTGTGATGTTTGGAGAGATTATGTCAACTTGAGGCAATCAAGAACCACGCCTAGATTAGGCAATTGGGAACCAGCCTAGATTAGAGCGTGAGTGATTTGTGGGCTGTAAAATGAGGGAAGAACCCCCACCCCGATGTGGAAGCCCCAACTGGGAACTCGAACTGTATATAAGGAAGGAAGAAGAAATATCATCACCGTTTCATCCTCTGGGGAAGCCCCTACCTTTGCAATTGTCTACAGATGCCAACTTGCTACACACCACAGATCTTCATCACAGATTTGCTCCAGTCTCGACTTGCACCTGTCTGCCCATCCCTGATCTTCCATCACTGATCTTCAGTTGCCTATCTTCAGTCTCTTGCCTTCACCGTTGTTCTTCGAATGACCACGATCAGCAGCAGACTCTCCGGTTGTCCGGCAGTCCCCAACGGGAGTTCTGCTTTGTGGCTGAGCAGCCATCGGACACTCCAGCTCTCACATGTGCAGGCCGCCATCGTGGACTATCGCTTTCCTCAGATTTGTAGGCCTTCCAAATAGATCCTTTTGTTATAATCTCCGTAAATTCTGCCTTTTGAGAAAAAACAAACTAATACGCACACCGGCTGTGACTACAAGGCTAAATTTACAGAGAAGTGGACTTCTCCCCCTCCTTCCTTCTCCATTCAATTCCATCCTTAGCTTCTATTCCAGTTGAACGTTTCTCTGCTCTGACTGTGCTTAGGTTACAGCGTGAACTCTAATCTTAAAAGATTTCACTGCCCACTTCTAACCTATGCTGGCTAAACTGGCACACATGTGACTGACCCATACTTACTAATTACTTATGTAATAGCCAGTCCCCTGACCATACATCTCTTTCATCTGGTCATGCAATAATGACCAGCTCTACCCACCAAGTGTACCGAACATTGTAGTAAGGATGGTGAGTTACTTAATCTGGTGGGGGAAATTTCAAGGCAGCCCAATGCTCACATGGATACTGCTTGCAGCTTTTAGCCAGCTCTACAGTGAAAAGCAGGAGAAAAGGGCAGAGCAAGAAGATGTAAATAGTTCATGGTTTGCCAGAATGAAAGAGACTGCTAAGTCAAGCAAAAAGCATAAGGTTGTTGAAGAGATTAACATTAAAAAGAAGTTAAGTACTCTGCATAAGGACTTGTAAAAGAGTACCTTTGGGCATCTCAGGAATCAGCAATACCATCTTTTTACCCATTCAAGGTGCAAGAAGAAAGAACTTTACTTTTAGAAAGAGATGCTCAGGCATCCTGCAGGGCAACCTAAGAAAGCGAATCCCCAAGTTCATCCACTTAAGGACTCAGAGGCCCCTGCAGCCATTGTTCAAGGAGATCAAACCACTGCCCAAGCCAATGTCAGATTTTGGCATCATCCACATGGTGCTGGTTTCACTGGCATACAGATTGCAAGGGTTGTGTCAGGTATTTCCATTTCAGCAATGAGAAAGTAACTGCTTCTGCCCATCCTTCTTTGACCTAACACTCATCCTTATTATTGTACTCAGGCCTTGCATACAGTAGATAAGGTCGACCCATGCTGCAGAGGACAGTCTCATTATTCAGCTGATCGATTTAGAATGTGAATCTTTACAAAAAATAATACTTTCAAAGACATCTATAGAATAGTGTTTAGACAAATATCTGGGCATTTTGTGTCCTAGTCAAGTTGACACAAAAATTAACCGTCACAGAATTTGAATTATTTCCCCCAAATGCAGCTGAATCTGTGCATTCTGCAGCTCCTTGCTGCTTTCTGTGAAGTTTATCCAGTCTATGCAAGCTGGTTGCTGCTGCTTGGCCAAGCCTGTGTACATCTATCCTGAATGCCAGGTACTATTCATTTCTTGTCAGCTATGTCTGCTACAGTCTTTGCCCCAGTAGCTTCAAATATCTCCAAAGCTGCAGACCCTCCAGCAGGCCACATGGCCCTCTGCCTCAGATCTCACACTTCTATAAGTTGTCTTTTTGCCTATAAATTGTGCAAGATATCCCCACCTTCCTAAATCTTATCCTAATCCTTGGAGCTAGGATGAGCACCAGAATATCTCTTTTTCTTGCTTTGACTTAAAAATGCTCCTTTTTCACAGTTTATCAAACTCTCCTGTATAAATATTCTCTCTTGGAAATCACTCAGGTACTTGATTTGAAAGGAATAACACAAGATAATCTTTGATCCCACGTGAAATAACATAAATTCAACCACGAGCAGAAAAAATGGATCCCTGATCTGCATGCAAATACTTAGATTCAGATAGTAGATAAATAGATGGATAGACAGATAGATAGCATACATGTATCAATGGAAGATTACATATTTATGTATACAGATATATTCATAAATGCCTACTAATAACGCAAAAAGGGAACTCCACCAAAAGCACTGCCCAGCTCATGATTTTTCCATTTGTTTCTTTTACTTTGACTCTGGCCCAATAAATTTGTGTTAACCTAGCCATAGCTTAACAATAATTCTCAGTGGAACATGCAATTTTATTACATTTTGGAAAGAATCTTCTTATAACTTTAACATTACCCTTTTAAAGAAATTTTGCAGAGGTCATGATGATGTAAAAAATTTTTAAATGCCCAACGTTTATTATTAATGTTAATATACACATTAAATTATACATTAAGGGGTTATGTTGGAAATTTTAAAAGTTTAAAAATTTAGTAACTAGCTGTGAATGACAGGAAAAATATGAAACAGTGCTTATCTTATGTTTTCACATTTTTCTATATCCACTACATTTTTAAATAAAACTACTTATGTTATAGGTTTTGTAATAATTTTCTGTAACTTGATACAATCATATGTGAAATAACATATTCCTGTAAATGAATGAACACAATGAAAATATGTTTAAATCAAAGGAACTTACTTGGCTTTTTGGAGATCTCATTAAATTAATCTTACTCAGTTCTTAATGAGGCTAAACTTGGAAAATCAGGCCCAAGAACATCTGTTGCACAGAAGAAGAATCTGTAATTCAAGACAAGAAGAAGAAAAAGTGGAGACAAATGTTACTGCTTTGTATTTGGCTGAAATACATGGTGCCTTTCAGATGCTGGGGAGAAGCAAAGATTGTGCAAGTCTGTCCTCATCCTCAATTTGCAGTGCCTTGGCTCGTGGCACAATCCATGCACTCAGCAGTAAGTGATAGCATGCCTAATTACTTGGGAGGCTCAGAGAATAGCCGCATGATCTTTATTAACAGAGGTGTTTGTGGCCCCTTGTGCTGCTTCCTTTGATGAGCTGATTATTGCTTTATTGGGACCAGCCTTTTCAGGACCATGGACAGCTCTAACACAGCAGGAGTGTCTCTCAGGCCTCCATTCTTCCATATTTAGAACTGTAAAGAAAAAACAGACCTGAAATATTAACTCTTCCCCCCCCCCATTTTATTGATACGTATAAGTGCAAAAATTAAACTTTACATTGATCTTGAGCATTTTGTGCACATACATATCTTGGCAAGGTTACAAGACCTTCTCCTCTCTCCTTTTGACCCTCCCCTTACCACCCCACCCACCCCACCCCCAGACCCCATTATTTTCTACTGTAAGTTCCTTGAGATAATTGTGATATGGGTTTCTCATATCAGAGAAACCATTCGATATTTCATCTTCTGCTTCTCTTGGGAATTTTCCCAAAAGAGTTAAAAACAACACATAACAGATACACATGTATGCCCATGCTCATAGCAGCACAACTAACAATAGCTAAAATGTGGAAGGCACCAAACTATCCACCAACAGACCAATGGATACACAAATTGTGGTATTTATACACAATGGAATACTATGCATCTATAAAGCCAGATAGGTTGGAGACTTTTGTAGGCAGAAGGAGGAAACTTGAGACCATCAGGCTCAGTGAAGTGAAAGATTAACTCTTCACGCTTCCCATTGACAGACAAGAGAAATGATGCTCAAAAAATTAAACTACATACAAAAAAACGTAAAAATGCAAAAAAGCAGTCTCTGTGATTTTAAATTTGTTCTACCTTTTAAGAGTACATGGAATTTGAAATCCAGGTTCCTCATTCTGTAAAATGGGTGTAAGAATGCCTCCCATGCACTTGTGAGCATTAAAGGTAAAGCAGTAAAATACTTAGCACAACTTGAAAAAGAGAGTTCCATAAGTGATACCTGATGATATGATCAACACTTACACCATACTGAGAAACAACTAAATACAAAAATCATGCAAACTGCTAGCACCCCCAAAGTAGGGATGCTACAAATTTCAGATAGCTCAGAGTCCTACCTTACTTTTTATAAGTCATGTATCAATAATTATTCTTTAGAACAAGAAGTTTCATAGATAATGGTGATATCTCTCTCCCCTCCTCAGATCATAAGAATTAAGTACAGACAAAAGCATGTAGGTATAGTCGGTTCCTTTGACTCAGGATTTGGCAACCATAACAAGCTAGACTTTTCTGCTTAATCTCAAAACCTTGTTATCTAACCTACTGGACTCCTCCACAACCTCTCCTCTATATCCACATTTCTCCCTTATGCATTATTAATACATATAATATTTATTATCTCTTCTTCCTTTTTTGCACCCTGCACATCGTGTAGGTTGTTTACTGAATGTATGTTTTGTGCCCAACTCCTCGTGAGAAGACAGACGCAGTTCCTGGCTTTGTGACGCTCCCATCTGAAGAAGATAGACATTAAATAGCAATTACCATAAAGTAGGAGTGTTATCACCTATAAAGATCCTCCTGTTCCACAGAAGTGAAAAAGTAACTCTTATGAGAGCTTATGGACTCTCATCTAAACGGAAGAAAGTGACATAGGAAAACATTACCATCATCACGCCTCAGTTGTTACCTCTGCACTGGATACATAAAGGCTTGAACCAGCATTTTAAACCTCCTAAAGTGAAATACAAGACGTTTCTTAGTGATATCACTTTTATTGCTTTTGGAAAAAAAATCAGAATGCAGTTTTTATGCATCCAATACAAAAAAGGAGAACTATTCTAGGAGCACTTTAAAATACACAACACAAAATCTACATCATGCCAATAATCACATTGGAATTCACACAAAGGAGTTTTAAAATTGAGATTATTGATAGGTGAGCCTGGAATGAGTTGCTGGGTATTATTGATTTTACATTTAATGTAGATTCTAAACATATACATTGTGTACGCTTTTTGACTTCTGAGCCCATTACTCTGTTTGGTGCATGAGCTTCACATCTAAGGCTTATTATACAGAGCCTACCTGATACTAATAAGGATTTCTCTTCATCCTTGAAGAACTTCGAGATTAACTCATTGACCCTCTTATTGTCAAAGATAATTTTTTTCCTTCTCATATCAAAGTCTTGAGGCTATGTGTTGCAGGATCCTTAGGGAAGCAGTGATAGAATTTAGGGTTTAAGTAGGCAAAACCCTCATCCTCATCTTTAGTAAAGATTTTTATGTTGTGCTCCTCCACTCTCTTTAACTCTTACACTTTCTCCTTTTTAAAAATTGCCAACATTAGACTTCAGCATTTTGAAGTCAAAGTATTTTTGTTGAGACAGAGTCTCGCTCTGATGAAATCTTAAGGAAGAAATCATCAGAGGAAAAATAAATGAAGCTGGGAAGAGAACATATTGACTCTGAAAGTAGACACTAACTTACATGATACCTAACTTTCTAGATTTGACACTATTTTGCTGCAAAAAATGATAGCAAGTACCGGACATTGAGAATTTTATCTACTAGGAATTACGCCAAGCAGAAAAATTTGTAATAAAAAAGACAAAGTCTTTGCCTCATGCAATTTATGAAATATTAGAAAGACAACCTTGAGATCCAGTGACATTGAAATGATATAGTAAACATGACAGATGGACTGATGACAAATTGTATAAAGAATATTTGCTCAAATCTGAATCAGATATGAAAGAGTTTCGATTGGCAGTGATATCTTGACTAAGTCTTATAAGGTTAATGGGAATTATGAAAGTGAAGTGAGGTGTCTGTATCTGTTTTCTGCAACTATAGCAAAATATCAGAGACTGGATATTTCATAAAGATAAGAGATTTGTTTGGCTCACCATTCTAAATGTCCAAAAGTATGGTGCTGGTGTCCTCACAAGGATACCCTGGCTGCATCACCACATGGCAAAGATGCAGACAGGGAATTGGCCATGCTCAGAAGGGAACAAGAGTTTGAGGTGCACTTGCTTTGTTGACGACTCACTCTCCCAAGAATTCCTTCACTCTGGGAAACCAGTAAGAATCCCTTCTAAAGGTACATCTATTTGCCTTCTACTAGGTCTACTTTTTAGGGTTATGCCACTTTAATAACACTACCTGGGGACCAGGTTTAATTCATGAATCTTTGGGAGACATACTCAAATCATATTTGTACCATAGCCAAGGAAAAGCATTACAGGCCAAAAGACAGTATGAATACCAGCAGGGAGGTTGGGCCTAGCATGGTGTGTGTGGTCTACAGGGGTGGTTAGAGACAGATTTAAGTTGGGGAAGCAGCAAATTGTTTACCTTTGGTACAACATAAAGATAAATGTAAAGAATGATAGGAACAAAATTTGGAATATGGATAGAAGCCAAGCCCCAGAGCTAAGCCATAAGTTTCCCACCAGTGGCACTCTATTATCTGTATTGTACACAGTTTGCAGAATGAAACTGCTTTTCCAAGTATATTTTTCATAAAATTTATTTCTCTCATCTGAGCCTCTAATGGTACCACAGTTTCTCATGATTCTAAATGAGGTAAGGATTCCCCTGCCTATCCAGTCATCTAGTCAGTGTATGAATATTGATGTCAAGCCCTGCACTAAGCAATAGAGAGTGAAGTCTAAGAAATTACCAAGATGCAGTCCTTAAGGAGCCTATGATGCCGTGGGGGAAGAAGCAAGAACAAACACCAAGGTTTCTCCAACTCTGGTATAAGAACTGATAAAAATGTGCTCGATGAGTTATGGGAATTTGTGCTGCCAAAATTAAGTATCATGTTCTGTAAATATTAAACAATAGGTATTTCCTTTTTCCCAGTTCTGGAGGCTGGAATTATAAGAGTGAAGTGTTCAGGGTGAGCTTCTTTTAAGACTTCTGTTCTTGGCTTGCAGGGAAAGGTTCTGTTAGTTTTTCCATCAGTATAAACTTTACAAAATAATCAATTTATATAGGGAAAAGGTTTGTTCTGGCTCACGATTTGGAGGTTTCGGTGTATTGTTGGCTCGCCTCATTGCTTTTGAGTCCATAGCAAGGGAGCAAACCTTCTCACCTTATTAAGAGAAAGCCAAAGAGAAAAAGGTTCCGGGTAGCCCTGCCCATTTCAAGTGAATGCCTCGATGATCCAATTCCCTCCAGGCTCTATCTTTTAATGGTCCTACCTCCTCTCAATAGCAACCCCCTGGGATCCGAGCCATCAACACATTTTTTTTTTTGTAGAAACTCAAGATTTAATACTGTAGCAGCATGACCTTGCCAAGTCCTCATGGGGCCTTTCCTCTGTGTACAAAAGCACTTCTGGTATCTCTGCTGTCCAGATTTTCTCTTTAGAATGCCAGCGAGTTTGGATTAGAACCCAACCCAGCTGCATCATTTCCATTTAACCATTTCTTTAAAAGACTTGTCTATAGTAGAATCGCATTTTGAAGAGCTAAGCATTAGGGTTTCAGTATATGAACATTGAAAGGAAAAAAAATCATCCCCTAGTAAGGAGTATTTCACAACCTGGTTGGAGCTGGAAGGCGAATGTGGATACAAATCCAAGAACAGATGCTGAAACTTACTTCTGGAAGCAAATAAGGACATTGCCAAAGGCTTTAAGTAGAGAAGTAGCAGGATGAGTTTTGTGTTTGTTGAAAATTGCACATGGAGTCTACAGAGGATATTTGTTTAAAAAAGAAAGATGAGAGTTTGAATGAAGGTAGTGGAGGAGGAAGTTATCCTTTCAAAGGTATTTAGAAAATAGAATATACTAGACTTGATCTCCTAGAGATATGGGGAGAGAATGAGGAAAACGAAGGAGTAAAATAAAAACAATTATTTTCCTCGATTCCCATAATTCTGAGGTTATTTCTCCTTGAATCATCTATCAGTCGTTGTAATGACTCGCTTTCTTTATTACTTTGTATTCTTCATGGCCTGTATGTTGCAGCTTAGTCACTTTATTTTCTAGGTCTGACATACTATTCTGAAGTTGTTTAAAGTGGTTGCTTATTATTACCTGTGTGTTTTTTATTTCCTGAATATCTGCATTCAATTTTTCTATATCTCTGTTGTGTTCGTCTCTAATTTCTTCTTTTGTCTTCATTATCTTCTGGTATATTTCTTCTCTGGTCTCCTCTAGTTGCTTTTCAAGGCTTGCTTTTTGCTTATCTTTTATTGGTGTAGCTTTTCTGCTGTCTATTAACAAAACAAAAGGCTTAAAGGACATGTTTAATGAAATAATGGAAGAAAATTTCCCAAATCTAAGAAGAGAAATGAACATGGAACTTTTGCAGGCATATACAACACCAAACAACTTTGATCAGAAGAGACCCTCATCACAACACATCATAATTAAAATTCTAGAAACCCAACACAAAGAGAAAATACTAAAAGTGGTAAGAGAAAAACAGAAAGTGACCTACAAAGATAAAACCGTCAGGATAATGGCAGATGTTTCAATCCAAACTCTAAAAGCAAGGAAATCATGGAGCAATATCATCCAAGCACTAAAAAAACATAGATGCCAGCCAAGACTGCTATATCCAGAAAAATTATCTTTTAACTTAAAGGGAGAACTTAAAACTTTCCATGGCAGAGACAGCTTAAAGGAATTTGCAGCCACTGAGCCAGTATTGCAGAAAATACTTAAAGGAAACTTGGACAGTGAAAGGGAGACCAGCGTCACCAATGACCCCAGAGAAGAAGCGAAAACAGCTAGAAGAGAATGAGCTGAGAAAAAAGTATGTTGATAATTAGTGAAATATGAGTAAATAAGATATGAAAGTTAAGGAATTCTGGAATAACTAAATATGCCTTCATGTCTGTCACTTTAAGTATATTTGTGTGGTATAGATTTGACTTCATTTAATGTAGCAATGTGATATAGTTTTAACTTTGTATTGTTGTAGCAATTCACTTATCAGGTCACTAATGAAAGTTTATCCTAAGGAAACTGATTGATGTAAAGATAACCTTGTGAATGTACAAATATGCACCTTCCAGTATTCAGCTAAGGCAATTGAATTTTATTTATTTATTATTTTTTCTTCTTTCCCAAATTAACTATCCCTTTGAACTACATGCTTATAATTATTTTCTAGTGTGAACTGGTGGGTAAGGCCAGGTTTAACAATAACAACAAAGATGTAGGAAAACATGGAAAAAAAACTTTTGGTGAACATCCCAATGAAGGGATTGGTTGGATTCAGAGAGGAGATATCAAGATTTGACTACTGCGAACCCATTAGAGGAATAGGAAGCTGGGGTAGAGTGGCAACTTGAGTGAAATGACTTAGGCGCGGAAGATTAATATGTTAAACACCGTATGGTTTCTCGGACTTGGAAAACCCAGAACACAGACATTCTTTGGAACCAAATGAAGTGATAGCCAGAGCCGGGGGAAGGGACAGGGAGAGGGCGGGAGGGTAGAAGATGGGAAGGGATTGTGAAGTCGATGTGATACATAGATGTACGAAACACCCAAATTCATTGTAAATACTATGTATTACATTTGTATATTAATAAAAATAGTGGGGGGGAAAACAATTATTTTTTCAACTTCCTTCTCAGTAGGCTCAAGAATAACTAAAACAAGAGGATCTCATGGTAATTATGCTGATTTTTAAAAGGCCAAATTAGTTGCATTGATGCACGCTAGTTCAGAACATGAGGTTTTTTCCCGTAGGTCTCTGCTAAAGCCTGTGTGTAAGTTACTTTCTGTCACTGAGACAAAATATCTCAGGATATCGACTTAAATGAGGCAATGATGGCTCATGGTTTCAGTGGTTCAGTCAACAGTCACTTGGCTCCATTGATGTGGCCCCATGGTGAGGAGGTGGTGGCTCAGCAAACCTGCTTAGCTCATGGCCACTGGGTAACACACACACAAACACACACACACACACACACACACACACACACACACACACAGAGAGAGAGAGAGAGAGAGAAAGAGAGAGAGAGAGAGAGAGAAAGAGAAAGTAGAGAGAGAAAAAAACAGAGAGAAACAGAGTCACACAGAGACATACACAAAGATAGAGAGGAAGGGGCAGGATAAAATATCACCTTCATAGTCACACTTCTGGTGATCTATCTCATTCAGACAGGCCCCAACTCCTAATAAGGTCATGAGCTATGAAGTCTCTGAGGAATTATTCCGTTGAGGAAGAGCTCTTATAATCCAATCATCCTTAACTCCAAAACATGAGGCATTTGAAGGACATTTTTAAATCTAACCCATAGCATCCCTCAAAAACATGAAGGAGTGCCTTACTTTCTTCTACTGGGCATCACCTCCTAAAGTTTTCTCACCTCACAGAAGGACCAACATCTGTGAACCAAACCTTCAGCACAAGAGTCTTTGGGTGACATGTCAGATCTAAACTATAACCACTTATTTTCCGGAATGATACTACTGGGAAGTGATAGAAACTTTAGGAGGCAGGTCCTAGTGGGAGGTCTTTAGGTCATTGGAGGGAATTTTGGGACCTTGGTCCTCTTTCACTCTTTTTTTTTCTGCCTGGCTTCATCATGCTTTCTTCTTTGACATGCTTCTTTCACTATAAGTCCAAAACAGTGGGCAAATTGATCACGGACCTTAATCTTTTCTTCGGTAAGTGAAACATATCATTTTTTAAAAATAATAATGGAAATCTGACTATCATAATGTAAAATATAATAAAAAAAGAAGAATGAAGTTTTGTTGGTATAATAGGCTGAAACTTGTCTTACCAAAAATCCATATTTTGAAATGTTTAAGCTCCCATACCTTGGAATATGATTGTGTTTTGACATGGGACCTCTATAGAGATTATTAAGGTAAAATAGGACCACTAGAATGGGACCTGATTCAACGTGACAGATGTCCTTATTAAAAGAAGAAATTCTGGCAAACAGGGTGTGTGGCCACGAGGAAAGGCCATGTGAGGACACAGTGAGTGGGAGCCAAAAAGGAGCTTCCGAGAACCAACATCTTGATATTAGGGCTCCAGTTTTCAAGATCAGTGCCTACTGTTCAAGCCCCCAGGCCACGGTACTTTCTCACGGTGGCCAGAGGAGACTGATACAATTAGTAAGCATACTTTGTAGATAGCTTAAATCTATTCCTTTAAGTATTCAACCTTTGAAAAGGTTACTCCATTTGGAAGGACACGGACACACACACACACACACACACACACACACACACACACACACACACCTTTTGTTTTCAGAGCTAGAGATCAAATCTAGGGCCTCACACATCTAGGCAAGTGCTTTGCTGTGGAGACACACCACTAGCCCCAGAAAGAATGTTTTTAAGCTGTATCTCTAAGCAGTAATGCAGCAAACCCTTTGTTGATTTCATCAGATTCTGTCTTGATTTTTTTAAGCTGTCACATGGCACTGCCAGGCCCTTAAAGAGTTGAAGAACAGTTACCTGCTCTCCCTGAGTGACACCCAGGTGCTCTGCCTGTTTGTTTTAAGGTTTTTTTTTTTTTGGGGGGGGGGGCGTTGCTTTGGTCCCTCCCCTGCATCTGGCTGCCACCACCTTCTTCTTGTCCTAGGTCTGCCTCTAGCAGCATACTTCTTCTTGTCCTAGGTCTGCCTCTAGCAGCATACTTCTTCTTGTCCTAGGTCTGCCTCTAGCTTCTGTTCTTTAGGTCACTTCTAAATGGGACTTGGATACCAGTTAGGCAAGTTTTCAGGGATTCCATTTGAAGGAGGAGTAAAAGACCTTGAAGGAAGGCTTGGTGAGCAAAGAACACGAATTTTTGTGCACAAATTTGGTGTCATCTCCTGAGAGAATAATTTAACTGCTTCCTGGATCGCCGAAGTACCGCTGACCATTGAGATGGTCATATGAGTTTCTGGCAGACAAATGAAACGTTGCCCTTGGCTGCACCCCTGACACACCTACTGTGGGTGTGAAGCTGCTTCCAGAGGACCAGATTGCGAGGTTCCTTATCGCGATTCACTGCTTCCCTCTGCCCCTCCGAGCCCGCAGTCCTGTAGCAGGTGCTGGCTGCGCACCGAGCTGCTGTCAGGGGCGCTGCTCTTCACACCTCCACAGTGTGACATTCTGCTCAATCTGTAACTCTTATGGAAGAAAGATGCAACTTGTCGTTCACATCTCTTTGAAGATCCAGAAAGATGTTCTCATTTGTTAGAACTTGTTCAGAACCTGTTCAGGGTCTCTAAGTGAGGCCATTTTTTTCAAGGTGAAAACAAAAGTATGGAAGACCAAAATTGAAGTTGGGCAAGTTGGCCCAGAAAAGGCCTTGGAATGTTTTCAAAACTGGCTGAGGCTCCCATGGGGCTGGGGCTAGGGGCATGTGGTATCTAAGGGAAAGATGCTCCATTTATTTATTTATTTATTTATTTATTTATTTATTTATTTTTATTTACTTATTTATTTTTGAGACAGAGTCTTACTATGTTGTCCAGGCGGGTCCAGAACTCGCTGTGTAGCCCAGGCCGGCCTTGAACTCTTAGCCATTCTCCTGCCTCAGCCTCCCAAGTCCTGGAATTACTTGAAGTGTACCACCATGCCCAGTTTGAATCTTAAAATGTTTAAGTGAAATGATTTCTCTTCTGTTTATGCAGAGCTGCACTGGGAGCCCGAGGAATGCCTGGTACCTCTAGCCTGTGTGCTGACCACAGTTTTGTGGATTTCCCAAGCAGCGATCTGGTAGCTCGGGGAAGAAGGATGTAGACTGATAATGCTCTCAGTTAACAACACTTCCGCTCTCAGAACCACAGGGCCTTCTATCCTGCATGGTTTCCCCTTATATTTTAAATCTAACATCTTTATCCTGTCGGTCCATATGGAGAAGAGAGGTCCAGAGGTTCAGGGCACATCATCACCCAGAAAAGCCACATAACTATTTAAAGCAGTATTTTTACTCAAAAGCACAGAAATTATAGCAGAGAAAGCTGGCAATCCACTTAGCACCTCTTCTTCACAAGTCTCCAGCCGTGCCCCTGAGGCCCCAGCCATACCCCTTCACATAGCACTGTCTTTGGGAATAATAAAATGGGCCTTTATGACCTTGAAATGGCCAATGAGCTTTCAGGATCCCCGAAAACAAGATGAGAAAGTTGGACTATTGAGGAATCTGTTTTTAGTCCATATATGCTCTGTAAATATTGAACACTCACTGAGTTCTAGGCTTTCCATTAAGTACTGTGAGAGGTTACTAAAATGAGTCAGACCAGGACTCAGCTTCAACTCACCTGCTGTTTAGAGTTTAGGAGGGAGGCCATGAAAATTGTACCTATGCCTATAGCACAGGATGGAACATGATTGGACACTATACCTAACACTAATTTGAAAGAGACCAAATTAATTACTTGGATAAAGAGGCTGAGTGGAAAACTACTAGGGTTCCAGAGCTTTAAAACCCCATCTAGACCTTCAGGCTGGATACCCCTGCAAGAAATGTCTGAATGCTTACACTTGTCACAGAGCTGATGATCCACCATGTCAGCTGACAGAACCCCAAGCAAACAGGATGGTTGCTGTTGTAAGTCAACATGGCTTGGGGTGAATTGTTATATCCCAGAGGATAACTGGAACTGGTGTTCTAGGAAAAACGGAAGGTAGGAGGTGAATGTTCAGACAGTCTTCTTGGGAAGGTCTCGTAGTTTAAGACTGAAACCCTGTTTTCCACTCCATGCCCACTCTGAAGGCACCAGAGGCACACATAATGGAGAGGCATGAGGCCTCTCTTCAAGCTTGTGATGGCAGGTAGTCATGTGTTGCCAGCAGTTTTCGGACAGTATGTTTTGTGTTTTCACATCCCATCATGTCTAGAAGATGCCTATCTCTGTGTGTACATGAGGTATTTATCACTTTGTTGTAAAATAGGCTTTGTGTTAGGTGATTTTGACCAAGTGTAGGCTAATGTGTTCTGGGAATGCTTAAGGAGGTTAAGATAAGTTATGATCTTTGATATGTTTGGTGTATTAGATGCATTTAGGGTTACGATATTTTTAACTCAGAGTGAGTTTATCAGGACATGATCCCTTTGCCAAAGAAGAGCACCTGCAGTCATGAGTGCCACTCAGGCAACCGGAGAAATTTTTTGTTTCTTAAAAATGAATTTTAGAGGGTGAGAGGAAAGAAACCTAGCTTGTAGGAAATACATACGGAAGTATTTAGAGGTTAAGAGCAAAATACATGGAACTAACACTAGAGTACTTTAGATAAAACATCTTTCTAATATAAAGCATAATATATAATTCAATCACTTATTGGAAAACAGATAATAAAGCAAATGGAACTAAACATCAGCAATAGGTGAGAAATGGTACTCATCCTTGAAATATCCTGTAGGTTTAAAATTCCATATATCCAAATTAAAAGTTACAAAAAATAAACGATGATATCGATTTCCCCAGTTCCCTTTTCGATAAAGAGCTACATTTTTCTAGTGCTTATCCATGGAGGAAAATGGTCCAGAAAAACCCTTCAACAACCCTGGGCTTCTGAGTTTCCACAGATAAAGAGGAAGCCACATGTTGGTCCCAGCCCCCTCCCTCTCAGCTACCTGACCTAAAAGCTGGCCCTCCCGTTAATAAGTCAGGCTAGGGAGTATAGTGTCAAAGAGGGACATGACCGTGAGCTCCAGACTTGGTGAATGTGGGTCTTCTTCCCTCCCTGGGGCCAGGTAATACAGCATTCATTCATGTGTGTGCATTTCATGGAATCCAACGCTTACTGGATGAATATTCCGGTCTTTTGTCTAGCACGACTCTCTCATATTTGCTAAGCGTACACATGCAAGACTCTAAGTTTTGTGCTGATTGCCTGTCCCTTCAACTTTGGCCCCAGAATGGCCACTGGGAAGAAGGGGAGGGGATGTTCCTAATGGCTATAGATTCTGTCTGTCCCCATAAATGAACAAGAAAACACCATCTTCCACTCTTCAGATGAAGAAACCCTGCCTTCATTTCTTTGCATACTCATATGATAGAATCATTTAGCATCATTAGTTTAAGGAAATTTCCTACATAACTATTGTGGTTTGGCTCTGGAGTGTCCCCCAAAAGTCTCATGCATTTTAATGTTATGGATTGTCTATGGACCCATGTGCTGTTGGTGGTTTGGGGTCTAGTCTGGAGGGGTGGATAACAGTTAAGTTAGGATTAAAGGCGTGTGAGTTAGGATTAATGGTGTGTAGTGGCCACACCTCCCGCACTTGGATCCAGGAGGGGCTGATCACTGGGATGAGACCTGGAAGGACGTATAAGCTGCTTCCTGCCTTCCTTGGAGGATGAGTCTCAACTTGCCTTGACTTGCCTTCCTGTTTGTGATGCCGTGAGAAGCTGCCTCCACCTCTGCCTCTGCCACTACTTCAAATGCTGCCAGCTGCCCCCGAATGGACTGTGACCTTCTGAAACTGTGAGCTGAAATAAACCTTTCCTCCCCTAAATTTGTGGATGTCGGGTATTGAGTCACAGCAACAAAAAGTAACTGAGACAATACCTTTTAACTCTTATTCTCATGACTGATAATTGCTCTAGATGGATTTTTCAACAGATGTAGTTGTGTTATTTAAAGGCCATCGTTTGGCTTGGTCTACAGATTGCTCAGTGTTTAGACAGGGGTTGTTATTATTGCTTATTTTCATTTTAAATATAAGACCTCCTTAGCTTGTATTTCATAGACCTTTATGGGAAGAGGGATTGTGTGAGCCCCTTGGTCTTGACCCACAGAGTCCTCAAACATTTTAATCTGAGGTTCTCAGCTTGTTTTTCTAAGTAGCAAAGACTTATCTGGCACAATCAGAGGCAGCCTTCCTTAATTGGAATCCCAGTCTTCTGACATCTCCCTGCGAGTGAGTGCTACTTTAAGAAAACAGCAGCTCAAAGGGAGGCTGCAGGCTACTGTGTGTATCTGAGAGACAGAGAGCATGTAAGAAGATATGGAAAGAGGAAGAGATGGTGAAAAGAAACAGATTTCCTGTATTGTCAAGTGTTCCAAGTGCTGAAGCATCTTTGGTCTAGGCAGGAGACAATCAGACAGCTCACAGACCTCACCTCGGATTTCCTTCTTACCCACCTCCTTTCCCCCTCTGGACCCTCTGTGGCTTTGCACTGCTGCTCCTGGAGAGGCCAGAAATGAGAAAGCAAAAGCAGATGGAAAAAAGGGTGAATGTTGAGAATAAAAAGCTAATTAGCCCTCCCTTACCCCATCGCACCCTGCAGGGTGAAAACCAGCTGGTTTCCTTTAACTTAACTAACCTCCCCAGCGAGCCTGGGACTACATTTCACTCAGCAAATCTGCCTGTGCATTCGCCAAAGCAGAGATGGAAAACCAGAATGGGGGAAAATATGAGGAAATCAACATTTTTGGAGTGGAGAACTCATGGGAGTAAAAAAGGAAACAAATTTTAAAATCTGCCCCCCCCCCCCAAAATAAAAATTTAAAATAGATCAGGCTACTAGAGTCGTGCCCTAAGAAATTTCCCTGGAGCAAAACTGATCTACGGTGAGGGGATAAGACAACAGACTAGAAATATCATTAAAAAGAAAAATGAACAGAAGAGAATGTTGTAGAGACTACCTGGCTAAAAATGTACTGCTCCGGGAAACAAATCACTATATATACCATCTGTTGAGCTGGGAAGTCAGCCTTAAACAAAAATGCCCACTGTTGTTTACATCTTAATTATTGTCTTTTATTGGACTATAAAATTTATTGAAATACAAATTTGTTTACTCAAATTTCTCTCTGCCATATGGCTCAATAATCGGACCCGTCTCATTACTTCATGGGGTCAGGATGAAGAATTATAATGTCCCACAGTAAGGTGTTTATCCAGATTTGTGATGTCCCTGGTACACTCACATAGAATCAACAATACTGCTTTGAGAACTGACCTCCAGGACTTAAAACACCTTTGAAAATTTCTCTTCAGAAATACCGTCCATCATTGCTCTTGAATCACGTAGGAGAGATGTATACTAACCTCAAAATACAGCAAAAGCCCTCCTCAGGTCTGGGGAAGAAAGAGTTATTTCTTCTGAGATTTACTTATTCCAGTCACAGAAAGATTTTACTATGCCATACTAAAATGACAGAAAAAAACACAACTACGCTTTCTTCCAAAATGGCATTTTTTGGTGAGATGAAGGATCCTTCTACCCTGTGAAGAGGAGGGAGCTTTTTATGACACTGGATGTTCCTTCCTTCCATGGTAGACATTCTCTCCTGGTCATCTGCGGGTAAGTTTGAAGCCTGGAGGGGCTTGCAGAAGTGAACAGTCCTATGTATTTTCTCTCACTTTTTAAATTTCATCTGTCCCATCCTATTGCTGCCTATGAATGGAGAAGGAAAGAGAATCCTAACAACTGTTGTAGGGAAGATCACAGTTCCTTTATGTGTGAACAGGGAGCAGGAAGTGGCCAAAGGCAGCTCAGGGAAGTGATCAGGGCTCAGAACGATCAAGCTCAGACCACACACCAAAGGCCTCCAGAGTTGCCTCAGAATTAGTCAGGGGATGTCATTTCCATTGCTATGTAGTTGTGACCTTTGAAGAGATTATGCCAACTTGAGGCAATAAGGAATCACGCCTGGATTGGGGTTTGGGAACCATGCCTAGATAAAGCAACTGGGAACCAGCCTGGATTAGGCCAGAGAATGAGGGAAGAACATCCACCAGGATACGGAAGGCCCAACGGGGAACATGAACTGTATAAAAGGAAGGAAGAAGAAAGATTGTTACAGCTTCTTCCTCTGGGAAAGTTCTCACCTTTCCAATTGCATATGGACGCAGACTTGATACACGCCACAGATCTTTAACACAGATTCACTCCAGTCTCGACTTGCACCTGTCTGCCTGTCACCGATCTTTAGTTGCAGATCTGCAGTCTCTGGTCTTCGTCATTGTTCTTCGAACAACAGATTTTCTACTTCACAGCTGAGCAGCCAGCAGCCAGCAGCCATCGAACTCTCGCATGAGCAGGCCACCATCTTGGACTATCTCTATCCTCAGATGTGTAAACCTTCCAAATAGAACCTTTTTGTTATAATTTCTGTAAATTCTGTTGAAAGAACCCAAACTAATACAGTAGGGTACCCCAGACTGGTACCACAGTTGGAAAAGACCGGCTTCTTCAATAAGCCAAGCAATCTAAAGTGAAAGTCAGTGAAAGGTTGGAGTGGGGCTTAACCCTTAGTTAGGGATTTAAAAAACAGAAGGCAAGAATATAGGCCAAGTCAATTCTAATTCTGAGGTAGAGTAACTGCCAGGGCTGCACAGGCACCAGTCCTGGCAGAGCAGCCCAGGGGGAGCCCTTGCATCCCAAAGCTCTGCCTCTCCTCTTCAGCCCTTAGCTGAGTACTCCCAGCAATGATGACAGTGACATCACTGACAGCAAACAAAGGTTGCTCCATCAGCTCTTAGCTCTTCAGTCTTGTCTCACATACCACTTTATTGTGAGGTAGGAATGTTGCGTGATGATGTCTGTCACAGAGAGAAAAATGATCAAAGCTAAGAAATTTATTTGACTTGTTGATATAGGCCATTCTCTCTGGAGTGAGATGGTATCTTAGCATCGTTTTGATTTGCATTTCTCTTATGGCTGGAGATGTTGAGCATCTTTTCATGTATCTATTGGCCATTTGTACTTCTTCGTGAGTGAACTGCCTCTTCATTTCATTTGCCCACTTTTCAATAGGATCCTTTATTTTGGCTGGCTTAATTTTCTTCAGCTCCCTGTGTATTCTAGTTATGAGTTTCTTATCTGAGGTGTTGGTGGTGAATATTTTTTCCCAGTCTGTTGGTTCTCTATTTACAATGTTGACAGTTTCCTTTGCTGTGCAAAAACTTTTTAATTTGACAAGATCCCATTTGTTGATAATGGGGATAATTTCTTTTGCTCTTGGTGTCTTGTCTAGAAAGTCTTTGCCTACCCCAATATCTTTTAGATATTTGCCTATTTTGTCTTCTAGAAGGTTTAGTGTTTCATTTTTCATGTCTAGGTCTTTAATCCATTTTGATTTGATTTTAGTGCATGGTGACAGGTGTGTGACTAGATTCATTCTTCTGCATGTGGATGTCCAGTTTTCCCAGCACCATTTGTTGAACAGGCTGTCCTTTATCCATTGTATGCATTTGACCCCTTTGTCAAAGATTAGGAAATTGAGGGTATTTGGGTTTGTTTCTGAATCCTCAATTCAGTTCCACTGGTCTATTTTTATGCCAGTACCAAATTGTCTTTAGAACTATGGCTTTATAGTACAGCCTGATGTCTGGGACTGTAATGCCTCCTGCTTTGGTCTTGTTGCTCAGGATTGCTTTGGCTATTCTTGGTCTCTTTAGGTTCCATATGAATTTAAGAATTGTTGTTTCAAGTTCTTTGAAGAAACTTGTAGGTATTTTGATAGGAATTGCATTGAATCTATATAGCAGTTTAGGTAGTATAGTCATTTTGACTATATTTATTTTGCCTATCCAAGAGCAGGGGATGCCTTCCCATTTTCTAATGTCTCCTGTAACTTCTTTCTTCAATATAGTGTAGTTTTCTTTATATAGGTCCTTCACTTCCTTGGTGAGGTATACTCCTAGGTATTTAATTTTTTGCTGAGCTATTGAGAATGGAATTGTTTTAGCCATCAGTGCTGGCGAGGCTGTGGGGAGAAAGAAACCATCCTGCACTGCTGGTGCGAGTGTAAATTCGTTCAACCACTCTGGCAAGCATTATGGAGAGCAGTCAAAAGACTAGAAATAAATATCCCCTTTGATCCAGCGACACCCCTCCTGGGAATATATCCCAAAGAGGCCAAAACAACATACAACAGAGATATATGTATACCCACGTTCATAGCAGCACAACTAACAATAGCTAGAACATGGAAGTCACCAAAATACCCATCAACAGACCAGTGGATACACAAATTGTGGTACTTATACACAATGGAATACTATGCATCTATAAGGTCCAACAGCATGGAGGCTTTTACAGGCAAATGGAAGAAACTTGAGAACATCATGCTTAGTGAAGTGAGTCAGAAGCAGAAAGTGAAACACCGAATGGTCTCTCTTGACATGAGAGACCTAGACCACAACTATCTCATGGAACTTTAGATGAAAGACAAAGTGAAAGAGGGGGGCAGGGTGGGCATGGAGGGAGGGAAGGAAAGGTAGGGGAGGGACAAAAAGAGAGCAGGAAAGCCCTTGTCACCGTGACAAGATGCGTGTGTGCACAAAACGCTCAACTCCATTGTAAACCTTACATTTTGCATTTGTACATATCAATAAAGTGGGGGAAAACAGCTAAGAAATTTAAATGATTTTCCTGAATCTCACAGCAATAAAGTCAAGATTTATATTAGAGTGTATAATTCCACATGGTGTTTTTTTTATTATGCCAAATTTTTATCTTAAAATCAGCCAAGAAACAAGAGAAGAGGACTCGTCATAAAGAAATGTCCAGTCACAGTGCAGATTCGTGTTTCCGCCTGCCAAGGACAGCATTTCCAAAGTGAGGTCATGTATTTCACAGTCTTCTGTTTATACTTTTGTATTTGAGAGGTTCAGGGTTGCCTAGAGACACCTAGCAGAAGAAATGAAAAACCAATATCACATTTTTTTAGGAATCCAAAACTTTAATTGGATTTATTACTCAGACAGAAATCTGGGTTTCAAAATTCTATTTTTATATGGCCTTTAGAAAGTTAGCTTCTCTTCCCTTTAACTAATAAAACTCATTTAATATGACTTTGTAATTCACAGGTGCCTCAGGGATGTCAATAATGTCAATACATCTTTCTACAAGACAACACTAGGCCCTGTGAGAAAGGGCATATACAATGTAATCCTCATCTTTGAGGGACTTATTGTATAGCTGAGATTGGTAGTACATATGCTCTTTGGTTTAGAATGGGTTAAGTCTCAATAGAACAATTGTATATTAAAATCGTCATAAGTTGGAAATGCATCTAATGCATATAGCCTACCTGGCATCCTAATTTAGATACAATGTAAACTGTAGAGTATGAGTTGTTTTCTCTCCCAATCAGTAGGAGCTGAAGGAAGCAAAAAGAAAGAGAGAGAAGAAGCTCCAGAGACCCAGTAGCCTCCTCAAGAGCCCATGTCCTAACGGTTTCTTCACCTCCTGATAGCATCACAGGCTGGCATGAACCTCTGAGAAACATTGAAGATATGATACACTAACCCAAACCATAATATCTGTATAATCACTAAAAGAAGAGCTAATAGATGAAGTTCAGAAAGAAAATGAAGGCTATTTACAGTGATCAGTATTGAAGCTGGTAGTGAGGCAGGAAGTAGGACTAGGGCTGAGCTAGAAATTAACCAGAATGAACAAGATGCTTTCTGGAGGGAGGGAATGTACCCAGGATCCCAGCAGCACCAAGCTTAGGGTACTGTTTGTAAGACTAATCAAGATGTATGGTTCTTGGTGCCAAGCAGGCAGATCTTGTGATCGGACAACTGCCTCTGTGTTCCACTTACAGGTGGGCACAACCAGTCAACACCTTTTGTTGTAACCATACTTGACATAACTGATGCCATGATGCCTGCTGCAGCCCAAGGCCCTGAGGCCCGGCTGCAGGCCCATCGATAGATAACTCACGCTCACACTGACCAGGTATTTACATTGTATATAATGGAGCTAACCCCAATGTGTGAGGGCATGGCCACTGCTCAGCAAGCTAGCTGGCCCTGAGTTGTGAGGGTATGATAACACTGAGCAGAAGAGACCCCACTCTGTGAGGCAGCCTGAAACAAATGGTAGCTCTGAGGTTCTCAAATAGGAAGGCCAGTGTCCTCAGCCTCGCAGGACTGCATCTGTGCTCTTTCACTGGTGCTGTCACTGGTGCCGTCACAGGGCTGCTGCTCCGCTGACGCTGGTGCCCTTGCCCTCCTGACACTCTACTGGACCTCTGCTGGACTTCCTCCAAGCCAGACTTCTGATCACGTACTCCATTTTGAACCTTGGGACTCCGGTGAGACTCCCTGTGGGGCTGAGGCCCCCTCTTCACAGAGCAGAACTCCTCCGGCTGGTCGAGGCTCTTTCCAGTTGGAGACTTGCCTTCCTTCCCTCGTTTGATGTGTTACGCGTGTGATATTGGTTTGAATTTGAATTAGTTAAGTGGATTGGTGATTTAAGTGTGCGTAATAAAATATTAAAAGACAGATAGATTGATGTGTCTTGATTCCAATGACTGGCCGTTGCTCACGACACTTTTCCAGTGGGTCAAGAGAACCAGCAGCTCTGAAAGCAGTCCTTTTCCCAAAGGGTACCAGCCATGGGGAATGTATTTTCTCTTTCAATAAATTCACACCACTGAAGCACCATTATAGACTTCTGGTTAGTCATTTGACGAGCCACTGCTGCTGCTGTAGACACTAGAAGCTTGGAAAAGAGCTGTAATCACTCTAAAACATGTCTGAGCAAATTCCTTGCTTGGGTCACCAAGGTCACCCACCCCCTCTCTTTCCCTGGTACTTAAGATCCAACCCAGGGTTTTCACACTGAGCTACATCCCCAGCCCATTTTTATTTTTATTTCAAGATAGGGTCTCTCTAAGTCAGTAAATTGCCCAAGGTAGGCTCACACTTGCAGTCTTCTAGTGTCTGCGCCACCAGGCCAGTCTCCTGGCTTCTTATCTCTAACACCAGAGATACCATTTATCCATGCATTAGCCCCTCAAAGTATATATATTTGTGTGTCCAACATAAGCTGGGGCCATCATAGCCTTTTTGTCACAAACTGGTGTCCAAAGAGATTCCTGCAAAGGAAAATGGGGACCTCACTTCCTTCTACTGACAGGATAAGTTGTAGTTGCACGACTTCTATACAGAAAGAATTTTCAAAGTGCATCAGTGAGAGGCATAAACACATTTGCTTGGCAGAATTTTTTAAGTACACACCCAGAATAAGCCCTCAAAAGAGAAGCAGACTATGGGCTGGAGTTGGGGGTTTTATGTGTTTTGGCGGTGTCTTCCAGATGACTGATCTAGGCCGGATGTTCCCACTGTCTCTTAGCTTACCCATCTGGGGCTATGTTAGAAGACAAATAATTTATATGTGTTTGAAATTGGAATTTTGCCTACCGTCGATGTTGCTGCTTTCTTTTTTTTTTTTTCTCCCCAGATTCCTGGGAAAAAGAAGTTTTATTTTTTCCCACCATTTTTGTCAACATACATATGTGTGATACATAATGTTTACAATGAACTTGAGTATTTTGTGTGCATATATATATTACATCAACATTACAATTCCTTTCCCTTCCCATTTTTGGCCCTCCCACATTCTCCCCATCCCCTTGTAACTTCCACTATCACCCCCATTTGGTTCTATAGAATGCTGGGTTTCTCAAATAACGAAAACTGTGCGCTATTTAACATATTTAATCTTTTGAGTCTGACTCACATCGCCACTCAAATCACAACTCTTTAACTCAGCTTCTCACCCCTAAAATGGGCCGCAGTGACCCTATCTTGATGCCTCTTCTCTGGATCCAGCAGAGCCCTTTTTTGGACTATTTGCTGAAAGTTCTTTTTCTCTGTATCTTATTATATCTTTGTTGAGATCTGGAACATAGCCTCACCCACCAGTCCACATAAGAAAAGAACTATCACAATGAAGTTTGTAAGGCTAGAAAATATGAGAAGGAAAAAGAGAAAAGATAAATTTTAAATTCTTTAGCTGAGTACTGAAAGGTAAATGTTTGTACATTTAAAAGATGTTCAGATTATCATTACATCAATCAGTTTTCTTAGGATAAACTTACATCAAAGACTGAATGAGCGAATTGCTACATTAAATGAACTTGAGTCTATATTGAATTGCTACATTAAATAAACAAATCTATATCACATAAGTATATTACACTTAAAGCAATAGATATAATGGCATAGTAATTTCAGAATTTTTTAACTTTCATAAATTATTTACCCACATTTCACTAATTACTAACATTTTCCCAGATTTCATTTATCATTTTACCTTTTATCCATCCATAAATTTACGTACACATATTTTTAAAGACTTACTGCCAGTTTCCCAGGTTGAATATAATTATTATGTTTTGCAA
This sequence comes from Ctenodactylus gundi, assembly GCA_004027205.1. Taxonomy (NCBI): domain Eukaryota; kingdom Metazoa; phylum Chordata; class Mammalia; order Rodentia; family Ctenodactylidae; genus Ctenodactylus; species Ctenodactylus gundi. The sequence goes on along the minus strand of PVKB01000424.1, from coordinate 414,482 downwards.
ACTAAAACACTATTAAAAATAATAATTAGGGGGAAGTTTCACAGATTTTATGAGACAGCTGGAACTATTTTAGAAGGATAACAATAAAAAGAATCAAATAACAATCTTTTGTTTCATTACACTTTCTCTTTAGATGTTTCCTTTCTTCCATGTGATTTTTTTGTTTTGTTTTTTGTTTTTTGTTTTTTTTTTTTTTTTTTTTTTTTTTTTTTTTTTTTTTTTTTTTTTTTTTTTTTTTTTTTTTTTTTTTTTTTTTTTGGTGCTGCTGGTCTTTCCCTCTTAAAGATTCCTTCAAGTATTTTCTGCAGTGCTGGGCTAGTGGTCACAAATTTCTTTAGGATTTCTTGGTCATGACAAATTTTTACTTCTCCTTCAATTTTCAGGGATAATTTTGCTAGAGGCAACAACCTGGGTTGACACTTGCTGTCTTTTAAAGCTTGGAAGATTTTGTTCCAGGCTCTCCTGACCTTTAAAGTTTGCACTGAGAAATTTGTGGTAATTTGAATGGGTTTGCCTTGGTAGAATAGTGCTTGTTTTTCTCTTGTTGCTTTTGATATTCTGTCTCAATATTTTATTTCTGAGGTTTTGATTGTGGTGTGTTGTGGCAAGTCTTGTTGCTGGTTGAGGCTATTTGGTGTTCTATAGGCTTCTAGTGTCTGAAAATTAATTTCTTTTACTAGATTTGGAAATTTTTCTTTTATTATTTCAGTGAATAAATTCTTTATACCTTTGGTCTTGTCTTCTGCTCTTTCTCCCAGATCCATAATTCTGAGATTGGTTCTCTTTGAATCATCCCTCACCTGTTGTATCTGGCTACTTTGCTCATTTCTAATTTTGTAGCCATATCTAATTGTAGCATTTGTTTCCTCAGCCTCGTCTTCAAGGTCTGAAATTCTGTCCTCACAGTGTTTGAGTTCCTTCAGCCTTGCCTTTAAGGTCTGAAATTCTGTTCTTGCAATGTTTGAGTTCACTTCCCTGCTTTCAAGTGAGTTTTTCATATCCTGAAAATCAGCTACATTTCTTTTCAAAATTTTCATTTCTCTATTAAAATAAATGCTTCTTCATATCTTGCATTTCCTTATTGACCTCAGACAACTTTTTATTTGTGGCTTCTATATATCTTCAGTGAGCTTTGTATCCATTAGGACCACTATTTGATTAATTAGTTCCTCTTTAAGCCCGCTGATCAATCCTTTCATTTCTTTGAGAATACCTTGTTTGAACTGGTTGTTTGACTTGTTTATTTGCTTTTTGACTTCCTTCCCTATGAGTCCCACTATTTCAGGGCCCATGACATTAGTTTCTGGGGTCTCAGGCATCTCTGTGGGTGTCCTGTTGCCTTGTCTTCCCATGTTTCTGTTGCTGCGCGATTTCATTTTAAAGGCCTAGCTAAAGGTTTCTTTGAATGAGTATGAGGGTGTGTGTGGGGGTGGGGGTGAAATTCCTCTGAGTTCTGTACTGGAAGTGGGCATGAGGGAGGACATAACAGTCCAATGACCTTTGAGGTATCATGGTCACCTCCAGCCCCTTCAACAAAACTCTCCCACCTGTCCTGGCCTCCCTCCCCTGAGGGTAGGGTTCTCCACCTCAGAGGTACTCCCACTACACTGTAGCCATTCAGGAAGTCAGTGGCCTTTCTCTCCTCTCTATAAATGTCTCTTGTGCCAGTTTCTTGGTAGAAACTGTTTAAGGATGACCCCCAAAAGCCGTGATGTGCTCTTCTAAGATTTCTTTTACTCTAAATAGTTTAGTCTTGGAATCTTTTTTTTTTTTTTTAATGGCTCCTGCTTGTATCATTGCCTGTACGACTGCTGAGCACTGCTTCTGATCTAGGCTCCAGAAGGCATTTTCTAGGGTGAGCTTGTGTTTGTAGTAAGCACTACCCACAGGCTGGGGCTTCCACCTGCTGTCAGTTTTCACTTCTCCCAGCTCTGTGCTTACCTCGGTCTGAGGTTCTGGGCTCTGGGCTTTCCTCCATCTGGGGATGCCGGCAGCTCCTTGACCTGGAGTGGCTTCCTGGATTGCTTCCAGTTATGTCTTTGTTATTTCTGACCTTCCTCCAGCCTCAGTTGGTGGGGCACTCTTTCCTCTGCTAACTTGATCAAAGGTTCCAGGCTACAGGCAGTCTTGCCACCATCTGTGGATGCTAGCAGATACCAACCATTCCCTGTCAGCCTGGGGTGTCTTCCTGGGATGCTGTGGACCCCTGATTCCAATGTTTCTTTGGTTTTTTATTTTCCCCTGGCCTCGATTCAATTGCTGGGACACTCTTCCCTGTCCTAGCTACATTTAACAGGTGTTTTTTTTTTTTAAAAACTATATTCTCAACTTTTTAAGTGGGACCACAAGGAGACATTGTGCAGCTTTTACTCAGCTGCCATCTTTACTGGAAGCCCCCGATGTTGCTGCTTTCTTGAGGATGGAGGTCTACAGGAGAAAATGTGATTTATAAGTAAAAAGCCTAGAACCTGACTTATAAACTATTGCATCTTTAAAACCCTTAGGAATTTTGGTGTGGGAGAGGTTTCCTGAAGGTAAAAAGGCTTGAGTAACTTTTATATCCTGGAGATTCTGGTTTCCTTAGCAAAATTTGAAACTGCAATTTTCCTTGTGTCTTTTCTACCTGTATTCATTTCTTCTATCCATGGGAGTTTGAGGCTACCTTATTGATTCAAGTTTCCTTCACAGCTCCTTCTGCACTCTGCCCTCTCTTTTTCCAATGACTGGCTTCCAGGACTCCATTCCCAGGATGTTTCTTCTTTGCATTGACCTTGGCTTGTTTCATATGGTTACTCAAATAATTCGCTCGAAGGAAATTTCCAGGGTTAGTTATCAGAGCTGTATTGTCCAAGCATAGAACCAGCTCGCTGGCCTGTCCCACCTCTTCCGGCTATCTGTGTTCATAGACCTCTAGATCATTCAGAAGTGCCCTTCCCAGTAGGGCACCTTATTACTGAAGAGTTAGACCCCGTCAACAATTCTCCCTCTCACCTATTCTCCTGTATGTGGACACTTTCTGCTTTAATGAGCAGCCACCTTCCAGCATAATTAATAGCCTCCATCTGACATTCTCTGGGAAAGCAGAAAGGTGCCTATTCTAGTGCTGTATGTTTTACATTAAAACAGTAGCCCCTTATCAGTGGTTTTCATGTTTCACTGATTCTATTACTCACAATTTATAAGTTTTAATTTCCGGCTGAACTTTCTGAATAATATGATGAATTTTTTTTTCTTTTTTTAAGTCCAGGTTGGTCCTAAACTCACTATGTAGCCTAGGCAGACCTTGAACACATGATGATCTCCCTGCCTCAGCCTCCTGAGAGCTGAGATTCCAGGTGTGTGCCGCTGTTCCCAGTTTATGTGGTGCTGGGGAATCAAACCTGAATCCTTCACTTGCTAGGTAAGTGCTCTAACCTCTGCGCTATTCCTCTAGCCTGCATGATGAAGTGGTGTGTTGTCCCATGCTGTCCTACCAAAGCATCCCTTTGTTCAGCATGTCCACTTGGTGTATGCCAACCACCTGTGAATCACTCCACAGCCATCTTCTTCATCAGATAAATTGTAACATCACAACACTTGCGTACAAATAACCCTTATTTTGATTAATAATAGCCCCAAACTGGAAAGGCAACGATGCCAACAACTCAGATATGACAAAGAGAAAATATAGAGCACTTCCTTTGAGTGAAAAAGTAAACATTCTCAAAAACAAGGACAGGAAAAAAAAAAGCCAAAGTTGCTGTGATCTTTGGTGTGAACAAGTCCTCTATTCCTTGGGGGGCTGAAACAAGAAGATTGCCATGAGTTCGAGGCCAGCCTGGACTATAGAGCAAGACCTTATCTCAAAAAAAGCTTATTTCTGCAATCATGAAGCAAGGTAAAGAAATTCATGCTAGTTTTGCTATCATGCCTCAATCAGGATTATGGCCACGACGTGTGTTAAGTGTTTAGTTAAGATAAAAAGAGCATTAAATTATATGATCCAGTCCCATTTGCAGTTTCAGGCACTTACTGGGAACCTTGGAACATACCTCTGTGGATAAGGAGGATGTTGTGTTTGTAAGTACCAGTACAGTGAAGGAAATGGCAGAGGAAGAATCGTAATCTATCCTTCTGTTAGGCAGGCAATTAAACATCAGCTGGCCTGAGGGACAAAGGGGCGGGGGTCCAAAATAACATGCTGAGTTCCTCTATGTATGACATATTTATAATAATATTTTAGGTCTCAGACCAGAGATGCTCAGCAACTCATAAGGAATTGTGGAGAGTATGTCTCTCAGAGGGAAATGAGGTCAGATAGAAGAAATAAAAATGGATAGAAGACAGAGAAGAATATGGCTTTGAAAGTATATTTTTGATAAATATGGAAGCATCAGAACACAGGATCAATTTTTAAAAACAAATTTTGAAAAGCCTTAAAGACAATAAGCATGCATCTAGGCTCTGGGCTTGCACTTTTCACCAGTCAATTGTGCTCCCTGCTACCATCCCCATCTTCAGGGAGCTGCTCAGCAAAGAGGACAACATACCTCAGCTCCAGACACATGGAAATAGTGTGCACTTCAGCATAGCCCCCCGGAGGGGCAAATTCTGTAGAGATAATGTGTGTTAAAACACCCCCAAATCTGTCTGCTCTAATGACCTGTGGTCACCATCACCTATGAATGGGCCATCATTCTTCCCCTAGAAAGGATCCTGGCTTTTCTTCTGCAAATTGGATTACCTGTTTCCACGGATTCACAGCTTTCACTGATCTCTACCCTCCAAATTCCTAGTGGGCTGCAAGGATGGCTATCTTTCCATCTCATGAGAGCCTGGATGCGCTTCAGTAACACTTCCCAGGGTGTCTGTCCTCACTTATCTCGGAAGCTCCAATTATGCCAGTTTCCAGCCTAGAATATCCCAGGCACTCTTGAACCGAATTTCCACAATGCTGCTTCCCACTTCATTTCTCCCTACAACTCTCAGTATTAGCTTGTCTATCAAAACAATCTGCAGCCAGAGGTTTTTCTCAACTGAAAAGTTTTAAAGATCATCTCTCGTAATATCTTATTTACAATGGAAGAAACTAACCCCCTGCAAAAAGTTACTTTGCAAGGACCTCCACTGTTTTTGCCCACTGTTTTTATTAATATACATATGCAATACATAGTGTTTACAATGAATTTGGGTATTTCATGCACATATATATCATATCAACTTTACAATCCCTTCCCATTTTTGACCCTCCCACCTCCTCCCTATCCCGTCCCCCAACTCCGGCTATCACTTCATGTGGTTCTATAGAATGTCTGTGTTCTGGGTTTTCCAAATCAGAGAAACTAGACAGTACTTAACATATTAATCTTCCACACCTAAATCATTTCACTTAAGTCACCACTGTAACTCAGCTTCCTATTCCTTGAATGGGTCACAGTAGTTAAATCTTGATGCCTCTTCTCTGAATCCAACTCCACTGTTTTCTATTTTAAGATTTTTTTTTGAGATAGGCTCTCATTCAGTAGTTCAGACTATACTAAAACTCAATTTATAGTCCAGGCTGATCTTAGACTCAAGGCAATCTTCTTGCCTCAGCCTCCCTAGTGTTGGGATTACAGGCGTGCACCACCACACCCAGATTTGTGTAATACTGGGAACTCAAACTCAGAGCCTTGTGCTTGGAAGGTGAGTGCTTTAACCACTGTGCCATTCCTCCAGCCCCAAGGACCCCCCTCTGTTGGGTGATGGATGTGGTCCTGTAGCCTCACGCTCTTGCTATGTCCCAGAGCAGAGCAGGCATCACTGCCTACAAACAGCACTTGGTGTGGATACCAATCTACAACTCTTTCTGCCTTCCTGATCATTTGGAATTAATGTCAGATTTTGAAATAGTACTAGTTGGGTGTGGTATTTCCACTCAACTGCAACTTGGCTGACCTCTCTGCAGCTTGGCTTTCCAGATCCCAGGAAACATCCCAAAGAAATTAGCAAAAAGGGTTTTTTGGGGGATTTTTTTGGTTGATTTTTCCTTTTTTGTTGTTGTTAAAACTTGATTTTATTAGTTTCCAAATCACTGCCATTCTATTTCAGGTTTAAAATTTTTCCAGGTTTTCTATTTTCAAGACAACACATGAAACCAAGGAGTCAGTGTTAGAACTAATCTAGACAACACATAGAAATATGAGGCTATGCTTGCAAACTTGCACAGAGATGCCTACAAAGATGAGTGCACACCACAGCCTGAACAGGGGATTTTCCATCTGCCTGGTAATTTAAGGTTGCATGGCTACATAGTTAACAGCTTACAGCTGCAAAGAGGAAGTTGAAGACAGACCCTAATTTCCCATCAAACACAGTTCCAGAAAGGTCTGTAATTTGTGATAACAGTATTGTTACTCTGACTTTTTCTTTATGTATCATCCTTCCTTTAGCATAAATCTTTGTAAAGGATTTCATGTTCCGAGTATCGCGTATCCAGTGGGATAGCCAAGAAAGAATTTTAAATTTGCCATTTAATTAGCTTCAATGTTGCCATTTTAAGCACATGTGTAACCTCAGCAGATAAACCTTATCACCAGATGCTTCTGAGACAATCTTAAAAATAAGCCAAAGTGTGAAGGAGATGCTTCAGGTGGTCTTTTGGGCCTGATAAATGGAACTATATAATCATTTCAATGTTTTTTTCAGAATAAAGTTTAATTGTATAATAGGCAGAAAGGTCACCTGAAATTTACCGGGCCATAGCAGGAAGTTGGCATTTAAGAAATATTCAAATGAAGTAATTTTACGGTTAGAACTTCTAACAGGAAAGATATTAACAGATTTCAAAATGCTTCCCTCCTCCTTCAAATTCCACGGTTATGCTCCGGCACAGCTGCTGGGATGACTCGGATTAAGTGACATGAATCGGGAGCCAGGGCCAGCAGAAGGTAATGACGCCACACCCTCTGGCAGCACGAGCCTGCAAGGGAGCTGAAGCCGCCCAGGATCAGTGCTGGGGTGTGGTGCAGATGGAGCCGCAGAGACGGCTCCTCACAGCTGCTGGGTAGGCTCCAGAGAGGTCACAGAACTCCTGAGAGTCAATGGCATGGCAAACACATAGGAACATGCCTGCATAACTTGTTCATGGGGAATAGTTCAGTGGTTAGAGTGCTTGTCTAGCAAGTGCATGGCCCTGGGTTTGGTTCCCAGCACCACATAAACTGAGTATGGTGGCATATGCCTGTAATCCCAGGACATGGGAGACTGAGGCAGTAGAATCCTGTGAGCTCAGTCTGGGCTACCCAGTTCAGGACCAGCCTGGACTATGGAATGACACCCTGTCTCAAAAACAAACAAACATCAAACACTAACTCATAATTCCAATCTTTTTCTAAGTTGCTGTCTAGGCAGGACTTGAACATGTGACCCTCCTGCCTTGGCCTCCCAAAGTGCTGGGATTATACGCCTGCACTTGGAGGCCCGGCTTCCAATCTGCCTTGAAAGAGGGAAACGCTAGAAATGATGAGGCCACGGAGGTCTATTATGCTTTGGATCTGGAATGTCCCCCAAAAGTCTTATGTATTTGAATGTTATAGATTGTCTATGGAACCATGTGCTGTCGGGAGATTGGGGTCTAGTCTGGAGGGGTGAATTACAGGTGTGTAAATTGGATTACAGGCATGTAGTGGGGGTTTACCACACCTTCCACACCTGCATCCAGGAGAGGCTGATCACTGGGAGGAGAACTGGAAGGATATATAAGCTGCTTCCTGCCTTCCCTGGGAGACTAGTCTCAACTCGCCTTTCTGTTTGTGATGCCATGAGACTCTGCCTCTGCCCAGGTACTTCCATGGCTACCGGCCTCCCCTGAATGGATTGTGACCTTCTGAAATTGTCAGCTAAAGTAGACCTGTCCTCCTAAATTTGTGGATGTCGGGCATTGAGTCACAGCCGTGAAAAAGTAACTAAGACAAGGAGCATGCAGAGAGCACACTCAGGGAAGCCCATGAGAAAAAAGTGTCTTTCCTACATCTTTTCAAAAATAATGTCAAGTCATCCTTAAAACAGTCCAAAGCCAATTAAGCTACTTTTTTTTCATCTTCAAAGCCCAAGAGTAGATAGATGTCTGCTTGTTATTTTTCTTTCTTTCTCTATTCATTAAATAAGGAGAGAAGGGGACCTCCTCCAGACGAAATAGTAGTACATCTGTCAACAGGGGGCTCCAGTTCAATGTTTATATTTTATAAGTCAAGGTCATTAAAACAAAACAATAGAACTCTTGTTTAACCTGCTTTTCAAACCAAGAACCAACAAGCCTCATTATAGGAAAATCACTATATAGAGGTTCAACAGTATGACAGTATTGGTTTCTATCAGATTCCCAGGGCTGCCAAAAAAAAAAAAAAAAAAGAAAGAAAGAAAAAGATCAGCAATAGCTACTTATAACTTGGAACCATGAAAATCTAGAATTTTACAGTTTTGAAGATTGGCAGTCCAAGATGAAGGCACCACAGGCCATGTACCCTCTGGTGTCTGCAAAGGAGAATCCATCTGAGTCTTCCTCCAGGCTCCTGGAAGACACTGGCCCCCGTGGTGCCCTCCGGGTATCTTCATGTGGTCGTCTGCTATGACTTCAAGTTTTCTATTTTTGTAAGGATCCCTGTCATATCAGGGTAGGGTCTGCCCTGACAACTCATTGTTTTCTGATTACCTTTGTAAAGACGGCATCTCCAAATCAAGTCGCGCTCCCAGGTACTAAGATTACACTTAAGGGGACACAGTTCACCTCCGTGGGGATTTTAGTGAAATGCAGGAGCGTAGTGTGAAAGTGCATGCTACTTTCTCTCGGGAAGCTGTGGCTCCCCAGATGGTGGGCCTGAATGTTTCCAGAAGGGCTGCAGAAGCATTTGGGGACTGAAACTCCATGGGACCAGGTTCATCCTAAGCACCCTTTCTCGTGGCCTTTAGACTCTACCTAAAGAGATTGCAGTTTGTCTTTCCAGGAATCCACCATCTTTTATTTTAAAAGAAAATTCAGAAGAAAACCGGGGTTCATTCAGTGTGTCACATTGAGCACCAATTCTTCAATTTCTTCTTCTTTACTAAAGCCTGCTAAGATGACAGTAAGGCAATAAAATTCTTTAAAAATCTGATTCCAATAATGTGACATCGTGGCAAAGAGAAGACTCTGGAAATGGTGAAAAGATCAGTAGTGTCTGGAGCTGGGAGCAGTGGAGGCTCATGGGTGGAGCACAGGAGACACTGGTTGTGAGTCCACGAGGGTGGACACAGGTCACCACGCGCCTGTCTCACCTTTCAGAGTCTGCAGCACCAGGAGTGAGCCTTTTGTACAGCATGGGCTCTAGGTGACCAGAATGCGACTCTGTGGCTCATTAGTTGCCACAAACCTACCACTCAGGGGAGGGACGTTGATAATGGCACAGGCTCTATACTGGGGCGGGATGGGGAATCTCTGCTCTTCCAGTTCAATATTTCTATGAACTCAAACCTACTCTAAAGACTAGCCTATTAATTTTTTGAAAAAAATGTTAATTAACCCTTAAAGACAGTGGGTATGAAAGGGGAAAATTGGGCTGGAGGAATGACATAGTGGTTAAAGCACTTGTCTAGCAAGTGCAAGGCTGTGTGCCATTCCCCAGCACCACAAAAAGCTGGGAATGATGGCACATGTCTATAATCCCAGCACTTGGAAGGCTGAGGCAGGAGGACTGCCAAGTCCAAGGCCAGCCTGGGCTCCATGGTGAGTTCAGGGCTGGTCTGGGGTACAGAGTGAGACCCTGTCTCAACTAAAAAGAAAGGGTGGGGGGTGGATTCTAAACAGTATCTCAGAGGCTCAAAGTAGAGTGGCAAGTAAGGGCAGGTGTGGGACACGGGATCTTAGATGCTGAGAGGGTGAGGACATGCTGCTGAGACAAGAAGCATACCAACAGGGGATGCAGAGGTCTGCCCTGAGGGCCCTGAGGACTATGCCTGGCACACGGGCACCGCTTCATGTGTGCCAGCTCTTTCACTCAGCTGGGACTGTGTCCCACTCTGAAGGACTTTTCTAGTCTGTTCCTCCTGGCAAGAAGCCTTCTACTGCAGCTCTGGGGGCTGAGGTAGGTGTGTTGGGGGGGGGCTATGCCCCGGGCTCCCCGGAGCTCTGACAGCCGGGTGGGCACAGGGGTGTGGAAGGGTCTCACCGATCCGTGGGCTGGGGTTTGCTTTCACTGTCCCCTTACTCACACCCAGCAGAATCAGATGTTCTCCTGAGGAATCTGTCTCAGGCTCTCCAGAAGGTAATGGGGGAAGGAAGCTGAGCGAGGGCTTACCATGATTGTCCTGCCCTCCCATCAGCTGCCTGCTGTCAGCCCCCTCCTAAGGAGGCCCCTCCACTCCCCATCTTGTTCTTCAGTGTGTGAATACATACATGTGCATTGTGTGCATGTCATAAACGCATTTCACATTTAGAGACTGGGGGTCCTGTCCCTGAGAGACAGCTCATGATTCTGAAATTCCGTATCCAGCACTCTTCATGCCTGCACACACACACACACACACACACACACACTTTTTAAAGGCAGGTACTTAGAGAAGTCTTGCCCCAGCCTTGCTCCCCTTGCATCCCACGCCCCTGACCCTTCACAAAATTACTTGGACAGGACTTTCTCCCACGGGCTGCTCTATTCCTCTTGCCTGCCTTTCTAGAAAGCGCAAGGGTTTTAGATTTCAATCCTCTGATACATTCGTGTCATTACATCGTGCCATCTGAACATTGGTTGAGATAGTTTTTTCATCTCTCTCCCATTTTCTTTCTTTGTGAGTTTGAGCTTAAAAAAAAAATTCTTAGCTAGACACAGTGGTTTACACCTGTAATCCCAGCACTCTGGGAGGCTAAAACAGGATTATCACAAGTTCAAGCCCAGCCTAGGCAACCTAGTGACTTAGTAAGACCCTGTCTTGAAACAAAAAATAATTTAAGGCTAGGAATGTAGCCCCAGGGTTCAATCTCCATTACTGTGACTAATAATAATACAGTAAAATAACTGCAAAATTTTGTACTGTCATTCTAAAGGCTTTGTGAAGAAATGGAGGAGAGGCCACTAGGACAGATGTCCTTTTAGCTCCTTAGTTCTCGCTCTGTAAAATAGGACTCGCTCAACACACAAAGCCCACTTGGAACAGGTTAGTAACTAAAGAGCCAACAAAAGCCAGACACAGACCATGAGGACACCCTGAAGCTCCCACACACCCCCTGCTGGAAGGGCCGCTCTCCTTCAGCGTGTTGACCTTCCACGGAAGGAGCTGCCCGAAGGGTGTGGGGGTCTCTGCGCTATGCTTGCAATTTCGTGTAAGCATAGCTTTATTTAAAAATCAAAAGTTCCAAAGTATGTAACTCATTAACTCTGCACTTAAATTTGACTTGATTTTTATACTCTTTATGAAAGTTAAAAGAAACTCTTAAGCCAGAAAAATCCTTTTGAAAGGCACAAGTTCCCTTTTTTGCTGTCAGTTTTGGAAAATATGTTCATCATACAGTTTGTAAGGAAAGTACAGAGACAAAAATGGATAATTTCCAATCTTAAAAAATGGTACCGTTAATAAAAATGCCTATGATGTGTTCATTATGATTATCTCCATTTTAACGATAAGAAACCATATGGACCTCACCCAGGGTCACACAGCTAGTGGCAGGGAGGTAGCCTTCATGCTCCATTCTGTACTCCAGCATTGTCACCAAATTGTGGCACTTGGAAAAGGGGAGTAAAAAAGTTCAAGATGTAGTATGCTTATGTGTTGATTCCCCAAGTCGAGTGTAATTATTATGTATCAGAAACACTAATAAAAATACTTACGGGAAAGATTGCGGCAGCTGTCACTTCCTCTAAGGTGCCTTGCCTTTCCACTCATCTAAAACTTCCACCTTTCCTTTTCCCACCTCTTTGCCTGTCTAATTTTTCTCCAGATTCATCATTGCTCTTTGTCACATTGTGTCCTTCTTTGTGTTTTCCTAATGTCCCCTCATATAGATTCCATGAAGGGATCTCCTCTGTGGGTATCTCTGATTCCTGGCACCCCCAAGTGCCTGACCATGGTAAGCACCTGATGAATAGAAGATTAAAAATAAGATTAATTTTTAAAACAAAGGGATGAATTTAGCCCTTGAGAGAAAAATAGCTGAATGGGAATGCTCTAGGTAGGGTACCTTCTCACTTAAAGTGGAAATGAAGACTGGAAAAAAACATCTATCTTTGCTGTCAATAATCTTTTCCAGAATTGTTGAGTATCAGAAAGCAATAAATGAACTCGGCATATTAAGAGGGAATTTTATGACTTAAAAATTAGTAACTAATAAATATAAGCATTATCATGAAAATTACATAATCTCTCAAAATCCAGCATCCTGAACCCAGATGTTGAGATCACCTCCAGTCTCTGTAGACAGTTGCTCCTGCGGTTATAACTGGAATGCTGCTGACTCTTAACCTGTGCTTAGCAGTTATCTTAGCTGATTGGGACAACACGTCCCTAAGGGTGGTTCCAGGGAGAGAGCATTTTAATTTTTAAGAAAAATCTTTTTACCTACTATGAAAAATGTACCTTTAGCTGAAGAAGCCCAAGGCTTGGCCCAAGGAAGCCAAGGAGGTCGCACTGCGAGAGTCCGCGGGCCAAAGCAACACAGAAAGTCGTAAGGAAATACGGAAAGTGCTTTAGAGGCAATTGGCCTTTCAAGCAGTACTCAGCATTGAAGCGATCCTTTCACATCCCAGTCCGAACACTGCCCGCCTCACTGTGGCAGAGAGAGGCAGGAGCATGGCCTTCGGAGCTCACACGTGACACAGGAGTCCAGCCCAAAGGCCCGAGTGTGGACCTTCTTGCCTCTGTTTTCTCATCTCTAACGTAGAGATAATACAGTACTTACCCGGCAGGGTAGGGGTAAGTATTAAATACACAAATCAGTGCTAATGCCTAATGAACACCGACTCTTATTGCCTCACCGGAACAGAAGCTTCCTGAAGGCAAAGACTGTTTTCTGTGTGGCATACGGTGGCACTGGCGCATGTTGAAAGTCAGAAAAACATTTGCAGTGTGAATGAATGAGAACGTCTAGCTTGGCACGGAGCCGGGCAGCAGCGAAGCAGAAGAGGCACCCGCACAGAAGCGATGAGGAAGTCACGGCTAGTGCCGCAGCTTAAGCGGTTATGAAGGAAGAACTCCGCCCGTGACTGGGGAATCCACCCCGATACAAAGACTTGGCACTCTGTGCTTCCTGGTGTGGCATTTGGAACAGTAGGTGATACACCAGAAAACCAGAACCAAGCCACACAGAGAGAAAGCGAGCACGCAGGGCCTTTCCTGGTCATGTCTACCAGTTTTCCAGTGAGAAGGCAATTCAATGTGAAGGGCAAAACAAGTTCATGAGGACACCGTGCAAGCCACGGCGACATCTTTTCTCCCTGTGTTTGTGTGCCGTCACCATCAGATTCCCCTCTGCCTTGCCCACTCAGCCTGAGTCTCTTCCTGGTTGTCTTAACGTGCACTTCCGGTGGGAAATTCTGCATCCCACTCAGCTGGTGCGGAGAGCAGCAGGAGTGCCAGAAACCACACCTGCATGCCTGCCTCCGCCCCCGTGCTGTAGCTGTGCGGCACCAACATCACAGGGTCACACTGAGTCATGCAAAGTCCTCTGCCGGTGAGTTTCTGTCATGTCAGATAGCTGCCTGCCTCTTAGGTGACTAGATATGTTTTGTTCAAAATTTATATTTTTCTGTTATGAAAATGTTAATATCTAACTGAAAATAGAAAAAATAAAAATATCATCCATGATTCTGTCCCTATTACGCAATTGCTGCTGTTTTGCCACATTTGGAATTAAACCAGGGCCTTTCTGCTGAGGTACCTGCGCAGCCCTCTCTTTATTTTTTATTTTGAGACAGGGTCTCAAGAAGTCCTTAAATTTCCCAAGCTGCACTCAAATTTGCAAATTTCCTGCCTCAACTCCCCGGAGTGCTGGAATTACAGGCATATGTTACCGTTCTGGCCTATTTTTGCAAATCTTATGGTAGGTTCTGTATTTCTAGAGTTGCACTAAAAACCTTTGACTTTATATCCTGAATTTTTTTCGGTGCATTTGACATTTTCTCATCCCTCGTCATGGCTGAATAACATCTTACAGGGAATTTATGCAGTGTACTTAACCATGACACTAGAAATAAATATTGAGCGAGTTTGCCGTTCTTTCGTGATCATGAGCTGTAGCTATAGTAAGTATAGTCACGAATGCAAAATTTCCAGAATTTAGTCGTATTTACTTTGGTAAATACCAGAGGCAGAATGACTTATGTGTTAAAGGAAGGGAGATCCTGGCCTTTTAACAAGGGAGCAACAGACTTAACTATTTATCAGTAACATCCATGTACCCATTTCCAAACAAACTCTAAAATAATTTTTGCTTTTAGATTTTTTTTTTCTTAAAGCAAGCATTCTCAAGAAAGCTAAGAACCACACAGAATGCAAAAAAAAAAAAAAAAAAAAAATTAGAAGTCAAACTTTTCGGCATCTTTTTCGAGCAGGTTGCCTCCTTGGTAAATGCAATGAGGGCATTATGTGCCCTTTTCTCTTTCAATTTGCCAGTATTTACGATCTGAGTTTCATGCTGAGTTGCAGAGGGCATAGAATGGGTAGATCCTAGGGGTTCTTCTCCTCGTTTGGCCCTGCCCTGCTCTATTACCGAAATCATGTAGGAGCTTAAGAAGGAGAGGGTGGGTGGGTGCTGGCGCTATGCCCACGGACACGTTAAAGGTCTGGCAGAGCGGCTCTTAACTGCCCTCCAACAGCAAATCCCTTAGAGCTGCCAGGAGGGCGAGCTCATCAGCCTCCCCTGCCCCAAGCTTTGGGTCGAAAGAGCTATGTGAATACTTACTCCCTTAATACCAGCACCGGAGATGGTTTGTGGAACACCCCGAGAACTTCACTAAATATTAATAGCTAACACATGCTCCGCAACCCAGGCTGAGGACACAGACACAGTTTGTTCCTCTAAGAATAAAGGCCAGCTGGACCTGGTGGCACAGGCCTGTAATCCCAGTACTCTGGGATGCTGAGGTGAAGAATCATAAGCTTGAGGCCAGCCTAGATGACAAAGCAAGTTAGCAAGACTCTGTCTCTGAAAGAAAGAAAGAAAGAAAGAAAGAAAGAAAGAAAGAAAGAAAGAAAGAAAGAAAGAGAGAAAGAAAGAAAGAGAGAAAGAAAGAAAGAGAGAAAGAAAGAAAGAGAAAAAGAAGGCTGAGGATATAACTCAGTATGAAGGCCTTGGCCTCAATTCCCAAAAGAGCACACACACACACACGCACACACACACACACACACGCACCGAATGGACCCTCTCCTGCTCACTTCTCCAGCCCAGCCGTTCACCCGTGTGTGTCCAGCACCACCCAACCTCGCAGGTCCTTTGACATGTTCCCTTTGCAAGTGTTTGTTTTAACAAGAAGAAAAAGCAATGCTTCCCAGTCACAGGGTTAGCTGGTGCTGAGCAATCCTCACTGGCGCCCAGCGGGTTGGACAGCACATGGGCACCTGCAAGCACCTGAAAACACAGAGCTGCCTCTTGACTTAGAGGCCATTTACAGAGTGGTCTGTGATCTTTGAAACCTTCCTGCCCTTTATGTCTCCAGTCTCTTGATTTAGAAGAAAAGAAATGTGAGAGGCAGGCAGGAGGCAGAGCCAGCAGTAAAACGAAGAATTGTCCCCTGCAGGCACCTCAATGCGGCAGGTAGGTACTTCCTGTCCTTCCTCGTGCTGCCCCGGACAAGGAGGCTGAGCCACGCAGTACTAAAGAGGATCCCAGCCAGTCCCATCAGGCTCCTGTCCTGCCCAGGGCTCCTTCTCCTTGGGCAAGAGGCTGCCCCTCCCCAGGTGAGCAGCTGCCCCAGGTGGCCACCCCTGCCACTGTGGGTCCACACTGCAGACAAGGAGCATCAGCCCATCCCCAAGTCTTGGCATATCATCCAGCAACAGGG
Organism: Ctenodactylus gundi; assembly: GCA_004027205.1. Lineage (NCBI taxonomy): Eukaryota > Metazoa > Chordata > Mammalia > Rodentia > Ctenodactylidae > Ctenodactylus > Ctenodactylus gundi. The sequence goes on along the minus strand of PVKB01000424.1, from coordinate 398,499 downwards.
TGGAGACAGGGTAGAAGTAAGAAAGAAAGTTAGAAAGGAAATAAGAAAAAGATCATAATTTTGAAATTATATTTCTGATAAAGGCTGAAGCTTCAGGACACAACCCTAGTTTTAAGAAGCAAATCCGAACAGCCTTAAAAAGAGTAAGAGAGCAACTAAGCTCTAGCCGGAGCCTTTCACCTGCAACTGTGCTTCCTCCTACCCCATATTTTACAGGCAGAGACGTCCTATTTTAGGGTCTGTTGTGGTTTGTATTTGGAGTGTCCCCCAAAAGCCTCATGTACCTGTGGATACTGTGCACTGTTGGGGGATGGAACCTAGCTGGAAGGGGCAGATGCTTGGGGCTTGACCTGGAGGAGTGGGTGCTGGTCTCATCTCTGTTCTGCCATGCTCCTGTGAGGATCTCTGTCCCTAGAGCACTGGCTCTGGCTCTGGTTCTAGCTGAAGGCCCACCATGTGATTCTACCATTTTCCAGCTGCCCACCCAGGCCTTCTGTACTCGTAATTTATATTAAGAAAGCACAGCAAAGATAATGACTTTTTGCTGCTACAAATGACTCATTGTCCTTCAAGCTTTTCACTGTCCCACACAGGGACCTCAATGAGGTGAAACCTTCTGAACTGTGAGCTAAAATAAAACTTTTCTTCTCTTAATTTGTGCCTGTCCCAACTATACCTTCACTCTTAAAACCTTATTCACAGCCATCAGCTACAGATGGGCAACATCCTTCCTCTTGGAAGGGACTATGACCTTTTATCTCAGAGTTGTTTCCCTGTTTCCACGGATTCATCAGTCATTTCACAGATGTCCACCCCATCTCTGGCTTTGGAGTGTGCCCCTATTTCCATCTCATGGAGGCCTGTTGTGTTTGGATCTGGAATGTTCCCCAAAAGCCTCATGTACCCATGGACAATGTGTATTATTGGGAGATGGGGCCTGGCTGAAAGGGATGATTATTTGAGGCTTGACCTGGAAGGGTGCCTCTGCCTTCCTTCCCTGACTTGACTCTGTTCTGCTGTGTGGTAAGGAGCTGTCTCTCTGGCTCAGGCCCCACCATGTGATTCCACCATTTCCTGCCACCTACCTACTCCTGAATAGACTGCGACCTTCTGAAATTGTGAGCTAAAATAAATCCTTCTTCCCTAAAGTTGTGGATTCAGGTAGCAATGAGAAAGTAACTGAGACAGGGCCCATACTCTATTTGAATGTGAAATCTTAGATTTTCACTCAGTAAATCTTTCTCATGCCCCTTACGTGAAAATTCCTTTACTATGATGAAAGTAAGTGAATCCACTTTGTGGGCAGGATGGACCTAAGACCATGTCAGTTTTGGGGACCACTTGGGTCCTGCCAAGTGACAAAATGGCTTCGGAATTTCAGGAGGCTGCTAGGGAGAAGCCCCACCATCGCCTTCATGTCATACATGCTGCGCCGATGGCAGCAGCTGCTTTTGTGGGTTCCTGATATTGGCTGCAATAAAATGCCTGCTTCTGCTGAGTTGGTGGGACAAATTAACACACAGGAAAGCAGAAGGGAGACTGTGGGGCAGCCTGGCTGAGTGGCCACTAAGGCTCCTGTGTGGGATAATAGGAACCCTGAAGGACGATGAGTCATTTGCAGCAGCAAAAATCATTATCTTTGCTGTGCCTTCTTAATACAAATTATGAGTGCAAACCAGAATAGGACAGTTTGAGAACCCAATGTGTAATTGTATTTCTCTTTTCTTTTTGTGTGTGTGTGTGTGTGTGTGTGTGTGTGTGTGTGTGTGTGTGTGGTACCAGAGATCAAATCCAGGACCTTTACAAGGAGATACTTCCCCAGCCCATTTTTAGCTTTGATTTTGAGACAGGTTCTGACTGAGTAACTGCGTTGCCCAAGCTGGGCTCTAACTTGTGGTTCTCTTGCCTCTGCCTCCCACGGCTAGGATTCCAGGCGCCAGCCACTGCCCCTGGCTGTTTCTTCCTTTCCCACACACTTATTTTATACTTTAGTCGCTAAAATGTGCATGTGTGTAAAGGGTGTTCTCTCAGATTTTACCAACATATAGAGTGCCACACATACTCATTTGGCCTCACGAAGGCCAGGAGCGAAGGATGGGGCATAGGATTAGCCTGCTCTGAAGATCGGAGTGTGGAAAGGGGAGAGAATTGACCCAATGTCACAGAGTCGGGTAGTAACTCAGCCGGAATTCCAGTCCAAGACTTTTGTTACTCAGGCTTCATGCTGATCGTTCGGCACCACCCTGAACATGCCAGGATGTGTTCTTCCCACGGTGTTGAGAGGTGGCTTGGCAAGGTAAGAGGTTGAACTAGAAAACTGAGTCCCCTTTCTGCTTCTAACACTCTATGCGACCTTGGGGAAGTCACTCAGCCCCACTGGGTTTGGGCAACATCAACCAGGAAGCTTATTTCATGGATCATAAGGCCTCAAACGCCTATTGAGCACTAACAGCCTGTGATTCTGTCGGCCTAATTGTTCATTGCCCTGTGGACTGACTTTTAGAGGCTGCAGTCCTATCAGCCACTCAGACCATTTGCCATAGAAAAAGCATCATTGCTGCAGGCTAGGACCCAACTGTGGGTCACAGTTAGTCTCATTATAATAACAGAGCAGCCACTTCTACACCTCTGTGTGGATTGTCTATCATACTGTCAGGATTGCTGGAAGAAGGTGGTGTTACATACAGATACCCCGGGGAGGCAGGGTAAAGGGATGTCCCTCCAGAGGGAACTCAACAAAAACCAAGGTAATTCACAGTCTGATAGCAGCCTGGGGGCCTCTGCCTGCTCTTGAGAGTCTGTTACAACCCACTGGGGCATTACCCCTAGCTGAGAGGAACCACAAGCCCTCTCTGCTGGACATGTTACCGACAGGCCAAGCTGGGCAGACAGATATGATTCCTCACTTCCAGAGGGCCTGGGGTCCAGCACCAGGCAAAACCTGAGCTGGCTGGAACTAACCTCTGTCTGCCCTGACCTCGTTGCACTCAGGCCTAGAAATAGCACCTGCGTTCCAGTAGGAGAAAGCAAATGTGTTCTAGCGTTTCCCCTTCTGACTTCAGGATACAAGTCTTCTGGAAAAATAATATCCTGGGTGGACATAGGTGGGTGAACGTGTGCAACTCTGACTGCCAGAGTAGCTCCTTTGGGGCTGTCTGTCCTCGCTCAGCTCCTGCCACCTGAGGAGAGTCTTGGCCTTCAAAGTCCAATGAATCCTGCAGCCCGTTAGGTTACTCACAGAATTTCTGGGCTATCGAGGGAGTGCTGAATTTAAAGCATCTTCTATTGGCTGCCAGCCACAGTTTCACACACTATTGGAATTCAATATTAGCAATGACTTCTTGGAGACAGGAAGTGTCTGAAATTGCCTTGTCTAGAAAAATGAGGGTCGATGGATTTCTTAATAAGAATGTTGAGTGAGGACTTCTGTGAATCCATGCTGACTGCAGCTGCATGGTAATTAAATTCAGTGTATTTGTTCTTAGTTTCCAGAGCCAAGACAGAACAACCTATAAAACAAAGGTTTTCTCGTGAGAGGCAGAACCGTAAGGCTGACTGGAGCCAGCTCTTGCTGGGAAATTAGCTGGTGGATCTCACCAATTAGCTCACTTTCTCCCAGGACAGACTTGATTCATACTGGTTATCTTGGAGGCAAGACATTAAACTGCTGCTAGGATTTGAACTTTAGGTCTCTAACATTATTGAAGAACCAAGATGAGGGTGTGGTTAGGCTTGCATTTGACAGTGTGAAGTGTCCATTATGCACAGGGGCAGGTGTATAAGACTTCAGACAGCCCCGTCCCTGCTCCCTCGGTTTATCCCGGAGGGAGCACTAGAGGGTGCGACTCATCACCTTGTTATGGCTGGATTTGAAATATCTCCCAAAATGTATGTAACAGTGGACACATCCAACTGGCAGACCATCATTTTCCTTTCTTTCTTTCTTTCTTTCTTTCTTCCTTTCTTTCTTTCTTCCTTCCTTTCTTTCTTTTCTTTCTTTCTTCCTTTCTATTTTTTATTTTCCTTTCTTTCATTCTTTCCTCTTAACTTTTTAATATTATAGTGAAAAATTATTAAATGGAAGTATTAGTACTTACATATGTATGAAACTACTTTATGTATTTTATATGTGGGTCAAGATGGTTCATCTTCACTCAAAAAAGGGGGACAAAAAGCCCATTAGACTACAGACTAGATATACCTACAATAGCTATAAAAGCTTGACCCCTGTGGATAATTTTTTGGAGAGTATTTAGGTCACAAAGCTCTACCTTCATCAAGTGGATTAATTTATTGGTGAGATTGTAATTTGAGGACATTATTAGGAGTTGATGGTGTGATCATTAATCGTGCTTTGTCGCTGTAACAAATCAAGACATGCCTATCAGATCAGTAGCCACATTTTGGGATGTGTCTGTGGATGATTGCTATGTAGGCCAGTGAGCTGGTGGAACAGCACTCTGGACGACCTCTAGTTCTTGCCATTGCCTCTGGACATCAATTGTCAGTGAAGAATTGCTACAGCTACTCTACAGTAAGCTTGCAAACTTTCAACCTTGGACTGGTGTTGTGCCCTTACTCGGAGGCCTCACCTTCTTGTCGAAGCAGACATTGAATTCTCCAATTTCCATTGTGCAGACAACCATTTTGAACCTCTCTACCTCTGACTCTATAAGGTAAACTAATAAGTCTCCTTACATAATTTTACATACATATTCTATTAGCTCTTTTTTTAAGAACACTAACTAATACAGATGGAAACAGGAGGTGAGGACTAGTGGGAGGGAGTAGATCATGAGGTTCTGGACCCAGAGACTGTACCTGACTGTCTCCTGGCTGTCTTCCCATTTGCTTTTCTTCCTGACTGCCGTGAGGTGAGTCACTTTCCTCACCACACTCGTCTGTCATGAAGCTTCTGCCTTGTCAGGGCTCTGGAAGCAATGGGGTCAGCTGATCATGGACTAAAACCTCTGAAACCACAAGCCAAAATGAACCTTTCCTTCTTAAAATTGTTTTTCTTGGGTATTTGGTCACAGTGACAAAAAAATTGACCTACACATTAAGGGTTTCCTGGGTGGCCCTGAAGATGAGGCTCTCAAAGGAAGAGGAGCGATGTACAAGGCTGTCCCAGAGGCTCTATGCATGATGAAGGCAAATGCGTCTGCATTCCAGGTGAAAGGAACAGTACCTGGAAAAGGCCTAAACATAGGAGAGTGCACGAAAGAAGTGGGTGCCAGGGAACGAAGTGTGAATCTGGGTGGGCTGACGTGACAGTGAGGGAGGAGGATGCTGACATGAGCAGGGGCTGTCCACTGGAGATCTTGAAAGTGGAATAGACTTGGCTCTAGAGCAGAATCTTTTGGTTTGGGCCTTACTGGCACCTGGGACTGGACAACTCTTTGTTGTGGGGCACGGTGGCAATCTGCTTTCCTACTACAGGAATTTCATCAGTATTTTTGGCTGTGAATTTGCTCCGAGAGGGTCTCTGGGACCTGTCCCACCGTCGGTGATATACTTTCTTTCTTTTTCAATAAACCTGTATCACTGTAACACTGAGGTGCTGTTTGATTGTTTTCCAAGGACTTGGCTGACTTATAAAGCTCTGCAACACTATCCATGTGGCCCAACTAATTTCTAATTCAGGTCACCAAGTACTTGTGAAACAGTTATAACTAGCTGGGTCCACATGACTTAACCAGTTCCTCACATGGGGCACTAAGAATTTGGGAAAGAGCCGTAACTCCACCCAAGTGGCCAGACCAATTTTTGCTTGGGTCACCAAGCACCTGGGAAGAGCTATAACTTGGACTGCATGATCTATCCAATTCTTTGGACCTAGAAAAGAGCCACAACTTCATGTGCAAGTCCTGTCCAGAGGCATCCAGGATCTAGAAAAACAAAAACAAAAACAAAATTCCCGGAACACTGTTTGGTAACAACAGGGCTCTGATAGCAGAAAACTCTCCTCTCAGAATTGCTACAGTCATTTTTCTTGCCAGTACTTCCTGTCTTGGGTGGAAGGATATGACTTTTGGTACAAGAACACACAAGTCACAGGAGACAGGAAAGTTTAAATGCTTTCCTTCTATGAGTATCTTTTATTTCGATTCGGTTGCAGTAGCATCTCTTGACTGATATAACCAGAATTGCCCACTGAGATATTCAGTTATTGAGATCTGTCAATAAGGGGGCTGGATCGGGGTGCTCTGGGAGCTGCATGTTGGTCGCCCACCAGGGCGTCAGGCTCCTCAACACTGATTGTGGGGTTGCTGCCAATGGTATGCTTGAGTTATTCAAAAAACAAACAAACAAACAAACAAACAAACAAACAAGGAAATCCAAGCTTTTGTGTAAAATCTCCCAATATTTGAGTATAGAAATAAATTCACATGTGTTTTAGACATGTATCAAACCAAATTTAATGGTCTTGGGGATCTTTTCTGCTCCAGGGCCTGTTTGTGATCTTCCCCAATGGGTGTTTTGATTTTAATACTTTTAAAAATAGATTGCTTCATTTTATTACTTAGTTTTTTTTTAAATTTTGCTTTTGCTTTAATTATTTGAGTTCTTCTGGGAAGCCAGGAATTGTGTTTTGTGCATTCTTCCAACCAGTCTATGGCTCTCTCTAGCCCCAGAATCTGCCCCTCCTCTTGCATCTTCATGGGCAGCTGAGTTCTCCCACCTCAGCATCTCCACCATGGTCTCTGTTAACCCTGCCCAAATCTTTTTCTCTGTCCTTCCTCACTCACTAGCTATCCTCAGCCTTCTGATTTTAGAATCCTGTTGTTCTTACTGCCAGGACCTGTGGCTGATGTAATTCCCAGCAGACCATGGAAAGCTATGGGGCTGTTTACAAGAACACAATATAAATAATATGCTGGTCAAAGGATGAGTACTGGTAAGACAGACAGGAAACCATCGGTACAACATAAGCAGAGTGCCTCCCTGGCCCCCTCCTCATCCAATTAAATGTATGCCATGTAATATGGCTTTGAGCCCTCAATTTAAAGGAGCCCTTCACAATTTCAGCATTTATCTGATAGGACTCACAAGTAGAAAGTGATAAAGTGAGATAAGGCGAGGGAGGGATTAACAGAAGCCTCACTTGCTGGCTGTGCCTATATGACTGCTTATTTTTGACTTCTCCTTGGCCTCTCACCCATTGAGATGCAGTCTGGAGGTTTCGAGGTAGCATGAAGCAGTGGGTAAATGCAGCCAACTTTAAGTTAGAACAGTTCATGTAGGAGTTTCACATCTTGCCCTTTGACCTGGGTAGCTGGGGAAAATGACTGGTCTCTGTAAGTATCAACATCTTTCCTCATAAGATTGACCTCACAGGGTAGTAGAAAGGATTAATGAAGCAAATGTCAGAAAGGCAGTAATGGCTCCTGACACAGGGATGCCCAATAAATGCAGGAGATTATCAGCCAATCAAACTCTGTAGCCAAGGAAGCTGTTAAATGTGAACAGTTAGAGCTAATGGGAACATCTTCCCATTCATGGTACACTTTAGGAATCGTTTTGTGTAGTACCTTGAAGAGACACACAATTCTAAATTGCCCTCTGTGTCATCACTGAAAGGTTTGAGTTACGCTCTGTCTAGTGATTCCAATATTCCCTTACCATTTCCACATTTGGGAAGTTCCTACATTACCTGGCTACAGCTCTTTGGTGCCCCTCCCATTTCTCATTTCTGGAAGACTGCAGAAAGAAGTGGGTGGCTCTGAAATCACATCCACAAATCCTATTCGCAGCCTGAAATTGCGGCCCCTACATCTTCAGGCTCAAACTTGTTCCTGCCTTTGCACTCCCTCCTTCTCCTTCTCTCTTTCCATTGATTCGGGCCAGCAGTTTTTGTTTTATGTATTGGTTCTCATGAGAAGCACATTCTCTCAATGTGTTAATTCATTTGATAGCATAACAAATGTCCTCTTAAAATCAGCACATCCCTTGCTGGGACCAGAAGGTCAAATATGCTGACCCAGAAGGGGAGCCCCAATAAAGCTAATACAGACTAAAAGAAAAAGGACATTGAACTTTCTTTTAGAAACCGTTGCTACATTAATATTTAGTTTGAGTCTTGATTTTACCTTAAAAGTTGAAGTATGCACTGTTCCTCCAGATAGCTTAGGCCTTAGCTTCTTATTCAGGGTTGAGTTTGTACCAATAGTCAGAAACCAAGATGATAGTCACTCACCTTCACTGTGACCCACAATGCCTTATCTAACTAGTACAATCGCTGGTGTCTTAGCTGGCATTGATAGAATGCAGTGCTTCCTCAAAATCCACCCAAGGATGGGCTCAGGACTCCACAGGTTCCAGCTTCTACTGAGCTCTGTATGGATACCATGCTGTGTGGGAAAGCCATAGGATCTACATAGAACTTCCACACGTCTTCCTGTACACTTGCAATCGTCTCTAGAAGGCTATCTAATCTAGGTCACCAAAACTGATTGCCTGACACAATGTTAATTACTATGAGAACAGCTGTTTTACTATGTTATTTAGAAAATAATGACAAGTTTTTCAAAATCCCTGTATGTCTTTAAAAGAGATGCCAATTTTGAAAAGGTCTAGAACTAGAAATTTAGGTCTCATCAATTAAAAACTATTTTTGATATACAATTGGCTGTATCCATAGATGCAGAACCCATGGCTATAGAGGCTCAGCTGTATTGACTATTGACCAGTGCTTCACAAAGATCAGCATTTAATTTCTCAAAACAAGTCTATGAAATGGAAACTTTTGTCATTATCACTTTTATGATGAGGGACTGTGAAGAGGAAAGCTTGAGCTGAAACTGGAGCCCCACTGCCCAGGGGCATATAGTGAGGGGTGCATGGTTAAAGAGACCACCTCTCTGCACCAGCTCCTTAGACAGAGAACAGGCCCCAGAGGACTGGTGTCATCTGATCAGCACCCTGCTGTGCCAAGAGGCAGTGCACTCTCTGGTAAGGAGGCCTTAAGAGAAGGCCCAGGTCTGAGCAGCCCAGTAAGGACGTGGCAGGATATCTGAGGAACAGGGGAAAAGAGTACCTTCAGTGTGGGGCTGAACATGCTGAGGGCCCGCTGCACAAATGAGCTCAATGCTTCCAAGAAACCTCTAGAAGCCTAGTTCGGTTGCAGCTGAGTGAAGTGGGGAGGGAGGCGATGGGAGAAGAGAAATTGCCTCTCGTGGGCCTCAATAAAGGTTTCTGATTTCAATCCGAGTGTGTTAGCCAGCTGGTTGGGAGTTACACCGTAGGCTGGCATTTCAAAAAGGCAATTCCAACTGCTATGTGAAGATTTGGGGACGAGAACAAAGAGCCAGTCCAAGGCACTGTCACTAGCAGGCAAGTAATGATAGGGCTTGGACCAGCTAGAGAGTCACTGTCAGTCAGGATCTGATTGGATTATAGACCTGGCAGAGTATACTGATGAGACTCAATATGAGAGGTGAGGAACAAAGTTGTCAAGGGGGATTCCCAGGGTTGGAGCCGAACACATTGTGAATAACGGTGACAATCTGGGTGTGTTCTGTCCCCCAAAAGTTCAGGTACCAGACTTGTGACAGTGTTGCATGAGAGGGACATCGAAGGGATGAGACCTAGGGGAAGGTAGGTAGGTTCCAGGGCCATGGTCCACAGAAGGCACTAATGTCATTCTTGTGGGACCCAGGTTAGTTCCCATGAGACTGAGCTGCTACAAGAGAGTGAAGACCCTGAATCTCTCTGGTTTTCTGTCTCACAATGTGATCAGTCTGTACACACCACTGCCAGAGACCAAACTGCTGTGGCTGCCTTATTTGAGCTTTCTGCCTCCACAGCTAGGAGCTAATTCTGCAACAGTGAATTTTTATTTCCAAAGTATCCAGCTTCAGATATTTTGCTATAGTAAGAGACATCAAACTAACACAAAAATATTGCACTGTGAGAGGCAGATCTGGAGTGAAGACCAAGAGAATTTCATTGAGGGTGCGGGGGGGAGGGGACATGGAAGTTGGTGATGACCGTTAGATGTCCACGCGGATATGCCATATAGACCATAATTAATTTTATATGTCAGTTTGGCTGGACTATGAGACCCAGATATTTGGTCAAGCATGATTCTGGATGTTACTGCCAGGATATTTTTTAAAGATGAAATTAATTTAAGTGAGTAGATTTTGAGTAAAGTAATCACCCTCTATAACATGGGTGGATTTCATCCAATCAGGGAAGGTCCTATAGAGGCTGAATATAATAGAATAATAGAAGCTGAGATCCCTAAGAAGAAGGAATTTTGCTATCAGTCTATCTTTGGACTTGAGCTGCAATATCTGCTCTCTCCTGGGTCTCCAGCTTCCCTGCCTGCCTTCAATATTTCAGACTGGCCAGCTCCTATAATCACATAAGCCAACTCCCAAAGTTAAATCTCTTTCCTTACCAATATGTACATGTCCTACTGATTCTGCTTCTCTGAAGAATTTTAATACACCATTCTAAAACTCAAAGAAAAAAGGTCTAGAATTAGAAATTTAGGTCTGATCAATATATAACACCCTAACTATGCAAGAGAAGCAATATGCAAGCTACATACTTACACATTTTTAGTAATCATATTTTTTAAAGGAAGACAAACAGATGACATTAATCTTTAACATATTCTTCTCCCAATGAACCCAATTTTTTATCATTTTAGCATATAATCAATTAAAAAAACTGGTATTTCACATTTTGCCCCATACTGAGTCTTCCAAATCTGGTATACACTTATACTGAGATCCCACCTCAGTTTGAACTTGCCTCATTTCAAGGGCTCACTACTCACATATAGCTCAGGACAGATTAGTACTAAAATCCTGAGACTTTTGTAGGTAAAGGGACACAATTTGAGACAGTCATGCTTAGTGGAGTGAGTCAGACTCGAAGGTAAAATATTGCATGGTTTCTCTAATATGCGAAACCCACAAGCTGGAGGAATAGCTCAGTGGTTAAAGTGCCAGAAGCTCCAGGCTCTGAGTTCAATTCTCTAGCACCAAATAAACTGGGTGTGATGACACATGAGTATAATCCCAGTTGTCAAGGGTGATTTCCACGGTTGGAACCGAGCACGTTGTGAATGAAGGTGACGAGCTGCGTGTGTTCTGTCCCTCAAAAGTTCAGTGCTGCACTGGAGGGACATTGAAGGGGTGAGGCCTAAGGGAAGGTGGGTAGGTTCCGGGGCCATGGTCCTCATAAGGCACTAATGCCTTCTTGTGGGACCCAGGTTAGTTCCCACAAGACTGAGCTCCTACAAGAGTGAAGACCCTGAATCTAGTATACACTTATACCGAGAGCCTAGTATATCAAAGCACTGAGGAGGCTGAGACAGAAGGGCTGTTGTGAGTTCAAGGCTAGCCTGGGTTACATAGTGAGTTCAGAACCAGCCTGGACTATAGAGAGAGACCATCTCAAAAAAAAATGGCACTCAAACTTGAATGCACATTGTTGTTTCCCAAGGAGCAACTACAGTACACCAAAAGCAGGACCCAGTGAGTTAGAGCCTCTTGGGTTAAGTCACAGGAACTAGTATTTTTAAAAGTCTTCTTACATGACTCTGTTGACAGTCAAGTTTAGGGAAGTGTGGCAAGTTGGCAGGCCCTGCCAGCCAGACACTAGATCTGACTAGGCAGGGTCCTTTCTGTGGACATCACCTAACAACCTTCAGAAGGCAAAGCTTTGGGTGAAAAACACCTCCTAGTTTAGATCAACTTGGGGTGAGGCTCTGGTGGGTCTACATCACCCAACAAATCATATCTACAAATAACTTTCTTCATTACAGGATATATGGGTGGAAAAGAGGCAGAGGTAGGGTTTGGGGTTCTAGCCACCTGAGAGCAACAATTTAAACTGCTGGGAGAAATCCAAATTAGGAAAAAGGAGCAAATTTAAAAATAACAGGTTGCACACTGCTTCAGAACTTCTTCAAAAAGACTGTCACTGGTAGAGTGGGCTGTATGTTAGCAGGAGTCTGAGGATCAAGCCGAGGGAGCTCAGGGAACGTTACCTATCATCTAGAAGGAGTGTGGATTTCCTATAGTTTTCACTTACCACTTGATGTTTGGCAGGCAGTCACTGAGAGCCTATTATTTTCCAGGTGGCAGTTTTTGCAGAATGTCACAGTTTACAGCACTGTACAGTTATGTAGATGTCAATTATTCAGGCTTCACCAGCTGAAAAAGCTGTCAGGTCCTCCAAAGAAATGCCAGAAGGTATACCAAAGAGTGTAGACAGAAGCTGCACCCCTTTCACTTGAATCTGAAGTGTGCTTCCCTTAGGGCAGACGTCCCTGGCCCCAGAGAATGGCTAGGATGGATCTGCGGCCTATTAGGAACTGAGATGCACAGCAGGAGGTGAGCAGCAGGGGGCCAGCAAGCAAACTTCGCCTATATTTACAACCACATTCCATCCCTAACATTACTGCCTGAGCTTCACCTCCTGTCAGATCAGTGATGGGTTCAAATTCCCATAGGAACATGAACACTGAGGCAAGCTGTGCCTGGGAGGAATCCAGGTTGCATGCTCCTTATGAGAATCGAGTGCCTGACGATGCCCCGAGGAGCTGGGGCAGTGGTGCTAGTGCCACCCCCAATCAGGCCCACAGAAAATTTATCATCCGTGAGACTGGTTCCTGGTATCAAGAAAAGCGGGGACTGCTGCCCTAGGGGAGTGAGCAAGGTCCACAGGGGTGGTCCTCAACTGCCCTCCGGTTTCCTGCGCCACGCCTTGCACATGTCTATGGTTGGAATGTGAAGGAGACATGGTCTACGCTGACAGGAGCTGCCATCTGGGCAGAAAGAAAGCCACAGAGTACAATTCCAACTCAAATAGTGGTTAGATTCTCAATTCAGCACTAAGGAGAAAATAAAATATAATCAAAGTCACCCTTGTAGAGTGGGGACTCCCTCAGAGAGGCAGGACGCTGGCGGCTGAAACCCAGCCTTTCCATAAATATCCCACTGTTGGCTTCCCTGCAGCCCTGAAGCAGATGGTTGTCTCTGTGGCTGAGCACCAGAGGAAACACTCGCTTGGCTTTCGTTTTGAGGTCATGTTGTACAAAAAAGATGTGTTGTAGCTCTAAACAGTTGTGTACAAGATGCTCGCAACATAGACATGCTCAGAACTGGATGGGAACGTTGGCAGATCCACGCTCCGGGCGTATGTCTGTTGTGGGGACTAGATAGCAGAATCACACACTGTATTTACATTTTTTTTTATCTAAAGTTTTCCTGGAATACCTACAGTTGAATTCACTTAACTATGCATCTGATGGGACTTAACCAAAAAGAAAACTATGATGCCACTTGGCAAGCACGATATCCCTTCAAAAAGAGGCAAGATTTGACCTTTACAATGCAATAAGGCCTAGATCTGAGTGCTCAGAGGGACCAGCAAAAGCATCTAAATCCTGCTGTGGGCTGAAGCAAGAAGCAGCACCCCACAGGTTCTCCCAGGCCCTCGTCATGACACTCAGCCCCAGAAGACCACCACGGGCCTTCAAGGGGAGAAGGCCGAGCCCTAGCCTCAGTGGGCACTGGAGAGGAGGTTTCTCTGGCCCTCCATCTGTCCTCCTCCTGTGGAGTCGTATCAGAAGACTTAGCACCCTGTGGCACAGGCCTGTACTACTAATATTTTGAGAGGGAGGTTGAGGCAGGAGGATTAAAAGTTGGATCCTATACTGGGCAACTTAGCAATTTAGTAAGATCGTGTCTTAAATCAAAAATTTAAAAAATGGGCTAAGAATGTAGCTCAGTGTGAAGGCCCTGGGATTAATCCCCAGCAACATACACACACACAAAATGAAGAAAGAAAAGAAAGGGAAGGAAAGAAAGAAAGAAAGAAAGAAAGAAAGAAAGAAAGAAAGAAAGAAAGAAAGAAAGGAGAAAAAAGAAAAGAAAAGGAAAGAAAAGAGAAGAAAGGTCACAACTACTACATGCAGATCTTGTCAAGTCCCTCCTGGGCCGTGGGAAGGGTTGGAGTAGCTCCTGCAACTCATTGTTGTCATCCTGTAACTCACGGTCATCATCCTGTGTCACACGTGTGCATTGGGTCATTTCCAGCTCTGTGCCCCTGCTCACACATTCTGGGGAGGGAAGGGCTTGCCAGGTGGCTTGCTGGTTGGATCTGTAAGCTCAGCTGAGGAGCTACCTGAGTGCTCAAGTGAGTGAACTCGTTGAGATGAGAGCAAAGTCATCAGGACTAGTATGGCGTCAGTAGCTGCTAATCTCTGGAGAACTTTCCTTTACCCTGGACAAGCCTGTAGTGTCTATAGAAGTGAAGCCCTGGTGGAAAGTGGCACGTCTAATGCCCACAGCTGGCAGTGTGTGGAAAACTGCCCAAGCCAGCAGGGTGTTTGCATGCAGTTTTCCAGATCCAAACGAGGACATGAAGGTAGGCTTCAGTACTCCCTGCTTACCCGGCTACGGCATCCTTACCACTTTGGACAAGCGTTCCATGACCTACAGGAGGAGATTGTGGGATGCCCAAGGATGCTCGCTGTCCCGAGGAGCTGGCTGAACAGTTCCCACAGTTCCCTAGATCATCTCTCCACTCTGACCCCCCTACAGTGTACTTGCCCAAGACAGGGAAGGAGACTTTCTGCCTGCTTGGGGCTTCCCGCCTTGGGTGGTCTCACACCACTCCTTGTCCTTGCAGGACCTCTGTCTACCTCCTCTGAGAGGAGAGGGTGGAACATGCCCCACTTCCCCCACCTCCTGGGACCTAGAAATCTGCAGTACTTTTCCAAGGCCCAGTCATTAAAAGTAGCAAAGACAATTTCTTTTGCTTGTTTGTAAATGACTTTCATTTGTCAGTGCCTCATAAAGGGAAGCCAAGAGTTTTCTCCGCCATGTGCTCCTGCCATGATGTGCTGCCCTGCCACAGGTCCGAGAGCAGCAGGGCTGACTCCAATCAGTGATGACTGGAAGCTCCAACACTGTGAGCCAAAATAAACATTTACTTTTTTGTTCACTTATTTTATATGATGCTGGGGCTTCCCATCAAGCTGCTTCCTGAAACTTTTTTATCTTTTATTTTGAGTCAGAAACTAAGTCACTAAATCATCCAAGCTGGACCCAGACTTGCAATCTTCCTGCCTCTGCTTGCCAGAATGCTGGAATTCCAGGAATATGCCACCATACCAGCAACATATTCTCTTTTAAGTTGACTATGTCAAGTATTTGTATATAGTAACAGAAAGCTCACCAACACACCTGAAGAGAAATATTAGCTGGATGCTATAATCCCAGCACTCCAAAGCTGAGGCAGGAGGATCACAAGTTCATGGCCAGTGGGACTGAACCGTGAGTGTAGGCCAGCCTGAACTACACTGTAAAAATTTTGTCTCAAAAAAAAAAAAAAGTAATCAAACAAGAATGAGCCAGATGTGATGCAGTTAGAGACGATGCCCATGCAGGTACCTCCCTTCCAGCCTGGGCTCCCACCCAGTTTTCTCGCTCTGAACACCCACATGCACACTCAGAGACACGCATGTACCTGCATGCACACATGCACCTATGAGCCAGAGTTAAAAAAAATAAAGCAGCTATTTCCCCTAGAAAAAAGTTACTACGAACAATGGCAACAAGAGATTAAGAAGGACAAATGTAAGAAAAAAAAATTTTTAACAAGTTAATGTTTGGATAAAACACATTAAAACAATAGAAAATTAAAATTTGTTAAGTAGAAGGACATTAGCCTTGAGAAAACAAAATGATAAGCCATGCTAAAGAAATAACATAATTTAAAGATAAAAGTTAAGGCACAGATAAATAGAAAAGACAGAAAAATTCCAAACAGGAAGAAAATCAATGCAGTTAAAAATGAATGCAGTCATGAAACAACAACCAGAACTTTAAAAAATTAGAAAAAGAAGTAATAGTTTATATGTAAACTGATAAAATATTTTCAGATAGCCCAAAGTCATTAAGCTCTTAGGACTATGATAATTGAAAATAAGATTCCAACAACTTGAAAAACAGTGGTGGAAATACGAAAGTGCTCAGCATCTAAAGGAGTCTGCCCACAGCAGGGTCCTGGCAGGTATGGACAGGGATTTTTCTTGGGTAGCCTGTCTCTGATCTCTATCTGCCTTTTCTGGGTTGCTGGGGAGGAGGTGTGGGGGACCCTACCTTCCACAAACACTGCCTCCTATCTGTGTGGCCCAAGCTTCAAATACCACAGCTGGGGAGTAAGAGCCTTTCACTTGACACTGTTTCAACTTTCTGTACTATTCATTTTTATTATCATTGTTTTTTATTTATTTACTTATTTATTTGAGACAGGGTCTGGCTCTATAGCTGAGGGTGGTCCTGAACCCGCTATGTAGCCCAGGCTACACGGCAATCCTCCTGCCTCAGCCTGTCAGGTGCTGGGATTACAGGCATATGCCACCATACCTAGTTTATGTGGTGCTGGGGAATCCAGTCCTGGGCCCTGAGCTTCCTGGCCAGGGCTCTAAGCTCTGATCTGCGCCCCAGCCCCACTGTTACAACTTGATGTCTGATGACTTGAGGATTCTACCTGCTCCTCTTTCCGGTGCACAAACGTTAGCAGAAGACTCTGAGCTTGAGCAAAGACTGTGGGTGCCCTGGTAGATGACACGTGAGACATGATGTCGCACACGTGGGTGAGCGGGGCACAGTGCCGCTCACCACTTCGAGGTCGCTTTGAGGTATTTCCTTCATAGCCACCCTGCCAAGCTGGGGACAGCAGTGTGCCCATCACACAGATGGAAATCCGGGACTCTGGTCGGTGGCCCATGCCTTGTAGATGAGAGCCCAGTCCTCAGGGACTGTCTGTCATGTTACACAGGCAGCTGGCCCGGTGGAATGCATTTAATGCCCTAGGCGTGCAAAAGCTGTGCGTCCAGAGGGAGGCTGAACTCACCTAGGACCTTCGCTTGCATGGATTTCTGAGTTTCGTACTTCTCACACCCGGGATTCGCTGTGACCCCGCAAGGGCTGCTGAGCTGTCGCTGCTCTCACTCCTGTGGGTGCGTTGCTGGCACACGGAGCCACGCAGCAAAGGGCCACGCTTGTCACGAAGGGTTAAAATTGAGGGTGTTGATAGTGCGGACCAGCCAAGGGGATAGGACAGAGGGTGCTGGACCTAGGAGGGTGGGCTGAGCTTGATGGTCATGTGACGGAACCAGGTCGGGGTCCTGACTGGGGGTGATTAGTCCGCCTCCCTGGCATTTGGCAACGCCTAAGGATGTGCTATTGTCACAAAGGGAAGGGTGTGGTCTGCACATCTCCTGGGTGCAGGGAAGAGGGGCGCTTGCCCAGCGTCCTGTAGGACACAGCACGGGCTCCATAGCACAGAATTGCTCTGACTGTTGTGCCAGACGAAGCCTAGGTGCATCGGGCAACTACGGACAGGGACCCGCCCGGAGGTTGAGGGGAGGTTACTTCCTGGGCAGTGCCTATGCATGCACACCAGGGATTCGGAAGCAGGTGACTTCTGTGCTCCCCACTTTAACAAACTGTTCTACAGGTAGGCAGAGGACTCATCAAGGGTGTGACAACCCAACGGGGCTTGGCGCTGTGATGTTTTCCAAACGTTTCCCTGTACTGGAGTGTACGGAGCCCTAAAACACTTCTTTAAGGTCGCTAGCGCCTCTTCTGCCTTTACGGAAATGGAACGCCAGAGGCTGACTTGCCTATGATTCCAATTGCCACCAAATGGCAGAATTAGGACTAGAATCTAGCTCCCGGCTGGGTGACTGGCACACACAAATGCTTGTTGATTGAGTGAACGAGCAAATGAGCATCTGGCTTAAAAATTCATTTTCTTTCCACTCTTGCATGATACATATTTATCTCATTATGTGTTTGGAAAATGAGGTAATAAACGAAAGTAAAATTATCTAAGCTGTAATAGCAGTTCATGCGAGGTCTGGCACGTAGCTCAGGGGTAGAGTGCCTGCCTACCATGGACTGAGGGCCTATGTGCAATATCCAGGTCTGTCCAAATCAAAACTAACAAATAAAATATAATATGAACAAGTACTTGCTTTTTTACACAATTAATTTTAAAGTTGTCAAGACATTCAAGTTCAGGGTTGAAAAATTATTAGTCTATGATCCTAAACTGTCAAAAATGAATAGCTTATTCATATTTGAACTAATAATACATAATGTTAATAAAGAGCAGAAGTCTTATTTATTTGCAGCATTTTTTAGTAATTTAAAAGAGGAACTACTTGAGCTATACAGGGCTAAAAATTAGGCCTGACACAAACGGCCCCGTGACTTTAGGGTTTTGAACAAGGACTTTAGAAGTTTGCCCTCTGGTGGGCAGAGGCGGAAAAGCACACAGTGTCCGGAAACAGCATTTCCACTTCGGACTCTTTACTCAGAAGGGTTGAAATCCTACCCTCCAGTTTCTCTGACTGTGACTCAATTTGAAGATAGGACCTTTTTAGGTGATGACTCAGGTAAAATGAAGCCACTTGGGTGCAGGGACCCTAAACCAATCTGTCCTTAGAGGCAGAGGAAATTAGGACACACGCCGGAAAGAACCTGCAAGCCAAGAGGAGACAAGAATGAAAGCTGTAGGAATCTTGATCTTGGACTTCCAGTCCCTAGACCTGAGACAGGATTTGTGTTATTGAAGTCCCCAGGGCATGGTGTCGTGTCATAGCAGCTCTGGTTGACTGATACAGCTACATCCACGAACAGGCTCCCTCTGCCATGGAGGAGGAAGCTGAGCACCTGCTCTGTCTCTGGGCTAGCCTTTGAACCTGTATCTTACTATAAAAGACGGTCTTTGTGGTGGATTACAGTCGAATTCTGCTGAAATCCAAACTGTGGATCTGCGTGAACTCCATCCTGGAGGCAACACCCTGGTGACACACGAGTGTTTGGTTGCCCGCCTGCCCCTTTTTGGCATCCTAGTGGGGTTACTTCTCTATTCATTGAAAGGCCACTAAAAAACACAAAAGTCATAATTTCTTTCTTATTGAAAAACTTAGAGATGTATATTGTAGAAAATATAAACAAGCAAAAATAAAAATCTAATCATGATTCTTCTACAATCAAGGTTAATCCTTTTAACATTTAATTTCACCCTTACAGTGAGGTATTTTTTCTTCTGTAATTATAAATGAATCGTTAGCTTTGATTCCTTATAAAAATGGGAGCAACCTGTATGTAATGCTTTTAACCTTTTCTCACCAAAAAAATAACAAAGAACTTTACATATCTTCAAATATTATTTTTGCAGAGTTATGTACATGGCTTTTGCAAGAACGCGCTTTACTCCTCTATTGAACATTTATTTCTATTTTTTATACAATGTTATGATGAGCAATCCGGTAACCTTGACATATTTCCATGGTCATTTCCCTAGCACATTGGATTTGGTTTTTAAATGTTAATGTCAACCACTCAGAAACCCAGTGTGGGGATGGCCTAAGCCAGACATTTATGAAACAAGATGCTCTTCAGTGATGTCTGAAAGTATTCGCTGAATTACATTAGGCTGAATTACAACCCTGTAGCAATTCATGGAGGACAATCAAGAAATTAGCCTGGGGTGAGGAATGGCCAAGAAAGAATATTTACACATTTTCTGCAGCTGGCTGAAAAGGGAACTGCCAGAAAACAAGGGAATGGAAAGAAAAGTAAAGAGAGTTAAGTAATCAAGAATATCACTGTTAGCAGAGAGCGGTTTTGAGGACCTGCTGTGACTGGCTTGCAAGGCACTTGCCCCCTGTGAAGTTGACAGCTGCGTCTCCTTGTGGGCCCTGTGCTTGTGAGTGAGGTAAGATCTTCAGCTGGTTTCCTTTCCCTCCAAACCCACCGCAGTGAATACTGAGAAAACAGGAAAGTGCAATGCTGCACTGGCTGAAAAGTGAAAGGGAGGCCGTAGGCAGCTCTGCCGCAGGACGAAAGGTTATCTAATGCTTTGCAAAGTATAAAAAAGAAAAAAGGAACCTGGATGTTTCATTTTGCGCTTTTATTTGTCCCATTAATGCGGAACGTCTAAGAGGATCTCTATTATTTGGGCCATTTCTTTATCTACTGCTTTGGCAAGGAAGCGATGTCTACGCGGGTGTGCTTTAATTATTTTAGCCCTTGCCAGAGTGATGCTTATTGTGTCAGAACTAGGCCAAGTCCTCTGTGGGTGAGTAGCACACACAGAGTTTGATTCTAAAAACTGGCCTAGGTACACCAGGCACATTCTAGGAAAATATTCCAGTCTGTCTGTCTTGTCCTATCTTCCTGATTCCTTATCCTAACTCTTTCCTCTTATTATACCTTTAAATACAGGTTTAGTTTCCCAAGTCCAAGACTACAATTAGAAAAATGCCACACCATGAAGCTTTATTGCAAGCACAAAATCAGTTAAAAACAATGTATGAAGAAAGTTGACTTCAGGCTTCGAGCATAAAGTGTGTCTGAGACACAAATAAACAGGAGGCTGAGCCTTGGGTCTCATCCCCAGGATATCTCAGGATGTACGTACACATATTTTAAAATCTGTAACACTTCTGACCCTGAGAACTTCACAGAAGGGATTTTCAACTGCACTTGTTGCTAATGGCAGTGTCCATCTCTGAACTCTCTTTGGCCAATTATCATTAATTTTTGGCATTGATGCTTCATTCCCCTCTCTAAACAAAAGCAGAATGAACTTGTGTGCTCCTTGGAGCCTGCGCGGGTTTTCTCATTCTTGACATTCAGTTCTCCCAGGACCCACCCTATCCTGATGGGGTAGACTAGAGAGGCAGGTTGTATTCGTCACCACTGTGAAAAAAATGTTTAAGAGAAATAACTGGAAGGAGGTAAGGTATGTTTTGTCTCATAGTTTCCAAGATGCACGACCTGTGGCTTTGGACCCACAATGAGGCAGAACATCTTGGCAGACAGCGTGGGAAGGAGTAGGCGGCTCACCCCCTGGTAGCCAGCAACCAGGGACAGAAAGAGCCCTGGAACAAAATGTACCCCTCAAAGGTACACCTCCACTACCCTATTACTTTCAACTAGGCCCCTCCTCCTAGCAGCCCATTCAGCTGTGCACTCTTCAGTAGCTTAGCCCATGGATGGAGTTGGTACCCTTGTGACCTGGTCATCTCTGAGGTCCCACCTCCAAACAGTGTTGCTTTGAGGAGAAAGTCCTCACATGTGGGCCTTTGGGGAACATTCCAGATCAAAACTATAATACAGGATTATGGTGTGATTGAATGAGACACAAATCCAACTTTGAGAGACAAGCGCCTTTCTAAAACCCAGTCATGAAATTTGGAATCTCAGATCTCTAAATAGAGAAAGTAAATTGTGGGAATGGATTGGAAAGACAGACTCTCAGCTGAGAGTCTGTCTGACTCAGACAGTCATCTGGACCCATTGACCAGTGAGCTTCAAGGAACAGATCACCACCTCTGTGGTCTTGATTGCTTTTTTATTGCTTGGACACGATACATGATACCTACAACTTAGGGGGCGAAAAGTTTATTTCAGTTCACAGTTTCAGAAAGCTTTTGTCCACTGGCTGGCATTTGCAGAAGGTCTAGTTGGAAGGATTGCCTGGAGAAAAGACATTTACAGTATGGCAAGACAGGAAACAGAGAGTGAAGAACAGAACTAGAAAGGACTTTATATCCTTCCGGGTCATGCCGCTGACCTGCCCCTGTCAACCAGGCCCCACTTCTTTGTAGCACAGGAGATCAATAGATTAACCTCCACAAGTAGATCATTTTCCAAACATGAGGCTTTTGAGGGACACGCCAGATCCCAACAATAACAACTGTTATTATAAGGAATATTCTTGACATGAAGCCAAGGTCTATAGCCCAGTAGAGGTTCTGTCACAGGACCAGGAGGCCCTCAGGAAGGATAGTTATGTTCAGGAGAGAGTGTGCTTGCTGCAAGAGTTCTGAGGCCTCGTGGGAACATGAAAGGGCAGAAACATGGGGATAACTAGCAAGGGAAGTACACACATTATGCTTGATAGCTCTAGACCCAAAGGTTTGGGAGTCGTTATAATTTAGATCAAAACCTCATGTATTTGGAAAATAATTGGATTATGGAGTTGGTTAGATAAGTCGATTAATCTGTAGCTTTCCCACACTATTGAGAGATGAGGCCGAGGTGTGGGAGAGGTTACAGCGCTGTGTGGAGGGCTACATTTCTGCCTCAACTCTTTCCTGACCACCCTCTGCATCCAGACACCACAGGTGAGCAGCTGTCTTCTGCCAGCCCACTCCAGCATGCCAGGCTGCCCTGAGCAGCTGACCATGAGTGGAATAAAACCCTTGAACTGTGAACCAGAATGAATCATGCCTCCTCTAAGCTGGGGGTGTCAGATTTGTGTCCTAAAAATATGAAAGTGACTACGAAAGGACTGATCATGTTTAAACTTATATTTTTAAGTGAGTATGCATACCTTCCTCCAAATGTCTGCAGCAGGACAAAAACATGTGAACTCTAAAGAAAAGAGTTGGTAAATTGGGCTAAATCAAAACAAAGAGCTTCTCTACATCAAATGACACTGAAGAGAGTGAAAAGCGTCACATAAAGTAGAAAAAGGCACCGGCAGAACGTCCACCTGGCAGGGAACTCACTTCCAGATGCTTCACAGTACAGGATCTCCAATGGCCGATAAACTGTGAGAAGGGTTTTCGATAAACATAAGAAAATACATTCAAATCATGATGAGAAGCTCGTCCACATCACCAGCATGTCTGAAATTAAGATGATGTGTAATAGGAAGCACCAGAGAGGACGCAGAGCTGCAAGAGCCCAGTCGCCTGCTGGTGGGAGCCTGGAACAAGCACTTCAGCAACTCCCTGGCGGCATTTCTCTGATGCCATCCACATCCTTTGCTCTGCAACTTAGCAGTTTGGTCCCAGTAGTACACCTGACTGAAGTGCAGAGTTGTGTGCCAGAAAAGCAGGTGTAAGATTGCTTAGAGAGACACAGTCTGTGTGAGTCCAAGACTGGAAGCACATCTGGAAATACACATTAGACCAAATAGGTAAATGGCAGGGTATACTAACTTGAAACGCTATTCAGCTGTGACCCTCCATGTGGGATCTCTGGGAGAGCAGCAGCGACATCACAGGGCAACTTGTTAGAAAAGCCAACTTTGGGGTTCCACATAGACCGGCTGAGTCAGGAACTTTGGGGGTGGGGCAGCAATCTACACTTTAACCAGCACCCCTACTGCACCAGGGAATTCTGGTGCAGGCCAAACTTAGAAAACTTCTGCTGTGTGGTAATGAAATTGGACTAGATACAGTTCCATGCAGAAAGAAACAAAAATCGAACGCATCCCCCAACTGTCACACTGTGTGAAAGGTGGCAGGCACAGAAGGGTGCACATTGGGTGAGCCCACGTATGCAAAGCTCAAAGTCAGGCAAGAAGGGCCTGGTGCTGTTCTAAACAGCAGGGGTCAGGGAAGACCAGGTGAGGCAAAGCAGACACCAGAGCCGGACACCAGGGACCACCTCTGGTCCCGGAGAACAGGCACTTCCCAAAATGTTGCACATGAGACACATCACCTGGCTCTGGCCTTGGTCAAGGCGATGGGCATTCTGGAAGGGAAATGAGGGGCATCTGGGCCATTGTTAAATCTTTGTGTCTCCATTTGAGTCCTGGTGGCACCAGGATGTTCAGTTCCTAAAACTTGTGTCACCCTGGTCACATATAATTGCTATACTCCACTGTTAATAAATACATGATCAAATTTCATGAAATAACATTTTAATAAAAGATTAAATACATATTCAGCAAAAATTGATACCCTTATCACAATGATTGCCTTTGAAGGCAATTGCTTCCAGGCCAGGAGGTTTTTATTTTTTATTTTTGTTTTTAATGGGCTCAGAAAGTAGCAAAAAACAATTCACCAGCAAATCTAGGATAAGATGTACAAGATTTTTGTTTTAAACTGAGTGAGATGAGTTTTCTGATGTAGTTTAAATAGAATCTGAGGCCATTCATTGGCCAGGAGAAGTATGCTCTAAATGTGTTCTGAGTGCAGGAAGTTTTTGGATACTAGGATAGGCTCTGCAGGCCTACCGTGGGGTCATCACTCGGAAACATTTCGTTTCTGGGGCTAATGCATCAGCCACGTTGCTTTACAGGGACAGCCAATAAGGAAAGAAGCTCCATCCACATCATCTACTTTGTAGATAAGCAATGGTTTCAGTTTGACTCACTGCTTCTGTTCCCCTTTAGGCTTCTGTGGGCCATACAGTGTCTTGGCCAGCCTGCATCTGTGAATGTCAAGGACACTCATCCCCACTGGTTGTGTCCTGTACAAAGGGATGGAATGGGTAGCAACACCCCAAAGAAAGCAGATCTCAAAATTTCCAAAAGAGGTCAAAACAACACACAACAGAGATATATGTATACCCATGTTCATAGCAGCACAACTAACAATAGCTAGAACATGGAAGTCACAAAAATACCCATCAACAGGCCGGTGGATACACAAACTGTGGAATTTATACACAATGGAATACTATGCCTCTATAAAGTTCAACAGTGTGGAGGCTTTTACAGACAAATGGAAGAATCTTGAGCATATCATGCTTAGTGAAGTGAGTCAGAAGCAGAAGGTGAAACATCGAATGGTCTCTCTGATATGAGAGACCCAGACCACAACTCCTATGGAACTTAAAAAGAAAAACAAAATGAAAGTGAGGGGTAGGGCAGGGGAGGTAGGGAGGAGTGGGGAGGGCGAGGGACAAAAGGAGAGTGGGAAAGTACTTGTCACCTTGACGAGATACGTATGTGCACAAAATGCTCAACTTCATTGTAAACCTTAAATTTTTCACTTGAGCATATCAATAAAATGGGGGGAAAAACAAAGAAGGCGGATTTCAGAAAGTGAAAGCATCTATTCAGACTCTGAAGGAGATATAAACAAGTAATCCTGAGATTCCAGGTTGAGTGTTGGATGAATCTGTGGAGGAGAGGTCTGTAGACTCCCCAATTCCGTACCTGAACGCCTCACATTTGGACCCTGGATCAGGCTGTGGGTTGCCTTCTGAATAAATGAAGTTTCCCTCAGGAAGAGTGACAAATGGTTCCTTCATTAACAGTCTGTGTTAGCGCTCATAAGTCTCTCTGAACGAGAGAGCAGCGATCCTGCAGTAAAGCCCTCAACACACCCTGTGTGACTGGAGAAGTGGAGAAGGGGGCTTGGACCCCAACTGCTTACTCTCCTGGGTGCTCACCCTGGGGATGACCTGCTCCTGACTGCGCTGAGCCAACTGTCCAGCTGGCAGGAACACACTGACCTAGTGCTCACATGTGGGAGAAGGCATGACCCATGTGCATGGCCCAAGGCCCATCTGATGAGACAAGCAGCCAGGGAGAAAAGCCCCGGGCCTCTCGGCGTTACTACACTGTCTACACTCTCCAGGAATTTGGTTGAATACATGAGTATTTCACCAAATGTGTCATCCTGGTGCACAAATACGCAGTCCCCTTATCTGTGGGGACACATTCCAAAACCCTCAGTGGATGTCTAAAGCTTTGAATAGTGCCAAACTCTAAAATTAATGCCTTTTCCATCTTAACTGAACAATCATAAGCTGTGGGCATCACTTATGTTGTCTGAAATGCAACAGCAGCATTGTCATGAATATCTTTTCCCTCCACACAGTTTCACAGATAGAAGATTCATTCTTACATCAATCTTAGCAACTTCAGCCATGATTGTTTTCTTTCCTTATGATATCAAGAATGTGCACTTTCTCACTCAAAGGAAGTATTTTATGACTTCTTCTTGGCATGCTCAAATTATCAGCATCGTCAATCTTGTGTTTGGGATCACTGGGTAAAGTAAGGGTCGTTTGAACTCAAGCCCTGTCAAAACCATGACAGCTGATCTTATAGGTGATATGGTCGCTAAGCAACTAATGGGAAGACAGAGCCTATTACACGGACATGCTGGATCAAAGCACGATTCACCTCCCAGCAGAACAGAGTAGAACGGTTCTAGATTTCATAATGCTACTCAAAACAGGCTGCAATTTAAACTTAAGAATCATTTTTGTTCTGAAATTCACCATTTAATATTTTCCTACTATAGTTGACCATGGTTAACAGAAACTGTGGAACTTGGACCCTGGGACCACAGTGCAATCATCATCAAAACATTCTAGTCAGTGCTTTTCAAATTTCAGCATCCCGGACATTATTTGAGGAGTCATGGTAACCTGTCCATCTGTCGCTGTCTTGCATGTAACAACTTCCTACCACTCCAGAGTCACCATCTTTGTCCACGCCCCATCCTTTGCTTGAACAGGAAGACCACACAGCTTCCTGACTGTCCTCTTGCCAACCTTGCCCCTCCCGTCTCTCCTGCCTGAAGCCAGAGTCTGACAAGCGCAGTGGCCATATACCCCGCCTCAAATCCAGGCCCGCAGGGCTCCACTGTATTAATCGTGCGACGCTGGTGCTCTGACGCTATCACCTCTGGACACAGTACCAGACAACCAGGGATAACTCTCTGCCCAGAGCCTGTTGAGAGCCTCTTGGAAGCCTCTCAACCTACCTGCCCATTGCTTCCCATGGAAACCACAGGAAAGGCTCTTGCATTTTCCTGTCACCCCTCTGGATCCTGCTACCCTGTCCTTCTCCATGTGTCCCTGAGGCATGGGGTGCCTCCTTCTCCTGAGACCAAATATTCTTTCAAAAGCAAGATCCATTGACACTTTGCTATTCTGAATAATACTAAAACTTACATTTCCCCATATACATATATTTGTGTATCATATTGATTTTACGAAATATTGAGTTGCATTGCAGCACGTTCATACATGCATGTATCATACCTTGATCACACCACCTTCGTTATCCTCTCCCAGGGCCTCCTCCACCCCGTTTCTTTTGTCTAATCTCTTACTTTCATGTTGTCTTTTGCTTCCTGGATTCCACACACAAGAGAAAGCATGTGAGACTTGTTCTTTCTGAGGCTTGGCTTATTTTGTTTAACATGATAGTTTCCAGTTCCATTCATTTTTCTGCAAAAGATGGAATTTCAAAAACTGTGATTTGAAATTGCCTTCAAGTTAGGTGCAGTGGGGTGTCTGTAATCCTGTTTGCTTTGGAGACTGAGGCAGGGACATTGTGAGCTGGAGTCAGGCCAGGCAACTTAGTGAAATCCTGTCCCACAAGAGAAAGGAGGTTTGGGAGGATGGTAAGACACCCCGGGACGGGAAGCAGTCTCGCCTCGTGACCCAGACTCTGCTGTCCACCGCTTACTAGACATATGTATGGCTACTGAGCATTTGGAAGGTGACTGGCCAAAACTCAGATATGTTGTGAGTGCTAAAATACATAGTAAAGTTTGAGGACAAAATAAAACTTAAAAGGAAATGAAAATATTAACTAATTTTATATTGACCAATTAAAACAGTAATTGCTAGGAATATTTGGGTGAAAACAACACATTAAAATTAATTTTACCTGCTTCTTTTTACTTTTAATACAGCAACTTGAAAATTTTAAATCATACTTGTGAATTTCATTGTATTTCTACTGGTCACAGCAGTCCACAGGCCCCTGGCCAGCCTGTCCCTGCCTGCCATAACAGCCCCAGCATCCCCTCACTGCCCCACTCACCCCAGCCCCCTTGCTGGCCCTGTTGGTGCTTACTGAGTACCCCAGGTGGCCTGTTGCTTCACATCTGCCCGTTTAGCTGGGACAAGCCCCATGTCTGCATGGCTGGTTGCTCTATTTGCCTCACATCTCTGCACACTGCCGCCAGCTTTGGTTTTGCACCCTAAAATGTCAGCATTGTGCCCTACCTCTCACTCTTCCCTTCTCTATTTTCCACGTTTAACGTTATTCCCAGCTGATATTTGCTTCCTTATCTTGTCTTTGGCTCCTGACTCCACTGGCATGGAAATGAACATAGATGGGATGTTTGCTTCCTCTGTTCCCTGCTGTACTCCCCCCGATACACACACCCAGAAAGGTCAGGGCTTCACACTAAGTCGTTGAGTGAAAGGATACAGAATACAGGCTTTAAGCTCATGTTAAACAAGAGAAGTCAAACATAAATAACAGATAGCAGTGCTGGCCAGGGTGAGGTAGGTGAGCAAAATGTACGGGGACAGAAAGCAGGCCAGCAGGAAGACTAGCTGTGGCTGAGAGGCCCTGACACCCACTCAGACCTGCTCAGTTCTCAGAGGGGAGAATAGGCAATTGGTATTTCTCAAAGCTTCTCTTAGGATTCATGAGGGTGGGGCTCAGTGCTTAAGAACACTGCCTGCAAGTGTGGGGCCCTGGATTGGATTCCCCAGCGTCACGTAGGCTGGGTGTGGTGACACACGACACACATATAGAAAATAAATGGATGAACAGAAAACAAAAGCCTGTATATACCACTGGGCATGGGCCAAAACATCTTTTTTTAAAAAAAAAAAATTGTGAAAATCACACACTGAAATCAACTCTATGGGCTGTAGTTTATTTTTCTAAGTGGGATTTAATGGTTAAGAATTGACCTGATTTGCAAGGCAAACATTCCAGGGACCTCTGATTTTGAGGTCATAGAAATGTCAGCCTCTGTTAATCTCTGTTCTCCTGATTACTCTGCTTCTGAGTTTGATATCTGAAGATTCCACAGATAAAGAGGTGACATCGCACAGTGTTCATCTTTTATACACGGCTGATTTCACTTATTCTAGGCTCATCCGTGTTCTCCCCAATGCCAGGATTTCTTTCTATTAAAAGACAGTGTAGTATTCCATTGTGTGTGGACGTCACATTCTCATCATTTGTGCATCTGTTGGTGACACTTAAATTCATTTCCGGTCTTGGCTACCGTGAATGATCGGCCACGAGCACGGAAGCATGGCTGACTCCTGGCCACGCTCATTTTCTTTCCTTTGGGTGCATGTCCAGAAGGGGGATTGCTGGATCAGGACCCGGATTTGGATCTGTTCTCCTGACTCCAAAGCTGTCCTCTCTCCAAAGTCCTGGATCCCTGTCCACGATGGCTGTGTGAGGGAGGGGCACTTTGTCCTGGCAACACGTGGCTGGACCTTGTCCTCTCCAGGCTCCTTTGTGCCTAGCTGTGAGGGCTATGAAAGCAGCCACTGTCCTGTGCATCTTGTTTATTTTTTGAGCACTCCAAACGGTCTGGTTTTGAGAGTAGAGCCCCTGCGTGTTCCCAGGGCAACATAGACACATTCTAACAATGATATGAAAAAGCCCCAGTCCAGTGGGGTTTAAGGTCATGATCACACAGTGAATGACTGTGGCAGAAGCCTGGCAGGCACAGGTATTTCATAGTCACTTGGGACCTTTGTAAGCTGTGTTTGACACTGCTACGTCTCCTCAGAGCAGCAGGCCTGGCAGGACCAGTGTCCAGCAGCCTCTTTCCAGTACTCCTGCTGTAGCACCTTCCGTCAGCCAGAAACATTGTATCTGCCAGGGTCAGACTGAAGAGCGTATTGATATGCGCTTCTTCAGAACAAATTCCGCACAGAGCAGAGCAGGACGGGTAATATCAACACTTGAACTCCTGGGTGAAGGGGCCGTCTGTGTGGACTATGATGTTAACGTCACTTCTGCAGTCGGCACCCCAAGGTCCCAACTCCTCCCAGTGCCCTCCTGCAAGAAAACTAGGAACCAAATAATAACTCATACAAAACCCACTTTGACAAAACCTCGACAATATATGAAGCGGGATTTCCATAGCCAGGATTTTAAAATCTCTCACTGGCATCTCATGGTATGTGTGCACACTTGCACACACACACACACACACACACACACACACACACACACACACATGCACGCGCACATACACCTCTGTGAGGGGATAGTTATATTAGTTGTTTTGTGGTGATCACTCCACAACGTATACAAACACAAAATCATCACATTGTAACCTTAAATTCATACAATTTTTAAAGTTATTTATTTATTTATTTTCTTAGAAAAATATACAGCCTTTTCCAAAGGCTAGTTATGGGGACTTCCAGGCAAGATGGTGGCTGGATAACAGAACCATGTAATGGTTCTTTGTGGACTCGCTCAAAAAGTCAAGGCTATAGTTAAAACCTGCTTGCTCAACTTAGCTAGAAAAGGAAAAAGGGCCCCAACAACTGAAAAGAGGTCACAGAAATGTTAGAAATCCTGTAGGCACATTGGAAGTGAAGAAAATAAGCAGCCCAGGAAGCTGCCCGAGGCCAACCACAAACAACGTGAGCCAACAGCATCCACAGGCAGAGGAACGCCTGGAGCCTAGCACCTCAGACCGAGTTGGTGTTTTCTTTGTATACTCATGTAAGGCTTTATTTTATGGTGCTGAGAAGCAAACCTCAGACCTTCACTCTGAGCTACACCCAGTCCAGTTTTATCTTTTATTTCAAGACATAGTCTCACCTAGTACTAAACTGACCAGGCTGGGTTTGCGCTTACAATCCTCCTGCCTCTGCCTGCCAGAGTGCTGGGATTACAGGCCTGTGACATTGGGCCTGGCTCTATAAGGCATTTTATTTTTTGAAGCAGGATTTCACTCTATAGTCCAGGTTTGCACTCACTATGTGGCTCAGGGTGGCCTTGAACCCACGGCAATCCTCCTATCTCAACCTCCCAAGTTCTGGGATTACAAGCATGAGCCACTATGCCTAGCTTATATAGTGCTGGGGAATCAAATTCAAGGCCTTGGGTTTGTTAGGCAAGGGCTTTAACTACCGAACTACACCTCACTCCCTTTATAAGGCATTTTTTAGGCATGTACTCTAAAAGCTAAAGCTGGCTGGAGCTGAAATTGGTTAGAACTGGCCAGAACTGTTTAGAACCAGCTGGAACTGGTTGGAACCAGCTAGAGCTGTTTTAGGCTGGTTGGAACTCACTGAAAAATGGATTGAGCTGTTTGAAACTATTGTGAAGCCTGCTACAACTGGTTGGAGACAGCTAGAACCAGTTGGATCTGGTTAGAACAAACTGTAACTGGTTAGAAATGACCAGCTAAAGTTAGTTGGAACTGGTTGGAACTGCTTGAAACCAACTGGAACTGGGCAGAACTGGGCAGGACCGACTGGAACTGATTGAAACTGGAAATCTGTTAGAATAGGCTGAAATCATTTGGAGCTAGTTGGAACCCACGGGAACAGGCTGGAACAGTCTCAGGAGACCTAGCATGCTGGACACTCTCAGTTCGATCCTCAGTACTGTGCATGAGGGTCAGCAAGATCAGGGCTGGAGGTCAAGTGCTCACAAAGAAGCTTGACTCCCTCCTGACTTCTCCATAGTGTTATCTAAAGGGGGGTTGCAGCAGATGGTGTTGGTGCTCTAGACATTCCTCAGGTAAACTCACTAGATTTTCAGGGCACACAGATCTCATTTCTGGTGGGCATAACCTGCAGTTTGTTTGCCTGAGTGATTTTCCATTCCCCTAGAGTCCCTGAAAGGCCATAAATGACTGGGAGTGGAAGTCCTCCCAGGAATAGCCTCCAACGGATGAGTGTCAGCTACCGGTGCACAAATAGCGGCTCTGTGGTTGGGAGAACTCCGAGGCACGGGATTTGTCCTGGGTTGCAGAGTTTTCCCATAGGAGCTGCTAGTACATACAATTTTTATCTGCCCGTTATATCTGATGAAAGCTGAAAGAATAAAATAAAATTGAAAAATTACAAAATTCACCCACTGACGAGTTAGAGAAGCCTATATTTAAAGCAATTTGCTTTTCTGGAGCACAGTCGCCAAGTCAGTTTGGTTATCTGCCGTATCAGCAAGTTAACTAGGTTAAAGAGGCTTACTGCGCAGCTGTCTGAGGAGGACGGTGCTTCTGGATAGAATAGCATTTCACCTGGTGGACAGACTGACCTTTTCGGCGGTGGTGGTAAGAAATGTCATACGCTCATTGAAGGCCAGAGGGGAAAAAGGGTGGAGAAAGGAGGAATTCGCGCCTGCCTTTTGGCCTGACTCACTACTCTAGCTGGGCCACTTGGTCTTACCTCCTTCTACCCTCAGGCTGGGATCTGAGGCCTTCAGCCTTGGCTGTCCTGGGTCTCCATCTCACAGATGGCAGACTGTAGGATTTCACAGCATGAGCCAATTCCACACAATAACTCCCCATAGATAAATATAAAATACACATATATGGTGTTATTGTTTTGTCAACCCCCCTCTAAATAATGCTGTGGAGTAGCCAAGACAAAGCTAGGCTTGTCAGTCCTTGACCTCCAGCCCTGATCTTGCTGACCCCCACACACAGGACTGAGAATTGAACTGAGAGTGTCCGGCTTGCTAGGTCTCTTGAGACTGTTCCAGCCTGTTCCACCGGGCTCTAGCTAGATGTTTTATTGTTGTTTTTGTTTTGTGACTTTCTAACTCATCTAGTTTCCCAGCCAGTGGAAGGCGAGAAAAGCTTGTGCACAGGGTGATTGCCTCTCTCGCCTCTTCTATTGGGCTTGCACTCCTGTACCCAAGCACCTGATTAACTTTAGGACACACAAGTGTCCCTTCTCAGAAAAACTGCCCACAGCAGAGCAGACTCTCTCAGGTGGTGGTGGGAGGAATGTTCAGATAACCCCACTCCATCCCCTGGGACCACCCACTGCTAGTGACTGGCTGATTCAAGGTACAAAAGCTTAGCTGCTTTGCTTCAAGGTAGAGCCAACAGTGGGTACCACGGATGTCCCTGAGTCCTTCCCAATGGGCATGTCCTTGTCAGCCAGGGCTTTCTCTGAGAGCATGTCCTCAGTAAGTCTGCCTGTGAGAATCATTGTCTCGGGCTTGGTCTCAAGGAGACCTGAGCTGCGGCCAAGGGCTTAAAAAAACAGAGCAGCAATGCTCTGCTCAGGTGGCTTTGCTGGCCATTTTCTCCATCATCTGTGGGTAGTTCCTCTTCGCTCCTCCCCCAACACCTGCACCTGAGGCTTCTTCTCACCTGAAATCTGTCCCTCTTACCAACTCTGTGAATGCACCCCAACGCAGCCAACATGGTCCCCCTTGGGTCCTGCTATGAGGTTCACTGATCTGTTCTCCCTGTGCCAGCAGAGGGAGAAAATTGAACCCTGTGGTCTCCACTCTAACTGCTCAGTGACTTTTGCTTATAAGTTTAAAATATATAGTCCCACATGACAAAACTCAGAATGAATAGGTCACTGCTGACCGCTCTGCTCCTACCTCCTTGCCCTCCTTCCCCTGACCGTCCCACAGATCCACATCTTCACTCTCCCTGGACATTGGGACATTCTGAATGTGGCTTAAGCATGTGCCCTAAGCATGCAGTGCCAGGAAATCTTTGGCCCCTCGTGGCCTGGCCCATTCCCTCCTGGCCTTCCTTCAGCATGTGCTTTGGACGTCATTTCCCTCTGGCTGCTCCCTTCTGCCTCATGTCTTCTCTCAAAACAATTGCTGATGTTCTCAGCATCCCTGGCACATGGGTGTGGGATTCTTCTATTCATGGCTATATAATGGATACTCAGGACTATGTGTACAGTACATGAGCAAACTGACAGCAAATAGCCTGATACCAAGTCCTGAGAATATAAAGCCATCTGGGCCATCTGTAAAGGAGACACTATTAAGTTTTCAGGATATAGATTTTGATACAATAGACTCCAGTTTTCTGTTCTGGTTACTCTGGTTCCCTTAAACTACCAGATAGGTTGTCCCTCAGCCCAGTGGGCCCCTGGAACACACATACCCACCCCTGGCAGCAACATGGCCAGCCTTTCACCTTTGACTCGAGGGCCTTTCGCTGAGACCCTTCCCAGATCACACTGTTTAAAATCTCAGCTCCCCACACTGCAGGCCTGACACCCTCTCTGCTTTGCTCGCCTCCACAGCGCTTTTACCCTCCAGCAGACGTGCTTTCTCATCCACTTGCCTTGCCTATGTCTGTCCGGGGCAGAACACTAGCTTCAGGAGAGGGCAGGGCCTGCTCCGTCTGTAGTCAGTGCTGTGCGTGTCTGGGACATGTCAGGTCCTCAATAACTCCTTTGTGGAGGAGTGTGTAGGGTAGATGCAGGAACGTACAGCTGAGAGTATTTGGACAAGGCAATGCAATGCAAATGTTTGGACAAGATTGAGGCGGTGCAAAGCTTGAAAGTTGTGCTTGGTGAATGTGGCACGATGGTAAGAGAGAGCTTGGTGCAAGCACAGGAACTCAATCCTACTCTGCTCCTTTGATCTTCTCTATCAATGAAAATGACCTTAAATCCAACAGGAGAGCAAGACCTAAGTACTCATAATGGTAGAAATTAGCGGGGCTGGAGAAGAGGCTCAGTTGTTAAACCGCTTGCCTAGCAAGCTCTGTGTCAAGCACTATGTACCCGAGTTCAACTCCCCAGCACCACCACATAAGCTGAACATGGTAGCACATGCCTGTAATCCCAGCACTTGGGAGTGTGAGGCAGGAGGATTCCTGTGAGCCTAAGGCCAGCCTGGGCTCCATAGTGAGTTCAGGACCAGCCTGGGCTATAGAGCGAGACCTTGTCTAAAAACAAATAAATAAAAATAAATAAAAAATAATTAGCTCTGAGATGTTCCTGAGGAAAGACAAAAAAGATAAGTTGTATTCGTTGATTCTTTCAATCGCATCAAGACTCCTCCGTCCTCCTCTTTTGTGGTCAGTGGGAAATCCAGCCCCCAAAACTTTGTGGTGATCTCCCCCCTCAGGACTGGCAAGTGTCTTGGGAGGGTGGCTCCGGGTGCCCTGCATGATGCCTGCACCATCTCCTTGCCCTGATCCTGACCGGCCACGAGTGGGAATGGAGCTCCCCAGATGATATCCTACATCCAGACCTGGCTCCAGAATTCATCTCATGTTCTAGTTAGCATGAAACTATGGTCCGGAAAGGAGAAGAAATGTGGGACCAGACTTTTCAGAATAACCAAGAGGAGACCACTGGAGTTGTGGGAAATGCATTAGGACTCTTTGAGAAGTAACAGGGAATGATTACTGGCAAAAGTACTGTGGATGTTCAAAGGGGCAGGGAGCAGAGAAGAAAATAATTACCAAAAACTGTACACCAATGAGGAAGGTTTTGAGTACTGCTATGGTTTGATTATGGTTTTGTCTCTTTACTGAACCCCAAAGCTTCAGTGTTGTAAGTTTAGTCTTCAGTATGACAGGGTAGAAGTGGGGAAGCCTTTAACAGATGGGACCCCCATGGGAAGAGGTTTTTTTTTTTTTCTTTTTTTTTTTAACTAGAGACACTACCCTCCAGTAACAGAAGAGATTAACAAGACCCCAGTTAGTTCCATGAGGATGTGTTGTTAGAGCAATCCTGACCCTTGAATCATTCCAGCTTCCTCTCTCATCATGTGTATTTTCTACCTCCCGTCATTGTGGTCCTCACAGAGAACCAGTGGGAGAAGCCACCTAACCTTGAACTTCTAGTGTCCAAAACTGTGAGCTAAATAAAATTCTTCATAAAGAAACCAGCAAGGTTCCAAGCTCCACTCTGAGCCTTAGGTATTTTGTTAAAGCAACGGAAAATGGATCAATGTGAGGACTAACAAAAGTTTGGGGTAGATTAACAAAGTGATGGCATGCTACTCAAGATATTTTACATGGATGAAAAAAAAGAAGACATGACTGCAGGAAATTAACTTGAACCTAATTAACCTCTAATTTTATTAAATTTCCTAAGATTGAAATGCAACATAAAAGAGAGTAGCTTAATTTTGGTGAGAAGATTTCAGTCTTCTTGACATTATCTACTGTAGACAAGTTTAGGGAATGCTATCCAGGTGAGTCATCCATGCCACACTCCCTGTACACCTACTGTCTTGTGCTAGATAAGGTAAGAACAAAAATGAACAAAGCATGGGTCTTGCCTTGGAGAAACTCAGCCTAGGGAGTCAGACAGCTTCGTATGGACACAATTATGATACACATTTTTATAAATGCTGTAATTGAGCCATTTAGAAAAGTGCTGCATGGGACAGTATGACTCAGTGGCTGTGTAGCTGGTAGAAGGATCTTAATTAATCAGGACCGAGGTGGAGAGAGGGCTATTTTATTACACTACAAATATTTGCATCAGCGCCATGCTGTGCAAACTCTTTCTAAGACTTAGATGAAGACATCAAAGTCATGCTAATCACATTTGCTAAAGCCATCAGCTTGAGAGGGAGAGCTGATACACTGGCCATAGATCAGGATTCAGAAAAACTTGAAACATCTAGAAAACATATGTCAAAGCTAAGAGACGAAATCTGACAGGAAAATGTAAAGCCACTGCTTGGATTCAGATCTGATTTCAATAGTTTTGGGAAAGGATTTTAGCAGGTTTCTATATCTGCACCCCAATTCATCAGATTAAAGCACTGTGAGAAGAAAAATGCACCCTTCTGAAGTTACTGTGACATTATGATGGTCGGAACAAAGAGGACAGAATTTGCTCTGTTCCATTCCACACAGATCACGCTCCTTCTGCAATCTTGTATTCAAGGTGCTCAATGCGGCAGTAAAGAGACAAGAGACCATGAAAACTCAGAGCCGGGGCTCCAAGTCCCAGGACCTGCTCCATCCTGGTGGCCTGGTGGCAGCACCAAGTAAGCTCCATTCCTTGGGCAGGCCCTGGGCCCTACTCAGAGCTGAAGGTCCAGGGTGGTAGAGCCTCAGAAACCAATAAGGTCCAGAAATAGCTGTCGTCATCCCGGGCTAAGAGCCCCAGGTCCTACTCCGAGCCTCTAGCCGGCAGCTCTCCTCCTTTCTCCTACGGGAGGAATGGGCGAGTCTTTCGAATATTCCAAGGTTTTCTTAAGATCAACTAATGCTTGAGGCTCGTCTTCTTCTTCTTCCCCTTCCCCTTCCTCATTTCCAGGCTCAGGACTCTTCCGTAAGTCACAGGCCTGGTGGACACTCTTAGATGAGCTGGTCCTGCATGGGCATTCCTCTGCTTTTGGACAACTGTCCTTTCCTTGCAGCACCAGTCTCTGCTTCTCATAGTTTTTAAGGGCTGCTGGACTGGACGTGACTAGTCCACACTGGATCTGGAAGTGTTAGCTGCTTTGTCCAGTACCTCCAATCTGTGAAAGTCACACACTTGATGCCTGCACTCATATGTATATGAACTTACATACATACATACACCTGAGAATATGTGTACACACACACACACACACACACACACACACACACACACAGTGGCATACACATTCACACATGTGTACACACACTGATTTCTCTGCCCTAGGCTTACATCCATATCCTCAAACCTAGAGGACTTTGACTTATTGTGCCAAGGGGGAGACTAGAGAAGGTGGGTGGAAATTTCTGTGTGGCAGTTTTCGGTGCCGTGGGAAGTGATTGCTGTTCAGACTCTTAGGCTCAGGGGCATAGCAGAAGGGATTTTTAAGACCACAAGGTGTTAGGCCAGGCTAGTGTTCCCAAATCTGGCTGTGTATCAGTTTGTGTCAATATAACAAATCCCAGGCCACACACAAGACCTGCCAATTGAGATTTCAGAGTGGAGGGCAGGAATCTGTACTTTGAGGGTATTTGGAGCAGTTAGTCTGAAAGCTGGTACCTGAGATTCTCTGAGAGGGCAAGAAGCTGTTCAGACTGTCCCAAGGTTCAGAGGGAAGCTTCAGACCTCCTCATTCCTCAGCCCAAAGTCAGCACTGTGCTCCTCTTTATACTTGAGGATGGCTCTGCTGCTGCTGGGGAGGATTTCCTGTTTGTGCCGCAGCTGGGTCAGCGCACCAGCCAGACCTCGCGAGGGCAGCATTCCAGTAGCGTTTCAGGGCCAATTTCAGCACAGCCTTGCCTTGTGAGCACACCCTTGGCCTGACCTACCTCTGCAGAAGGCCAGGAAACAGCTGTAAACATCTGTTTGCTCTGTGACTTGGGAGGCCTAAGATGACTTCGTGGCGTCGTGCCAGGAGCCGTCACACAGCTGAATGACCACTCCGCCTGATTCCGTGGGAGACTGGACTTCATCTCCTTCGGAAGTCAGCCTCTCTTCTTCTGTCAGCGTGTAGCCTCTATTTCCTTTTCTTTAAGGAAAAGGTTTGAATTGCTGTCATTACGCACTTGAGATGAGGGGCGAGAGGCAAGGCTCGGCAGTTAAAGTACTTGCCTTGCAGCCATAAGGTGCTAAATTCGAATTCTACACCATGAGCATAAAGCTGGGTGTGGTGGTCCACGCCTGTAATCCCAGCCCTCAGGAGGCTGAGGCAGGAGGTTTGCCTTGAGTTCAAGGACAGCCTGGGCTGTAGAGCAAGACTATTTCAAAAAAAAAAAAGTACTTGAGATGAAAATCTCTCTCTGTGTATGCACATAATATTTAAATAGATTACATAAATACAAAACCATACATAATGTTTATATCTATCATCTGTCTGTCTATAATGCTTAGCATGTATTAGCAATTCCTAACCTTTCTATCAGGGGCATGCACCGTCTTTTCGTTATAACACCTCGACACAAATGAAACACTTCCCACCTTCAGAACAAGGCCAACAATAATCACATTACTTATACTAGCAGTGCAGCCACTTAGTGACTCAGTGTCAATCTCATGCCATGATGCACTGATGAGATGTAGACAAATACATGCAGGTCAACTAGAAGGCGCCTTGTTAACGCTGGATGGAAAGGGGGAGCCTTCTACAGAACGAGCCCAGAGAAGCTGCAGCAATAGCTGGGATAACCTACATGTTGGAACAGAAAGAGGACGAGCAGAGGAAGCAGCGAAGAGCCCAGCTGTCCCTGGAGCGCTGCATGAACGGAGGTGCGTTCAGAACTCAGAGATCCCACAGCAGCTGCCCAGAGCCGCCGATGCTTGTGAAATCCATCCACTGGAAAGCCGGGGCCTTGGTGGAACGTGTGTGTAAATTTGGAATCAAAACAAGGATTTTCTAATATCAAAGCAGCATCTCAAGGGAGTCAGAGATTCTTTGGTGCTTTTGAAAAAGCAAAATCACATGCAGAGGCCTGCTAGAGGACCTCGAGAGTGTGCTCCCACCCCCGGCTTCCACCATGCACCTAGGAATCTGCCTCCTCCATGGGCCTCACCGTCCGCAGGGAGGGCTGACTCCCTTTTCCTTCCCAGGTCCCACATATCATGGGGACAGAGCAGTCTGACACCCTGTCAAAGGCATCGTGGATGGACTGGCGGTGAGAAGAATAGAAGCCCTGGCCCAAGTTGCCTTTGAAGCTCCTGGGCTACCTTTGGTGACCATTCCCTTAGCCCCTGGGCACCTCACCCTGACTCCTCGAAGGAAGCACGTTTGTATTTGCCACTGGTCTCATCAGCCCTGCCTAGGAGGGATGATTGAAATCTGCAGTGAATATATAAAGTTGGGGGAAAAAAAACCCCTTAAAACACGTTGCCAAGGATGATGGGAAAAGTGTATTTGAAGTGCACATAAGTGAGGGAAAGCGTTTCTAGAAGAATTGATGGCAATGTGTCTTTTAGTTTCATACTGTTTTTAGTTTAAACATTCAGAGTATTTTTTCTATCAGTTGGCATTGATCAAATGTTTATGGCAATTCCTGTCACATTAAAACATTTTGGTGTGTCCTCACCCTCTCATTCACCAGATCTGGTGTCAAACACTAGCTCTTCCCCAAAGTCAAAATAATCATGAAAGATAAATGCTTTGTATCAATACAGGGCAGCAAGGCAGCCAGGACAGGGTGACTAAAGACACAAGAAGAACATCCGGAACTCCTTCAGAAAGTGGCGAGAACGGTGGGATGGGGATGCTCAAGGCGGAGCGTTTTGAGAGGAAATGCATGGCCAAGTGCATAATAGATTTCTTAACTTACATGTTCACCGTATTTGTATTGTGCATCAGATGGTTAATGGGACCAGCAGTAAAAGCCAAGCCCTTCCTGGATGCAAACCAAGTGGGTAGTAGTTGTGATGTGTGTGCATTTGTGTTTGTGTCTGTGCATGGGTATGTGTGTGCATTTGTGTGCATGTATTGGGCCAGCCACACAGTTCACTATCTTAGGCCACCTGCATATCAAAAAAGTCTCCTCATAAGCCAGGCGTGGTGGCCCACACCTGTAATCCCAGTACTCGGGAGGCTGAGGCAAGAAGACTTCTGTGAGTCCGAGGCAAGAAGACTTCTGTGAGTCCAAGGCCAGCCTGGGCTCTACAGTGAGTTCAGGACCAACCTGGGCTGAAGAGTGAGACCCTGTCTCTAAAAAATAAAATAAAAATTTTAAAAAGTCTCCTCTTTTACCAACCAGGCACAGTGGGCCTGAGTTTTCCACTGTTACAGTTATCTTTCTCAGTAAAATAAGTGAAGGATCAGTGCAGTGAATCCATGAGCAGTTGTCTAGTCCCAATTCGTTTATCATATTAGCTAAATGGGTCTCCCAAAGACCCAAGACAGGTGGGCTGTGATGGGAGGGACAGGATCATGGCCTGGAGGGCAGGGCAGCCTGTGCCTGCTCAAAACGAGGGCACCTGACCACTAGGTATGGGGAGGCTCCAAGGAGAAGATTAGAATCCATCAAAGCATGCTAAGAATCTCCAGGACGAGTGATTTTCCTAACAGACGATGTCACAGTGGACAATAACACAGTTTCTATTCATTAAAATGAGGCAGACTGAAGCAGCAACAAGTCATCCTGGAAAACAACTTGTTTCCATCACCAAAAGTCAGCTGTTGATCGTTACACTGGGAATCTCAAAGTAAGTGCACCGCAGCTTCAATTTGTGCCTCGCATAGCTTGCTGGTCTGAGAAGTTGGACACAGAGCAGGACAAAACACAGGTAAGCTAAGGGGCGATGAGATATTTCTAGCTGTGTAACTCACAGCTGCAGTCCTCGGCCCAGCTGGAAAACAACAATAGGCTGCTCTGTCTGTCAGTCCACCTGCACTCCATTCTCAGCACACAGCGCGGAGCCCTGCTCTAGGGGTTTCTGAGTGGATGTACTGAGAAACGCTCTTGACTTCCGAAGAGGTCACCAAGCAGAGGGGGCCCACAGATGAGGCGGGACGGTTGCAAGCCCCACCCAGCCTGAGTAACTTAATGATTTAGCAAGATCCTGATCCTGTGAGGCACCCACGTGATGGTGGCGGGAAGAGCGCAGGTACGGAGTCGGACTAGCCACCCTCAGAACTCAATCTAACGGTGTCTCTC
Organism: Ctenodactylus gundi; assembly: GCA_004027205.1. Lineage (NCBI taxonomy): Eukaryota > Metazoa > Chordata > Mammalia > Rodentia > Ctenodactylidae > Ctenodactylus > Ctenodactylus gundi. Next base: position 357,455 of record PVKB01000424.1, on the reverse strand, counting down.
TGAGCTACTGTTTCCTGTTCTGTAACGAGGCACAAAGTCACTCACCAAGTTATGCAAACACCGAGGAAGCTAGTAAGAAGTTCTACTGCAATGAAGGGCTCAATAAATGTTAATTTCCCTGAAAGGGAAATGGCAGAAAATGGCGTTTCACAACAAAGTATTTCAAGAGTTCAGACGCATGATTACTTACAGCATAGAAATGGTCAGATTCGGACATGTAGAAACAGAGAAGGATCCCAGATGGAGAGAACTATACAGGCCAAGTCCTGGGGCAGGTTCACGCTGGAAGTGACAGTTCAGGCTGGGAGATCCGAGCCAAGGCCTTGAAGGCCTAGCAGGCTAGGCTCAGGGTGAACTGAAGCTGTGAGAAGTGTCTGGGTGGGAAGGTGAGATGGAATGTTAAGGACCATGAGGACCGAATGTTGGAAGTCATCAGCAAGACTCAGACGGAGGGGTTGGCAGACCTCCTGGCCCACCTCGTTGGGGCATGAACTCCTTGTCAGCTTCAGAGAGAAATCAGAGCAGAAGTAAAGAAAATTAAGTTAGTTTGGGAAAAAATTTAACTGCTTTATTGAAGTATGATTGACACTTAAAAAATCTTTAGATAATGAGCTAGGGTGGGTGACATAGGCCTGTAATCTCAGAACTCTAGGAGGCTGAGGCAGGAGGATTGCAAGCCCCACCCAGCCTGAGTAACTTAATGATTTAGCAAGCTCCTGCTTCAAAAAAAAAGAAGAAGAAGAAGGAGAGGAGTCTGGGAGAGGAGACTGGAGACTGGGTTTCAATCCCTAGTACCGCAGAAAAACTATAGCCATACATTTATGCAAGGTGATGTACTTAGCAAAAAGCATGAGGTTATTATCAATGCCACAGACTCACCATCAGCCCGAGAACTCTCCCATCCCTCCTTTCACTCTCAGTGTGGAAAGAGCACACCAGACCTAACCTCTTAGCAAATGTTTAGGCATGCGGCACAGTACTGCTGACCCTTGGCCCTGTGTTTTATGGTCGATCTCCAGATCTTAAATATTTTGCATAACTGAAATGGTGTACGCTTTTCCTCAGCACGTCCCCATTTCTCCCTCCTCCCAGGCCCTGGCAACCACCGTTCTCTTCTCTGCTTCTGTGTGTTTGGCTGCGTTACATTCCACACGTAGTGAGTTATGCGGTATTCACTGCTCTGGGCCTGGTTTATTTCAGCCTGCATGGTTTTCTCGAAGTCCATCCAGGTTGTCTCAAATGCCAGGACTCCCTTCTTTTTTTTTCAGACAGAGTAATATTTTGCTGTATCTATGATCTCATTTTCCTTATCCGTTAATGTTTTAATGAGAACATAGGTTGAGTAATGGAATGTCTACAGAAGTGCAGATATCTTTTTTATATACTGATCTCATCTCCCCTGGATGCATACCCATAAGTGAGATTGACGGATCAAATAAAATTCTAGTTTTAATTTTTGGGATGAAGCTCCCTGTTGATTGACATAAGGGATATAACAATTTACATCCATGTCACCTGTGCACACATGTTCCCTTTTCTCCAGAGCTTTGTCGACTGTTTGTCCTTCGCTTTATTGATTTATTTATTTATTTATTTATTTTGAGTAATAGACACCCTAACTAGGCAAAGTGATATCTCGTTGTGGTTTTGATGCACATTTGCCTGATCGCCCATGGTATAGAGCAACCTTTTTGCATATTTGTTGGATGTGTGCATGGCTTCCTTGAAGAAAAGAGAAATATTTAATCATATCCTTTGCTTACTGCAGGTTTCTTTGTTTTGCGATGGAATTTCAGGAGTTCATTACATGCTTTAAGTATGGTCAGCAAATCACTTCCCCATCCCACAGGTTGTCTTTTAATGTTTACTTGTTTTCTTTGCTGGGCAGAGAACTATAACCTTCAAATAGCTCTTCCGATTCACAGAACACTGTTCACCCATTCGTGCTTTTGTGGCTATGTCTTTGATGTCATATCCAAGAAAACATCACCTACCCCAAATTCAAGCAGCCTTTTTCCTATGTTTGAGGAAAACATAAGTTTCATGTTAGCTAAATAGTTCATTCATCGTCATCGTGGTATCATATGGTATGGTATAATACAGTTTGGTATAGTATTTCTTTTAGACATGCTTAGTACCATGAAAGTTTCATCATTGCCAATGTTAAGGTGTATGGTGATAACCTATGAGTTTTATAAAAACAACCCAGTCTTATTACTCTGACTGTAGTGCAGTTAGCTACAGTGCTACACTTAGGAATTGGGCTGTCCTCCATGTGTCCCCAGCTTGGTTCTATCAGGAGGCAGCAGAACCTTTAGTAGTTGGGACCTCCTAGGAGGCCTTAGGCCACTGGAGGAATACTTGTGAAGGGGATAGGGGGACACTCTAGCTCTTTCTTTTCTCTCTCTGCTTCTCAGCAGCCACGAGGCAAGCAGTTTGCTCCCTGTCACATGCTCTCATCGTGACATGTTGCCTCATCGTTGTGATACTGCAACAACAGAACCAAGTGGCTAGGGACTGGCATCTCTCACATTATAAGCCAAAATCCATCTTCCTCATTGTAAGATCATCGTCTCATGTACTTTGTTACAGTAACAGAAAAGTGACTAACACACAAAACTAAAAGAACTGCACAAGAGGGTATTTCAAGGGTTAAATAAATGTGACTCACAAACATCACACTTTGTGTTTTCTTGCATAGAAAAAAGAACACTCTAAGTAGACAGAGTCACAATAACCAGAAGGAAATGGTAAGATTTGTACCTGGTTCTGGGAGGACTATGTAGCCCTAAAGCCATATTTGAAGAGTTTTTTTCTCAAGATGTTTGGGATTTTTTTTTCTGCTACTCCTATGGCATCTCTCTTCCCTTTCAGTATTTTTATTTAAATTTCAAAGCAGTTACAATAAGTTTCCTTATGTATATTTAACCTTCATTGTTGGTTTTTATTAGAGTGCCCTGTGTAGATTTATGCACACACACACAAGATAGTACAAGGAAGGGTGACAGAAAAAGAAAAACAGATGGAAAAAAAGGGCAGAACAAAATGTATTTGACCAACTCTGGGGCCTTTAAGTTTGATTTAAGAGATTTCTGTAATTACCTGTTTACGTCTCTGAGATCTCCTTCATGGCCTTCCAGAGACAAAGGAATTTCACAGACTTTCAGGGCTCCTTGTAGGAAAGAGCTACCAGCTGTTCCTGTACTTAAGGCAGAAGTCCCACAGGCTCCTTTGCAAATGTCAGGAATGTGAGACCTACTCCCAGACAAATATCTCAGAAAGGACACTCAAAGGGCAGCTAAGGACACTTGGTGCTAGTTCCTTTGCACCAATAATGGCTTTCACTAACATGCTTGGCCCTCTGCTGCTGAAATTTCTAGCAGGAAATTCTTTGCAGCTCTGTAAGATACATAATTTGCCTCCAAATAAATGCCTGCTTTTCTTTCCTTTGAGGACAAACAGTGTCATGAAAGAACAGGCAGAAGGGGATTACAGTCCTATCCTCAGGTACCACAGAGACCAAGACCATGGACTTCACGGCTAGAGGTAGAGGCAGCCTTTGGATTGGAGGTTTAAATTAGGGTGCCATCTGCTGAGTTGGAATTGTGACATGCTATGAAAAGAAGTTAAGTTGACATTACAAGGAGAGGAGTAATAGTCACATCAGAATCTATAAAAGTGAGAAGTGGGAAATGAGAATTTCTTGGTGGGTATCTGGCACAGTCCTCACTCAGCGAGGAGGCAGGAGGGCAACACAGTGCCTGGTCCGCTTGGAAATTGTATTATGAGCCAGCAATTTAGTATTCTGGTCTCTAAGGTAATAAGAATCAGCTTCTTGGGATTTATAACCTAGATCTAGGTTATAAGAGAATTCGTGAATTCATTACAAAACCAGCGATTAAAGCAGTTAAGATAAACTGCGATTATACTGTGTTGTCATCACCACGGAAAGAACCTTGTATTTGTGACCTCATTATTTATAGAACAGCACTATTATTTACATAAACATCATTACCATCCTAATTTTTTTAGGTAATAAACTTCAGGCTTAAAAACATTCAGTAATTTGCTAAGGACAGCATCTAGTAAGTAGATTAAGGATTGGAGGTCGAAATTTATCAGTCTTCTAATCAACTCTAAAATGTACCACTCTTCTAATCATTGACTGAGATAGGAAAAAAAAACTGTGCAGAGAGGTGTATAATAGGAAGAGACTTTTGTTCTTTTCTGGGCACTCCAACAGGGACTCACGTCAGGTGGGTCACACCCAACATGTCTTGGCTTGTGACCCCTTTACTCCAACCTCTGACTCTGGCCTTAGTGCCTTATCCTCTTCGTGGGTGTGCTACAGCTTTCTCTACTTCTCTCTAGTGAGGATGTTTCTCATAGCATTTAAAGCTCACATAGGTCACGCAGGCTAACCTTCCCATTTCAAGGACCTCAACTTGATCACACGTGTGAAGATCCTTTTTTGACCTAAAGTGATGTTTAAAGGTTCTAGAGGTTAGAACCTGCTGTCTTCAGGCAAGTTAGCAGTCCTCGCCGTGATATTGTGCATTTCCTGCTTCTCCTGAATAAGAAGATAGCAGGTCTAGAACAGGCATCTCTTGTAGATAAAGCTCCGTGGTGTATAGTGGCATGGCATGACTGGAGGTTGGGGAGACCACCAGAAGGAAGGGTTCAACTTTGTACTGAAGAAGTTTGAAGATGAGTTGAAAACATGAAGTTACTCCAGGGAAGTTCTCCAGCAGTCTACATAATCAAGCAGTAGAAAAATTCCAGGCTGAATTAAAAAGTACAAAGAAAAATCAGTAGAAAAAAATAAAAGACCGTGATGCCACTAAGAACAGCCCATAAAGATTGAATGGAAAAGAATTTAGCTAAATTTATAAGGGTCAGATGTCAACTGTTCATCAAGTGTAAGAAAAATATTCTAATTGGAAGTATCAATAGGGACAGAAGTGGAACTCCTTGGCGGAAAGCCTTAACTCTGAGAATAAGTAATTTAGACTCAAGTAGAGGCGGCTGTCATAATACAATGCCTCTAGGAAAGGAGGGTGAGAAATGAGGCTGTGTGCTCGGGAAGAGGCGGCTCCAGACCTCGCTCCCATCGCCAGATTCTGGTAATTAGAAGTTAACGTGATGGCTGCAGGACATCAGGGCTGACTACGAGACAGGCCAGCTTACAAACATAAGCTTTTTTCTAACTATTACGGTCTTCTTACACACGATGAATTGAGAATTTGCCCTCTACAGCAAGAAAAAGAAGTCATGGAATAAAGGCCCAAGTTTCAAGGTGTTTGACGCTAAAGTGTCTCGCTACTACTTAGTCTCGTATTTGTTCGCTCACTCATTCAACTAGGGATTGAGACCCTATGATGTTCCAGTCGCTTTCCTAGGAACTAGTGTAGGTAAGAAGACCTAATCCTGCCCTCAGCCTCAACGTGCTTGCTGCTGAGAGAGGCAAGAAATTCCACTGAGAGAATCATTTCTTTAAGGAAAACAGAAAAGACCTTAGGAAGAATGCAGAAGGAGCCCCTGAGTGTGCCTGGGAGAGCCAGAGACAGCTTGACAGGGAAGAGAAGCTTGGCTCCACTTGAGGCTTGAAAACTGAGAAGCGGGCCAGACAGAAGTGGGAAAGAGTGTGTTTTAGTTACTTTTTCATTGCTGTGACTCAATACCCAACATCCACATATTCAGGCAGCAAAAATTTATTTTAGCTTCCAGTTTCAGAAAGTCTCACCCCATCCATGAGAGGCCAGTAATGGTGAAAGCACACAGCAGAGATGAGCCAGCGGGAAGCTGATTACCTCATGGCAGACAGGAAGCGGTGGGAGTGAGGAAGGGCAGAACCACTGGATGCCCTTCTAGGACATGACCCAGTGATTGGCTCCTTCTGGGTTAAGCCCCAGTGATGTGCCGCAGGCCCCTAACCCATCACAGGCCCATGATCTATATAATCTACCACACGCTTGTTTTCTGCCACATGCCTATAGTCCACAACTCCCAACCAGGCTGCACCTTTCAACACCGCGTGCTCTTCATCGGTAATCCACAGCATCCAAACGAATGCATGAGGCTTTTAGGAGACATTCCAGATCCAAGCTGTAACAGAGCCCTTCCAGGGGAGAGAAGTGAGCACGTGCTGGCAGGGATGAGAGAAACAGGCACACTAGTGACGCACAGCGGCCTGAGAAGGCTGCTCCACACCAGGCCGCCAGCTGGGGTCCAGCACAGACCCTCGTGCCCGGATGGGCCTTACCCTAGCCCCGTCCTGCCTTGAAGTTCCATTAGTCCCCAGCTACAGATGTGCTCGGCTCCTTCTTCCTTCCACTAAGCAAGCATCTGTGGAGGAAACTTTTGGCATAATCTTTGTTCTTTAAAGAAAGTCTTCAGGTAAAGCCTTCCTCTGTACAAAACCATTAGCAGCTGCTAATTCTACCGCATGCCGAGTGTTCTAGAAAAATGCTCTCCAACCTCCTGGACAGGAAGCTTTTGCAGACACGATCCCTGTGTTGTCTCCAAGGCCTCAGCAGAACTCCTTGTCACACTCAATGTGTATCTAAGAAGCCTGAGGCTATCACCTTTAATTGTCTAGACCTTGAGACTAAAAAATCCACCCTGTCTCTTCTGTGTGCCAGTTAAGGCCCCAGCCAAGACGTGAGCCTTGTTCCTCTGCGTGCCCGCAACCATGCTGTGCTTCCTTCTCTCTGACTCCCCACAGCTGCTCCCTTGCTCCCCATCTGTGCCCCATCGCCCCCAGCAAGTGCAGCAGCTTCTTCCCCTTCCTACCTCTTCCTTGTCTTGTTGGAAACCCAGCCAAGTGTCAAAAATATCTCTGCCTCTTTCTCAAGCAGACACCCCCTCTGAGTTACCGTTTTTGTTGTTGTTGTTGTTGTTGTTTTGTTTTGTTTTGTTTTTTTTGCTCGGTCACAATACCTGATATCCACAATTGAAGGGAGGAAAAGTTTATTTTAGCTCATAGCTTCAGACTGTCTCAGGCCTTTCACAGGGGGCCAGCAATGGCAGAAGCACATGGCAGAGGCCTAACCAGAAGAAAGGCTGTTCAGGCCGTGGCAGTCAGGAAGCAGGGAGAATGAAGATGGTGGAGTTAGCATTTCTCCCTTCTAGATCAAGTGCCAGTGATCTGCCCCTTCCAACCAGGCCCCACCTCCTAAGAGCACTTGAAATACATACATACGTCACAATATCCAAATACATGAGGCTTTTGGAGGACATTCCAGTTGCAAACCACAACAGACCCCCTTTCTCTTATGTCCCAGAGCATTCGCTTCCGGCAGCATCCTCGCATCCCATTGCTTCTCCTCCGAAGTCCTGGCCACGCCTACCATACATCTGGCTGATGGCTTGTGACCCACTTGTCCTCCTGTTCCTTATGTACTGAGGACTTTTGACGCCCTGATGGTGATACCCACACCACCGCTGGGGCTTTACCCTTGGGAAGATCCACACAACATTATGGTCTGGGCGGCATGACCTTCCCCTTCCGTCACTGAAGTCTCCCATTCCCATCACCATACTTAGACTCTGGCATCACCCGAAGGAGTCCTCCCTCTGAAACCCAGTGTCCTGCTCTTGCCCACAACCTCCCGTGTCTTGGTTACTCTTTCGTTGCTGTGACTCAATACCCGACACCCACAAATTTAGGAAAGAAAAGGTTTATTTTAGCTCACAGTCTCGAAGGTCACAGTCCATTCAGGGGTGGCCGGCAACAATCGAAGTACATGGCAGAGAGAGAGGTGGAGGCAGCTTCTCTGGACAAACAGGAAGACAAGCTGAGGCTAGTTGAGACTAGTCCCAGTCCTCCAGGAAGGCAGGTGCAGCTTATGTATCCTTTCAGGTCTCCGCCCAGTAACCATTCCCTCCTGCATCCAGGTGTGGCCACTGCACACCGTTAATCCTAACTTAACTGCGATCCACCCCTCCAGACCAGACCCCAATCCACCAACATCACATGGTTCCATCAAAACACATGAGGCTTTTGGGGGACACTCCAGATCCTAACCACAACATCCTGCTTTCTACTCTACCAACGCATTTTCTCATGCAGCTCATGGAGCCCCCGAGGCTCCTCGATTCTCTTCCATTCTACCACCATGGCTCCATTTTTTCTCCATCAAGCCAGTAACAGAAGTTCTTTATGTTCTCTACCCTGGTCGGAAGTGTGAAGCGTCCTCCCCTTGTTGCTTGACTACACAGCCTCCCATTACCTCAAAACCTTACATCAACCCAACGATCTATTTTACTGGCTGCCACACGAAGGCAGAAAAACACACAACCATTCTAAATGGATGACACTGTAGATACATGGAACTCAGTTCTCAGTATCCTTGTCAATTGCAGACTAGTTCCTTCTCCAGGGTCTTGCAGTGGCGCTCCAACTTCCACTTCTTTTTTCAAACTTATCGAGAAATTGAGGATCTTCAGCCATGATCCATCTCAGCCTTGTGCTCTCAGAATCTAATTCTTTCCTGCCTCCCTAGAGGAAAAGGTGTCCTCTTCCTACTCTAGCCTTCTCCACGTTGGGCCAGTTGTGTAAGCTTCAGCCTCTTCTACTCCACTGCCTTTTCCTCAACTGCCCCTGAGATCAGTTATGTCTTCAATATTCTGCAAAACAAATAATTTGATACTACATTCTTCCTCCCTATTCACTAACCTCTCTTGCATTTTACAACCAAACCGTCTGTCCATCGCCCCCACTTTCTTCCATCTCACTCATTTCTGGCCTCGGTAACAAAGCTGTCCTTACAACTTCATAGCAACTGCTCTGGCACGGACATCAACAATCTCACCTTTGGCAAGTCCAACGGACACTTTCGTTTCTCATTATGTTTGACTTTGATGTGGCATGCAGCAACGTCAGCCATTTCTTTCTCTAATCACACTGTAGTCTCCTTGTTCACCCCTGCGTCACTGACCCACTGACCTTATTTTCTCAGCTTCTATTGAGGCTTCCCATTCTCTGCTCATCCCTTTCTTAACCAGCCACCCTGCTTGCCACTCTACATGAGTATCCTAAGAAATCCTATTCATTCAGTTCATTCTGTGGCTGAAAGGCCACGTCTGTGTACAATATTGTGAACCATTGAATTTAGATGTTTGTTCTTACTCTTGGACATTCAGTTTCCTTTTTAAAAAATCCACTCGAACGGGCTGTTCAGAACTCTCCATGCGTCCAACTAAGCTCATCTTTCTTTCCAACACTTGCCTTCCCAATCCAGAGTGAGATCTCCAGCAGCACAGTCTCCAAAGGCCGAATCCATGAGCATCATCCTCGTATACAAAGCCCAGCTCTGTTTCACTAACAGCTTTCACAAATCTCCCCCTATGTCACTCTGCTCCACAGAACCAAGTCATGGCTTATCTTATCCAAATGACGTCAGGCATCTTTCTATCAGTCTCTTAGCTTCCAAACTGTCTGCCACTACTCCCCCCTACCCCGCCCTCCTCCCCCCCCCCCCCCCCCCCCCCCCCCCCCCCCCCCCCCCCCCCCCCCCCCCCCACCTGCCAATCTGTCTTATACTCCACGTTCAGGGCAGGACACGAAACAGGATATGCATATTACAGCTTAATACTATCTGCTAGTTTCTAGTTACTTACAGGATAAAACCTGATAGCGCTTTAGTATGCTATGCAACCTTTAAATTTTCCACCAAGCATATTTTTGTCTGCACACACTTTCAGGAGCTGTAGGTTTCTTGCACTTCCTGGAATATAATGAACTATTTTTGATTTGTGAGACTTTATGCTTCTGCTCTTGCTGCCTAGAATTGTTCTTCTTGCTTTTTTTGGAGCAAATGGTTACCTATCTTTCAAAACTTGGCTCAAACACCATGGGGCTGGCTCTCCTGCCCTGCTTAGACTTAAGCTCTCTGTCTGGGTATACATCAATATCACGGCACTTGTGATACTTAATGTACTTGTTTCGGTTTGTCTCTTTGCTTGTTCGTTTTTATCACAAATACTGTGAGCAGAGGCTATGTCCAATTTCCTTTGATATTTTCAGCACATCTGACACGAAGAAACTTTCAATAAATTTTGTCAGACTTTGTGAAGTATAATGTCTACATAATGACTTTTAACCATGATTTTAAATTTATATTTTGAAACAGGGTTTCACTAAGTTGCTAAGTTGCCCGACTGGGCTCTAACTTGTGACCCTCCTACCTCAGTCTCTCAGTGTGCTAGAATTACAGCCTATGCCACCAGACCTGGCAACATTCACCAGTTTTAACAATGTAGTTATATTTGACAACTGTGTATAGTTACCAACTGTCACCAAATCTTAATACAATATATTTTCATCACTCTAAGAAGTTCCCGCTGCACTGTCTGGATTCAGTTTCTTCTCCCATTGCCCTGATCACTGAAAACCTCTGATCAATATAGTTTTTCCCTTTGGAAAACCAATAAAGTCAAACAGTAGATAGCATTGGCATCTGGCGTCTTTCACTTAGTGTAATGTTTTAACAATTCATACACACCAAAGCATACATCTCCAGTTATTATCTCTCCCAACAGCATTCCACTGAGTGATTTATAATAAAATTTATCTATTCACCAGTTGATTATTAACTTATTTCTGGTTTTGTCTGCTGTGTACAAATATAATTGGGAATAAATCATTACGGTCATATAGTAGATCTGGTATTCCAGGGTCATAAGGCAAAAGAATGTTAAACTTTCGAAAAGCAAAAAGGCCAATGTTTTATGGAGTGACGATAATTTTTAAAAATTCTTACCATCAATACAAAGGAGCACCAGGCCTTACGGAGAAGGGAGAACAGCCTGCAGACCTTCCTTTGGGCCCCAGGAGAGCAGACTGTGAAATTCAGAGTTCCCATTCCCCTTCATCGCTTTCCCTGACTCTGCCCCATCCCATGAGTTAGAGAAGCCAGGTCAGCAGGGAGTCATTTTCCCAGGGGGCTGGTCTCCATTGCTGCTTGCTCTCAGCACAGAATCTCGTGGGTTTTCAGCTCTCCAGCTGCATATGTGCTTGATAAGCAGTCTTGACTGGGCCCCTGTTGTGAGAGCCCTCAATCAGGAAGCAGTGTGGAGTGGACCTGGGAAGAGAGGAGGTTTGTCTCACCAGGGCACATGAAATAAGGACTGAGCAGGAGCCCACTGCAGGGCACAAAGCTGGATGCTTTGCACTATCCAGTATTTGGGGAATGGTGAATGCCAAAGACACAGGACGTGGAAGGAGACTATCTATCTAAAGAACTCAATGCAGGAAAGATTTTTGGACTTTGGACTCACCTCCTAATTTGCTCTTTTATAATGAATTTTGGACTTGTGCTTATTTTGTTTTTTGATAGCCTTTTTCTTTTATAGGTTCTTGTGTAATTAGCTCTATTTTTTTCTGCGTGTCACTTTTGCCTAATTATATTTACTTTCTTCTGTTGTTCAGTTAGAATTTTGCCTCACTTTTCTCTAACCTATCAACTCTTCTGTTTTTTCTTTTATGTCCAAAACTGACCCCGTCTCAGCCTTCCTTTTCCCTACTCCCACCATTCACATCAACAGTACTGTTAAGCATTAATGATTTATGGCTAGATGGCTTAGCCTGTTAGGGGTTAACTTTTGCTATTTGTTTATGAATTGCATATTAATGCAGATTTCATTATATTTTAATAATGGTATAGTGTTACTTTTAAAAATAACGCTTTCAATAAATTACTATTTGGTTTGAACAGATACCTTCATTAGTAGTAGAAATCACATTTATAATGTTAACAGTTTAGTTGATTATTATGATATGCCAATGATTGATTTATCTTAAGTTATACTATTACCATTGATCTCTGTCTTACTGTAAATGATGGCATAGTGGCTAGAACCTCTTAAGAGTTAAGAACTTTTAACTATTTAGTTTTGCCTAGGCAAGTAATACAACTTTCTATTTTATTATTGACAGTGATAAAGTATTGTTTTTAATAATATTTCCAATAAGGCAATATTTGATTTATTTAAATAGTTCTATTAATAGTGTCGACTACGTTTTTAATATTAAAGTTGTGGCATTTAACTGTTTATTATGATTTGTGATTAATGTGCCTGTCTTAGATTTCAGTATATCACAGATTTCGTTCATGCTGTTAGTGTGGTATAGTGGATGGTCTTGTTTTTCACTGTATGCCAACAGTTGGGTTGTCTTTGGGTTATCTACATTACTACAATCCACGTCTCCCTCGCTAAAAGGTGTAAGGGATCAAGGAATAAGAATATGGTTAGATGTGTAGCAGTGGCTGCCAAGATCCCTCCAATGTCTTTTTCTTTTAGTGTGGAAGTTGTGGCCAGGTTGGGAGGGGAGATCCTCTTAGCACTGGGTCTGACTTGTGGGGTTTTTCACAGTGACAGTGGCACCAGTGACTGGTGAGCAGTTCTGTGGAATAGCCAAGGAGCCGAGGCCTAAAGCATGGTCATACTTGAAGGGACTGCGGTTCTGGGATCTAAGGCTGTAGTGACTCTGGGGTCTGGGGTGTAGGCACCTCCACAGCCAGGAACCAAGAACGAGAGCACAAGTGGGCGCGGCATTACAACAGCTCTGACATTAAGTGGTGTCTCCTATGGCAGCTGAGCTGCTGTGTGGAGCATGAGAATGCACAGTGAGCACTTGCTCCAGCTCAGAGTAAACATTAGCTTGCTACAGCAATGGCCCATGTGTCTGAAATGTAAGTGGACTCAGCCAGAAAGCCCTTGTTTGGGTGTGGCCACTGGGGGAGCGGGCTCGCCTTCAGGCTGGGAGTTGTGAAGGACAGAGAGAGCTCGTGATTTCTTCCCCAAAGCAACTCAAAAATGGTCACCTTTGAGTAGGGAAAGATTGTGGAGCTGCATCTCTCTTCAGGGTTCTCTGATGGGAATGACTGTGGTCACTTCAAGGGCAAGAGATGGCAGCATATCCTGTACATAGGCCACTGGGAACCACAGTGGTCCCTGCCACATGAAGGATACCAAAACAGCTTCCATGTTTTTTCTTTGTTACTAGATGCCTGCTGGTGTCTCATCTCATTAGCAATCCCATTTGGGCAGATATTTCCCACAGTTTTTATTCCACTGGTGCTGTAGGTTCTTTACTGGGCCCCTAAATTCTGAGACATTTTAGTTAGAGAACAGCTATCTATTATTTGTTTTTCATGGAAGGATTCCACCCTTTTAGTTTTCTATACCCATAAACTCTAAGTGCAATTTTTAAAATTAATGAGAATACAGTTTGGAGGGGTAATTGATCGATTAGGGTTCCAATTTCATGTTCCCCATCATCAAATTGACTGGAAATGTCCATCTGTAAAATCTTGAGGGCTGTATGAATGGGGCAGTGTCTGGCTTGATTACAGGACCAGCTGCTCAGTAGCAAGCTGCTGGATGAGCGGAATTGACCTCAACCTCCACTACTCCAACATGACCGGATCCTATTTGCTCTTTGGTGACGATTTAGCGCAGATCAATATGGACCTGTTCTCCTGGAGAAGGCCCACCGAGCTTTCCAGCAGCTTCTCCCAGGTCTGTCTGCCTCCTTCGCCGTCTGATACATATTCGGTGAGTGAATGCTTGTTGGTTGGGAAGTGGGGTGTAGCGTTAAGGGACTCTGGAGCCTGGCTGCCTGTGATTCGCATATTCCTGGGGGAGTCTTGGTGCATTGCATCGATGGTGCTCAATCTCAGACAGCAGAAAAAGAGTAGATCAGTGTGCTAAGGATGGAGCCAGCAGGACAGAGAACAAGATGCTGTCACCTGGCCAAACCTCCAATTGACTTACCTCTTCTTTGTGTTCCCCAGCATGGTAAATCTTACCCCGTGATTTTGCCGAGAGGCAGATTCTGAGATTGGCTGGGAATTCTGCATTTTAAACAAGCTCCTGGTGATGTGGATACACTGGTTGGGGCCACACTTTGAGAAGACCTCTCTAGTCGGAGGGCTGACAGCAGGTTAGGCAGCACCTCCCTGAGGCTAGAAAAGGTCAAGGCTGTGACTTTTCAAAATCCTTTCTTTTTTAAGTCAGCTTTATTGTCACTGGGACCACAACCTGACATGCACAACTTACAGAAAGATTTGGTTTGGCTCATGGTTTGGGGGATCTGGCCCAAGGTCTGCTGGCTCCGAGGCAGAAACATCGTGTCAGAGGGCACAGAAGAGCAGGAACGCTCACTTCACAGTGATGGGGACAGTGGCAGTGAGAAAGAGACCAAGGACCGTGCATAGTGCACAAGCTCAACCTCAGGACCCACAAATGTGTGCTTTACTAATAATATGCTAGGCATTTTTTGTCCAATCAAGTTGTGCAATTAACTGCCACATCAAATTGTAAATTTGCAATTGCCAAAAAGCAATTACAAAAAGACATATTTTAAATGTTCAAAATTTAACAAAGTAACACATTTATTATGCCTGCACAGATACAATGCAATACTATTGAGCCTGTCACAAAATAATAACTGTATTCAGTAAAGCATATTAATTCTGGGGCACTGTGGCAACGGGACAATGTCAAGGGTGGCTTTGGGCACTGTCCCGCTTGCCAGTTTTCTCTGGCACTGAATGTGGTCTTTGTTGTAATGATGTGGAAAGGTGAAACGGAAGCCCATCATGTGGGGGCTAGTCAGGGCCCAGTATAGTTACAGAAGAGTGGAACTCACCCAGGAGCCTAATAGCACCACAAGGCCCACCGTCTGATCTTGCTCAGAATGCTTTCCTTGGGACGACTGTGTTGGGGAAGGTCTAATTCCTCCAGGAAATTCCTCCCTCTTTCGTGATGGTGGTGGTACAGACCCTGTGTCCTCAACTAGACAGCGCCTATGACATGGGAGTGAGTGGCAGAGGTGGAAGTGAAGCAAATAGAAAAGAGGGTGTGGAACTGGCTCTGGGTGCCCCCGCTATCTCATTACTCATCAGAGGTGATGTGGGCCCTGCTTCTATTGTAAACCTCTTTGAAGAAATCATAGAAGCTAAATCCAACTGCATCCATTTTTTTTTTAAACTCTTAGTGTTTGTTTTGAAATGAGACAGAAAGAGCGGACACTGAATGGTAAGTTTTCATTTTAGGAAAGAAGTTACAACAGCATGTCTTTGAAGAAGCTAGTTTAGCTTATGCATGGCTTAGGTTTGGTGTCTTTCTCAAAGGCTCATGTCCTGTGATGCCTAGACCCCACTGGAGCAGTGTTGAGATGGTGGGACCACTAAGAGGTGGAGCCTAGTGCTAGACAGATCACAGGAGCTCCCTCCTCACCGAAGGATTAATGCTGTCTTGCAGAAACGGGTATGGTCAGGGGAAAATGAATTAATTCCTACAAGACAGAATCGTGACAGGCGGAGAGGGCCGGGCCTCTGCCTGCTCTCTCGTTTTCTTGCTCATACCTGTGTCACTTCTACCTGTGGCCATTTTTCTTCTCACCTCTCCTCCATGTTGTGATAAACCAGGGGCCTCCCTAGGACGCCAGTGCCAAATCATGAGCCAAATAAGCCTCTTCTGTTTATAAGGTATCCAGCCTCAGGGCGTTGGCTTGCTCTGCAGTCCAGGCTGGTCCTGAATTCACTATGTAGCCCAGGCAGGCCTCAAACTCCCAGCAATTCTCCTGCTTCAGCCTCCCGTGTGCTGAGATGATGCCAGCATGCCCCATGTGTGTGGTGCCGGGAAAGTGAAGGCAGTTAGCACTTGCGAGGCAAGTACTTCAGGTAACTGCTGTCCCACTCCTCCTGCCCCTCACGTATTTTGATAGGAACACAGAAAGACCAAGACGGCATACTATTAGACTTGCAGCACAACCCGCCCTCCCCGCCCCCCCGCCCCCGCCCCACAAACATGCACACTCTTCTCCTTGCACCCACAGAACCTAGCACGCAGCCTGACACATGGCAGGTCTCAGTGAATCAAAGGCACGGAAGGCTGGTCCTTGTCCACTCTGACCCCACAGCTGTGCCTGGGATTGCCTTTGGAGAAGTCTAGCTGACCCCAGGGACAGTGCTCCCTTAATCCACACGGCTTCACGTCCCCACAGCAGCCCAGGTGTCTCAGGACCCGACGGGCCAGGATCCTCACTTCTGGCGGAGACTTGATCATGATGTCTGTCTTCTCTGCAGACACCTGGCACACTTATCCTATTTTCTGGCCGTAAATACCAAACAAAATGCTGAAGCCACTCAACAAGGCAAAAACTACCATGGATGCCAGAGCCTCAGGCTCTTTCTCCCTGAGCACCAGAGCCGAGAACGCTTGTAGTCTGCCAGGTCTCTCTCCTCCAAGTTTCACGTGCAGGGCGCACTCTCCCTTGTAACAGTTTCCTGTGGTCAAGACAAGGCTGGTCCTCAGAAGTCCCGTTTGGAAATGTTCTGAACTTGTTTTCCTGCCCAGTCTAATTTCCGAGGTGGGTTGAGCAGGTTCCCCATTGAACAGGTTGGCATGCTACCAAACCCTTTCAGCATTCAAAACCATTTTCTCCCAAGCCCTAGCTCAATGGGGGCTCACCTGGCCATGTGATTACTCTTTAGACTTCTGCTTCCTCCGATCTGGGAGGCTGATGAATAAATCAAGTGCTTTCTGGTGCCTGAGAAAGTGAGTTCTGTGTAAGCACAGAGCATCATTTAACATGAGGGGTGCAGAGGAGACATTTGGCTTGGACTAAGAGAAATCATTTCTAAACCAGTCATTGCTATCTGAATGTGGTAAGATCTCTTTTCCACCACAGGGACAAGGCTGGGATTGTGCAGCTCTTAAGTAAATAAATGAGCTCAGAAACTAGCTTTAAGAGAGCTCTGCAAACAGAGTATGCTTGGAATGCACCAGGAAGATATAAATGTTACCTCTGTTCTCATGTTGAGTGGAAGACTTTCATAAACTCTTAGGGGCACGAAATAAACACAGAAGTTAAAAGATACAACAAGTATCATGAGAAAGGGGCACGTGAGTATATTTGTAATTGCCGGAAAGTCAATCTATTGTTGTAGTTTAATTTCCAACTGGCATGTGGTCAACTTAAATTTCACTAGAGAATATTATGCTGGAGAAAAGAAGCACATTTGTAAATATTTAGAAATGAGACCAGGTCGCGATGGGTGAAGGATCACAGACTTAGCTTGCACAGTGCTTTCAAATCGCAGCAAGTCAGTCAAAATTGCCCCAAGTGTAAGGATACTCATGTGTTTGTGTAACTGCAAAGGTCAGAGGTGAGAAAGGCCTCTAGGACGTGGGTCCACGCCAGAGCTCCAGCCTGTGACTTCTTTGCTTCTGTGTCTCGTTATCAGCTTCATCCTAAGACGTTTTCTCCTAGGTCCTCAGTGAAATCACTCCTTTACAATTCACTGTGGGAAGCGGGGTGACGGACTTGTGGGCATAGCTCAGGTGTTATCAAGTGCATGCCTAGCATGTCTAAAGCCCTCGGTTCAAACCCCCAGCACCACGTAAAGATTAGCTGGACATGGTGGTACACACCTGTAATCTCAGCACTAGAAAAGCTGAGGCAGGAGGATTGCCAACAAGTTTGAGGCCAGCTTGGTCTACAGACACAGTGAGTCCAGGACAAGCCTGGGCTATAAAGCAAGACCCTGTTTCAAAAACAAAAACAAAACAAAACAAAGCAACAACAACAAAAACCCAATTCACTGTGGTGGGGGTAAAGACAAAAAGGTGTACCCCCGAAAGGCTGAGGATCCTAATCAGAATGTTGGCTTTGCCTGAGAGCTGTGTGCATGAGGCACCCTGTGACACTCTTCCTGCAAAGTCCCTCATCTGGAAAATGGGAATAATCACCATAGTCTAAGTCGTAGGGCTGTTATAACTACTTAACAGAAGGATGAAATGTAGACTGGTGTGGAATGGTCACTGCAAATCCCCAGGGCTCGTTCTTGGTCTTTGTGACACTTACTGAGTGTGTACATAGTATTAGACACTGTAGCACCTGAGGGAGCCTTGGGAATACAGATACGAAACTAGGCTCTCGGGGTTCAGTGTGGCAGGTATCCTGTCCTAGATGTCCTGCAAGCCTGGGGTCTTCCAGGCTAGTATCTGACAGACAACAAGAGATAAGCAGAATTGGGAAGAAGATGAAACTGACCTCCAACAGGATTCAGTCTTCAGACTCCTTTTTGCAAAGCAGATCTGGTCTCATGTTTGATTTCAATTCAAACGAAGTACTCTAGTACAATGGGGGGGGGGGGGGCATGCAGTCGACTCCCGCAGAGAACTTGTGTGGTCGTACAGCTATGCAAGGGGATGGAAGTAGGGGAGGCATTTTCCTAATGATTTACTTTTGGGTGATGTTTAGGCAAGTATTTCACAGTGTTGAGAAATGTTCAGTGCTTCTGAGTAGACATCAAAATTTGAAATGACTCAGAACCTTTCTCTGGGCAGAGAAAAAGCAATGAAAATTTATGTGAAGTAACTACAAAGCCAACATGTTCTTCTTCTCCCAGCCTGTCATTCTTCCTCTTGAGTTCTGCCCACTTTGAGGAAAGACTGAGAATGAGAAACTGTTCTCAGCATCCGCTTTCTAGATGAATCTATTAAACAAACTTGATTCAACCATTGTGTAGGCCGTACGTGTGATCACTGTACCTGATGCCACCCGGGACACATGGAAGGCAGAGTTCATGCCCCTGGGAAGCTCACAGAGTGGTGGGTATGTGATACAAGTAGTAGGGAGGAGGTCTGGTCCCAGCCCAGACCCTCTCACAGGCTTAGTTCACGGCACAGATAAACACAGAGCTCTGTAAACATGCCAACCTCAGCCCTGGAAGTTACTCCACAGCAGCTGGGACATTTGCCCTCTTTGCTCCACAAGGTAAATCCGAGATCTAGAGAAGAGGAATTATTTTTTCTAACTTTCCTGCACAAAACCAGTGCAGGGCAGAACACGGTCCAGACTCCTTCTCCAGAACATTTTCCTCCCAGTCAAGGAAGGAAAAAAAAAGCCAAATCCCATCGAACTCTTGATCACACACCATCATTCAGCATAAGTACCCTGAAAGGAATAAAATTTAAAAAGAAACACCCTCAGCTGTCTTTTCAAGCTTGTCTGGCAGTGGCTGGGTGAGGGAGCGCTGAAAACACCACAGCTCCAGGTGTACTTGCCCTAAAAAACGAGAGAAGCAAACAAGTAAGCACGCACAAAAACAAAAATCGTCCTGAGGAGATGCCACGTACTAAATTCACCTTTAAGTTTCCTTTCTCCAAAACTGCTTGGCCCAGCACACAGGAAGTTTTCTTGCCTATAGAGGTGATTGCCCAGTGTGGGAAGGAGCCAGGAAGCAGGCTGACAAAGCTTTGGCCAGTGTCACTGCCCGCCACCAGCCCGGCAGACCCTGGCCTGGCCGCTGGAGAAAGGATGACCTGGGAAAGGAAAGCAGGGTGTTCTTTTAAGGACAGGAATGTGTTGGGAGAAATCCCTTTTGAGCCAGAATGTTAGGAAGGTGCTGGACTCCTCGTTGCATCAGCTTCAGAGTCAGTGAGTCACAATTCTCCTCAGAACCAGTGCTGTCATCTGCCAAGAAGAGCAGCTGTTTCTCTGTCGAAAGAGAGAGAGAGGGAGAGAGGGAGGGGGAGAGAGAGAGAGAGAGAGAGAGAGAGAGAGAGAGAGAGAGAGAGAGAGAGAGACCCCACTGAATTAAAGAAGGCATAAGATACATATATCTTTTTTTTTTCTGTGCGAAGGATATTTTTGATACATCTGAGCAAGATCTTAAACTCACCAACAGCTTTATTCAAGTTTCCCATACTTCCAAGGGAGGTTTCCCTGCATTACTTCCAAGTTTTATCACTTTACTTCCAATTTATATCCTTAGAGACAGAACAAAAATGATTTTGTGAATACAGGAAATGATTCAAGCTGGTACAATCTGGTATTATCTGAGGATGCTCAGAAGCCACAGAGAAACTGAGCACTTTTTCACAAATTTGAAACTAGGATCTGAAGCATCGAGTAGCTACCTTTTTTTTTTTTTTCTTAATTTAATAAAATGGCAGAACAAGTTAAGTTATTAAAGATCTGACACTCCACCAGGATTCTGAACTACTGGGCAAATCGAATTACTCTTTCTAAGTAATATAAAAGGAGAAATGAAAACATACAAGTTATGATGCCTAAAAGCAAATAAAGAAAACACGTTTAGTTTTATGAAGACTTTTAGTTGCTCAGACTCTTCAAAAAGCCAATAAGATTAAAGGGAAAGAAACATACCTTCCTAGATATTATGATTGGGCATTTAAATGACCTTCCAGCTACGTATGGCTTACAAAATATCTGCACCTGTATATTTGGGAAAGTACTGAAAAATATGACATTTTCCCGATATGACTAAAGGCCCAGGGCAACAAATCTGAAATATGAAAAGAATAAGACACTCTCATTTAATCCAAACTCAGGTAATCAAGCCAAGAAATTATAATATTTTAATTTGTCATGTATGTTCTCATGTCATATTCAGAGAACCGAGAACTCAGTCTTCTCAGTCAGAACTTGACATTGAGGGTTTTGGATCCAGGATTTCCCAGAGACACACCAGTAAATACTCAAGTCCCTTATATGAAATGCTGTGGTGTTCATACAGAACTTATACACATCTCTCCGTATACTTTAAATGATCTCCAAAATATCTTATAGTACCAAATACAAGGTAAGTGTTATGCAAATACTTGTTATACAGTATTGTTCAGGAAATTACATGAAAAAGTCAGATGTTCAGTACAAATACAGTTTTTAAAATTTTGTTGGTTGTTTCAAATGTGAAAGCAACAGATAGAGAGGATGAATGATATTTTGTTCTGAATTAATTCCTACCTCCCACCAGGGAAAAATACTTGAAAACACGTTTGAGAGTACTTATATATGTATGACATTTTTAGGAAGAAAGCAATGGTGAAAATTACTGCTTGTGCCTCTGTACCAAGTGAGGTTCTTTCTCAATATCATTACTCAAAATGTGGCTCACAAACAACATCTTACAAAGTTTAGCTGAGGAAGATATAAAGGTTCAAAATAGGGCTGCCATATTTCCAAACGAAAATACAAAATTTCCAACGAATTTTGTGTTGATATGAAGCATTTTTAGTATGTTTCATGCAGTATTGGAGAAATTATTATACTAAAATTGTCACTTATTCAAAATTCAAATTTAAATGTACACCTTCCATTTTATCTCACAACTGTAGTCTACAATGACCTTGAAATACAAATTTAGAATGATTACAGTGTTCACCTGATGTAATGGATATTTTAAAAATATTTAAAAAGATGAGGAGGTTTAGCATATAGTGATTATTCTTGGGATTGTGATACACTCGATTATAGTTGTTGGCTGTGATGTAAACAAACCTTAAAAATAGCTTTAAAAACCACACAGGAGATGCTTTATACAAGGTAATTACCAAAGAGAAAGAGAGAGAGAGATGAGAAGTACCTAGTTGTGTGGCCTGGATAAAATTTTCAGTAACAGCAACACACATAAAAATTAATCAAGTAGTCTTTTATCTTAAATAACTCTGGTTGTACAAAGGTGATGTTTTGGATAATTCCAAAGGAGACAGAAATCACTAAAGGCAGAGGTGCCTTTAAGAGTTTGAACAGAGTCATCTCACAAATGGGAAAAAAACAACATTTTAAAATAATCAATTTAGTGTGTAATTTAAATATCTGTAACCTAATTGAATATTCTAAGTAGGTATTTAAGAATTCCAGCTCCATCTTTTTTCCCCATATTACTGATATGTCCAAGTGCAACATTTAAGGTTTATAATGAAGTTGAGCATTTTGTGCACATACATATCTTGTCAAGGTGACAAGGACTTAATACAGAGGAAGAAGTGAGACCAGACTAACCCTTCTCCTCTATTAGAAAATTGAACAACATACATTTCAAAAGCTAATTTTCACATATTAGACAATTGGCAGTCCGGCACCACAGTCCCTGGGTAACAGATGAGGCGAGTTCCCTTGCTCCATGAGCTCACTTAGTGGTTGAGAGCAGTCTGCAGGGTGCAGGGCAGAGTCCAAGTAAAGCCTAGTGGCCTGGGATGTTGAGAGTATAGAAACTCAGATGGCAAGAATGCAAGGAGTAATTTACGAGATAGCAGGAAGGAAGGGAAAGAACAGGAAGAGAGAAAGGAAAAGAGAGAGAGAGACATCTGTGGTGGTGGGATTTAATCCAGGGTCTTTGCACTGAGCTGCTCCTGGGTCCATTTTTTAGTTTTGAGACGAGGTTTCACTAAATCACTAAGTTGCCCAGGCTAGGCTCAAACTCATCTTCCAGCTTTAGTCTCTCACGGTATTGGATAGCATATCATCTCTTAATGATATAATAACCAACAATCTGAACACACTGAAAATAAATATTAAAAAACCAGAATACAAAATGAGTTGCAGGGCAATATCCAAGAATATAAAGGGTGAGGAGACAGAAATCTATTTGATAAAATAATGAAAATTTTCCATGTTCAGTGATAATTATTGTGACAGTTGATCTTGTCAAGTTAATTGGATTAAGAGATGACAAGGGGATTAGTAAGCCACATTTCCAGGCATTTATCTGTGAGGTGTGATCTTAGAGACTATTACCCAGTGCCTGGCCCTCTCTTAACTTACTCCCCATCTCTCAGTGTCTTGGCTGCCATTAGGTGGGCAGCTTTCCCCCAGTGTGCCCTTCTGCCATGACGTCTCTGCCTTGGAGCTTTCTGAAAGCTATCTATGTTACCCTGAATGGTTTTGATCTCCTTGTCAGAAACCACTGACAGTATATGTAAGGGCTTATTTCTGGGTTCTAATCAATTCCATTAGGATGATGTGTCTGTTCTTATGCTAGTACCACACTTTTTTTTTAAACAGGTAATTACTATATCTTCCATAGGAGTTTTGAAATCAGAAAGTGGAAATCTGCCAACTTTATTCTTGTTTTTCAAGATTGTTTTTTCTGTGTGAAGTCTTTTGTAATTCCATAGAAATTTCAGGATCAGCTTTCTCGTTTCTATAAAAACAGTTGTTGAAGGTTTTGTGGGAACTATATTAAATGTATAGATTATTTGCCTAGTATTCATAACTCAGCAATACTGTCTTTCTACCCATGCATCTGGGCTAGTTTTCCATTTGTAGGCCTTTAATCTTTTTCAGTATGTTATAGTTCTGCGTGTTCAAATCTCTTTTTCTTAATCAGATGCATTTTAAAAATTTTTTAAGGTACATTTAGAATTTTTTTCTCTAATTTCCTTTCTGGATTTTTCATTGCTGATGTATGGAAACAATTCAGCTTGCATTCATTTGTCCCCTGCAACTTTGCTGAATTTGTTAGTTCTAATAGATTCTTGTGGATTCTTTGGAATTTTGCACAAATAACACCACTCCATATTGGCCTCCTGCATTCTAAAGTGGGAGTCTTCTTTTTCTTGTCTAAAAAGTCTGGCTAAGACTTTCAGTAAAAATTCGAATAGGAATCATGAAAGCAATTATCTCGATCCTGTTCCTGATCTAAGAGCAGGGTGAGGAACATATGGCCTGCAGGCTGTATATTGCTCACAAAAGCATTTGTGGTTCTCAGCCAAGGTAACCACTACATATGGAGTGAATTAATCACATAATAATAATAATTTTAAGTTGAAAATTTTGAGATCTTAAATATCCAAGTGGCCACTGGCAGAAGAAAGGTTCCCAACCCTTGCCTTAAAAGTTTTCAGTCTTCACCATCAAGTATCATATCAGGGTAGGTTTTTCATAAATACTTTTTAATGTATTGAATTTTTTCTTTATTTCTAATTTTCTGGAAAATTTTTTTAATCATGAAAGGGTTTGGATTTTGTAAAATGCCTTTCTGGCATCTGCTAAAATAATATTTTTCTTCATTCCACTAATCAGATGTGTTACATTGATTGGCTGCGATGAACTGACCACAGAGAAGGAAGGCCCAAAGGTGGAATACAGAGGATCTGTTGTTTGGTACATCACTGTTCATAACTGTTATGTCTTATTGTTGCACTGCACCTTTTATTACTATGTACTTACTTTTCCTTGTACTGTCTTGGTTTTACAGTCTATTTTGTCTGCTATTAGTTCAGTCCTCTCCGAGTATTCATGGGAGATTGTTTCCAGAACCTCCTGGAGATGTCAGAATCTATGGACGTGCAGGTCTTTTACACAATACAGCATGATAGCTACCTCTGACCTGTGCACACCCTGCTGTGTACTTTAAATTACCTCTAGTTATTTATAATAACTATCTTAGTTACTTTTTTGTTGCTTTGACTCAATACCCAACACCCACAAACTTAGGACAGGAAAGGTTTATTTTAGCTCACAGTCTCGAAGGTCACAGTCCATTCAGGCGTGTCTGGCAACAATCGAAGTACATGGCAGAGAGAGAGGTGGAGGCAGCTTCTCCGGACCAACAGGAAGACAAGCTGAGGCTAGTTGAGACTAATCCCCATCCTCCAGAGAGGCAGGTGCAGCTTATGTATCCTTACAGGTCTCCACCCAGTAACCAGTCCCTCCTGCATCCAGGTGTGGCCACTACACACCGTTAATCCTAACTTAACTGCAATCCACCCCTCCAGACCAGACCCCGATCCACCAATATCATCACATGGTTCCATTAAAATCCATGAGACTTTTGGGGGACACTCCAGATCCTAACCACAACATTCCACCCCTGGCCCCCAAAAGACTCATGTCCTTCTCCCCTTGCAAAATGCAGTTAGTCCTTCTCCAAGAGTCACCAAAGTCTTAACAGTTTCAGCACTGCTAAAGAAACTCCAAGTCCATAGTCTCCTCTGAGATGTAAGACAAACTTTTAACTGTGAGCTCCTGTTCAAACCAGGGTTAAGCACTGCCAATATAAAATGGCACAGGGTAAACAATTCCATTCCAAAAGGGATGAATAAGGTAATAAAAGGCAATAGGACCAGAACAATTCCTAAATCCAGCAGGGCAAGGGTTAAATCCTGTAGCTCCATGTCCAGCAACTGGGGTGAATGCTGGTGAGCCATGAACTCCAAGGGGCTTAGGTGGCCCCACCCCTGCGGCATTGCTGCTGACTGCAACCACCATCTTCCCTCCTTTGGGCTGGATCCACTCACGGCCTGCTGCGTTTCCCAGCTGACAATCCATGCTCCTGGCTTCTCCAAATTTTCAGGCTCTCCACTGGACCTTAGGCTTCTCCTTCACAATTTCACACATTGCCCTCCCAGGGGCACACTGCTTGGCCTCCAAGGCCTTCCTCTGAAACCTGGGTGGAAGCCTCCCTGAACCCACAAATCTTGGGCTCTGTAAGCTTGTAAAGCCGGGACCCGTGGACGTCTCCAAGATCCGCCACTGGCTTGATCAGGAATCTGGCTCCTTTGTGCCAAGGTTGCAGCAGCTTCTGAGTGCCTGGATTGCTGAACTCTAGGAAGCTGAACTCCAGCAAACACTTTCCTCTTTGGCTCTATCGGGAGTCCTGAGGAACTCTTCACAGGACAAGATCTTTTGCCTTGGCACTCTTTAATTGGCAAAGGGTGAGATCTTGCTGATTCCTGAGTCACTGTGAAGGCCTCTTTTTTACAGTCCTGATTCCAACTTCTCGGTTTCTGTTTAATGCTAGTCTCTTGAACAACCACATGCTTTTCTACTCCAGACTGTGAACTTTTTACATCTGTTCTCTCTGCCATTGTCTCCTGTCTTTCACTATAAAGCTGGCTAAAAGCCGCCAACAGTAGCCATGTAACAGTTTGAATATCAGTCTGTCTTGAGATCTCCTCCACCAGAGTAAGCAGTCCATCAACCCTAATTTCAGCTTCAGGCAAAGTCTCTGGACAAGGGCAAAATGCCGACACACTTCTTGCCAGAGCGTAGCATACATGGTTTTTAGGCCACTTGCCGATACAGTCCTCCTTCCCATCTGAAACTTCTTCAGCCTGACCTTTCCAATCCACACTTCTATCAGCATTCTGGTCTTCTGAGCTCTGACCAGAGTCTCCCCTCAAGCTTGGCTCAGAGCCCTCAAAGCCTTCTCCAACTTGCATCCCCAAACTTTTCCAAATTCCTTCTGCAAACCGGTTCCAAAGTCTTCCAAGCCACATCTTCAGGTAAAGTACAGCAACGACCCCACTCCTCTGGTACCAATTACTATCTTAGTTACTTTTTCGTTGCTTTGACTCAATACCTGACACCCACAAACTTAGGACAGGAAAGGTTTATTTTAGCTCACAGTCTCGAAGGTCACAGTCCATTCAGGGGCGGCCGGCAACAATCCAAGTACATGGCAGAGAGAGAGGTGGAGGCAGCTTCCCCAGACAAACAGGAAGACAAGCTGAGGCTAGTTGAGACTAGTCCCCGTCCTCCAGGAAGGCAGGTGCAGCTTATGTATCCTTTCAGGTCTCCGCCCAGTAACCATTCCCTCCTGCATCCAGGTGTGGCCACTGCACACTGTTAATCCTAACTTAACTGCAATCCACCCCTCCAGACCAGACCCCAATCCACCAACATCACACAGTTCCATAGACAACTCATAACATTAAGATACATGAGACTTTGGGGGGGGGGGCACTCCAGATTCTAACCACAACAATACCCAATACAAATTAAGTGTGATGCAAATATTTGTTATATCGTATTACTTGGGGAATAATAAGAACAAAGTCTGTCCATATTCAGTACAGACACAAGCATTATGGAAGGCTGACTGCTCCTTTTTGAGTCCTATTTGCATGTACTATCTTCTCTTCATACTTCACCTTTTTGTAAAGAAAGAGAGATTTAATTTGGCTCATGTCCATATTTTAACTTTAACCTACTTTTGTCTCTGGATTTACAGTAAGTCTCTCATAGATAGGAGATAGTTTATTTACTTAATATTTTTAATTTTGTAAATATATGAATTCCCAATTCTTAACATGTTAGACACATGCATTTTGGGGAGTCAGTGTCTATGGTCACCTCCTTTTCAGAGGTTCACCCCTTTCCTAGCTGACCATTGTGCCTCTTTCTACCCTGTCACTCATGTTGGGACCTTTTTATGCCATTATTTTTGTGCATTTCATAAGAACAATACCTGTATACAGTTTTTTGTGTTTGGTCCATTTCACTGAGCATTATTGACTCAATGTGGCCCCATTTTTATTCAAAAGCTTCGTATCCGTCTTTATTTATGGCTGCATAGCATTCCATTGTGTATGGGTACCACATTTTCTTTAACCATCCCTCTATCGATGGGCAGGTAGGTTGTTTCCAGGATTTGGCTATTATGAATTGTGCTGCTATAAACATGGATATGCATGTGTCTTTTGGTATGTTGACTTGATTTCTTTTGGGAACATGCCCAGTAGAGCTATAGCTGGATCAAATGGGATTTCTATTTTCAGCTTTCTCAGGAATCTCCATACTGCTTTCCATAATGGTTGTACCAGAATGCATTCCTACCAGCAGTGGAGTAGTTTTTTTTTTTTTTAATCCATTCTGGGAACCAATTTTTTGATTTTAAGATATTATACATTTACATTTAAAGTAATAACTGTTACAATAAATTTATTCTGGCATTAAAATATCAATTTTCTGTATGACTGATGACTACATAGCCCTTTATTTTCTCCATTACTGCTTTTTCTTGTGTGTAGTTGATTTTTTTTCTCCCCAGGGAAGTGTCTGACTCCATTTTCATGTCCTTTTGTTTATGCTCTATAGCTATTTTCTTTGTAGCTGCCATCTGGACATTTGACACCCCAAAAGCTGTAACAATTGAATTCACACCAACTTAGCTTCAACATCATAGAAAACTCTGCTCATGTGTGCAGCTGCACACTCTCTTTGTTATTGATATCAGATTATATCTTCATATATTATATATCCAATAACACAGATTAGTCATTTTATATATTTACATTTTAAATCTCCTAGAAAATAAAAAGTGGAATTACAGACCAAAATTACAATACTTTTTAATATTTTCCCATGTGTTTAAGTCTGAGAGATCTCATATACCTTTATATGACCCTCAGCTACTGTCTAGTATACCTTAGTTTCTACACAAAGAGGCTTCCGCTAGTACTGCATTTCTAATAGGGTAGGTCTCATGGCAATAAATTCTCTCAGCTCTTGCTTATCTGAGGATTCCTTAACTGCTCCTCATTTTTGAAGGAAAGTTCTGTCAGGTGAAGAACCATTCCACAACTTTATCTTTCTTTCCGCACTTTAAATATTACAGTCTATTGCCTTCTGGCTTGTAATGTTTCTCATGAGAAATCAGCTAATAATCTTATTGGGAATCCGATGTACTTATCAAGTCACTCTTGCTGTTTGCCTTTGAACAGTAGTTATGTCTTTGTGTGGGCCTCTGAGTTCATTTTATTTTGAAATTGTTTCAGTTTCTTGGACATTTATATTCATAGAGTTCATCAAATTTGGTAAGTTTTTAGACATTATTATCTTTCAAATAATTTTTTCTCCTTCTCTTTTCCTTCTTCTGGATTTTCCAAAATGTAGACATTCCTCCAAACCTTGTCCCAGGCTCTATTCAATTTTCTTCAGTCTATTTGTTTCCCATACTTGAAATTCCAATGTGCCTATCTTAAAGTTCATGAATTCTTTCTTCTATATGCTCAAATCTGGTTTTGAACCTTTATATGTATTTACATTTCAGTTACTGCACTTTTTAATCCTAGTTGTTTTGTTTGGTTTTGGTTTTGGCTTTTAAAAATTTTTGTCTTCATTGATATTATTTTAGTACATTAATTCTTGCCTTGTCTTCCTTCAGATCTTAAAATGTTAAGACAGTTGTTTGAAGTCTTCGCCTGCTATGTCTCATGTCTGAGCTTTATAAACATCAATGTCAATTTTATTTTCTGGCTTCAGATGGGCCACACTTTCTTAGTATGTCTTGTAATTTTTTTTTCTTAAAAACTGGACATCTGAATTATAATGTAGAAACAAAACTTCATTACACCCCTTAATCAGAGTTTTCTGGTTTTTAAAATTTTTTTAATTGTTGTATTATGTCTTTGTACAGAGATCATTAAGAGGTGAAGCTTATTGTCTTCTCAGCTCATTTCTGAGCCTATGTTTTTCCAGCTGGCGTGCATGGTGGCTTTCTAAATTCTCCCTTGTACTTGCTTGCTTGATTGACTGACCACACCAGAGGAGACTGAACTTAAGTCCTCTTGCAGACAGCCACATCCCCAGCCCTTTTCCTATTTTTATTTTGAGACAGGGTCTTTCTAAGCCAATAAATCATCCAGTATAGGTTCAAACCTGCCATCTTTTTGCCTTAGCTTGTTAGATTGCTGGAATTATATATGTACCCCACCATATCTGGAGCATATTTGTTTCTGAATGTCTAAAAAATTCAAGTATAGTTTTTAAAATCTCCTGCTTCAGTTAATGGGCACTAATATAATGGCATCCGATTCTCCGTCCTGCGGGGACCCCTGGAACAGCCGAGGAGGGGGCAGACGACAGAGTAACACACTCTGGGAGTCATTTCAGTGAACACCGTCTCACTTTACTTAGGAAGTATAGGGGCTTAAATAGAAGGATCCGGTGTTTAAGCAAAACAACACTTGGCTCAAATTACAAGCAGTAACACTTTTCCGTGGGAAGGAACTCAGCCAAGATCAGCGATGCTGAGGTTCTCGGGCCCTGAGGGCCCCAACATCTGCCCACTACTCAGTGATCCAAGTAATCATCTGAAGTCAAAATAGAACTAGTTGGCTAGCACTACAGGGAATGTGTACTCTATTCTAATGGGATATTTTGAAGACTCTTATGAAATACATTTCCAAACTGTTCTGCTCTAGGAATCAAAGAAATATCTACCCATTGACTCCTTTAGCTCCCTGGCTAATTGAACCTTTGTGGGTATTAGGAGAGTTCCTCTCATACCTGACTGTGCACTCCTGCACTCAGAATGAATCCCAAAGGGCACCTCACACTAAATTAGTGTCCGAAAAGTACCATGGCAGGAAGAAATATACACGTGACAACAGTGGTGAAGGCAAAGCATTTGCCGGAAACTGGTCAAAGCCAGGTGGATCTGCCACAGAAGTGGCTAGAAGAAGAAAAGGGGTGTGTAAGAAGTATCTAGTATAACCTGGCAGTGCTATGCTCTGAATAAGGTTTTTCCTCTCAAATCCATGTGTTAAAGGTCAAGTCACCAATACACCGTTGTTGAGAGGTGGTGGGGCCACTAAAAGGTAACTAAGTCATAGGGGCTCCACTCTCGAAGGGACGGGTACAGCTGCCATGAGCATGGTTTAGCTACCATGGAAGCAGGTTGCCATAAAGCAAGCCTGCTATTTTTCCTTACCATCTCTCCCACCTGTTCCTCTCGTACACACTCTCTTGTCTGGCTTTCTGCCATAGGTTGAAACTAGCCAGGTATCACCAGAAGCTAAGTAGATGCATCATCCACTCTTCCACTTCCAAGCTCCAGACCTAAAAACTAAAACTTTTTAAATTATCCAGTCTTAACTATTCTAACAACAGAAGATGAACTAAGACAAATAGTGAAAACTTATGAGTAATACAAATTAGAGAAAATTGCTAGTTGTCTATTTTCTCTCTTTTTTTTTTGCCAATGAAGAAATTGACAGTCAGGATTATTGTGTATTAATCAGGCTGATTTTGAGCTTACTGAACTAGAATTGGCTTTTAAATCCATTAGAAATGTTGAGTATGCATTTAAAAGACATTAGTTACTAATAAAATATAAATTGACCTTGCATTTTGTGACATATATGAAAAAAGCAGTTTAAGATATTACCTTATTTGTAAATAATATACTCCTCACCAGATTATCAACTTCACCTCTGGCTGCTACAGCAGAGGATATATTTTCTTCCCTCAGCAGAGAGATTACTTTCCCAAATGTGACCGTCCATGAACCTGAAATTTGAGGAACTGGGTTTAAATCTGAATCAATATGCTGCTGACTGACTTTGAGCAGAGCACTATCTTGTTGAACATCATTTTCCTCATCTACAAAATATGACAAATAATACTTCACCCATGGTTTTTGTGTGTAATAATAGTAAGTGCAAAACACTTCGCATTGTGCTTGGCACACTGTTACTCTAGCTGAGATAATCGTTACTAAACTCTGAATAGTGGTTTATAATTTACACAGAGCCTTTCGGTATTTCTGTGACTGTCAAATCATCACAGTTATTATAATTCTTATTATTTACACATGCTTGGTAAAATTGAGTGACTTGACAAAGGCCTTCTGATATAGAACGTCAGGGCACAGCCCTACGATTGCTGATCCCAAAGCCACTTATGATTGATGACCCCAACTCCTAAAGAGACACACGTTTTTTAACCTTATTTTTAGTGTTTCCTCCAACAATGGCTTCCATTGTTACATTAACTATATGTTACCCTCAAAAAGTTAATTCCCTTGAATATGAGAAGACAGGGAATACGGTGAGTTTCAATTCTGTTCAGCCACAGGTTTTAACAAACTATCAAATACCAAATGCTTAATAAACAGCCAATGAATTTAGTCCTATTGCTCCCTCAAAGAACATTCAGGTTATAAGAAAATACATTGGTGCCCCTGGCTGAGAGGAATATTGTGCAGAATATTAATTATTCAATAACCTTTTTGAATAGTATGAGCCCTGAGCCTTTGTAAACTTAAAAAAAAATCAATGAAGATTAATGAGTTCAGAGGTAATTTTAAATATTTTAGCTTTGGGATTATCTTGGTCTAGCATTCCACATATGCTCACGTACACGTACCAAGTTTATTCATGAGAAGCCAGGAATTGACAAGAAAGTTTAACATATCTCCTAGAATTAGGTCATTTTATAATTATTAAGGAAAGCGATCATTATATGCTTAATATTTAACTGATGCTTATATGCTAAGCCTGTAAGTGCCTTATGCATATTAGATATTATACAAATCAATTCTAAGGTATAATTTCCATACAAGGCAAATCACCAATCTAGAGGACAATTTTATGTTTAGAAACATAAATGTACCATACAAAAGCTTGAGTGTCTCTTTCCATTTGTTCTTACAGGGTCACTAGCTGTTGCTTGGAAAGACTACAATATGGTGGAAGCAGGAGGCAATATCCGTTTTTATTGCTAAGTATATATTCCAGTTCTCTTTGTTGCAAAGACTATCATGACTCACTGCTAAAATGCTTTTGTACTTTCATCCATTGCCCATATGTGTGTTGGTGCCTTTCTACCGTCCTCGTCTTCTCAACTTGTGTGTCTATTCTTTGTGCAACAGAGCCGTCTTGACTAACGTAAGTTTATCCGAAGTCTTAAAAGTCAGATAATGTGTCCTCTACTCCTTAGTTCCAGCTCCCGTGGTTTTCTCCATAAATTTTATTAACAGTTTACTGATTTTTACTGGATATTCTTTTGAGATTTTGAATGACATTAGGTTGAATCTGTAGAAAACTTTAAACGGAAATGACATTTTTAACAACACTGAGTCTTCCAATCTGTGAAAGCAGTATAATTCCCTTTTATGTGTATTTTTAAAAATTTCATCAGTGTTTTGAAGTTTCCAGTGAATATATCTTGGGCATATTTGTAAGTTTTATAGCTGAGTGTTTCATGGTTTTGGGTACTATTGTAAATAGTACTTTAAAACGTTTTTCAACTTCTCATTACTCATTGCTAGTTCAGAAATATGGTGTATGTGTGTTTATGTACTCTGCAACCTTGCTGAACTCACTACTGGTTCTCACAGCTTTTATGCAAAGTCTGAAATTTTCCTCACACACAATTACTTTCATACAGCTTTATTTCTTCCCTCCTAGTCTGAATGTCTTATTTATTTTTTTGGCTTAATACAAACTGGTAGAAATATGTCTCTAGAATATTGAAACTCAGTAGCACAGGTAGGGTATCAAAAAATGACTGTAATAGCACAACTAGAAAATACAGATGATTCCCATTCAGTTTTTTTTTAAAGTTCAGATATATAAAGTTACTAAATGCAAATTATGTGTTAACACCACACTAGGTGGTTTGGAATAAGAGAAAGGAATGTACTCAAAGGAGAGATGGTCATAAAAGAAAAAGAATACATAAGTATAAAAATCCAAGTGATCGTTGTTTTGAAGGAAACTAAAGCAGAAAAAGCTGATCCACTGTGCCTGAGGTGAAGAGTGATTAGGCAAGGCCTCTTAAGGGACCTGACATCTGTGTAGATGTAAGTGAACTGAAATCCAGGCAAGAGAATTCCCAGCAGAAGGCATCACAAGCAAGCCCAGAGAAAGGATGTGCTCCACATTTCCAAGGGAAAGCAAGGAGCTAAGGTAACTGGAATAGTCATCAAATGCGAATGAAAAGAAACAACAAACTTGGCGACTTCAAGCAGTGCAGAGAAATTCTGGCTGTACCCTACGAGCTACAAAAGGCCACTGAAGGATCAACACATTTTTTTCTTACAGGGTCACTAGCAATTGCTTGGAAAGACTACAACAGTGGAAGCAGGTGGCCAAGACGCTGGTTAGGAAGCTGTTTGACACTGAACAGAATGACAGGGACAGGGGAAGGTTAATGTTTCCTTTGTGTGGCAGCATTTGGGGCACTTAGTGATATCAGTAGTTTCATGGCTGATAAACATCTATAGGCTCTGGAATCAAGTCATGTCGTCTGCACCAAGAGTTCTGTATGCGTAGTGTATCACTGGTCAATGTGGCCACCTCCCAACCTGCTCAATCACGCTTTTGATTGCCTTCTCCTGTTACCCATGATGCAATTGCAATGCCTGCTTCATTAACTCATCTTTGGCTTACACACTTGGATCCATTTTCTTCTGATACAACAGTCTCCACTCATTTCTACCACTATGCCAAGCCCCTTTCTGCAGCAGGGGCTTTACACTTGCGTTCTTGCTGTGTGCAATGCTCTCCTGCTCCGATGTCACATATTTCATATTGTTCCTATTTCTCAAGTCAAATATCACTTTCTTAGAACTTCCTGAGGTCTTCCAACTGACCCTTAAAAACACTTTCCTGTATTTCACCTCATCCATTTCACAGATTTTCACTCTAATGTGATGTTGCCATTTTTATCCTGTTGTTTAACTGTGTATTGTCTGTCACACATGGAATTTATGTGCTACAGCTACAATGCACAGGGCAGTGCTTGGCGTATGACAGGTATGCAACAAGTAAACAGGACAAAGAATACATAACTTAAGTCCTTCGTAAGACTAAAAAGAACTTCCCTTACCCCCCTACCTATACGACGGATGGTGTTTGCTTTCTGAAATCCCAACTTCTGATCGTGGTACAAAAATATCAACAAAATTTTCTCACCTTCACTTGATTTCCATCTGTATTTCACGGCATGCCTATTAATGTGACCATCTTCATACTGATGATGTACTAAATTTATTCACATATGTAATTCATTAACGTCATCTAGATGAACACGTCACCTTTAAAAAATCAAGACTTGAGCCTTCCTGAAGTGGTCCTTGCTGCATTCAGCCTTCAGCTATTCTCTACTCAACTCTCTTGCCAATAGCAGGTGACAAGCTTGGTCACAGCATTTCTCACTTATCCTTTTACATTGCCAAAATATTGGCATGTCTTGTTTAATTGCCTCAAATTTTACAAGGGCCATATTATATTGGTACAATATTAACTGATTATTTTATGTTCTTTCCAAAAAGTATATACTCCATTAAGTTACATGGGTTTAGTTCTTCTCATAAGTAAAAAAGAGAGGGAGGGCTATATGTAGTAATTTTCAGTGTTAAGTTTGGTAAACAAAGCAGACTTCAGCTATCTCACTTTTTTGATGCAAAAGTCAAATAATATAAGTTTGTATTATGGCTAACTGCACTTTTTTCAAGATTTTTATTTTTACTTTTTTACTGAAGGGAATATTTTGAATATGGGCTCCATACTTGATTTTTTTTTTTAAAGCTGAAAGACAAAACCAAAAAGACAAAACAAAGTGCACAGACAGAAAAACAATGGTAGCAATGACAAACATGAATGAAGTCAGCACAAAATAGGGACTGTTAATGGATTGCAACTTTGTTGGAAAATGTAAACACAATTAATTTCCATACTTAAAAAGTCTCTTACAATAAACTGTTCCTGTTCTGAAAGGATTTAGACATGCAGTGAAATAAAACTTTCTTCAAAGCTCATTTTTGCATATGTTTAGTCTGAGATACTATTTAATATCCAAAGTCACTCATTCACTCACTGTTTATGGGCACTATGGTAGTCTAGTTGCTGAGAGTCTTGGAGTAGATGAAGGTTGCTCTCATGTAGGTTCTCTTCAGAGAAGAGGAAAAAATCCACAAGTGGGCTTTTCATCGATGTTCCGTGCTGCGTGGGAAAGCAAAGCAGGCAAGAGCACAGGGAATGCTGCGTGGAGGCAGGGGACAGGTGGCTATTTGGTCTAGCGTTGAAAAGGAGAGCTTCCCTTGTGAATTACCACTTAGCAGATCTGAATGAAGCAGAGAGAGGGAAGAAAAAACCATCAGAGAGAAGAGCATCAGAGGCAGACACAGATGGAACGGGGAGTACAGAAGCCTGCATCAAAGTATGGCTGGCAGGCCCTTGACACAGAGAACAGCAGTTGAGCTGTGGGGAAGCAGGTGGCAAGGGCAGTAACAGAAGATGGGTCAGCAGGAAGAGAAAGGCCAGAATGCATAGGAACTTGTTGGGTACAGTAAGATCTGGCTTTTTACAGAGTTGTGTGAGGGACACAAGAAGCAGAAAAGTGACATGATCTGTGGTAAAAGGCTGCTGAGAAGACTGTGAGGAGCATGGGCGGAGGCAGACAGGTCAACTGGAATGGTTCAGGAATGAGGTAACTGCTGCTCAGCACAGGTTGGTGCTGGTTCAGGACATATCAACTGGGGACACAGATGCTCTTTGATGTAAAATGGGGTTATGTCCCGATAAATCCATTTTAATTTGAAGATATCATCAGTTGAGCATGTACTAAATAGACCTAGTGTACTTTCTTGCTTCCGACGCTGTAGGATATTGGTGGTGTCCTCTCGTGATTGTGGGGTGACTGGGTGCTGCACAGCATAAGGAGAGAAGATAGGACAAGTATATCACTACCCTGGATAAAACCAAACTCAAAATTCTAAGTATTGTTGTCTACTGACTGTAGAACCTTTTCACATCACAATGTCAAATAATCACAAGCCGGAGGCTGTCTGTATATCTAAAGAGAATCTGCAGGATTTACTTTTGGAATGGATGCACAGAGAAGGACAGTATGGGGGTAAGGCTGCTGTGTGGCATGCGTCACAGGAAGAGCAGGTGACCAGCGACAGACAGCTGAATCTGAAGGAAGGTAACTGCATAGTACATTCAGTCTAGATAGTGAGTATTGGGTCAGAAAGGTTAGGTATCTAGCCCAGAAATCCGTAAGCCACTAGTCCATCAAATACACATGACTCGATGGTATCGGCTGGGCAAAACAAACAAGTGCAAATGCCAAAGTGAGGGCTGGGAGGAAATAGGACTCTTGCTCTCAGGAAGTCTGCATTCTACTGGAAGGAAACAGAAAGCCAGCAAACACATGACATGGGTCAGGTAGTAATACTATGCAGATATATTAAAGCAGAACAGGACAGAGGAGGGATTCCCAACTCCTAGCCCAGGACCAGTACCAATGTGTGGCCTTTCTATTAGGACTGGGCCACAGGGACAGATGTGCGGTGAGCAGGTGAACTTTGAGAGAAGCTCTGCTTTCTGTCAGTGCACTCCTGTTAGTTCTAATGCAGCTGCTGATCTGACAGGAAGGGGAGCTTCACCCCCCCCCCCACCCCCGCTCCTCCATCTGCTGCTTGCCATCTCAAAGCTATTCTTCAACAACACACTGTAGAACAAGTAACACCCCATCCCTTAACTAAATGGGTCTGTGCCGAAATGGTTGGGGATCACTGGTTTGAGAACACAGGCAGGAGTACGCAGTGCTTGTAACGTGCTACAGATGTTAATGTAGGAACCTGAAATTGAGGGAGAAAATAGGCTAGCTATGTGAAGTTGGTGGCTGCCACTATGTTTAATGCTAGAAGATTGGATAGGATAACTCAGGGAATGAATAAATTGAGAATACGGCTCAGCCTCTAGACATTTAGAGTGGAACTACTTGTAATGAGTTTTGTTTTTAGAAATTTGAAGAAGGAAGAAGCGATGCGCTGCTGTTGTTAGAGCCATTCTTTTTCCCAGTCAATGAAGTGTTCCTGTTTTCTCAGTCTGTAGATCAGTTTGGAGGTACGTGGCCTTAGAGCTGGTTTTTCCTAATATACATTCCTCAGACTGCTTCATCAGGACCAACAGGTGACTTGTTAAAAATGAAAATACCACGTTCCACCCAAACCCTACTGAATCAACCTTGGAACCTAGATGCTGAGGGGGAAAAATTTCCACAACTCTCACATCTACTCAGTCTGAAAAATTACTGCATTAAAGACATGGAGAAACATTAAAAGACAGAGAAGAATGGACACAGACATGGTAAGGGGTAATACTGATAAACACCAAACTGTGGAGGGCTTTGACTCAATTTTTCTGGCCACATGGAGCTCCCAAGGGTCCTAGGTAGGGGCTCCATCAGCAGATCTGTGCAGTGTGCAAAACAATGCAGGAAGACATGAAATTAGACATACAAATCCAGCTCCTAAAGATTATCATTACTGTTTCAGTCAGGTCTATCAGTCAGTATTGAAATCCCTCACAAATGTTTATAAAATGCTTTAGAATGTTTTTATATGAATTAAATTGAGATCTTGAGAAAAAAATGTTAGTTTTTAAAAACCACCTGTACATTGTGCTGAAAAGGGAGGAAAACAGAATGATAGGAGATCAAACCGGCAAATCCTTATCAGGAAAACACAGAAAGCTCACGCATTCCAACACAGAAGGTCCAACATTACATCTTTAAATGACAGAGGTGGCTGTATGTTCTAGGTTACACGATGATACTAAGTGTAACAGAGAAAAGGACAGTAGTTATGACCAGGTCATTGCTTTAGTCCACTACAAAGCTGGAATATGTAGATATTATTAATAAAAGCAGGTTAAAGGATTTATTCAGAGGCTACTTTAAGGCATATTCTGTTTCTTTAAAAAAAAAAAAAGGCCCTTTGTCCCTGTAAAAAAATCAGCTGACTCCATATATTGACTTATGAAAAATAAATTTATTACATAACACCTTGTTTTTAACAATGTTCAATTTTTTTAATTCAGAATACTTGTGTCATTCATGTAAAATAGTTTGATACAGTACATTGTATGTTATAGGTTTTTTTTTCCTCAAAAATTCTAAGGCTCTCCTACTCCTTCTCCTTTGCTGAAGTAAGGGCACCCTAAACAACCTGTGAACAAGTTTTAAAAAAAAGAAAATTAACTGAATAAAATTTTAATAGCACTACACCAACCAGCTTTAAAATCAGGATAAAAAATATCTGAATTGGATGCCGCACCTTTTAAAGGAAGTTATCATTCATGCTTTTTTTTTCATCTTAAAGCATGCTCACAAATCAGCAACACCAACAGGAAAAATAAAACACTGTCTATGACAATCATTTTAGTTTGTTTGCTAAACCAAACAGGTTTATCAATGACAACATATTTACTTACTATCAAATAGCAGCTTTAATACCAGTCAAGTCATAGAATGAAAATAAAAATGAACTTAGTTGGAAATTAATCTTTGGGAGTTCTGAAACCTTTCTGGAAAAACTGTGGCTTTGTGTACTTTCAAAAAAATCCAAGCAATATTCTTGGTCAGAAACACTGATCAATGTAGAAAATGAATCAATGTACTGATAAGACACTAAAAAGAAAAAGAAAGGTGTACCAAAATAATCTCATTTTGAGTCTTGGTTATTTTGTTAACATATACTGTATGTTTCAAGTACCAGTTAAACTTCGTGTCTGTGTGTACTATTGGTCAGATAATGTTGTTACAATGAAAAAAGTCACCACATACAACACAAATGCTCGCCCCTAGCACATTTCACAGCTTCAACTGCTACAGACTGTCACTGAAAAAAATGCATTGGTCAGTCTGAACCATGTCAAGTAAACTATGGAAGTAGCAAATCCACAACACAAACTGTGCTAGCACTTTCTTTTCAAGTCTAACTCCAAAATAGGTACAACTTGGAAGCCACTACCCCAATCTGTGAAAAGTGGTGGAACTTGGCTACCGGACATTTTGAAGATGTGGTTGTGCAGTACATTCTCATGGCCCACACCAGGTTCCCACAAAGAGCTGCCCAGTCAGCCCTGCAGCATTAGCAACAGTGCAGTGACAAGATTCCGATGCAGCTCAGTACCGATGTGTCTGATGTGAGTACTGTGGAGGCTGCTGGGAGGTAGCTGAGTATCCCATGCTGCTCTGGGGCTGTGATGTGCTTGGTCCAGGGTTGGGATAGGCAGCATGTGGATTGGAACGCTGGAAAGAAGATGAGGAAGAAATGTGACTCAGACACGTTGAGAAGTAGGAAAGGTAAGTCCCAAGCCAGCAAGGCTGAGGTTGGACTGAAGCACTATTATGTTTCCAGGAAGTAAGACATGAAAACTTGTACCAGGTATTAGCTTTAGATTTAAAATATGACAAAAACAAACATGGAACAAGCAAAAAAGAAAAAAAAATCCCAAATCTTTTAATATTCGTTTTTCTTTTTAGTAAAGTCAGAAGTATTGCATATACAACAGCAGGCTGAGTCTTACCGCTATGCTATGTAAGTAAAATATTATTTCCTGTAGCAGCAATCCCCTTTTATGTTGTACTGTATCTACATAATACACAACATGATCATTTCTTTAACAGAAATCTGCCAGTATTCCCATATAAGTAAAGAAAGCAAATACTGTAAGAAAAAGTACCAGAGAATCAATTCCTTTGACATTAGAACATTTTAGTGTTCTTTAAATTATACAATCTTATTTTCTTCTACACGCTTATATAGAAAAGTAAAAACAATATCAGTGAAATATAAGATGAGTGGAGTTCTCAATTCTAAAAGGGACAAAAAAGGAAAAGCCAGTGATGTGAAACGCTCTCATTTTGATTTATTATATTATTTCCTTTCTTGAACTATCATATTATCAGCTCCTAGGACAAATATAGTCACACATTAACCATAACTTGTTACTTCCCCTTTTTAAAGTATATGTAAAACCATCTACTTCTAACTTCTGCCAATCTTAGCAAAAATAACCTTTAGGGCTGGAGGAATGGCACAGCAGTTAAAGCACTTGCCTAGCAAGCACACAGCCCTGAGTTCGAGTCCTCAGCACCCCATAAAGCTAGGGATGGTGGTGTACACTTATAATCCCAGCATTTTCGAGGCTGAAGCAGAAGGACTGCCTTGAGTCAAGGACAGCCTAGACTATACAGTGAGTTCGGGACCAGCCTAGGCTACAGAGTGAAACCCTATCTCAAAAAACAACAATAACAACAACAAAAACTTTTTAAAAAAAACAGACAACTGAAATTGTAATTAAGAATACTACTTTTAAAATCACTTCCCAAAATCAACAATGACAATAATACCAAAAAGTAGCACAGGGTCATTTTCTTGTTTTCAGAAGCAAAGATTAGAGTGCTGCTCTGTCTCATTCACCAAATGCTGTCATCTGCAGAGTGTAAAAATGCACTCTTGAGCCAAGAGAGATGCACCTTTCCTTTGTGGATGGGGAATAGAAGACTCTAAAACAAATAATAACTCCTGCAATGTCTCACCCCGATTTCCCAGTTTAGCTAACTGTGACAGTTAAACTCAGGTGGACAAGGAGTTCCACTGTGGGGTGGGGCAGGACCTCTCCCTGCACTAACACATAGAGCTAATATCTAATTCTAGAAATGCAGTAGTGCTAAGTACGGAATCATGCCAGTTTCAATGATATGCTTCTCTTTTTATAAACAAATAACTATAATTGATTAGGTTTCTGGTATCTGTCACATACCAAAACCCACTTAAGAAATGATGAGAATATACAGAAGAGAAAGGGAAGTAATACATAATTTTCAAAACATTTCTTTACATACAGGAAAGGATAACATCAGATGATAAGATCACAGGTAGTCTAGGAAGCAGCCTGTGTGGTCTAATCAACTTCTGAGTCCTGGACTTAACACTGGGTCACCCTGTGACCCGAGTAGTTATTTAAAGTCTATAGACCTCAGTTTCCTGCAATGGTAATGATAACACTTAAACTCCCAGGAGTTATCATACTGATAAAAGGAAACCACATGTTTCATACTTACTGTTATAGGTAGAAAACAATAAGCAGTTCATAAGCTGTTGTGATTATTATAGAGTCACCAGCACCCTATCACTTAAGAAGTATTTATTGTATATATGAATATCATTCATAATACTAATATGATAAAAATACTTGGTACCGGCTATCCGGTGTTTGTGTTAAGCTAGTCGCTGTGCCTTAGCATAAAACACCCACTTGAACTCTACCACAACTTCACATTTATTATTATCTTTATTCTGCAAGTGAGAACACTGACAACGTCTAAATCACTTTTACAGGCTTTAATGCTAAGATACACTATGCAAAACATGACAATTCCAAGTCAGGTATAGTAGTCTCATTTTACAGATGAAAAAAATGGTATGAGGAGATGTGCTATACATCTCAGGTCACAAAGTTAATAAATGGAATAACTTGAACTTATCACTGCAAGTCTGTCTGGCATAGAAATGTGACCTCTTTACTATATCACTGCTATTACTTTTCCAATGTGTTTCCCCAGGTACACAGAGGTCAGTATTTCTCAATGACATCTCATTTTCCAATGGTTATGAGCACTCTACAAATATCAACATAGAAGATCAAAAGAAAACAAACGTGAAATACCTGATAGTCTGAGGTCATGATTAGTCCACCTGAGGTAGTGGTAGGAGGAACAACTCTCACTTTTTTCAATGGGGGTCCCTGTGTGTGACTGCTGTCTTGGTTCCCTGGGTGGCCAGTTCCATTAGTGTGGTTATTGCCCTGCTGCTGCTGCTGGTTCTTCTCAATTGGTTAAACAGAAAAACAAACTTCAACTCAGAAGGAGAACAACATATAGGCGTACTGAAAACGTTACAGAGGTAGTCATGAACAAGATGCTGCCAACTGTACTTCAACACTTACTTTGTCTCCTTTGTCGTCAGGTTCTTCTTCTGTTAAAAACTCTCGTTTTGGGTAAGGGATCTGAC
Source organism: Ctenodactylus gundi (assembly GCA_004027205.1). Taxonomy (NCBI): domain Eukaryota; kingdom Metazoa; phylum Chordata; class Mammalia; order Rodentia; family Ctenodactylidae; genus Ctenodactylus; species Ctenodactylus gundi. Next base: position 315,309 of record PVKB01000424.1, on the reverse strand, counting down.
AACCGGCAAACACACTGGTCACAAGAAAAACGGAAAAATGAATTCAGGAATATTACTTGATATCTTAAATACTTTATTTATAAGACATTCATTTAAATCTAAAAAGGACTTTGAATATTTGCACATAAAGCACTCTTCACGGAACAATGATGGAATGAATCTCTTCTAACCAATTACATTACAGCAAGCCACTTGAGAGCTTTTATTGTAAAACAAATCAATAATTATCTAATATGACTTAACATTCTACTCTGATCCTAGTATGGTTCTACAAAAAACACAGATTTCAGCTGAAATGCGTCACTGTTTGAAGCCAATTTTATTTTACTAGTATTCTCTTCTACATATAAAACGAAAGACAATACAGAGAATACAAAGTAATCTGAAACTGTTATGTGCAACATTGGAACACAAAACCAGACTGTGGGCAGTAAGGAATGTTGGTGACTGTAAAGGAGCCACAGCACGTGCATAGCCAACCTGTCAATGAATAACTGGATACTGCTGAAACGAATGTGAATGGCATTTCACAAAGCAAGAGATGAACTGGAATCATCTTAACCAGAGCCCATAAGACACTTCAATCAGCACAACTCACTTTCTGTTCGTCATAAGGATTTCCTTGGGTCCCTATCTAAAGAGGATTGGCAACCTTGAATTGAAAACTAAAGAAAAGTATGCTCCAAAAATGTCATCATGTTGCTGAGTTAATAAATCGATCACTTACTCTGAAGTAGGAAGTGGGTCTTCTAAGAAATAGGGATCCTGCATAGCCTGTTCTGAGGTAATTCGCTTTATTGGGTCCATGGTAAGCAACTTTTGAAGCTGAAATTATAAATACATGAATATAAGATTTCTGGGTAAGATGGCGGCCGAGGAACAGAACTGCTCAATGTCTCCTTGTAGACTCAGAGTTGGGATTTTAGATAAAAACTGCCATTTACTTCAACTTAGCTAGGAGAGAGGGGTGCCCCAACAATTAAAAGGAGGCCACAGGATATTTTCCTCACAGACACATCAGAAGGGGAAGAAAACAAGAGCCAAGGAAGCTGCCCCATGCTGTGAATCCTGTGAAACACCAGCTTTCACAAACAGAGGGGAGCCAGAGCCAGAAGCCTCAGACTGAGGTTAAAAGTGAATCCAGGAAAAAGTGGGAATTGACAGCATCTGGTAGCCACAGCCTCCAGGAAAAAAAATCCTGCTGGTAGTGAAAACTGCTAATGCACTGCTAGTTTCCCTTAGAAAAGGCCTCCCAGAGACTAGGCTAGGTTCAGAGAAGCAGTAGTTGGGAGACATAATCCGCAATGGCATAGGCAGGAGCCATGTTTAGAGAGCCCAAGCCTGAAATATTTACAATAAAAGAAGCCTCAGATGGACCACATAAGGGATTTGGGGAACACACCTGAACAGTTCTGAGGAAGAACCAGCTCAAGGGAGTTGTGGAGAGGTGAGAAAGGCTGCCAACCTCCTGAAGGCTCTGGGTGGTAGTAGGAGCAATGAACAGTGAGCTTAAAGAGGAATTTACTGAACAAATAGTGGTCCTAATGAATGCAAAGCTTACTGAGCAGATAGAAGGCACAAATAAAAAGTTGGCTGAGGTAAATAAGAAAATGTAAGGCATGTAGAAACACTTTGACAAAGAAGTAGAAAATAGAATTTGAAATTCAGGATACGAAAAATGCATTTGAAAGCAAAGGAGATGGCTTGAACACTGTGAGGATGGGATTTTAGACCTGGAAGATATAAGACCAAAAAAAAAAAAAAAAATGCTGTAATTAGACACAACTCCAAAATTAGAAATGAGTAAAGTAGCTGGATACAAAAAATGACAGATGATTCAAAAATAATCAACCTCAGAATTATGGGAGAAAAAGCAGAAGACAATACCAAAGTTATAAAGAATTTATTCAACGAAATCATGCAAGAGAATTTCCCAAATCTAGGAAATAAAATTAACATTCAGGTACAAGAAGTTATAGAACACCAAATAACTTCAATCAGAAGACAAACTCACCACAACACATCATAATCAAAACCTCAGAAACTCAACATAAAAAGTGAATACTAAAAGCAGCAAGAGAAAAACAGACATTATTTTTTTTTTACCTTGGCAAACCCATTTGAATTACTTGCAGATTTCTCAATGCAAACCTTAAAGGCCAGGAAAGCCTGCAGCAAAATCTTTCAAGCCTTAAAAGAAAGCAAGTTGTCAACCCAGGATTTTGTACACAGCAAAATTAACCCTGAAAATGGGAGAAGTAAAAATTTTCCATGACCAAGAAACCCTAAAGAAATTTGTGACCACTAGCCCAGCACTGCAGAAAATACTTGAAGGAATCTTAGAGACAGAGAGAAAAGCAGCACCAAAGAACAAAGAAGAAAGGAAAAATTTAAAGAGAAAGTATAACAAAAAGAAAAAGTAAAGAGCCAACACTAGAAGAACAGGACAATGACAAAGTGAGAGAAAAATCTTACAATAACTACTCTCGATTCTAATGGTCTTAATTCACCAATCAAAAGACACAGACTGGCAACCATTTGTTGTCTGCAAGAGACACACTTCACCCACAGAGACGCACACAGAATGAAGGTAAAAGGCTAGAAACTAATACTACATGCTACTGGAGCACAGAAACAAGCAGGAGTAGTTACACAGTTCTTAGACTCTGCAGACTTCAAGCCAAAACAGATCAGAAGAGACAATGATGGACACTACATACAGGTAAAAAGAACAATCCAACAGGAAGAGCTGTCACTTGTAGACATATATGCACCCAACACGGCTGCACCTAGTTACATCCAACAGAAACTACTAGACATGAAGGGCCATACAGGCCTCAGTACAATCATATTAGAGGACTTAACTATCCCACTCTTGCAACTACATAGATCAACTGGACAGAAAATCAACAAAGAAACATAAGAGCTAAATCACACCACGGAACAAATGGACTTAAGAGATATCCACAGACCATTCTATCCAACATCAACAAAATACATTTTTTCTCCACAGCACATGGGGCTTTTTCCAAAATAGATCATATCCTTGAACACAAGACATACTCAAATCAACACAAAAGAACTGAAATCATACCCTGCAAACTTCCAGACCATAGCAGAATAAAACTACAAATAAATAGTAAAAGTAACTACAAAAACTACTCAAATACATGGAGATTAAAGAGTAGATTATTGAAAAAGCAATGGATCACAGAAGAAACCAAGAGAGAAATCAAAAACTTCCTAAAGTAAAATGACAATGGAAGCACACCGTACCAGAATATGTGAGAAACAATGAAAGCAGTAGCAAGAGGGAAACTTTTAGCTAAGAGTGCACAACAACAAAAACAAAAAACCCAAACACACAAACAAAAACACAACAGAGCAATCTCAAAATAACAATCTACTGATGCAGCTCAAAGTTCTAGGGAAACAAGAACAAGCCAAATCCAAAGGCAATAGAAGGAAGGAAATTCTAAGAATCAGAGATCAACAAAACTGAAACTAAAAAAAGAAAAAAAGAAAAGATCAACAAATCAAAGAGTTGGTTCTTCGAAAGGATAAATAAGACTCATCCACCAGCAGTTAAACTCACCAAAAGAAGGGAGGAAAAAGTTCACATCGATGCAGTTACAAATGAAAAAGGCAAAATCACAACAGCACTGCTGAAACTCAGGGAATTATAAGAAATTATTTCAAAAAACTATATTCCAACAAATTCATGAACTCAGAAGAAATAGATGATCTGCTAACAAAGAAAAGCTGGGAGCTGATGGATTCACTGGAGAATTTTATCAGAACTTTAGGGAAAGAGTTAATGCCAACGAAATTTTTTCCATGCAACTGAAAGAGAGGGACTACTGCCCAAATACTTCATAGAAGAAGGTATCATCTTGACCTCCAAACCAGATAAAGACTCAAGAAAGGAAGACAACTACAGGCCAATTTCCTTAATGAATATAGATGCTCATATTGAGGATCATATTCACCCTCAATAATACGCTTGCAAACAGAATGCAACAAATGATGTTAAAAAATCATATACTACAACGAAGTTGGCTTCATCACAGGGATGCAAGCAAGACTGGTTCAATATACTCAAATCAATCAATGTACTACCGCACATTAACAAAAATAAGGGGGAAAAAACCCAAATGATCATCTTAATAGACTCAGAAAAAGCCTTTGCCAAAGTACAACATGCCTTCCTGCTCAAAACTGTGAGGAAAATAGGTATAGAAGGACCCTACCTCAAGCTAATAAAAGCAATTTATGACAATCTGACAGCCAATATCACAATAAATGGGGGGAAAACTCAAAAGCATTTTCCCTCAAATTGGGAACAAGACACTCTCACCATTTCTACTTAATATAGTACTCAAAACCTTAGCCAGAGCAATTAGGCAAGAGACTGCAATAAAGGGAATATGCATGGGAAAGGAAGAAATCAGACTGCCCTTATTTTCACAAGATATGATCCTTTACATACAGAACCCCCAAAACTCTACCAAAAGACACTTAGACTTAATAAACAAATTCAGCCAAGTCACAGGATATAAAATCAATACACAAAAATCAGTAGCACTCCTCTAAAGCAACAACTGAAACACAGAGATGAGAAAAACAATCCCATTCACAGTCACCTCAAAGAGAACTAAATACCTAGGAATCAAACTAACAAAGCAAGTGAAGGACCTCTATACTGAGAATATAATGTACTCTGAAAAAAGAAATCCAAGGGAATTTTAGAAAATGGAAAGACCTCCCCATTCCTGCATAGGCAGAACCAACATTATCAAACTGTCCATAAACTGATATACAGATTCAATGCAATCCCAACCAAGGTTCCAGATGTATTTTTTACACAACTAGAAAATATGCTCCCAAATTTTATATGGAGTCACAAAAGACCAAAATAATCCTAAGCAAACAACAAAAAAGCAGGAGGCATCACAATACCAGATATCGAATTACATTACACAGAAACAGGGATAAAAATAACATGGTATCATCACTAAAACAGACAAGTGGGATCAACATCCCCAAGTACTTTCAGCCACCTGATCTTCGACAAAGGAGATGAAAATATGTACTGCAGTAAAGATAGCCTCTTTAACAAATGGTGCTCTGAATCCATGCAGAAGAATGAAACCAGACCCACAATTTTCACCATGCACAAAATCAAATCAAAATGGATCAAAGACTTAGATATTAAAATGGAAACAACAAATTTGCTGGAATGAAAAAAGGACTTCATCAGTAAAATACCCAAAGCACATGAGATAACATCAAGAACCAACAAATAAGACAATATGAGATTAAAACGCTTCTTCAGAGAAAAGGAAACAACAGAGTGAAGGTAGCAGCTACAGAATGGGCAAAATATTTGCCACCTATTCCTCAGGCAGAGGACTATTATTAAAAATATATAAAGAACTGATAAAAATAGACCCTACAAAATAAAGCACCCAATCAAAAAATGGAAATATAAAATGAATAAACAGTTCTCAAGAGGTCTGACTGGCCAATAAATACATAAAAAAAGTTCAATATCTTTAGCCATCAGAGAAATGCAAATGAAAACAACACTGACTAATGCCAGTAAAATGGCTAGTATTAAGAAGTCAAAAGACAACAAATGCTGGGAAAGCAGAAAAAAAGGAACCCTCCTACATTGTTAGTGCAACTGTAAACTGGTATAACTACTAAGGAAACCTGTAGACAAAATTCCTCAAAAAACTGAAAATAGATATTCCATTTCATCCAGCTGTACCTCTTTGGGTATCTTCCCAAAAAAGTTAAAATCATCACACAATAGAGATACATGCATACCTAGGTTTTATACCAACACAATCTATAATATCTAAGTCTTGGAAGAGGCTAATGTGCCAAATCACGGATGAACTGAAAAAGAAGATGCAGTGTATATACACAATGGAGTACTACTCTGCCATAAAGGACAAATTTGAGTCATCTGTAGGAAAATGGATGCAAATTGAGACCCTTACGCTCAGTGAAATGAATCAGACCCAGAAAGTTAAATATCGTATGGTTTCTCAAATATGAGAAAACCAAAGCATAAAAAAATGTAAAAGATATGGAAGAAAGCAAGAAGATGGGACTTTGTGGAGAGGGAAAGGGAAAGCAAGGGTGGGAGAGGTGGGAATATGCGATGGTGGGAAGGAGGAAGGGATGCGATATATAAAAATAAATTTATATAAAAAACCTGAACGCATTACTTATCATAGTTACCTGTTAGCAAACATACGGGTATTTGTGTATTTGTGTGTGTGTGTGTGTGTGTGTGTGTGTGTGTGTGTGTGTGTGTGTGTGTGTGTGTAAAACACCTAAATGTGATTGTACTTCCCAAACTACAACACAACCCTAATTAAATTTAATGTGGTAATTAACAGTATAATAACTTCAATATTCATTAACTCACTTGATGCTCTGGTTCCAAACCATCATCTTTCCCCCTTCACTATCTAAACAGCATTACGCAATTTAGAACAAGACTAAACTGCTTGTATTTTTTTTCTATAAAGAGAAAAAGAAAACTTTTTTAATAGAAACTTGTTAAATAGAAACTTTAATAGAAACTTTTTTAATAGAAAAGAAGCCACATGAAGGTTTAGATTTAAATTTAGTAAAATTAAATTAAAATTAAAAAATTAGTTTCCTTGACATACAAAGTGTATTTCAAGAGTTCAAGAGCCATACATGGTAAGTGGCCACCCTACGGGACACTGAAGACCATCACAGTCCAAATAATACAGTGACATAAAACACGTAGACTCTGTGAGTAGATTGGCTCAAATCTAATTCAAATGCTGAAAATTCAAATACTGAATTATGAATAATTAACATTTATTAATGAATAATTCAATATTTATTAGTGGAGCGATTCTGGGCAAGTTACTTAACCTTTTTGTAATCTTTGTCAAAGAGGATTAAAAAGAACACCTATTATTATAATTTTGTTTTAAAGACTAAATGAATATACACAAATTATAATGACACAAAAAACACTATATAAGTTTTAGCAATTATAATTGCTGCTACGTAAAGAAATGTCACTTCAATAAAGACTGAATACTTTTTAAAACACATCTAACTGAAGGGTCTATGAACTAGAATGCTTGATTCTATAATATGATAAAAAAGATTATCTCCTGTTATCTCTGATATACTCTTTGACCTAGTGTTTTCAGACAGCAAATGTTAACCAGTTTTAGTATACAGCAAAATCACCTGGAGAACTTCTCTAAGCATAATGTTAGGCCCTGATTGTACAAATGTGTTTCTGATTAGTTAAATGTGGTCAGAAGCCCCAGAATCTGCCTTTCCAGCAAGTTCCTAAAGTGATGCCTGTGCTGATGGGCTGAGAACAAAGCTGAACATTAATGAACTAGAACTGGGTATGTATCTCAGCATTTAAGGTGCTTACCTAGTAAGCTCACGGCCCTGTGTTCAACTCCCCAGCACCACCTAAAATGCAATCCCAGCACTAGAGAATGTAAGGCAGGAGGACAGCTATGAGTTTGGGGCCGGCCTGGGCTATGTAGTGAGTTCAGGAACAACCTCAGCCTGGATTACATACAGAGTGACACTCTGTCTCTACATACATGAAAAAAAGAACGAATGAATATTTAAAAAATTCCCCACTCCTGTGTCCCAACCCAATTTTTTAAAAAAGGAAAGAAAACAAATGAACTAACATATGCATTGAGACTTAATGAAAGATGGCACATTCTAAAGAATAAAAGAACATAAAATATTTTAAAAACAGAAAAGTGGCTGTAATGATGAGATCTAAATTTAATTTCAATACTCTGATATTTCAATGGAAACTCAATTTTACTTTCTGGAGTTGAAAGAGAAAGCTTGGGATTGCCAATAGGGAGTATTAATGGGATTCTAGCTGAGCTTTCAGATGGAACTCCCCAAGATTACCACAAGTAAGCCAGGACATCCAAGTAAAACCAAGCAAGTAAGTGATAAGAAAAGCATATTCTTCTTTAGAACAAGTCTAAACTTCTTGTATTTTTAAATTTTTTAAAAAGGTAATGACAGTGAAAACCACCCTGAACTATATATTTAGAGGCACAGAACTGGGGGTAAGAAGAATTCTCCAAACCATGATTTTACTGTCATCACTATCATTATTTTATTAGAACAAACACACCCATAATCTCAAATTATCTAAATTAACCTCTCAATATGGGCCTGGTTGTAAGCACATTTACTGAATAATATATTCAGTGATAACATGACATTTTAAGCACTGCTTTTTAAACTACTGATACAATATATAAGTACATAACATAGAAGCACATTGTGTAATTGCAAGTGGCTGGGCCCCGGTTTGCAATCCCAACTCTCTGGGAGGCTGAGGCAGAAGGAACACAAGTTCAAGCCCAGTCCAGACAATTTAGCAAGATCCTATCCCAAAATCAATGGGCTGGGGATATAACTCAACGTGAAGGCTCTGGGCTCCATTTCCAGAATCACCAAAAACCAAACCAAACCCAACCAAACAACAGAAACAGCAGAGGAAGAAGAAAAGAGCAGAAACAGAAGTGGAAATTTAAAAAAATGTTCAACAAGCTGGTTTGATTGCCATGAGGAAAAGTTTAATCCTTTGAAAGTCAAATACTCTCCATTTAAGAATACTTAGCTTTAGGGTTGAAAGAATTTTGTGCCAACCACAATATAACCTGGTTCCCTAAGTTTCTATTCTATATTATAAATCTTTTCTGAAAACATAAAATTGGAAAACACTGTCATAACAATTCTATCAATGGAAATTTTATTGTAAATACATTTAAATTAGCAAGTTGAATATAATCTAATTAAATTACCTTGCCAGTGCATGGATTCATTTAGAGTCTAATGCAAGTCATTTCTCATTATACACTGATAAATATTCCACCTTTCACACTATTGCAGAAAAAGCGAATAATACATATCACTAAAGATGTTTAATATTTAAGTTTATAAGAGATATTTGGGATGTAAAAACAATTTTGAAGCAGTGTTAGAATATATAATAATCTGTATAAGTTATATCTCAATGAAATAATTGTTTTCTTAATACTTTTCTGAAATTTTTGAAATTAAAAAATTGATGAAAAACAATAACCATAATTTTAAAAATGCTTTTTGACTTTTTTTGTAATTAATACCTTTAGAAAAGCTACTGTGACAAACTTAAGTTTGTCAAACCATGACAGCAATATGAAAAAGCAAAACTCTTGTTGGCTTTACTGGTATGCACCAACAAGATCTCTGTGTTTTCCACTGAAGTACTCAAAGAGCGCTAAGTAACCTACAGTGGCTCAACAAAGCCTCAATTTAGGTTACTAGGTTAGGGGAAAAATGTGTTTTTGAAGTACTGTATCTATAGCTTACCAAGTGGAATGCTTTACTATCTGGTTTAACTTTATGTTTTTCCATATACTTGATAAGGCTGCAGTTGGTATACCTGCAAAAGAAATACTATGAAATAGCTGTATGAGATTTGGGGTTAATATTACATTGGCTATTGTCTTTTCAAACAATTATTTTGATAATAACTATCAAATATATAAAAAGATGGCATGATCAGCAAAAATAGCACTAAATCAATTTTATGCTTCACTCACTGTCCATATTAGTCACTTTTGAATGGATATCAATGATTAAATGCAATACAACTATATGAATAACACAATGAATGCGTTTGTTCATAAGAATTCTATCTTCATAAAGGAAGTCAACAAAAGTTTAACTCAGCCTTATCATCAAATTTAAAATACATTTTGTATAGATATATAAACTGGACAATACCTGTTTCTAGTCCTGTACGATCCCCATTCATCCTTCTGTTATTAAAACTTGCTTAAAATTACTATACTACTTGGGCAGGCTAGAGGCTATTACCAAAGTGTATTTACTCTTAATTTCTTTGGCTGTGGTACTTCCCACTAATGCCTACCTTCCAGAAAGCTGTCTATATGAGAAGAAATGAATTTTATTTTTTCTCATATCTGAATTAGCTACTAATACAAGTCACCTTCTCACTATCATCATAGCAAATAAGAATTACATTACCAAAAATACTAAGAATAACATAAATTTATTAATTTTACATGCATCATTTTGAATATCCAACTTATACTGAATATTATAAATTGTTAAAATCAACAATGGGTCCATTTTCTTTCCAACTTACGTATTTCTTCTGAAATCTTTCATTAATGTTGAATGTTCAGGCATCTTTTTTATATCTTCCCAATCTTTATCTGTGAAACACATTGATATATTTTATGTTGCCTAGGTTTCTATTTTTCAAAACTTTCATTAGGTTTCCTTTTTTAAAAATCTTTATGAAAGCCTAGATTTCAAATAAATATTTGGTTACAGTAAAACATCATGAAATGTAAAAATAAATTCATGATCTGTTTTTAGCATTAGGAGTTTCTACTTATTTTCTTAATTTTAAACAGCCTACATACATTCTCCACATTTTATTATTTTCCATTTTCCACCAAATTTCTTGGTTAATCATCAAATAGTATCTTCAGCGAGAAAACTATTTTTCCCCCTCACTGGCTTCAAGGTTTACTTCCCTATAGGTAGCCCTCCCTTCGTTTTATTAAACACATTTCTTGATGTTAGTGATCAAGATAACTGATAATAATGCAACAGAATATAATGAGATATAACCAGTAGATTAGTATGTTGGTTGGCACCTTGGCTAGTTCCAATACTATTACTCAATATAATCCAAGCTAAAAAAATATGTTAAGCACAAAAATGTTTCCATTTTGCTGGTATTAGGAGTTGCTCCAAGGCTTGGCGTGGTGGCACACGCCTGTAATCCTAGCCCTTGAGAGGCGGAGGCAGGACTGCCATGAGTTCAAGGCTAGCCTGGGCTACATAGTGAGCTCAGAATCACCCTGGACTACAGAGTGAGACCCTGCCTCAAAAAAAGAGAAAAAAGAAAATTACAGTCACTCCAACAACATATGCTAGTTAACTTTTTTCCCTCAACTGTAAGGGGTGTTGCTGAGAGTGTACAGCACTGTACCACACAGTTAGCTCTCACAGGGCCTTCAGAGTTTGCTACTCTTTGAACTTGAAAAGTATCTGCTACCTATCATCAACAGACATAACACAATATGAACTAAATATACACTTTAATTCCAAATAGAATTTTTGTCTTAACTACTTTTTTTTGATTTCTTAATTTTGTCAATTTCTCAGGGTAGCAATTTCGAGGCAATCTTTTCTTCTTCCCTTAGTTATACATTTACTACTAAAAATTATGTACCTGTCTTTTATTTTTTCAACCTTACTATCACGTTATGCCTATGTCACTATTAGAGCAAGTTCCTGGCTTCAGTTAACTCTGCTGCACTGATTTTTACATACCACCACCACACTAATCTTGTGAAACAGAACATAAATCTCATCCACGGTACTCAAAGAACTTATTATGGATTCTTACTCTGTAGCACATCAGATCTAAACTCTGCTGCTTGGTTTCCAGAGCTTTTAATAAACTGAGTCAATCTTAACTGTTAAATCCACATTAAGAACCATCTCTCAGAGGTCTTCAGAATGACCATTCCCAACTCCTTCCATGCCCCTTTCCCTGCAGGCCTCAGAAATAGTGGACAAATTCAGAAGTAGGAATAAAAAACCACCTACTCAAACCACATCTATTTTTTTAAACATCCTACTTATACAAGCAAACTCCAAGAAGGTCAGAATCATGTATGTTTTATCAATGGTTTTTTAATCAAGACAAGTGTCTGACACACAATAAATATTGAATAAATAAAAATCCCACCATACAAAGTGGTCTTCTCAAAACAAACAGTTAATATCTATCTAAATGCGGGTATTCTGCATTTACTGGTAATTGACATCCTAACAAGGAAGTAAATTAAAACTCTAAGAGATTCCTATAGGAGTTTTGAGTTACAGTAAGAAATATTACCAAAAATCATGATAAAATTTCTATAAAGTATTAGAACTAGCCAAAATTATTTAGGTATTTTAACAAATACTAATTTTTTCAGACTTCCAGGCAGTTTTTGGTAACTGGTGAACTGGCATGCTATGGCAGGTAACTGGAGACTGGGTTGTAGCTTTAGAGAGACAGCTCCAGGGAAGGGACACTTATACCTGTTTCCTCCCTGTGGCAAAGCACTGGGATAACTCTCATGGATTACTAGTGATTTGGGGGTTTTTTTGTTGTTGTTTTTAGGTTTGGTTTTGTTTGTTTGTTTTGAGACAAGGTCTTGCTTTGTAGTCCAAGCCTGTCCTGAACTCACTGTGTAGCCCAGGCTGACCTTGAACTCACAGCAATCCTCCTGCTTAAGCCTCCCAAGTGCTGGTGCTGGGGAACTGAACACTTGTCAGGCAAGTGCTCTATTTGTTGTGATATTCCTCCAGCCCACATCTGGTTGTTTTTAACAGAACACTTAAAAGAATGTTCCTACTGAGAAGACATAGAAAAAAACACTAGCACTTGTGATTCAGTATAGTGCCCTACATAGAAATAATGTTCAAAATTGACGTTTAAATGCCAAGTAGTAGCAATATTAAATGAGCTGCCAGAAAAATTTCTATTATTGACTTTATAGTTTCTACTGGTAAGAACAAAAAGTACCTTTTTAATACAGATAGTACAAATACTTTATAATTTTAAATAGCAAATAAAATTAAAAACTAAACAAAACGAAACAAAAAAGCAATCCTCAAATCCAGGTAACCCATATTTTCTTGTTAGTTAATATGTGAATCCAAATTTTGCTATTTCTATGAATCTTTGATACATCAAAGTCAGAAAAGCTAAGAATCAAGTAAGAATAGCTTTCATCAGCCAAAAGTATACCCCTTTCTAAAAAAGATATCTAAGTTCAAACAACAGTGACTTAAAATTAAACAAAAATATAATGTGTACCTGCAGGAAATCCCATTACATTGAATATTCTGTCCAGCTGGTCATGGTGATAAGGATTACTAGTTTTGATGTCCTCTTGTCGACAGTGAAATATTGGTTCTGACGTTAGTAGTTCTGCAAATATACACCCTATAGCCCAAATATCTTTAAAACAAAAAGAAAAAAAAGAAAGAAAAAGAAGAAAAATAAAGAAAAAAGAAAAAGGAGGAAAATAAAGTGGTTCTTTCTAAAAGAAAATGCATTTTTATTTTGGTGGGTGTGTTTTTTCTTTCTTTTCTTCCCTAATAAGTCATTTCTAAGCAGTCATAATTATGAAATATCACAAAACATTATATATTTCCACCCCACCCACCCAAACTTTTTATTCCCTATTTTACCTCTACCTGACCCAGTCAATAATTTCACTTTAGGCCTTATAAAAGTCATTAGCTGGATTTCTGGTGGGTCTCAAATGAACCAAACCTTAGCCCCAGCTATGATATCCACATGTAGCTGTAGATGGAGTACAAAAACTACAAACAAATTAAACTAAAAAAAAAAAAAAAAATGAACAGAAAACACAACCTTTGAAAGTGTAAATGTGCCAAAACCAATCAGCACAATTTTGTGGTAAAATAATTTTTTTTATCTTTTTTATTGAGTTGCTAATTTGCAAACTAACAATTATCCTTTTGCTAGCACTATTTAACAACTCCTATTTTAACAAGAAAAGGTGGTGCTTCACTTCAAATATTCTACTAAAAACAATATTTCTACTTGTCTTTCAGCTGTCCACTTTTACAAAATTAACTATTTAATAAGTAGGACAAGAGTAATAAAATATTACCTTTAAAGTGAGTATGAAGGCTATAAAATAGTAATAAGTATTTACAATATTCAGGCAAATATACTTCTCTATTTACAACAGTAAAGTCCCTCTATTCACAGGATACCAGTTTATTTTCATCAATATTAGATATCTTCAAAAGAAGCAAGGTCTACATGCAAAGATAGAATTTGAAACAGAAAATGTCCCATTTACTCTTAAGAAGGTCTTAAAGGGAAAATGTTATTTCCCTACATTCAGTACAATATTATACGTGTAACAGATAATCAGTGGTATATTCAGATCAAAATAATACCTGTGCCAAGAATAACCGAAGGAACAACAACAACAACAAAAAAAAACATTTCCTTGAAGTTGATTGTTCAAGTATACTGGTAACTATCATTTGATTAGAAAATGAGAAAAAAGATTTCTATAAATGGGAATTCCTAAACCTCCATGTTAGAATATAGACATGTAAGTAATGTTTTAAATGACAACATTTCTGTATATCGCAGAACCAAGCTAGCCAATGTTATCATGCGAAAAGCCTCATGAAGAAATATAGAACAAGCTATTTTGTTTTTAGTATCAGAAGATAAATGAGGAAATTAATTGTTTTGTGATTATTCTTTTTGCATGGCTATCCATACAAATCTGATTTTTCATAATCTTAATTATTGACCAGATGAGCAAGCTGAGTTAAGGAGAAATAAAATAAGTAATGATGAATCATTACATGTGTTAAAACTCTACTTGGTAGAGCCAAGATACACTGTAACAATTCACTTAGTTATTAAAAATTGCAAAGAAGAAAATTGTAGCTATCACTAAAGCTATACTGCTTTTAAAATAATCACCTAAGTAGGAAAAAATCCTTTACTGAGCCTCGTGTAACCTTGCACCAATAGCCTCTTTCTTTACATATTCTATTATCTCTAACTTGCACCAATTTTACCACCCTTTTCTTCTGCAAAATCCTTATCTAGGCATTAATCAAGAATTTTGAGTCAGCTGATCAGGGTTTTATTTCAGAACAATTTCTATTTCTCTGCAAATAAGTCTACTTTGCTCATATTTTTCATACTGTGTCAAATTCTTGTGAAAGTTTCTTGTTCACTTCTCTGCCTAAGTCCTTCTAGGAAGACTCCAAATTAAGAACATATAAAGTCCGTTCATGTCTCAAGTTGTGCGACCTCATATGTAGTTACTGAACTAATCAGGCAAGCAGCTAGTAATTGGCCAGCTCTGTATATCCAAATTAAGAGTGGGGAAAGATTTATTAAATAATATTTTAGTCAATGGGTGCTAATAGTAACGTTTTATCTTAATAAAAGGGAATAAGTTCTCATTTCTCTACCTTGCTGCATATTTCTCTTAGCCATACACTGAGCATTCAGCAGTTGAAGATGAACTTAAAATCTTGTGCTTTCAGTAAGACTTTTAAGATTGCTTTGGTGACGGCTTAGAGGCTGAAGGTAGCCCTCTGGTAGTCTTCTTCTCTGAGTTAAACGCACAAATAAAATTTTAAAAACCAAGACACCACTAGAAACCTTATCACCATGGCTATGACATTTACTAGCCTATTATTTTCTCTCTTTGACTTGATGATTCAGATTGTAGTCTGAACAACTAAGTGGATGGCTATGGCACTAAATCTGTTTGAAGTAGAGGAAGGAACCTACCAGTGTGATGTGTCCAGACTTGAATTTTCCCCCTAAGCTTTTGCATAGCCCTCAGTGAACGTAACCTACCAAATCCTAACAACATTTAATTCTTTTAAATGATGTTGTGAAAATAAACACATGAATGTGCTCAGGAAATGTTATGCCTATTCAGCTACAAGGGTCCTTCCTTTAGCTGTTCACACTTCAGCTTCCAGACAAGGAAGCCAACATGCTAGAAAAGTTCTTTATGTGAAGCTTTCACATAGTGAAAGGACTTTGTGACGTGCTTTAGTGATCAAACCTTTAGTCTACCTTCCAAGTTAACAGAAATAAAGAAACTATGTGGTAGACTGTAATGTAGGAAAAGTTTCATTTATACTATCCTACTCTAATTAAAAAATATTAAAATGGTATGTGTATGATTTTTTTTCTCAAAAACAATTAATAAAAAGCTCCATTAAAACTATACTGTTCTGTTTTGATACAGGGTCTCATTACATACCCCAAGTGGGCCCTAAACTCAGAATTCTGCCTTAGACTTCTGAGCGATGGGTTTACATGTGTGCATGACTATACCCAGCTCTGCACTGTAACTGTCTGAGTCAAGGAAAGTGTTCTCCAAGACCCATCCTGGCCAAAGTGGGCACACAGGAACTGGGAGGAGGATCGTCACTGCTGAGGAAATGGTACTGACATCGGTTTCAATCACGTGCACTCAAGTCAGCTCCCTCTAGATGACTGCCCTACTGCAGAAAGACGCTGCTTCAACCTAAAGCCACAGGTCTCTTAGAGCTGAAGGAGATCTGAGAGAGAACTCAGGGTAAATTCTCATGTTCAGAAAACAAGGTTACTGGAATTAATTCCCCCACTTCAACACAGTCCCTAATATGACAGAGCTAACACTAAATTCACCACTACTTCTACCATTTAAAGATAATAAGATCATTTTCACATATATTCATAAATCTCTTCAAATAGATTATAAATCTTTTAAGGTTAAGGCTCATAATTTACATTCACATTGTTTCTCCTAAATTTTAAAGTTTACGTAGCAATTCCCCAAATTTTGATGCTAGTGACAAGCAAGAGGAGGGACATAAGTATAAAACTAGGCCTTCTCTCTCCCACGTAATATGGCTACTATGACAAGGAATCTACCTTTCATTAATCGTACAGCTTGTGGTATATGACTTGAATGAAAATCGCTGGGCTGTAGAATGTTCTAGTGTATAAGTTATAAAGACTTCTGTAATATTCCCAAGAAAACATAAATTACTTAGGAAAAGCAAGATAATTATATAGTGAGCCACAGCCACAAATTTCTGTTGCACTACAGCTTTTATTCAATCTAAATCAAGGGAAAGTCTCAAGTATTAAATCAGTTGGAGCTAACATTAGGTAATCACTTCCTTAGTTGCATACTCTGCTAATAACTTACCAAAAGCAATACTGCTTTGGGATATTCATTTCATAGATGAAAAGAATAGTTCCGTATCATATTAGTTTATATATTCATCTTACATGCACTTAAGATGTATTGGAAAATAGGACTAGCTTAAACACTTTTGACATTTTCCTCTGATTTTAAAAATACTTTGGAATAATTTTAAATTTACAGAAACTGCAAAGACAGGGCAGAGAATTTCCACATATAATTGATTTATCTACATCTATTTTTCTATAAAATGTCATCTCAAAAAGTTTAGTGAACATAAATTTTGAAGACAACTGCTGGATTCCAGATTAATAGGGGAATGATCACAAACAATTCTCTTTGTTTTTCTACAAGCTACATTAAAATAGCAGTACAATTTTAACAGTGTAACATCTTGGTGTGCAAAACTTGTCTTTCAGTCAAACGATCTTCCTCCCCACTTTTTGTTGTTTTTTTGAGACAGACTCTTGCTCTATAGTCCAGGCCAATCCTGAACTTACTATGGAGCCCAGGCTGGCCTCAAACTCATGGCCATCCCTTGCATTTGCCTCCCAAGTGCTGGAATTACAGGAGCTCGCCACTATGACAAGCTGATATCTCTACTTTATACCCTTGCTTTGGACTTCCAAGTATATATAGAGCCTGAGCCAAAAGTTGGAAGAATTTTTCCCTAAAGACTGAACAGCCTCACATCAATCCCAGTTTAAAAATCTCCATAAATCCCAGTAACAAAAAAGACATTAGAAGCCTGTCAGGAACATGATTCATTCACTTACTGAACAAGGAGAACTGAGTTCTCAAGGCACACCTAATAGGCACTAGCTTCCCATAGTGAATAATAGCAAGGTAAAGTTTATCTGTTTTGATGGATTCTGGATACATTCTAAGCAATGGAAACAGTAATACAGAGTATGATGGGAGAAGGGTGAACTACTTCAGACTGTGTGTCTTGAGCAAGAAATTTGTCACTAAGAAGGAAGTACTTTGACTACCTGCCATGTGATGACCTGTTCTAGGCAGACACATTTCTGGACAATTAAAGTTAGATGAAAGCATTCAGAGAAGGCCTCATCCCATAGTACTGCTGCTGAGTGGGAAGTTCACCTCTTGTACACAACTATGAGATCTTATCCTGGGAGATGCTAGCTTCAAAACTTGTCTTTTTATCAGCTTACCATTCCTTCCACTCTTTACCATTGCCTTGGGCTGTCAGGTGCATAGCACGCAGGCCAAAAGCTGAGGGAGTTTTTCCCTAAAGCCTGAATAGCCTCACATCAATAACCTGTGTATTCTGGCATCAAGGTTTACCTGGTTTATGGTCCCTCCTGGATAACTCAATAGTGCACTCATGAATCTATGAGAGCCCCATGATTTAATTATACAAGTTTCCAAGTGGATTTTTGAAAGTTAATTCTTACAACAACAACGACAACAACAACAAAATCAAGGGTCAATAAACAAAGAATTCTTGCCACCAGGCAGGGGGAGATCACAAAATGCAAGTGAAAAAGAGTACTTACAAATAAAACATAATTATTCTGGGATTATGGAAATTACAGACAAGCCTTGTCCTCACAGAAATTTGAGGAACTTGTCTGTCACAAAACAACATGAGATGCCATAATAAGATAAAAATCAGAGAAGAAGAAAGGGGTCCTAGAAATGAGAAAGAAATATACAAGAAGTGGTATAAAAGATCAAGAAGTTCAATATTGGATTTCACCAAGTTTAGGAAGGCAAAAGTAGAAAACACTGAGGAAGAAATCCAGACTACACAAGAAAATTTCCCAAAGACAGGCTATGACCTTCAGCTTGAATGTGCCCACCAAATCCCTGCGAAATGTGAAAATGAGAAGTTCTACCTGTGGTCAGAAGGGAACTCTACCCCTCAGTGACCATCAGTGACTGAGAACAGGACTGGCACCAGACTTCATTAGTTAGACTGATGCTAGATAACAAGTATCAAAAGTCCTGAGAGAACATGACTTTGTACTCAACTGAAAACCTTGCCTAACCATCAAGTGTTTAAGACACAGGCAATTTTCAAGGAGAAAATTTATCTCTAAGGGACTCTGCCAAAGGAAGCCAC
Source organism: Ctenodactylus gundi (assembly GCA_004027205.1). Classification (NCBI taxonomy): domain Eukaryota; kingdom Metazoa; phylum Chordata; class Mammalia; order Rodentia; family Ctenodactylidae; genus Ctenodactylus; species Ctenodactylus gundi. Next base: position 296,358 of record PVKB01000424.1, on the reverse strand, counting down.
ACAACAATATACTATAATAAAATAAGAATGAAATCATGGGAATTCAGTAAGAGATCCAACCCACAGGACTAAAAAGGGGACAAGCCTGGGTGACAGGTAGATGACTCGAGGATGGAATCAGCCAGTAAAAGAAACACGGGTTTCATGCCACCCTGGAGAATACAGAGAGTAAAGTGGCTGTAAGTGTACACAATAAAGGAAACGAGAAAGGCACAAATGTGTAAGAAAGAACGACTTGATGAGAAATCCTACCGAATAAATGAAGGAATATAAAGCCGCTAGTAATGGAGAAATAGTAGTAAAAATCTGTGGTAGCTGAGTTTTACACTCACCAAAAATGTAACAACATAATTTGTAACCACTGAGAACCATAGTCAGCACACAGAAAGGCAGTGTACACAGTGACAGGGACCTTGATATGTCTAATACGTACAAAGTAAGAAGGTGGTAGGAGAAAAAGCCTAAGAGTATACTTTTCTAATTCTTCATGAAAGGAAAGATAACAGATATCATTAAAAATGGAGAAGTGTCCTAATCCCTAAAGTCATTTCAATAATCTTTTTCCTTTAACTTTCAAAGCTAGCCATTTCTTTTGGTGAAAGAACTAAACTTCAAGGATTTCAAAATTTTACAATCTTATTTTTCTTTTCAAATAAAATTAAATGGAAAACTGTTACTTATAGAGTGCATAGTAGGATCTCATATTTAAAATTTTTGAATAGGTATCTTGCTACAAAGAGTTAATGTCTGAAATGATATATTACCAATGCTAATGTTTATATTTCAAGGCAGTAGAATTTTTAATTAGCCTTTGCTCCTTTATAATTTGCTAAATTACTTGATATAAAACTATATAAAAATACACAAAAATATATATCTTTTACACAGACTTTTTTTAAAGAGTCATAGAATTTTAAGTAGTTCTACTCACCAATAGCTTTGGTATAATGCCTTGCTCCAAGAAGTAGTTCTGGGGCTCGGTACCAGAATGTTACAACTACTGGATCCAAATCTGCTAAAGGCTTCAAAGGTGAGTTAAATAATCGGGCAAAGCCCATGTCAGCTGTAAAAGAATAAAAATAGATAATATTAAGTAGACAGATTTTTACAAGTTTGATTAGTCTAATTTTACCACTGTTATTTAGCAAAATATGAAAAGTATGCTAAAATAGGTAAGGCAAACACCATAAAACATCTTACCCTTTTTAGAGTTCTAAATATGTAACACAAACCTGAGATTTTCATTCTCTTGGAACTACTGACACCCAGCTCTTCAACTGGGTTATAGACCAATTTTGCAGCTAGAGGTTACAGGTGACTGCTCCCCTGGGCAGATTTCTTTCTGTCACATGGCCACTGGGGACAGGACTGCTGGCTGCACTTCAGTTCTCTGTGCTGGCCTTACACTCTGTTAGAGTAAGGTTCTCCATCATTGCATTAGCAAGCCTGTTGACTGGCATCTCAGCATCTGACCATAGAATTTTAACGTCACTATTTCCCTCCCACTCATTTGGGATGGATTTCACTAACTTAATTTTAGAGATCTTAATAAGCTGGAAAAGACTTTAAGTCATCTAATTCAACCATATCTTTTTCAAATGAGGAAAGTGAAGTTTAAGATCCCACGAACTCAAACTTCAGAGTTGGCACTTAGTACTGATACAATTTGTGGCTTTTTTTTAAACACCATTTTACATGTAACACAGATATTTGGGCATAGCTTTGTCTCCTAAAGGCAAAAATTGTCTTTTTCATTTCTCTATCTCTAAAATGTCAAATACAGTGTCATTACCACATACTTTCGCCTACCGTACATTGAATGATCATTATTCATACTACCTATTAAAAATTTTTCAAGATTTATCCAGTGTTGGATATGTTTAGTTTTATTCTAACATATATTTTCAAATGTACTCTTAATTACTGGGAGAAGAAAATACAAAAACTTGTCAAACAATTAAGACCATAAGTCAAATTATTAATCACTGGCTTATAGAATAATTAATATTTCTTTTTAAATATGAAGGCTTTAAAGATGTAGTGTTGCCCAAACCTGCCAACATCATATGCATACACAGCAGTATACTTCCAAACTATTTTAAAGCATTATGTAAAATTTTCCCAAATCACTCAGTAAAGAACACATTAGTAACTACTCTCTGGCTGGGTCTTTTCTGTTTTGGATACCTTGAATTTGCATTTGAACTTGATGCCACCAAGTCATATTGGACAGATTCCCTTAAAAGCACATCTAAGGATTTAAGCATTTGATGACACTAGGATGAGCACTGCCAGTGTCTGGTTCTCAAACAAGGCCAGTGGCTTGTAGTACACTGACGTGCATCAAATAGTCTCACAATTAAAAATCTGCACATTTTAAACCATAAAAGAATACTTCAAGAATCTAGTAAGAAGTGGAAAATGAGATTTTGGGGAACTTATAAGGGAGAACAGGGAAGGGGGGTCAAGAAAGCCCAAGTTTTTCTCTGTTGGTAAAGTCATACCAATTATTACTCCATTGCGTATTAAATCTTGCAACCAGAAATTACTATTAACTTTGTTAAACACTCTCAAAATCCTGCTGCCTTCAAATTAATATAATTTTAATTACATTTTCACTCCCCCCCCCCATACACAACAAACTAAATGTAAGTGACAAATACAACTTGGAAATGACAATGAAAAAAATAACCAGTTAAGATAAATTTAGTTCTAGCCTTACACACTATCTGACAAGAAGTAGGTAAATTTTTACCTTGCTATATAAGAAAACAGCTATCAGGAAACATGTTAAGGTACAGAACGCCCATTAGCTTTTTCCCATCAGGCAAAAGTCTTCTACTACAGGACAGTCTTACCAGAACTTAAGGTTCTGTACCCATCCGGCCTTAGAGTTTGTAATCTCCATCTAGATAAAGTCAACAGAGGTATAAGCTCTAACCTAATCTGAGTCAGGTGAATGGAATGATGGTAGAAATATCAGCATGCTGTATGCCCTTGTGAGTCAAGGTGAGGGTGGCCTCTAACAGGGACAGAAGCCACTCACCTCCAAAGGCTGTGTTTAATGAAGGCAGAGGTTTCTAGGAAACTTGCACATCTTGTTTTATAATTAGAACACTGCAGTCTCTAAAGAATGTCTCACACTTTTCAAGAGTGTGAAACATTTTTTTGCCTTTATGTGTATGCTTTAGAAATGGCTTGGATCATATGGAACTACATGAATATATGCACATAATTACAGCAAAAATTAGAAGTGATATGGCTGCCTGCACAAATTTTAAAAGAGTGCTACACTGTGACTTATCAAAAATATAACATACCAATTTTTACTCTTCCTCGCTCAGGACCTTCACCCATAACTAAAATATTAGCAGGTTTCTGTGGAAACAAAATAGTGTTTTTTTTCAGTAGACAATAGTGGTTTCTTTTAAATAGACAATATGCCAATATAACATAAATCCACCTTTTAAAAACCTCATTTACTCAAAAATTAAACCAAATACAGGAAGTCACCAAAGGATTGTACATGTATAGATGTAAAGCAGTAAGCAAATTTCATGAAGGCCAAAATCTGACACTGTTTTACTCCATGGAGTGCTAAGCTTTTCTTGGCCTTCTCCTTGGCCTATTTTCACTACTGTGGCGCATCTGAGAGAAATTTATAATGCTAAGGTTCCTTCTCACTCTCAATGGCATAGGATGCTTTTTGATTTTTAAGAAAAAAGTGAATCTACAAAAAGACCATTTAATACAAAGCAGCAAATTAATTACAGGCAAGGAGTCACCTGATAACCCTGTTTTGGGAACCTAAAGGTATATATATATCTGTGTATAAATAAACATGTAATAGCCTTTTCTACATAAATTAGTAAAGTAATAGGATTTTTTCACAACAGGAACAGTTTTAAAGGGCTTTTTTTAAATCAAAAAGGAGATAAAATAGAATTTTATTATAGTAATATTTCAGTTTTAAAATCCCTAAAACTGTAATGGATTAGCTGTCACCTACAATCTGTTACAGTGCTATCTATAATTCTGTCATATAAGGGTTGTAGCCTTCTGAAGGAGGAGGAGGAGGAGACAGGAAAGGGAAGAGACTTTTTTTCTCCTCAAACTCTATGTAGCCGCTATCCTACCATTATCTGGCCTTAATCCTACCAATGTGCTAAATAAATTGAAGCTAGATTATACTACCTTTTCACCTACTGACCAAAAAAACCTTAAATCCAAATTAAAGGTGTCTAATGAACACTCTTTACCTTGGTAACCATTTCACAACCATATTTAGTTATTGTTCCTATGCTATTTATTATCTGTAATCTATACTATTCTACTAATTAAAAAACATTTAAATTATATTTATAACCAGCAAAAATATTGCAGCAATGGCAATCTATATATATATGTGTGTGTAAATATATTTTTTTTCAGAAGTTAAAATTCCTAGAATGTTTAAGGTAAGGAAAGCAGGCTTCAGATATTAAATGATTTCTCTAAATATACTCAGCAAGGTTCAACAAATAGTCCATTGTTCCTTTCCTAATATGTCATTTGGGAAGTAATTTTATGTAAAAAGTTTTTGAATTAACATGTATTACTAGAACAATAATAAATAAAATGCTACTACTAACAATGATAATAGCAATAATAATAATGTTTCATTCAAGGAAGAAATTCCAGAATCTCTATCATCACCAAACATATATTCCTGACCTGGGAAACTAGGTAAGTACCAAAAGGTAAGAAAAGAACAATAATCCCTGCGAGCTACACTCAAGTGCTACCCAGGAAGATAAAACTGTTCTTGTGCGTGCACTATACTAATCAACCAACACGGGGTTAGTGTGTGCAGTCTCCCAGGGCCCGGCCTCCTTCCAAAAGAAGCCAGACTTCCCAGACAGTATAGAATGCTGATGGAGTAGAAGAGCTGGGGAATAGCAGTACCTCCCTCTGGCAAGGGAGAACAGCTTAGGAGTCCGAGGTGGTGCTTTCATGCCCATGCTAGACTCTCTCCCCAAGGCTTAAAAGCAGAGCTCCCTATACCCGTCTAAAATGCATTCCTTCTTCCTAGCCCCATTCTGAATCACTGACCATCAATTCTATTTTCATAATACTCCCAGTGTTACCTTTCTAAAAACAAGTCTGATTACATCACTATCTTGAAAAGAAACTTCCACGGTACTACTAATACTACTACAAGATTAGGAAAAATAGAACACAAATGATATACAAGTGGTGATTAGAAATAGGCTTTGTAAAGTTCCTGTGAGTAAGCAGTTGGACAAATTGTTAAAGTGACAGAGGTATAGATGAACTTTTCCAAAAATTTCTTTGGGTATTTTCAGTATACTGTATTATTATTATATTATTTCAACTGTGATCAGTCACTCCCCACGTCTGAGTAAGATCCACTCCTTGCAATGGGATACACATCACCTGCGAGTTGTTCTCACTATCTCCAGTCCCGCCTTCCCCTGCCATCTGCTGTTCCTGCCCACATGTTCTTCTGGTGTTCTTTGTCTAGACTACAACTTCTCACAACTGTGTCATTGTCACGTCATGTTCCAAGCACCTTTTCTGCACTACATGACAAAATCTGATTCCCCTCCTTGAACAACAGAATACATGAAAACATTCTGAATATAAGCAATTCAAATGAGAGTGGTACGTAGCTAGGCTTAAGTCCATTTACCACTCTCTCATGCTTCCTTCGCGCCATCCCATAACCCACTACAACACAGGTACAAGCTGATAAACTAGTTTGCTGTGATGAATTCTTCTAGCACTTCAGTGTTTTATCCCCAAAAGATTACCTCCATACCTGGAAAAGCACAATACACACATGGACACAGCTCTTCTATTTTGGCTCAGGTGGCAAAGATCTGTCTGTTGCTTTTTTGAAACACAGTCTGTAGTCCAGGCTGGTCCTGAACTTACAATGTAGCTCAAGCTGGCCTTGAACTCATAGCAACCTTCCTGCCTCAGATTCCCAAGGGCATACGCCACTACACCTGGCTGATGTGGTGGCTGGAGAATCAAACTTAGTGTTCAAGTACTCTAACCGCTGTGTTATTCCTCCAGTCCCGTCACATCTACTTTTAAGAGATGTCAGATTCAGTTTAGACATGCTATACTTAAAAACTGGTCTTTAGTATGGTTTGAAACAGCAAACTCTTCTTCCTATTGTTTCCCATGATAATACTTCACAGGCTCCACAGCATGATAGTCTGATTCAGGGGACACATCTAACTAAATTTCTCATTTTCTTAAAATGATACAATGGAAATCTCAAAAAAAAAAGCAATACCCTAGTGATCATAATTACTTTTTAGTTTTTATGTTATTGCCAGTCAGCACTAAGGGATGCTTCAAAAGACCTGATAATTTTTGCTTCAGTATATAATGTCATAAACAGTAGTTCTGAGAAGGGCCAGCTCGTACAGACCCATAATCCCAGGAAATGAGGAGGCTGGGGCAAGAGGATCCCAATTTTAAACCCAGCCTGGGGAACTTATTGGCTTAGTGAGACTTGTCTCAAAATCAAATCTGAAAAATGGGTTGGGGATGCAGTAGCTCAGTATGAAGGCCATGGGTGGGATCTCTATATAAAAAAAGGAAACAAACAAATGAAAAGAAAAATGTCTCTAAGAAAATTATTTTCTTGATGAAGGTTTCCTTCCTTTCTTTACTTGTATATTATAACAGAATTTGGTAGCAGCAGCTGCTAGCCCTTGAGCTAAAACTTCTAAGAAGTAACAGATGAAAAAACTGGTCATAACCATAAGTTCAGTATATAAATCTTTTCTTTATATATTAAACATCATCATCTTAAAGACCATTAATGAATTCTGCTGCTGACATTCTGATATATATTCTGACATATATTCCATTAAACTGTATTTGTTGCCATGGAGATCAGAAATCCAGTTCAACTCAAAAGTATCGTAACATCATCACACCATCCACACACATGGGTATGCTCTGCCCAGAAACCACTACAGGACCCGCATTATGTTTACTAGCCAAACACACAAGTTGGTGAGATACTGCCTCAAACCACAGCATCCATCTTTTTCTGTTTAATTTCTCATAGGAAGTAGCTAACTTTGTAATGAAAAGAACATGACCTGTTTCAAAATCTTGATAGCTTTTCTTCATGTTTCCGCTGTTGTGCTTCAAAACCAGCAACAACAACAACAAAAATCACTGGAATTTCCTAAAGCCATATTTGTATTTCAGAGGTAACCGCTCTTACAGAAGCTCTGTGTTCCCCACAATTTGTCATGATAAGAGTATACTGATAGCTATAGCATTCAGCAGGATGGCAAGCTCAACTCATTTTAGAGGCCACCTCTGATGGAAAAGTAAGGACTGTGAACAGCTCTGCCTGGAGAAAGAAAGCTATCATGTGTCAGTCTTTCTAACATTGCCATACTCAATAATGACTTTGTATTAACTTCACTGTGAATCATCTTGCACTGGCTGAGTTTCAATCCTTTATCAGAATGACTGGGAACCAGTGGGTTTCTTTTGGATTTTGGAATATAAACACATAATGAGATTATCTTAAGAATGGAACTGAAGTCTTAATATGAAATTCAATTATGCTGAAAATACATATAGCCTGAAGGTCTTATATAATATTTTCAAAAATTGTAATGAATGAAAGAAAAGTTTCGTGATGTGGAATTTTCCATGTATTTTATCATGTTGTCATTCAAAGATGTTTTGGATGTAGGAACGTTTTTGATTTGAGATTGCTGGATGAGAGATACTCAACTTGTATTTTAATACACATCTAACATATCAGAAGCCCTAGGGATCAGAAGCAGGCCACAGCATCTCAAATGTACATCAGTTTGGTAATTAAGACAAGTTTAAATGAAATCTTTTCAAAAGTTAGACTGCAAGTAAAAACTCTAAAAATCCAATAAATTTGATCTGAAAGTACTTTTATAAAATAGTTTGTAGTTTTTCGCTTTTCTTCAAGTTTTACTTCTATACTAAACTTACTCCAATAATAATTGCTGATGACTTTTAAGTTCAAGAACATATAAGCTTCCACTAAAACTGTTTCTTGAATTCCATTTATTTTTGATAGGAAAAGAAAAAGTATGAAAAGAATTCTTACCCAGTTCTATCTACTTCATGATAAAAATAACATAGACGTTACTGATAACTTCATATTCTAAGGTAAATAGTTCAAGCATTACATATTCATTCACATCATTAGTGAATAAAGTGGCATTGATAAACCAGATGACAGACAGCTCTTGCCCTCATAAGGTCACAGTCTGAAGGAAATGGGGAGAATAAGTTCAGGCAAGACAGAATGTCACCCATCTGACTGGAGGAATGTAAATGACAAGGCATGTATCCCAAGGATTCATGTGGCAATAAATAGTCACAGAGCTGAGACTGCACCCACATGGGGGAAAGAAAGAAGTTCTCAAAGCTTACAATCCACTGATGGCACTGCTCGAAAGCCATAGGGATGCTGGCCATTTCTGACTTACCTAACAAGTCCTCCTCTTTCAGGGAGAACGAAATGAGGTTCTCTCTCATCTTCAAAGCAAATCAAGGTATGCAAAGAAGTAAAATAACTTCATGAGCACTAGTGCTAGCACCAGGTGACATTTTCTTTCAATAACTCCCTTATCCTCCAGGGCTCCCAGAAACATTTCCACCTGATAACTGAGAAATGACTGTTCTTTGTTGCTACAAGGAAAATAATTTCCAGAAACTGTTGTTTAAACTTTATGTACCCACCGAGTACAATCAGAAAACCTAGAAGCATATCTGAAAATACTGCATTACAGCAGTACACTGGTAGGTATAAAGGAACTATTAATATTACCCAGAAATTTGTTTAGGTAATAAAAAGAATATTTCTCAAACTAAGAGTATTCACTTGCTTGGCTAGCTTTCCATCTGTGATCTTTCTGGTTCTACACTACTGGTAGCTGCTCTACAACTACAACTCTTGCAGGCTGACATGGAGACAGATCTTACATACCTCATTTTTATTACTGCTGTTTCAACAAAAGTGACATCTCTGGGTACTTAATTAATACTACCCTCCCATTACTTTAGATAGTTTGCAGTTTTCGGATTAATATATTGTATTCTTTAAGATAAACTTAATTACAAAAAATGTAACACCCTCATACTTTCCTCCAATTCACTGTACCAAATCTATTCTGTTTTCATGTACTTATTAAACACCACAAAGCTAAACTTTAATGATTTTTCACTAAGCTGTGAATATTATCAAAAAATATTTAATAAACATGGTTCAGACAACTACTTTAAAACTTATACCTTTAGAATCCATAAAGTTTTGAGTTTTGAAAATTAAAAATTTTTAATTACCCATTTTAGGCAACTGAAGCATAATACTACTTATCCTAAGAGATGAACAAAAATCTCATTTTCACTAATGCAAAAATCATTTACTCATTGTTTCAGACACTAGCACAGCAACATTCATTTAGTTAACAAGGGAATATGAACAGTTAAAATTTTACTGTTTACTTTCAAATTCCCAGGCACAGATAAAACTTTTCCCTAATAAACAACTAGAAAAATGTGTAAGTGCACATATTAATATATACTTGTACATTTTCTAGAAACATATTTTTCAAGTCTGATTAACTGAACTTTGCCAAGTTTTTTAGACAGTTTTAGCAAAGTCTAGTAAGAGTCAAATTAAAAGAATGAAGAGATAATGGCTACTTGAAGACTAGAAAACTAAACAAAATTATGGAGACGAACTGCATCTTAAAAGAAAAATATTAAGGTCCAGAGACATAACAGCAAAAACTTTCTAAATTTTAAAATCACTCACTTTTCTTTCATTAGGAGATTAACCCAACTCATTAAAAAAGAACAGTTTCATTCAAATCCGAAAACCACTGTAATCAAAAACATTCTGAACATATTGATCGAATATATTTGTTCTTTATAATAGCAAACAATAAATTATTTTATGTCTGTCTTCTTGGGGATTAACTCCTTTACAAATCTAGGTGCTCACATATTACTTCTATAAACTATATAGTTTTATTCTAGTAACAGAAGTCGGTTGTGACATCTCCAGCCCTCATCTTTGGCATTAATCCTAATGATGTCCCCCATTGATCATTGTTAAATTATACCCTTTTGACCCTTAAAATACAAGTGATTTTCGTGGGATTAAAATCTCAAAGGTAGAATTCCTGAGTCAATATTAGCAGCATTATTGTTCTAAAACTAGACTTTCTATGTTTTGTTTTCCAACTTTCAAATGTAATACATACTGAAAGGATAAAACGTGCAAAACAAAAACAAGCACGACGTAAACAAATTATAATCTTTAAATGAATAAATGATCACTGTAAACATTTTAGAGTGTATCTTTCTGTCCTTCTCTATATAAAATTAACAAAATACATAGCTAAGGATGTGGTTCAGCAGTAGAGTATCCCTGAGTTCAATCTCCAGTATACCTCAAAAGGAAACCAACAAACAAAAAATTATATTGTTAGGATTTTTCTCAGTATTATAACATGTAGATATGTAAAAATTATTCCTAAAATATGGACTCCTCATAATTATGTACTAAACTCCTATTAAAGAGTTTAGGTTGTCCCTAGATCATTAATAAAAATAAGACATAATATTTTAATATCTATATATAATTCCCAAGAAATCAAGTTACTAGAGATTGTAAGTACTTTTAATTTTTTTCTGATAAAAATTAATAGAATTAGCCCATAGAAAGCTAAAATATTACTTCAGTAACAGCTTTTAAAAAAATAATACTATAAAATATGATAAAAAGTCAATCTGTAAAACTAATATACACTTATGTATCTTCATCATGAGACTGAAATAAATTTTATTGGTTGATTATTTCAATAGCAATGTAAGTAGTTTAATTTGAATATTTCATTGGCTAGTCACATGACTTACTCTAGATTTTTTTTTTTGAAGACTTTGGTTATTAGCTTACATGCATTTAATCAATTTCCCACAACAAAGGTACATTAATTACTTTCACATTTTTCTAAAGTACCATTTACAACTAATTTTACATTTCATACCCTGTAAAAGTATCTTACTAATGCTTTTTATATTTAGCCTGTCAATTGTATCTTGTCTGTTTCTTAGAAATTTACTTCTAAGATTTAAGGGGAAGATGATGACCAAGAAACAGAACTGCTCAATGGCTCCTTGCAGAATCATTCAAAAAGCTGATGTACAGTTAAAAATTGCTTGCCAAACTCAGTTAGGAAAGGGATGCTTGAGATTTAACTTTTCTTTTTCTTTTCTTATTTGAACTGGTGGATGACGCCAGGTTAAAGAATCTGCAAAATACAGAAGAAAGAAAGAAAGAAAGAGAGAGAGAGAGAGAGAGAGAGAGAGAGAGAGAGAGAGAAAGAGAGAGAGAGAGAGAGAGAGAGAGAGAGAGAGAGAGAGAGAGAGAGAGAGAGAGAGAGAGAACTTTTGGTAAATATCCCAATAAAGAGATCTTCTGGACTCAGAGAAGATGCACCAAGATTTGACCACTGCAGCCCATTTGAGGGGTAGGACGCTGAGCTAAAGAGTGGTGATTTGAGTGAAATGACTCAGATACAGAAGATTAAATATGTTAAGTATTGTATGGTTTCTCTGACTTGGGAAACCCAGAATACAGGTATTCTATAGAATCACATGGTGTGATAGCGGGAGTTGGGGGATAGGAATGGGGAGGGGGTGGGAGGGACTAAAAATGGGAAGGGATTATAAAGTTGATGCAATATATATATATACATATATACACATATATATATGTGTATATATGTATATATACATATACACACATATACATATGCACAAAATACTCAAGTTCATTGTAAACATTATGTATTACATACGTATATTGATAAATATAGTGGGGAAAAAACATTTAAAAAGGTACAAGAGATGGAATAAAGTCCAAGACTTCCTGGTTTTTATGTACCTGTCAAACAGCTGAGTTATACATTTCTGCTTATTTGTGTGATTTAAAAGAATTCTAACATTGGAACATGTCTTTCAATTTATAATGGATGCATAACTGAAGAGTCTCTTTTTGTATGTTCTTCAACTGATGAAATCTAAGAGTTATGATCATATAAGTCTGCTTGTATTTCTAGTTTTATTTTACTGTGTTTTAAGAGATTAATGGAGAACCTGTGCATTTGTTAATGCTTACCACGTACATCTCCATCTTCTAGTACACACCGAACTTTTCTAGACATGCAATTTTTTGAATATATGATTACTTGATACACTCTTCTACAGTCTTAAATTCCAAGCAACTCTATTACATCCCATTGCTTTATTCCATAATTTTTGCTCATTCTTTATCTTTAAAAAGTTGTCATAGTTCAGTAGAAAACCATTAAATAACCTGATTATATGTTTCTATTTCTTTTTATATTATTACCAAATCATTATTTTGGTCCTTCTAGTATAAAATATGTCAATATTTTTAAATAAAATATACTTTCATTCTACATAATAACTTCTGTCCTATATCCCAACACAGAAGATTTTAGATCAATAATAGTTATCCAACTTTCTTCTCTCCCTAAATATTTGGAAGGATGGACTTCAGAGGATGAGAAAATCCAGCTAAAGAGCTGTAGGCAGGCAGGCAGGCAGGCAGGCAAACAGAAAAATTCAAGTTTATTAGCTATGATGAACCACCAATTCATCTATAAAATACAGATAAAAAATAATAACCCATTATTGCAAAGATTAATTGTTAATAATGCACAGAGAAGGCCTGCAACGATGGCTAATACAAAAAAGCCTAAATATATTATAATGATAATTAAAGTGGCAGTTAATGTCTTAATCTGCTAACAGTGATTCAATATACAGCAATTCTTCAGTAAAAAATTCCAAAGGCTCAGGTCAGGTACAGGACACTGACAAGATTGGATATTATCCACAAGATGATTTTTCTACTGCCTAAGAAATGCTCTTAATTACTTTTGCCCCCTCTTTCTAACTTTTAATGTATTTATACCATTTCCAGATCAAAAAATGTTTATTAGCAATATTTTTAAAAATTATTAAAGCAATAAAAGTACTATCAACTTATAGGAAAATAAAAAAATACAATAAAAAGGAATTTTACCTGAAATCTCTCTTTACAGAGTTAAATCATTACATTTTGCTAAGAGTTCCAGATTTTTCAAAATCAAATATTTATCATTTACATTTAATATAAAGGTTCATGTGATTCTTCTGGTCACTCAACAGTGAAAAGCAGGTACTCTGTATTAAAAATGACATAGACAGTATTTATCCTATTTTATTAACCAATCACCTTTCTTGCCAATTTATCTCTGGACCCTGTGTTCCAGAATATTGTTAAATAATGGAGGTGACAAAACAGTGAAACGATAACGGCTGCTGAGCTGGGATACGGTATGAGCCATAGAATATCTACTTTTCATTCTTGAATGTTCTTTTCTTATATTAAAAATCACAGCCAGAAGCTGGGTGTGGTTGTCGTGGTGCATAATTCAATCTCACCACTCTAGGAAGCTAAGGCAGAAGAAATGCAAGCTGAAGCCCAGCCTGGGGAATTCACTGACTCAGTAAAAGTAGGCCTCAACTAAACAAAAAAGAAAGAAAGAAAGAAAGAAAGAAAGAAAGAAAGAAAGAAAGAAAGAAAGAAAGAGAAAAGGAAAAAATGGTGAGAAGAGAGGGCTGGCGATACACTTCACTGCTCACTTCACTGCTAAGTCCCTGGGTGACCTCACCACTACCAAAAAGCAAGCAAACAAGCAAACATAAAGAAGCATACTGAGTTTTGTGTTACACTTACAACCTCACTATTTATCCTCTCAGCACAATTAATAATTTTTGTTAGTGTACAACACACTTTAAACTCTCATGGATCCTATTTACTAGTATTTTATTTAAGATATATACACACACATATATATATAATACTGTTCTGTCATGTTTTCTTCCTACAAAGTTCATAAGAAAATGGTGTTTTGCACTATTTTGAAATACCTTCTACAAGGTTATGTATTGTGAGGGAAAACTTTTGCATGTGTTACTATTTTTTACTAAACAGGCAGTCTTGTGACAAATGTCTATTTCCTCCTTTAGTTACTGATCTGTTTGTTCACTTTTTCTTCTTCTTCTAGGCCAGTTACGGTAATTTGTACTTATTTGACAAAGTTTATTTAATATAGGATTCTACTAAATACTTTAAAAAATCATCCAACAGCATTTTAGTGCACCAGAATGAGTCTGATAAGAGTTATATCACCTTTCAAAGAATAAATAAGTCCTACAGTACACACACTATAAAGACATTTTTTGTGAGGCTAAGAATATAATCATGATATCAAAACAGGACAAAGGCAATATGCAAACAGAAGATTACTAACCCATATCATCTGTGAATATAACCAGGGAGTCCAATACTGACCAAAAAAAATATCATGATCAAGTAGTGTTAGTACCATTAGTGCAAAGGTACATCACATTAAAAAAACAAAATAAAATCCTATGAAACTTACAAACCTTATAGATGTAACTTTAACAGATTTAAACACTATTGAGTCATGTCAAAAAGCAGAAAAAAATACAATAAAATTTTATTTAGAAACAAAAGGAGCATTTTTAACTTGATTTTCAATCTTATCTTTAACCAAAACCTCAGAGCAAATGTTATACAAGAGTAAAATGTAAGAATGTTCACTAAAGACAGGAATAGTAAGTCATTTCTACTCTCTGTCAAGGTATCAGTGAAAAGGCCCTAGCCATTACTATTTAACAAGGAAAAATGCATTTCATGAATTTCAATTTTCACTTTGCTTTTTAAACTTTAATATTTCGGCAAATGACATTCATGTCTCATAAACTTTGTGGTAGGACAGTGAAACTGACAACACATTTTCTTTCTCAGTACTACATAGAATTATAGGGGAGCTTTCAACTCCCCATCTTCACAGTAAAAAAAAAAAAAATTAATATGGTAGGAAAGATCGTGAAGTGCCTCAGACTTCAAGTAGAAGCTGTTGAGGAAGTTAAGGGAGTGACTAAAATGTGACTGTTTCTTAGAAGAATCACCCTGCCTCTATATATTAGATGAACCAAACTGAAGACTGCCAGTGGGGAAGACCACTGAGGAGTCAGTTCATGCAACACCCTTAGTGCTTGGATTAGAGGAATCGTGATGAAAATGAGGACAGGTGAGGACAGGAGGCAAGCAGTCAGGTCCAAGAAACAGCTGAGTGCAACATGAGGCCAGGTACAGTACCGTAAATGAAGAGACTGATGAAATAAAAAAGGAAAGCCTGCACAATTAGATGTCCTACAGCCCACAAAGGAAACTCAGATCCATGTCCCAGCAACAGTATTCTAGAACACCCAAAAGAATTGGCACCTCATTTACTGGACTGATCTAAGGGTTCTAAAATCCTTGCTAAATTTGCCCTTCTGTTCATGGTCTCCTTTCCCCAAAGCCTGTTCTTCCTGAAAATAAACATGATTGCTTATTATTCTTTGAAAAGAGATACTGGCAAATGACTGGATTGCCAACTGTACTATATTCAAATTTAAGTGACAGAAAGGTTTCAACAACAGTTAGATCTGAGACATGTTTTACCATAGAGCCAGCAACTGGCTTACTCACTTAACCATCTTATTTATTTATTCATCAAATATGCACCATGTGATATTTGGGATAGTGATAACATAGCAATAAGCAAAAAAGGATGAAGTTCCTGCCTCTATTATACTTCTACCACTAGGGTAATTTGATGATGGATTCAAAGCAAAATGTACATACTAACATTGCATGTCATAGCCCTAATGCTTCAGATGAATCTCTAACAAACAACAAAACAGACTGGCCCCGTTTTACAGACAAAAAGACCAAAAGAGAAATTAACTTTTCCCAACTTTACATAATCAAGTGGGAGAACCAAGACTCAAACAAGAACCCTAAGCCCACTGTCACAGGATCTAACTTTTCCTCTTCAGTTGACCATCATGGAGACCCCCAGATTCTCTACTGTGGCCTACAACAGGCAACTCCTTTTTACTTCTCTTAATTTCTCAATATACTATTCTTTATTTCTCCCTATTTTTCCCACTTTGCTTTTTTATTTACTTCTTGTTAACCAAAGAAGAGGAAATAAGAGAGATCAACCAAAGAGCAAGTCCAAAAGATGAATATTAGGAATTACAAATTTTTGACTCTACCTTCTAAAGAGCACATGTATATAATGAGTCTACATTCATAAAACAAAAAATTAGCCAACTGGAAACTGTTAAGCAGACAGAATATTTAGCTACAAAAATATTATTAAGAATTACCAACCATATTATCTTAGCATGGTCATTACAAAGACACCTTTCAACTTTAAGCTCTATTAGCCTACAAATTAGGGGAAATAAAAAAGGCCTAATTTCAAATGACATAAAATACTTATATAAACAAATTTTTAGGCTGAGTAAAAAAATTAGCAGTCAATATTCCACAATTTATATACAAAAATATCTTAAAAGGTATTGATCTAAATTACAAGATTTTGGGAAATCTGAAAATATAAATCTGGTAGTAAACTGTTTTAGAATGCAGCCAAAAACCCTCAGGTTACATTATCAATAAAATGTCATACTTAGGAGATAATAAAAATATGGAGGCAAATAACACATAAATAATAAAATAATGGATGTCAGTCATAATAAATCACTGTCATGAAGGGAAAGTAAAATCCAGCTGTGCCAGAGAGGATAGGAGATTTTAATAAAGCATTGTTTTCAACAATTAATTCAGTAATTACATTATTAATTTTATACCTAATTATATATAAGAAAATTTTCATTAAATATTAAAAACCATCGAACAATATTAAATCTAAAAAACTTTCAAATATTATTTATAAAAATATACACAGGACATTAAAATTTTAGGAGTAAAAATGATTTTTGCAATATGACTAAGCTACCTATGCTTGTTCCTAAGACAAGATTTAATTTTATCCTCTGATCATTTACCATTTGTTTGTATCCAATAGGGAGAGAAGGCTGTTAATTTGAAAAAAAAAATCTTAATAAAAAACTTATGTAGCCATGAGCACCAATGACTTAAAATAAATTTAAATAGTTTTAACTGACAAAAGAAAACCTTTCCTGATATATTCCATCTCTCAAGATTAAGCTGTTTTTGTAAATCTTCAGATATCTGGAAAATCCCATACTCTCATTCCTGAGTCTATTACTAGAAAGTTAAGACTCGCATACTAATTTTTATAAACCTTTACACAATAAAATTCAGAAAATTTTGAAACTCTGTTTGATAAATATAATTTTTTGGTATTCTGACTACAAATGATGCCTATCTTTTTGGCTCATAAAAATGTAAAGGTCAAAAGAAAATCGTTGGTAGTTCACCATCACATCATAATTAAGTAAGTGTAGTTTATATGTGACGTAGGCCGAGATTCAGGAGATTCTCGTCTTCACTAATATGATTCCAAAGTCTGTTAAACAAAATCCTCCTAAGTCCATTCTTTTTGGTGTTTTTAAATAGAAATACTGCAATGGATAATAATAAGCCTTGTTTAGAAAAATGGAAGCAGTTATGCAAAATTTACAGTAACACATCAGTTATATTAAAAATGGAGAAAACATGTATCTGATTTAAAACTCAGATAATCTTCAATCTTCAGTCAATTTCTAGGATGTTATAAAAATGTCATAAAGAATTTCTATTATTTTTAGTCTGTTACAATTTAAGAATAACCACTCCTGACTAGTGAGAAGTTTGAATGCAAACATACTAACACTATGCAGACAAAAATGTCTGAAACGATTCAGAATCTAAAAAAATGAAGTAACATGCAGCCCAAATAATATATTTTTACTATCGATTTGCACTCTGGCCACATAAGCCTGTATATTACTGTTATTTGCAGTAAATATTACTAAAATGAACTTGGCCACTTCTGTGTTATTAACAATAATTGAATGTGGCCTACATGTGTGCTCAATCTCTAAGTAAAGCAAATACAAAAAAGGAAGTATTCTTTATCAAGAAGCGAAAGCATTCTTCGCTATCAATCTATTTATAAAGGAAAAACTGTCTTATTTTACCTTAGAATAAGCATAACAGTCACACCATGAATAGTCATCTTCAAGGTTAATTAAAATAATACACACCAAATTTTGTTTGTATCAATCAGTTGTTTCCAAAACCATACTTTATTTTCAAGCCTAAAATTTACAGATACTATCTTAGGTGTTTTACTTGCTACTCAAACAAACTAGAAAATGTACAAGTGGAGTAAATCCTTAGAATTTCCAATAAATGAAACAAATCTCAAGTAATGGGCAATGAAAGATTAAATCTGACAATCAGCAACATTCTTTCTTTAAAAATAATCTGTTTAAAGAGGTATGTTCAAAGTTCTCCTGTCAATCATTTTGAGGAAGATACACACCAAAAAGGGGCACACAGGCTTCTTCCCCCCTTGTTCCATACTTTGTTGATTTTTCTCCATCAAATATAGACATGTTAGGGTCCTTTTCACTCAGTTTTTTATTTCAGAAAAATTTACTGGAGCCTCTCTTTACATAGAAAATAACAATGATTCTTTACCAACATGAAATACACTAAATCACACTGAATATCATATGTGAACATAACTAGCAGACTGCATAAACATTTTTCTCAGTTCTCTGGTGCAGGTGAAAACACTTTTTGCCTGATTATAACACTAGTGTATGTTAATTACAAACTATCCAGACAACCCAGAAAGTTATTAAATAAAGAGAATGAAATTCTACCACTCATATATAATTTCAACTTGGGAAAATACAGTCCTTAACAGCTACTGCTACTGAAAATTATTTTATTATTATTGTCAAGAAGTTTGTATAAAACATTTATTTATAACTTGGGATTATTTTCTCAAAACTTGATTGAGTTTTTTCCTTATTTTTTTCCCCCTGATCACATCAAACACCTTCTGGGAAATGTCAGTCCAATGCAATGGCTTTTAAATCTTTTTAAACACAACCCACAGGGGAAAAAATAATTCCTATTACGTGACAATATTCAAAAATAAGTGGGTATGACTGAAACAAATACTTCATAAAGCAATAACTGCCCTTAACACAAGATGCCAGCCTATTTCTCTAGTCTATTTCTTCAAAAACAAAAAGGCTGATTATTTTGGGCGATGTCCAAGCCTATTTATGGCTCACAATCCATAATTTAAAATCCCTGACACAGAAGGAAAATTTCAAATTTAGCAGGTCTTTGCTACAGGTTTCTGAGTAATCATATTTAATATTTAACCTTTGCTTTTCAATTTTTCAGTCACTAGTGGCTGCATGAAGCAGACAATAAGAAACTGTACATCAAGCAAACCAAAAACAATATTCTGTATTTTATAACCATTTCAGAAACATTAGTATCAGTGAGTTAAACTAATATACCAGGCAATTTAATTTTACTTTGCCAAATAAAAAATAAGACCTAAAATGCCTCAATAATTAATCATGCTACCAAAAATTCGTAGTATTTTGATACAGCAGGCATATAGAATTGAGTTTGAGTCAAAGGCTCACTCCAAGACTAGAACCTTATTTCATCATTGCAAGGAAATTAACACATCCTACACTGAAGACAGCCTAAGTCCCATAAGTGATTCCAAATTACTCATTATAATTAAAATAAACCAGAAGGCAGCATCATAATAAGTTTTATTTTTTAATAAGTCAGATTAAACTGGAAATATTCCACCCAGCACACAATGTCTATGCTGTGACCTACTGGGTACTTCACATAATGTACTACTTGAGGCAATACATCCCCACTGGGACAGTCCCATAGGAAATCTCAGTAGGGATTTATTTTCTATACATTCTTACTATAGCATAAAAATTATTTTGAACTGGTTTAAAGCATGAGCAACCAACCGTCAGATAGCTGCGACAGTTGCAATATTACAAAACTTTCATGCCATTTAGTAAAAAGGACTGAAAGACTTATGTGTCTGCTAGTCCCAAGTTAACTACCACTATGATAAACGCATGAAGGTAGCCATTAGAATCAAAAGTTGAGTGCCAGCTATTCTATCTTAAAAAGTAGAACATGTTCATGACCAGTATGAGAATTAGATATATACTGTGATCACTAACTTTAAATGTCAACTTTACAGGATTAGGACCAGCTAAATAGTGGGAAAACATCATTTGGGGTGCCTATGAGGGTATTTTCAAAAGAGATGCTATCTGAATAGTGGACTGAGTTAGAAAGATCCTGCCCTTACCCAACAACCTTGGTGGCCACCATGTAGTTGGATAAGGATCCAGGTAAAACAAAGGGGGGGGGGGGGTGTCATTTGTTTCCTACTTTTGGAAATCAGAACTCCAGATTTCTAGGCCTCAAATCCAGTACTTGTGCCAGACACCCTTCTTCCCAAGTCAGGTTCTCAGGTGTTTGGATTCAACTAAGAATCACAACACTGGTTCTCCTGTCTCAAGTTCCTGGACTTGGACTGAGCCAAGGTAACAGTTACCCTCGTTTTCAAGCTTGCTGATGGTATGTTGTAGGATTTGGATTCCACAACTGGGTGAGCCAATTTCTCTTAACAAATCTCCCACATATTGGCTTTGTTTCTCTGGGGGACTCTCTCTCTCTCTCTCTCTCTCTCTCCCACACACATGCATGTGTGTGCACGTTATTAGCTAAAAGCCCAGTCATATGACTGATATTATACTTTCAATTAATTTTCTTAAAAAATAAATAATAGTTCACTTTACAACTACTACTAATCTGCTACTAATCTGTTTTACAAAAACATAAAATACAGGCAGTGAGTACATTACAAAATTAAAAACAAATACAGCTTGAAAAACAAGCAACTCTAACCCAGAATTTTACTTATACGGTCACCAGTGATGAAGTGGTCAGTTAAATGCGGTCTAAAAGGTAAATGGGAGGTTTCAAGTTCAGAATAGCTAAAATGTTCAGAAGATAGTTAATGCTTCCTTACTTGCAAATAAAAAGAAACTTACACAAAAATAATTTTAAGATGTTTTTAATAGGATACAAAATCAACATTAAAAAATCAACAACTTTTCTATAAACCAGCAATGAATTAGCGGAAAAGATGACATCATAAAAATAATTCCATTTATGGTGATGTAAATAAATCCACATCTACCAACCCAGACAAAATGAAAACAAAACAAAACAACAACAACAACAACAAAAACCTAGAGAATTGACCTAACCCAGAAACTGAAGGACACTACAATGAGAAGTAAGGAACACTGAAGACGGCAGAAGGTAGAAAGATCAACCTACTATATGGATCAGCAAAATTAATATTGTTAAAATAGTCACATTACCAAAAGCAGCCTTAGATTCAATGCAGTCCCCATTAAAATTTCAACTTCCTTCTTCACCGAACTAGAAAACCATAAAATTCATATGAAAACACAAATACCTCAGAAGAGACAAAGCAATCCTAATAAAAAGAGCAAGGCTGTAGGCTTCACAATATATTAATATTATAAAGCCAAAGCAACACAAAGCCACAGTAAAACAAACAGACAAATGGATCAGTGAAACAGAATAGAAACAGAAAAGACTATGTGCCTACAGCCATCGGACTCTTGCCACAGACCAAACCAGGCTGGAGAACAGAGAGCATCTTTAACAAATGGTGGTGGAAAAGTGGGTATCTCCCTGCAGAAGACTGAAGCTAAATCCCTGTCTCTCACCTTGAACAAAAATTAATTCAAAATGAACCAAGAACTAGTTATAAGGCCTGAAACTTCGAAACTGCTAGAAAAAAAAAAAAAACATGGAGAAGCTCTTGAAGCAATAGGCACAGGCAAAGACTCTTCCCAAATAGGAGTTGAACAGCACAAACGGGACTGCATCAAATTAAGAAGTGTTTGTACAGTGAACGGAACTACCAACAAAGTAAAGAAAGCATACAGAATGGTAGAAAACCTTTGTCCGTTACTCTTCTGACAGAGGATTAATAGTCAGAACACATAATAATCTACAAAAAACCCAAAAATTAAATCAACAAATGGGCAAATGAACTGAACAAACTCTTCAATAAGAATACAGAAATACTCAACATCTTCAGCTACTAAAAAACGCAAATCAAAGTACACTGAGATCTCATCTCATCCCAGTCAGAATGGCTATCACCAATATACAATATAAAAAATACAAAAAAAGTCAACATATTTCACACGAGGATCTATGTGTGCATGTTTATTGCAGCACAATTCACAACAGCTAAGACACGGAACCAGCCTAGGTGCCCACTGTCAAGATGAATGAGCAAAGAAAATGTATACGCAATTGAGAATTATTCATCCATAAAAAACAAAATAATTTTTAAAAACAAAATAATTATGTCATCTGTAGGAAAATACATCAAAATGGTGATCATCATTAACATGCTAAGCAAAATAAGCCAGTCTCAGGAAGACAAGCATCATGTTTTGCCTGACAGCCAGAATCTAAAAAAGATAACATGAAAGTAGAAGACAGATTGTTATAAGAGGAAGAAAATAAGGCAAGAAGGAGTGGGGGAAGCAGTTGATAAGGCAGCAAACAGGATGGATATGAAAAAAATATAAAGTATAAGTATCACACTGAAATCTGTATTTCATAAAATGAATAGGCCCTAATAATATTTAGACACATTTTAGATAAAATTAGAGATATAAGTGCACAATGATGACAACGTTTCAAGTTTAAAGAGAATTTCTGAGAATAAAAAACAAATGACTGAGAACATTAGAACAAGTAGATGGTCAGCAAATAGGTGTTTCATTAGCTGAAACAAAAGTACTAGGCATAGAGAGAAAGCACTAAAAATGAACACATCAGTACCACTAGTTGCACAGTCTTTAAACTGACTCATTAGAACTTTGAGGTAGTAAGGAAGGAGGCCATCAAAAGGGATGTCAAATGCAGTAAGAATGGAAAAGTAATATTTGGGGCATCATTTCACTGAAGATCATAGCTGAGATAAGAGGGAAATAAAATGAAATTTCACAAGGTATGTATGTGTCTGTACCTATGGGAAAACATCAAGTAGTACTGAAATAAGCTACAATCATGCATGGAAGATGCTTTGTTTCTATTACAAGTAAACTAGAGCATTCACTCAACAAACATAAGCAATACTTTATACAAGACTGGGATATGAATAACTATTAAGCCAGTGTGTCCTGAGCAGTTTACAATGAAATACAGAACATATTGCCAAAACTAGTAAATGACAAGTGGGCAGTTCCAGGTAACTGCTATAGACTTTTCGGTAGAAATCTTCTCACTTTCAGCCAGCATGACTAGGAAGGGATTGATTAATGAGGCTGCAAGAACAAAGTGTGATGGACAACACTTCAAACAAAGGAGACAAGTAGAGGAAATTCAGCAGGACAACCCGAACACGGGTTGGAAAGCGTGACACAGGGAAAGAAAGAAAAGGAGATGAAGCAGGTCTTCATAAGCACCAGCATTTGACAGTGTGTTTCATATTTTTATTTTATAACAGAAATACTTCTAGAAAAGGAAACAACTGTTTATGAAAATTATTTCACAAACTACACAATAAAATTATCTTATATTTTTGAAGTTTTTAAAGAAATAATAATTTCTATGGAAAGAGGCCAGATAAAGAATTAACCTTGTCTGACAACTCTCAAATGGTCACAACATAAGGATTGGTAGTGAAAATCCTTTCACAGTCTTGCCAGTGAGTTTTACCTCCATTTGAGAAGACTGCATTTCCAGATAAAAAGTTTCAACACCATTGCCAAATCAAACCCAGGCTTCTACAAAGATGACATCAAATACAATTTCAGTACTTCATGGTTTTTCATCTGACTGAGCTCAAACCACCAAATATATTTCAATCTAACCTACAGACTTCATTCAAGCTTTTCTTTATTTTGAATTCTGTAAACATATTTTCTCAATTTTTCTCCTTTAAGGTGGTAAAATATACCTGACATGAAAGTTACCATTTTAATCTTTTTTCGGAAACTGTTCAGTAGCATTAAAAACATTCATAATGGGTTACAAATGTCATCACCATCCATCTCTACAAGTCTTTTCTATTTGTAAAACTAAAATTCTCTACCCATTAAACAGCTCTCATGCCTCCTCTCCGATGGCAACAACCATTCATCTTCTATCTATACGACTTTGATTATTTCAAGCATCTCACAAAAGTCGAGTCATAGGATCTATCTTGCTTTTGTTACTGACTTACTTCACTTAGCATAATGTCCTCAAGGCTCATTAATATTATACACATGTATGCTTCCCCTTTCAGACTTAATAATATTTCATTATATGTACATAACACATTTCACTTATCCATCAAACCAGCAATAGACTTTTGGTTATTTTTACCTATTTGCTATTGTGAATAATGCTTCCCTAAACAAGAGTATACAAATATCTATTTGAAATCCCCCTGCCTTAAATTCTTTTGGGAATATAACCAGAATTGGATTTCCTATATCATACCATATATTTTTTTTAAGGACTACCATACTTTCTCACAACAACTGTAGCTATCTTTCCACCAAAAATGCACAGGGCTAAAGACTATCTTTGATATATTTGCAAACATTTTCCACCTAAGTTTCCCCTTAATGTAAAAAAAATTACTAAGAAAAAATTCTTATTATACTTTATATATATTAGCAGGTAACAGCAGAAAAGGACAGCTTGACTTCACATTATTTCAACTTGTATCTTGGGCTCTTTATTTGCATTGGATGATTAAATGTATGGTGTCTAGATCCTTAGGCAAACATTACTCTGGACATTTCTAAGAAGCTATGTTTAAATGACAGTAACTTTCAAATCAGTAGAATCATTTTGAATAAAAGTGATTCTCCTCCAGCAACATTTGGTTGCTGACTGTCCCCCGGAGGTCCATGTCTAAAGGCTTTAAGGTGGTACATCAGGAAGTTGTGGAACTTTCAGGAGGTAAGGTCTAGTGAAAGGTCATTAAGTCACTGGAGACATGCCTTTGAACGGAACTATAGGGCTCAAGCTTGTCTACTTCCTCTCTTATTTCCTGGCTTGTCAAGGAAAAAGTTTTGATCTGCCATGTGAAGTGCGACAAAATACTGCACCAGAGACCCAAAGCAATGAGGTTCATTAGTCCTAGACTGGAAGCTCCAAAGCCATCAGTCAAAATAGTAAGTTAGTTATCTCAGATATTTCATTATAGTAATAGAAAGCTAGCATGTAATGTAAATAGGTTACATCCAGTCAACTGAAGGCTCTAACAAAACAAAGACTTTCATCTATGAGCAAGATTCTGTCAGCAGATAGCCTTTCAATTCAAAGGGCAATTCTTCTGAGTCTCCAGCCTATGGTTTAACCAACAAATCTTTGACCTACTAAGCCTTCGAAGTAGCACGGAATAATTCCTTAAAATAAACTGCTCTCTATTTCTTTATATACACACATCATGTTGGTTTTGTTTCCTTGGAGAATACTGAATGACACAGATGATAATGTCAGAAACAGGGGTATAGACTATTAGTTGAACTACTTTCACTTCCCAAGTATAGAGAGAGAATAAAGACAGGGAAAGAGAAAAATTAACTAAACACATATATTTATTTTTACTTAACAGCAACTGAGCGGTAAAATGTGTGCCTACCATGCACAGGCCCAGGGTTCAACCCCTAGTAACACAAAAAATAAACAAAGAATCAAACAGAATGTCCACACATTTCCACTAACAGCCCAAAAAGCATTCCAGAATTAATACATTTTCCACTAAGAATAACAAACTTCTGGTATTGATCTGCTGTGTGATGAATGCTGACATGGTAAATCACTATTACATTGGATTATTAATTATAAAAGCTCACCTACACACATTATATAATTCATAACTCTACCATCTCAAGTCAGTATTTCTATTATGCACTTATTTATATTAAACAAAACCTTCAGTAATATTCTGAGATATTATTCATGTGGTATTTTCAAGATGTATGTCAATCAACCACCTTATATAGTTTTCTGCTATTAATTAGTCTAATGCATAGTATTAGAAATCTACATAGATTAGTTAACGTCATCACTGCCCAGATTTGCTCAAAGGTGACTGAAAATAAACAGAGAATATACAGAACTATTACCTTCATTTGCTCTGACAGAGTAAATATTTCACCTGCGAATAATAGGGTACATTGAGAAAATATAGGTAAAAAGTTACACAACTACTGAACAATGTTCTTGAGAGTAAATATACCATTATTCCATGTTTTGATATTATATAGCTGTAGCTGAAAAGCTACAAAAAAAATGCTGAAGCTAAGTTTTCAGCTGGCAGGATAGGGCTTATATTTTTGAAAAGGAGTTCCTCCTTCAGAAACGGAAAAGATTCAAGAGGTTGGCACCTAAACCATGAACTATATTAGAGGCAGACTAGATTATTGTTCTAATGAAGCCATGATCTTTGAGTATTCTGTGCTCAGAGCACTAAGACTTCATGCACAGAAACATAAAGTCTTCCTTCAAATAAGGAAATCAAAAGAGAACACATTATATTACCATTTGAAAACACTTCAGATAGACTATTGAAACAATATGGCACATCAAGAGCCTGAGAGCAGGGGTTTGTCTCATTGAAGAGGAAGATTTTATCACTGATATTGCTTAAAATTGCCAAGATATTGTTTTTAAACAATCTTTAAGCAATGGAACCATCATTGCTGATACTTAACAGGCACTGAGGTCCTCCTTTCTTAATACACTTCCAAGAAACTTCTATGCCAAAGGAAATCTGTGGAAGCTAAATCAGTATAAAGAGCTTTAACAAAAAGATAAAAAAATGGATTTTATTATTACATTCATTAGTGTAGTTAATACTACTATTAGTACTTCAAGTTTAAAAGTAACAGAAAAACTGAAATTATCAATATTTTATCAAAAAATCAGTGCACATATGTAAAAACACATTTTTAAAATGAAAATTACAAGCAAAAGAAAAGATGGAACATAATACAATTGGCACTATGAGGAAACTTGGTCCTTAAGTTTAAGTCTTCTAAAAATCAGAAATACAGTCAGTAGCTCAAAATTATAAGTATTTTCTACCTGACTTCACTTCTAAAGGCTGATATTTATTTTCAGCTTCATAAAAAGACAAAAACATTTCTATTATTTCTGTCCTGCAAATCCATTATTTGTGAGTGAACTATTTTAAGACTTATGAAAAAGGTTTGCATGAGAAAAAAATAGTTCATTCAAACTTCCTATGCTTTACTGTCCTAGTGTAAATGCTTTGTATATATGAAAACTAGAGATAAAACAACTACTATGAAATGTACTTCAAGGCAATTTCTAAAGCTAAATGAAAGAAGTAGCAACTGTGCCACCGAGACAGTCAGTTCACTAAAGGTGAGAGACTGAATGTATTAAAAACAGTATCTTGGAAAGAACAACTTGCGTGAGACCCACACTGGTTCCCTCTCAAGCCTACAGGACTGTTTTTATGTACACGTGTGGTTAGAGATAAAATTGCCCTTATTTCCAGCAACAGAATTTTTAGCGTATTAAAGGAAGGTGCTACTATAATGTGCTGTTATAAACTATAGTTAATACCTTGATAAAGAAAAGAACCAAAAAAGCACAATGCAAATCATGCAATAAGAAAAAGTCCACTGGAAGCTTAAGTAATTAAATTCTAGAAAGATTTAGTGAACAGTAATATGCTAGATGGGTGACAAAGGCACTGGACATTTTGCCATATTTTACAAAAATAAGAAAGCCAATTTCTGAAATTTCTAAGTTTTTTTGTTGTTTTTTGGGTTATTTTATTTTATTTTATTTTATTGTGACAGGGTCTCACTCTGTGGTCCAGGCTGGTTTTGAACTCACTTCGGAGACCAGGCTGGCCCTGGACTCACAGCAATCCTCCTGTCTCAGCCTCCCAAGTGCTGGGATTATAGGCATACGCCACCATACCCAGCTTATGTGGTGCTGGGGAATCAAACTAGGGCACTTAGCGCTTGCTAGGCAAGTGCTTTAACCGCTGAGCCATTCCTCCAGCCCTGAAGTTTCTAAGTTTTAAAAAACAGAATGTACCTGAATATGGCAAGACTTCTACTATATTTAAAATATGACTACTAAAGGCATATTAATCAGCACACCATTACTAATATACTGAGGTTTAGAAACTACGAAGAATTAAGTTTTCTTTCCCAATGTGTAATTTAGTATGGACTAGACTCCAAAAATTTTATTTTCAAGTTATTTGTAAGTATATTAATTTTCAAGTTTGCCTGGTTTGTAATAATCAAGTAAAACAAGTCAATGCTTTCCTTATGAGCTTTAAAGAAGACCTTAGGAAAACGAATGCGTCTTCTTTGCATTTCCCAACAAACACCAGCTAGTGCATATGAGGTAAGCAGTAGGCATTATACAATAAGCATGAAGGTAGGCTACGTTTCGGGGTTCTGGCATGCTCACTCCCTCTGGAAGGTTCGCAGACATATTTACAGCATTATCATCTACAGACAACTAGAAAAATATCCATGTGTAAATTAGCTTTCAATTATGAACCCAACTAGAGATCAACTTACCAAATCCCTGTGCAACACCCAGTTAGCATGCAGGTAGTGAATCCCATCTAGGATCTGATATAAGAGTGACTTCACCATTCCCCGAGGTAACTGAACTGGCTTCTTGTTTGCTTTAGAAGCTCTGTGAAACTTGATTATATGCTGAAAGAAAGAGAAAAATAATTGACTATTCTCCTAACAGAAAAGAAAACATGCAGGGATTCCTAAAGATGACAACAATATTATTCTACCTTCCACTAAATAACATAAATAAATTTAAAATTCTTCAATAATAGGGGTTAAAAAATCCATTTCCTAAGAATATGACAGTGTTTCAGAAAAATGATAAAAATAGGAAACAGTGAGCCTGTATTTTAAAAGCAAACTTAAAAACTACTTTTAGAGTATCCATGATTCCTTATCCAATAGGGACTTCCAAAAACCAAAGTATTTTTTATTGTGTAGAGATGAAATGGAAAGGGAAAAATTACACAACCAAGTTCAAAAGATACTTCTGTTTAGCTAACATAGCACAGACTGTCTATTTATAATAAAATTTTTTTAAAAAGCAAATGGAGAAATAGTAAGAAATATTTAGAAATATAAAAGATTCAGATGAGGAAAACAAGCACTTTGTATCATCCATCCAAACCTTTTTTGTACAATACTGTATGATATAGAACACCCAGCAAAACAAATTATAACTTCATAAATACAAAAATTACTTTACAGGTAAACACAACTATAATGTTTTCCTATAATGTTTTCAAACTTTCTTGACAGGCTTTCTCATTAAGCACTCTCAAAGTACAAGAAAAGCTTTAACAGAACTGTATCTTGCAAACAACTCCACACATAGTTGACACTAAATATCAAACAGAACAGACTCAGTATCTATAAGAAAATATTAAGGAAATTCTTGAAATTAACAAACATAATAAAAGCAGCACTGAGATATCTAACATTATAGGTTAAACTTTCATTTTCTAATTTTTATGTGACACAAACTGCCACATAGATAGAAAATAACTAAGGACTAAATCAATGTACATTTCTTCAATTTACTCTTTGACAAATGCCTTTTTTAAATCAAAATTTAAAACTACAGAAAACAATGGTGGGAGAAATTTTCACCTTTCTTCTCTTTATATTCCATGGCATATAAATATATGGCATACATGCCATGAAATTTCACAAGTATCTAAATGACTTCTTTAAGAACATACAAGAGAGATGAAGGTGTGGGTTTTAATAAAGTTAGTATTTATTTTTGAAAAAATTACATTTAAAAATATGTACTTGGCTTCACTGAATATTAGTAAGATGATGATAAAACTGATAATAAACTGCCTATCTACATGTCAAAAAAATGTTACATATAATTTGCTAAAGTATAATCACTGTCCTTGCATGTAAAATTACATATTCCATACCAGCCTGCTAGAAATTGCACTGAATGAAATACTTACTATACCCTATACTCTAGGATAATTTATTATAACTCCTGTCTAGGAAATAGCCTTAAGAAATTTTGTCTAAATTTGAATACACGTTTGGATTTCATATTAGGTCTCAGCACGGTGAATATTCACTTCAATACTGGTCACTTGCATGTAAATTTTTATTAATTTTTATTCAATTTGGTTATATTTATTTTGAAATTAACAACAAAAACAAAAGAATATGACAAGCCAAGTGAAAAAAATAGAAAACTACCATGAACTCTGGACAAGTTTTACAAAAGAAAGAAAAATTTCCTGTCTACATTCTGTTCTGAAATAACTGTTTTTTTTTTTTTTTTAATGTTGCAGGAAAACCTAGCTCAGGAAAAAAAAAAAAATTCAAAAATATGCCTTTGAAACAATTCTTGTAATATCTTCTAAAAAATGTTTATTCAAATCAAATTTGTTAATGAAAAATGGTCATCTACAAACAATGAAAATACTTCTTACAAATCTGAAAGTACGTGAAACTCACAGATGTTTAAACCTCTAAAGTCTGTTAAAGTTCCAATTATGTAAATGAGACAAATTTTGGAAATCAGCAAGAACAGTTTGAAGCTATTTTATTAGAATTAATTTTATACAGCTTTACAACTTTGCTAGATTTAAGATTTTTGTATTTGCACTTACAAATTAAAGCTGAATGAAATTGGGAGAATTTTAAATAAAGCCATGATATAATCATTTGCATCTTAGCATATGTATTTACTTTTATATTTATCTCAATAAAGTCCCATCTGAGAAAATATAGCTTAATATTCAAAACAATGAAATACTTAGACTTAGATATTAGAAAAAAAGAATTCACAGGAGTAGCAATAATTAATGTAAGCTAATATTTGAGGTTTTATTTTTTAAACTATAATCTGCATTAATATTATACTTTACACAAGACTGATCAGAAATAAGTTTTATAATATGTTTCAAAATTATTTTGGCTATTCTGTTATAGACTTTCATTATACATACATGAAATCTTATCTCCAAGCTGGCCTTTCAGATTTTTGAAAGACAAAATTGCTATAGTAAATAAAGAAGTAAATTTTATG
The DNA here is from genome assembly GCA_004027205.1 of Ctenodactylus gundi. Taxonomy (NCBI): domain Eukaryota; kingdom Metazoa; phylum Chordata; class Mammalia; order Rodentia; family Ctenodactylidae; genus Ctenodactylus; species Ctenodactylus gundi. Next base: position 265,175 of record PVKB01000424.1, on the reverse strand, counting down.
GCTACCTAAGACTTTTTCAAATTCCAATTTATAACCAATCTGCTCAGCAAACTGCAAAATACTGAGGCAAGTGTTTGTATTTCAGTTATTTAAATAACAAATTTAAATTCTTACTTTTTCATAATTTTTATCAACATAATATCAGTATTTCCTTGCATTCTCTAGACTAATAAATTGTACTCACTTGATTTAGAGAAACCTTCAAATATTTAATTGATTTGAAGTATCTAAAAACATTTTTATCATAGGTCTGAAAAGCAAAAACAACTAAGAGCCACAACTGATACCAGAATCTATTCTCACACTGACTTCATTTCGTGGTAGAGTTCTCACCCACAAAGAGCATTTCTTATGTAACAATATCTATTCAAGTAAGTACAATATTGGATTACTGCCGATAAAAATTAAAAATACACTAAAATGTTAAATATCAACTGTGAATGGACAGCTAATAAATGATTAATATCAGTTTTATTCGTATACTACACATTTGGTTTGTACTTTTCAAAGAAAAACTGCTCCTAGAAAAGCTCTCTAAAACAAAAAGCAGCAGTTGCTTCACAGACAGGGGAAGCTACATCATCAGGGCCATTCAGGGTTCTCCTTAATGTCATATGACAGTAAGAGGTGCAACCACTGGATCTCAGTATAGTCTCCCAAATATAACACATATGATCTCCTATCCGAGTGTGCCATAGTTTTACTTTAAATATCTACACACCACAGAATAAGAGGAAATATTTTTATGTATGTATGTATGTATGTATGTATGTATGTATGTATGTATTCATTTATTGAATCAGGGTCTCACTCTGTAGCCCAGGCTGGTCCTAAACTCACTATGTACCCCAGGCTGGTCTTGGATTCACGCCAATCCTCCTGCCTCAGCCTCCTGCATGCTGGGACTATAGGCATGCACCACCTCTACTGGCTTACGTGGTGCTAGAGAATTGAACTCAGGGCTTCATACTTGTTAGGCAAGCACTTTAACCACTGAGCCATTCCTCCAGCCCATTATTTTTATTTTACAATAAAAATGTTTTTGCCAAAAAAATCTAGACTTATGAAATAATATTTAATTGTTGTATACATTCTTTAGTTTAGGTTTTTTTTTTTTAGCATTTGTTACAAAGGTCAAAATATGATCAGTAGTGCTGGTTAAGAATCCCTAATCTGGGGTTAGAGGAAGGGCTAGCAGGTGCTTAGGCAAGTACTGGAGTTTGATTCCCCAGCCCCACATAACCTATGCATGGTGGCACACACCTGTAATCCCAGCACCCAGAGGGCTAAGACAGGAGGACTGCTATGAGTCCAAGGCCAGCCTGGGCTCCATAGTGAGTTCAAGACTAGCCTGGGCTATAGAGCAAGACCCTGTCTTTAAAAAAAAAAAGAAAAAAAGAAAAATCTTCATACAAAAACCTCAAATCCAAAATGTTTCAAAACCTGAAATGTTTTAAGTACTGACATAATGGCACACTTGGAAAATTTTACACCATAAAACTCTTTCATGTACAGAATTACTAAAAATATTGCATAAAATAACCTTCAAGCTATGTGTATGAAATGCATACATAAGATAAATGATTTCATGTTGCAATATTCTAAAATTCTGGAATATTTGCATATGTATGACATATCATTCATTATATGTGCATGCAAATATTCCTAGATCTGAGAAAATTCAAAATCCGCAACATTTCTGGTCCCAAACATTTTGAATAAGTAATGATTAACCTGGATACAAAGCAAAAGGCCTAGCCTTACTAATGTGAACAAACTTTATTTTAAAAACAGAAATCTGAAAAAATGAATAAAAAGCAATATAAATCTCATAATATGATGAGCTACTAATTGTTTCTAATTGCTCTGACTAAGCCACTGACACATATCTACCAGCTGCTCTCCTTACCCAAAGGTCATGTTCAGCATAGTCAAATAGAAGCCACACTTTCCGATCAGCATGAGAGAGAAACACCTTTTGAAGAGAGATAACATTTGGATGCTTAAGCTCTCGAAGTAACTGCAACATAAAGAAGATCCAAATTAAAATTTCTTGCAAAAAATAATAATGCTAAGAAGCCACACCTTTTGTAATTAAAAGGTAAGACAAGCTCAGTGATTATCTTAAAAATTTAATAAGCAGCCACACAAATTTGAAGTACTTACATGGGTATTTTAACAGAAAAATATTTAAAATTTGGTGAGAAAAAGATGTAAAAAAAAAGGAAAAGTATAAGTCTGCCTATTTTATTACTGTTTGTTTATTATAGTTTTTACCGTGGCAATATACACACACTGCAATAACTATCATTTGAACTATTTTTAAAGACACAAATTAGTGGCATTACATATATTCAATGTTGCACAATCATTACAACTAACCATTTTAGAACTTTTTATCATCACAAACAGAAACTCCATAACAATACACAATTCACCTCTTGGTAACCTTTAGTAACCTTTAGTAATATCTTTTCTATTTTTGTCTCTAAAAATTTGCCTGTTCTACACACTTCATGTAATTGGTATCTCACAATATCTGCACTTTCATATCTGACTTATTTCAAATAGTGTAATATCTTCAATGAACATCCACACAGTAGTATGTGTCAAACTTGTATTATTTTTCATGGATGAATACATTTCTGTTTGTGTGTGTGTGTATGTGTGTGTGTATTCCTTAACTTTCAATGGATTTACATCCCAATAAACCTATCATAAGTTGAAAACACCGTAAGTTGAAACTGCATTTAACTAATTCAGTTAGCTTGCACAACACTGTAGTTTAGCCACAACAATACACTGCCTGGTATCAGTTGTTCATGTTGGTCTCCTGGCTGAGAGAAGCTGCAACTCACCGAGTATTCAACACACAGCAATATGCTGCATATAGTAGTTAGTCCAGGAAAATAAATGAATCTAAGTTCAAAGTACCAAGTGCTAATGGATTTTGCATCACTGAATACAAACAATCCTAAATCAAGGACTGCTTGTACGTTTTTAAAATCCATCCATCTGTTGATGGGTATCGGTGTTGTCTCAATCTTTTAGCTACTGTGAATAATGCTGCTATGAACAAGAGTATGCACCTATCTGTTTGAGTCTCCACTTTCAATTCTTGGGTATATGCAAAGAAAAGAAATTCCTGGATTACATGATTATCCTATGTTTAACGTTTTGAAAAACAACCACACTGGCCTTCAGTGGCCGTACCATTTAATATCCTCGCCTATAATGCAGTAATTCCCATTTAGCCACACCCTTGCCAACACTAATTTTCCTTAAGAAAGAAGAGGGGGAACTAAAACAACCATTCTAGGAGTATAAAGCAGGATCTGCTTTTGATTTGCATTTCTTGTGCTTATCGGCCATTGTATATCTCTTTGGTAAGAAATGTCTACTCAAGCCCTTTGCCCATACTTCAATTTAGATTTCTTATTGTTGTTGAGCTCAAACTAGGTAAATCTTGGGATGAGAAGATATATCTATCTTCAGATGAACAGATAAAGAATGTGTGGAATATACACACAAAGGAGTATTGCTCTTCCATAAAGGATAAATTTAAGACATCTGTAGGAAAATGGATGCAATTTGAGGTCATTATTATACTTACTGAAATAATCATACACAGAAGGTTAAAGATCTCAGTTTTCCTCTAATAAGAGACTCCAAAGTATAAACACATAAGAGTACGCAAAAGAGTAACAGTAGGAAACAGATTTTGTGAAGAAAAGGGAATGAAGAGATGTGAGTAGAAAAGGGAAAAGAAATAAAAATAATCACAATGTGACATGTATATATCCAAATTCCTCATGTTAAACATAATTATCACGTATCACATGATAATAAAATTACATGACAGATTTTGAGTTTTACATCAATCAATATTAATCCCTTATCGCATAAATGATTTAAAAATATTTTCTTACAGTCTGAGTTATCTATGCTTTGACATCATCAAACAACAAAATTAAAAACAACCATATTTTAAATCCAAGGCTTAACTGATTATAATATTAGGAAATACATTAATCAATGTCATACATTATATATGAAATATAAGTGTGAGACAAAGTATCTAATTTCAGGCATTTAGATTATATAGCATTGTGGGAGTCTGAAGCAGGAGGATCAAAACCTCAAATACAACCTGAGCAATTTATAACTTGGCAAGACCCTGTTTCAAGTAAAATAAAATAAAATAAAATAATAAATGGAGTGGAAATGAACCTCAGTGTGAAGGCTGGGTTAAATCCGTAGTACCACAAAAAAAAGAAAAAAAAAAGAATTTTAAAATAGTAAAGTTGATTAAAATTTTGGATGTTTTTTCAAAGAATAAGAACTTATACACACAGAAGTATCCAAGCAGAACACATTTTTGTGAGTTTGACCTTTCTCATCTCCAAAAAGAATGCTCTTTTATTTAAAATCTTTTATCTCAATATTTTATGATAACCAACATGGCCCTAATAACTCATCCAGTTAAAATGTACTTGCTACCCCTACCAAGCAAAGAACAAAGATAGTAACTACAAAAGGAAAAGATGTCCTATGAAGCATAACACTGCATTCTCATCAATTACACAGATGAGTACATTGCCTCCCAAATTAACTCCAATTACTGGAGAGCCATGTGAGAAAGTCAAGGTTTTAGCGAAGACTTCAGTTATCTTATAAGAATACTGCCACCACAGCAAGGACCAACACCAATGAAATGTTAACACGTCACTGGGGATTCTGAAGCGAACGTCAGTAAAGACAAGACTATGAATGGACTAAATATGAAGTCACATATTAAAGACCACTTGTCTGTCTGTCTATCTTTGTGTTATTGGAGATCCAAGATTATCTAATCATAATCAAAACCTCAGGAATACAAAAGAGAATATTAAAAGCAGCAAGAAAACAAACCCCTTCAAATTACCAGATTCCTCAATGCAAACTTTAAGAGACAGCCTAAAGCAAAATCTTTTCAAGCGTCAAAAAACAGCAAGTGTCAACCCAGGTTGTTGTATCCAGCGAAATAATCCCTGAAAATTGAAGGGGAAATAAAATTTTTTCATGACCAAGAGTTCCTAAAGAAATTCACAACCACTAGCCCATCATTGCTGAAAATACTTGATGAAATCTTGGAGAGCGACAGAGAGACAAGCATCACCAAAGAATACGGAAGAAAGGAAACATCTAAAGAGAAAGTGTAACAAAAAAATAGACAATCATTTGATTGGTATCTCACTAAAACACTACTGGTTTCTCATAAAATCTGTGAAATTCCCTCCATAATTATTACTTTTATTAGTATATTAGTTTCCAAAACATAATAATTAGATTGAACATGTGGAACTGGTATAAAATCTTAATCTGTGAAACTTTTTTGATGTGTATAACGTGTATAGATATTTAGATGGAGTTGATTGGCAGAAGGCAGTGATTTTGATTAGGGATATTATTAGTTCTAAAAATGGTATGAGCTGGTAAATAAATGGTTTTGGGGGTCTTCTCCCTGAACCTGTCATTGTGTGTTAAAGAAAAGATCACACAGCTTTAGTCCATTAGCTAAAAACTCATTGGGCTTTTAGTTAAACCTGATTTTTGAATTTTATGTCTCAAATTCATGTTCTGTAACTATACTTGTAATAATGATCTTACTCATTTTCTATTAATCCTGTTTGGGAAAATCTCTTTTAAAAATTCTGAAATAACTATGTAATGCCATTATATCTACTGCTTTATGTATGAAGTACTTTTGAGATATGGATTGTTAGTCATTTAATGTAGTGATTCATTTATTTGGTCTTTGAAATAAGTTTAGCCTAAGAAATCTGATTAATATAATGATAACTTGAATGTTTTTTATATAGCAGCACAACTGATAATAGCTAAATCTTGGAAGAAGCCAATATGCCTGAGTACACATGACTGGATAAAGAAGATATGGTATATATACACACAACAGAGTATTACTTGGCCATTAAGAATAACACATTTGAGTCACTTTTAGGAAAATGGATACACCTTGAGACCATGATACTCAGTGAAATGAATCAGAATATGACATGGTTTCTCTAACATGAGAAAACCAAACCATAAAGAACGTAAGAGACACGGCAGAAAGTAAGAAGACAGTCTTTGTACAGAAAGACAGGAAGTTGGGTGCGAGGGGTGAGAGGGTGACAAGAAGAAAGAGAGATGATATGTAATTAAAAAAAAAAACAAATGGGGGTGGGTAGTGGGATTTAGGTAGAAAGGGAGAGTTTTGGGAACGTAAAAAGGAGAGGGAAAGGGACTGTAATTTGACATATATGTGCACAAAATATTCAAGTTTATTAAACATTATGTATTGATATATAGAAAATTCATAAAAGGGGAAAAATAAAAAGTAAACAATATTGCTAAGAGATGTCAAAGTAGGTATAAGAGCGTAACTAAAAAGTGCTGGCGAAGCAACAGAGTGGCACAATATGTCTCCCTGGAACCACTTAAAAAGTTGAGAATACAGTCAAAAATCGCCTATTCAACATAGCTAGGACATGGAGGAGTGTCCCAACAACTAAAAGGAGGCCAGGAGAAGATCAGAAGTCCCAAAGGAATATTGGAAGTGGGGGAAAAAAACCAGCAGCCCAGGAAGCTGCCCCAGGCCAACTGAAAACAGCTGGGAGCTGCCAGCATCCACAAACAGAGGAAAGCTGCTTGGAATCCAGAACATCTGACCAAGCTAGGAGAAGAAGCACCCCAACAGCTAAAAGAAGACCACAGAAAGGTAAGAAATCCAAAATGACACTTCAGAAGTGGAGGAAAACAGCAGCCAACTGAGCGTGGCCCTGAGCAGCCAGCATCCCCAGACTGAGAGAAGGGAGGAGACCAGAACCTCATACTAAGGTAAGCATGGATCCAGGACTAGTGGGAATCGACAATAGCTGATAGCCGCAGCCTCCAAAAACAAGCCTATGGGTAGTGCATACTACAGACACACTGTGAGCTTCCCCTAGAGAAGGCCTCCTGGAGCCTGGATCAGAAACAACACTCAGCTGCCAAAACAGGCAATGATGTAAGCAAAAGCCATTAAAAAAAAAAAAAGACTCAGGCTGAACTGATTATAGTGAAGGAAAGGCTGGAAGAATGCATCAGGGTTCTGGGGGGGTCACTCTTTGTGCCTAGGGAAAACCTGGGACAAGAGACAGTTCTGAAGGAAAGAGAAAGGCCAGCGATGTCCTGAACAGCTCCAGTTAGTGGGATCATCTCCAAGGGTAGAGAGCCCCATCCTCCAGGGAAGGAAGCCAGGACAGGTGGAAGTGCTTTGCTGAGGGCGCTGGTGGTGATCATGACATCTCAGAAGCCATCAGACTGTTAGGTCCTCCCTCACTGCCTACAACCAGCACAAAACTTGGTGGAATACAGGGTCCCTCAAACACCCTCATACTCATTCAAAGAAACCTCTCAGGTAGGCTTTTAAAGTGCAGTCCCTCAACAACAGAAACATGGGAAAGAGATAAGGCAATAGGACACTCACAGACATGCTTGAGACCCCACAAACTAACGTCATGGGCCCTGAAATAGTGGAACTCAAAGGGAAGGAGGTCAAAAAACAAATAAATGAGTTGAACAACCAGTTCAAACAAGAAATTCACACACACACACACAAAAATCCAAGTACTGATCAGTGAGCTTAAAGAGAAACTTACTAACCAAATAGAGGTCCTAATGGAGACAAAGCTTACTGAGCATATTGAAGCCAGAAATAAAAAGATGGCTGAAGTAAACAAGGAAATGCAACATATGAAGAAACATTTTAACAGAGCAGTGGAAATTTTGAAAAGATATATAGAAGAAATTCAGGATATTAAAAAATACATGTTACAGCAGTGGAAGATGACTTGAATCTTGTGAGGACAGAATTTCAGACCTTGAGGACAAGGCTGAGGAAACAAATGCAATAAGTAGGCACAACGCCAAAATTAGAAATGAGCAAAGTAGCTGGATACACCAGCTGATGGATGATTCAAACATAGCCAATCTCAGAATTATGGGTGTGGGAGAAAGAGCAGAAGACAGCATTGAAGAAATGAAAAATTTATTCACTGAAACCATACAAGAAAATTTCCCAAACCTAGAAAATGAAATTAATTTCCAGTTACAAAAAGCCTATAGAACACCAAATAACCTTGACCAGCAATAAGACTCACTCCATGACTTATAATCAAAACCTCAGAAATACACAACATATGGAGAGAATATCAAAAGCAGCAAGAGAAAAAACAGGCATTATTCAACCAAGCAATCCTGTTTGAATTATTGCAGATTTCTCAATGCCAACTTTAAAGGCCAAGAGAGCCTGGAGCAAAATATTTCAAGCTTTGATAAGACAGCGAGTGTCAACCCAGATTATTGTACCCAGCAAAATTATCCTAAAAGGGGAAGTAAAATTTTTCATGACCATAAATCCCTAAAGAAATTTGCAACCACTAGCCCAACATTGCAGAAAATACTTGAAGGAATCTTTGAGAGAGGCAAAGACAGCAGTACCAAAAACCATGGAGGAAGGAAACATCTAAAGGGAAAGTATAACAAAAAAAAAGATCAGTATTTGAATCATTTGATTGGTATACTTTTAAAACAGTACCAAATGTTTCATAAAATCTGTGAAATTTCCCCACATAATTATTATTTGTAATAGATTATTAGTTTGAAAAGATAATAATTATATTCAACAGGAGGAACTGACATAAAAATCTTTTAAAAATATGTATGCATGATGGACAGGTAGATAAAGCAATAAATGAAATCTGGTAAAATGTTAATAACTAGTGAGATGTGAGTAAATAATTTATGAAAGTTAAAATGTTGTGAAATAACTAAGTATCCCATTATATCTATTGCTTTAAGTGTAATATACTTAATGTGATACAGATTTAAGTTTATTTAATGTGGCAATTTGACATAGACACAAGTTCATTTAGTGTAGCAATTCACTTATTTGGTCTTTGATGTAAGTCTGTCAGAAAAGTGATTGATGTAATGATAACCTGAAAGTGTTTTGAATGTATAAACATTTATCTTTCAGTACTCAGCTAAGGCATTTAAAATTTAACTTCTCTTTTTCTTTCTCACATTTTCTAGCCTTATGAATTACATTGTTAGTTTCTTTTCTCATGTGAACTTGTAGGTGAGGCCACATTGAAGAATCTCAACAAAGATACAGTAAGATATAGAAAAAAAAGAACTTTTGGAAAATACCCCAATAAAGGGCTCTGATGGACTCAAAGAAAAGCCGTCAAGATATGGCCACTGCAACCCATTCTAGGGGTAGGAAACTGAGGTAGTAAGTGGTGACTGAGTGAAATAAATCAGATACAGATAATTAAATATGCTAAATATCTAATGGTTTCTCTCATTTGGGAAACCCAGAACACAGGCATTCTACAGAACCAAATGAGTGTGATGGTGGGAGTTGGGGGCATGATGAGAAGGGTGTGGGAGGGCCAAAAACGGGAAGGAATTGTAAAGCTGATGTGATATATATGTGCACAAAATGCTCAATTTCACTGTAAACATTATGTATCACATATATGTTAATAAAAATTGTGGGGAGGAAAAAGAAGTACCATGATAGGCAGCAGGGAGGGAGATAAAAGGTGGTGGGAAGGGGGTCTGGGGAGGCAGACTGCAGGGCTCAGAGAGGCAGGGAGGACAAACAATTTGGGAGCACTCAAAGTGACAGGGAGTATTTTTAGGGGCATTAAATGGCAATGTGCATTTTACTGTAATAACTTTTTAATGAAACACACTATGTTTTCAGTAACACCTTATATATTCCAAACAAAGGCTATTACTCAAACCTACAATAATTTTATGAAGAAATGCATCAACAGACCAATGGATAAACAAACTGTGGTATTTATACACAATAGAATACTATGCATCTCATAAAGTCCGATAGCTTGGAGACGTTCGTAGGCAAATGATGGCAACTTAAGACCATCACAATTAGTGTGAAGTGAGCCAGAAGCAGGTGAAATATCAAATGGTCTCTCTGATATGAGAAACCCAGATCACAACTATCTCACAGAACTCAAAAGTGAAAAATAAAGGGTTCCAGGGGGGAGAGGGAGGCGTGTTGGGGGAGAGGGTTGATAGGCGGAGGGTGGAAAGGACAGTGGGGAAGGTCTTGTGACCGTAACAAGATATGTATGTGCACAAAATGCTCAAGATAAATGTAAACCTTAAATTTTGCACTTATACATATCAACAAAATGGGAAAAATAAAATTTAAAAAGATAAATAAATAAATAAAAGATATGTGTTAGTCTGGTATAAGAGGCAACAGATTACAAAATAAATAAAATTAAAAATTCCCCTGCAATTATGATTTATCATAAATACTACTAAAAAACCAAACTGGGCATAATTTCTGAAATAAGGGAAGCAGGTGGCAGAATATAGAATTTCTCTGAGGGAAATAAGGAAGTTAACAAAAATTTGATAGACGAGATGGAAAAAAACATTTTTTGAGACATGGTCTCACTCTATAGTCCAGGCTGGTCCTGAGCTTACTATGTAGCCTAGGCTAGCCTAAACTCATAGTAATCCTCCTGCTTCAGCCTTTGAGTGCTGGGATTGCAACTATGCACCACTATGCCAGGCTTATGTGATACTCAGGAATTAAACTCCAGGCCTTGCACTTACTAGCCAAGTGGGGAATTCTTCCTTGACTTTTTGTTATACATTTTTCTCTGTGTACCATTATCCGTGCATAGCTAATTCTACTTTATTTAATTTTTCCCATTTTATTAGTGTTATATGAAATACACAATGGTTATGTTGAGCTTGGATATTTTGTGCTCATATATATCATTCTCCCCCTTCACCCTGAAGTATTTTGAAATAAATTCCAGTATCACGTTATTTCAGCAATAAATATTCTCAATATCTCCAAAATATATTAACTCTATGACAAAAATGAATTCATAATCAATAACAGGAACGTAACCAAAAAAGTTATTTAAAACATTATTTTTCGATAATAAATAAAACTCACAAAATAAAAAGTAATTCACCTTCTCTTCTCTCAGAACTGCTTCTATTTCCCTTCCCACCAGCACTTCTCTTCATATCCTTTATATAATTCCAGCCTGCTGTTCATTTGTACTCACCCTTGGAGCTTTCAGGTATTGAAGAAAAAAACTCTAATTATTTCAAAACAAAATAACTGTTACATAGTTGGATCTAAAAAAACTAAAACAGATAATTACCCTCTCCTTAAAATGCAGTGTCTAAAACTAACTCTAGTACTCTGAGTAGCTTAAAGACAGAGACAAACCCTAATAAATAACCAAATAAGAAGACACTCCACAGGGGGACCCACTACTATAGAGATCCTCATAGTAGAGCAGAGTGCTTTTTACCTTAGCTGAGCTTTAAATTTCGTCATGAAAGCAGCAATGACATGAGAATACATACAAACCAACAAGATCTTTCCCAAAGCCACCAAAGCCTGATCAAAAGGAAAAAGACAAGGAATTATGCATTCAAAGCCTCAAAAGTCAAATGAAGAAATTATTTGATGAGTTTAAGATAAACAATAATGCCCTTAAGATGTTTACTGAATTTCAAATGATTAAGTAGGCTGAGCTACAAACGAATATACAAGATACAAATGACAAAAAGATCCCAAGCAGAATTCTAGGTCATAAAATCCTCAATGGAAACTATAGGAATATAACACTCTAATATGAAGACAAGAAATTTAGAAGTTGAAGACAAGGCAGGTATCATGATAACATTCATAAGGATGCTACAAAACTCAGTCAACAAGAAAGCTGGATCCAACAATTGGTTAGGTGACTCAAAACAACAACAAAGAAAAAAACCTGAGAATCAAAAGAATAAAAAAGAATTAGAGGACAGGGCAAAGGCATTATATATTCATTCAGTGAAATCATAACAGGGAACTTTCACAGATTGAAAAAGAAGTAGATAATTAAGTAAGAGAGAGAAGTCAAATACCAACCACACAATACCAAAAAGATAGAATACTTAAAGCTATCAGAGAAAAACAGCAAGTATATTACAAAGGGAAACCTATCAGAACAACATATTTCTCAACATAAACTCTATAAAGGCCAGAAGAACTTGGAGTAAAGTCTCTCAAAATCTAAAAGGAAATAGCTGTCAATCAAGACTCTTTTAGCCTGAAAAATTATAACCCAAAATTTATCAAAAAATAAAGACATGACAAAGAAACCCTACAGAAATTCATGACCACTAAACCAGCATTATAAAACATATATAAGGGTACTCTACTCAGAGACAGGGAAGCATACCACAGCAAAGAACGCAAAGAAAAGTATGCACCCAACAGGGAAAAATAACTAAACAAAAAAATAACAGAAATCAGTAGCTTAAAAATAAGGCAATGACAGGATTCAAATATTCCATGACAATAATAACCCTTAGTTTTTTAGTCTTAACTTCCCAATCAAAAGACAGATTGGCAGATTGGCAAAATTCAACTGTTATGATTTCTGCAGAGGACACATAAGGAAAAGCATAGGCTGAAAGTGGAAGAATGAAGAACTATATTTTAGGAGACACGAACAGGAAAGCAAACAGGAATAGTTACCCTTTCCTCTGACAATGGACTTCAAGCCAAAAGTGGTCAAGAGACAACTCCTTGTAAAGGGAGCAATTCAACAGAAGAAATAACAGTAAGTATGTATGGATTCAACAATGGGCACCAACTTCATAAAACAAAAAACTATTAGCTAGAGAAGGACAGAAAGATATCAACATTAGCATTGTGGTGGGCTTCAATACTACAGTATCAATCAAAAATATCAACAAAGATGTATCAGAACTAGCTACAGCACTGAAACGTATTTAAGTAAATAGAACTACCAGATATCTACAGAGTATAACAACAACAGAATGCACATTCTTTTCAACAGCACACAGTACATTCTCCAAAATAGTTCATACCCTAGGCCACAATACAGAATAAATGAAATAATCTCTGGCACACTATCAAATCATAGCTGAATAAAACTAGAAATCAAGAAGAAATTGCAAAAATTATACAAACATATGGAGATTAAACAATATACTCATAAATAATCAAAGGGTCACAGAAAACATTCAGGAAGAAATCAGAATGTTTCTGGAGTCCAATGGCAATGGAAGCAGATTGAAGGCAGACAGTGTTAAAAGGCAAGGTCACTGTTTCCAATGCTCATATAAAATGAAAGAACACTTCAAAGTAAATGGCCAATAATGCATCTTGAGATCCAAGAAAAGTAAGAACAACTAACTCACATAATTGATTTGAAGGGAAGAAATTATAAAGATCTGAATACAAATTAATAAAATTAAAACCACCAAAGCAGAACAAAAGATCAACAAAGCATAAAACTTGTACTTCAAAAGGCAAACAGATAGATAAACCTATAGTTACACTCACCAAAAGAAGGAAAGACCCATATTAACACAATTAGAAGTTTAAAAGATAAACTTAGAACAGACAACGCTGACAAAGGATTGTAACAATCCACTTTGAAAACATATACACTAACAAATTTAAGAATTTGGAGTGGATAAATTTCCAGACATGTATCAACTAGCAAAACTGAATCAAGATACAAAACTTCTGAACAGACCAATAACCAGCATTGAATTAGAGACACTAATAATGGCACTACCAACTAAGAAAATTCCAAAACTCAGTAACTGCTGAATTCTACCAAAATCTCAGGGTAGATCTAAGCACCAAGCACCAAACTCTTACAAGAAATCATGATAACATTCATAAGGATGCTACAAAACTCAGTCAACAAGCAAGCTGGATCCAACAATTGTTTAGATGACTCAAAACAACAACAAAGAAAAAAGCCATGAGAATCAAAAGTAACGCTCAATCTAAACGTATGGAAAGTTTCACATACTCAAATGGATAGATACAATGATCATAATCTCATTTTAATCTGGCATCTTTAACAGTAATCCCATCTTATTAAAACAGAAATATTAATTTTATATAAGCTAATCACTTTTACTGACTACAATGACTACAACTAAATATTTTTTGGAAAGTCTATACTCACAGAAACTGAGAGTAACTTTACCACAAATAAATTCATTTAAAAATAAATTTTCCTATAACTACATGCCTCTGTATTTCTCCTTAAATACAATTTCCCAAAAACAATAAGAAAGTATTTATTAGCTTTTAATGTGGCAAATACAATACAAAGAATTACACAGCTGACACTCATAAGTCAGTTGATAATGACAGGTTTACTTACGGCTATTTCTCGACATGCTGACATAGAGATTCCAGTTCCTTCTATCTGTTTTAAAGCATAGTCTTTATCATCCTTCCTGTAAAAACAAAATTATTTTAATATGCAGATAAGCCTACATTTATGTGCATTTTAATTAAGTAAAATAAAAATTTAAATCTCATGTTTAATCCACAATTGATACCTCTCACATATGATCATATAATGGGACACAAAAAACTTCAGCGAACATCAGCCAGTCCTATTATTTGATGAGGCAAACTAGCTTCAAAGGAATATAAGACTCTGTCCAAGGTTTCTTATAAAAGACAGATTCAGATATACAGATCTCGACTCAGTAACAAGTTGTCTCTCATATCTGTATACTTCTTCTCTACATATGCACATGTATGTCTGTACACATACAAGCACAAATGAAATCTACCACCTAAAATCAGTTCAGATTACCAGTAGATCAAAAAGAGTACTTCGCTAAAGCACAAAATGGTTATAATTTTTAAAACATAATAATCACAATTTGATAATGAATAACTATAAGAAGTATTCACTTAACATGTATTTATTAAGCATCTAGAACTGTGCTCAGTACTAGGAATCTAAAAGGGGTCTATCTTTCACGGCCTAAACAAACAACATGTCACAATACGGTATGAGTGCTATGAGAGTAAGTATAAACCACAGAAGGTTACTCAAAAGTTACTCTGGTGGATGAATCAACAAAGGCTTCGGAGAGAAAGAATCTAACTGAGGCCTGAATGGGTGTTCTAAAGCTTTTTGGACTCAGGCCCCTTTTATCCTATAGGAAATTACTGAGCACTCTGAACAGCTTTTGTATATAATATTTATCAACACTTATTGGAATTTAAATATATGATACAAATCATTAAAATACACTTTAAAACACAAGAATATGAAATCCCATTTCTATTGGCCATTGAGAGCAACAGTGTTATCGTGCCATCTCATGAGAATTAAAAAAGAACTCATGACGACACTGTGCAGTTAGGAAAGGTTTTTCAGACTCTCTGAAAGGATCTTAGGAACAGTTAGGGGTTCCGACTGTACTCTGAGAATTGCTCATTATGGGTCAGGAGAAGAGGCGCACAGTATGCACAGGTATATGAAGTTGGACAAAATAAAATGTAAGAGAGAATGGATACAGTTACACCACTGGAGATGGGAATAAAATTAAAGACCAGAACCCGATAGGCTTTCCTCTGAGAACAACAGAAAGGACTCCTTTAAAGGTTTTTTTTTTTTTTTTAATTAGAGTACCTATTATATTTTTTCTAAGAACTATATTTTTAGGTGCCTTGTTAATGCTTAGAGGAAATAACTAAGAACAGGAAGCAGAGTGGACAATTGAAAGCTATTAGTATTGAAATTAGAGCTACTCAGCAATATGGTGGTTACTGAAAACTTGAGTTGAGTACATAGTAGACAAAATAGAAATAAGATTGAAACAGCAGCACACCTGTTGATTGACAATTAGACACAAGGAAGGAGTAAGAATCAAAATAATGATTCCCACCTTGACAAGCAAATGACAGCATTAGTCACTGAAATGAAACACGCAGCAGGAAACATGGCGTCCCACAAGGAAGGCAGCAGCTCCATGACCACCTCTTCTAGCCCAACCGGCAGCGTGGGAAGGAAAGGCAAAGGCAAAGGCAGCTCTGGTGATTCAGCCATGAAGCAAGTACAGACAGCTTGGTAGCATTAAAGATAATCAAACAGTATCAAAAGGAAGGACAAGGAACACAAGCTGTTCAGGGAGTGTTTTTGGGCCTGGATGTGGAAGATCAGCTTGAAACTATCAACCACTTTCCTTTCCCCCAGCACACACAGGATGATGCAGACTTTGACGACATCCAATATCAGACGGAAATGATGAGAGCCTTCACCATGTGAACACTGATCATCTCCATGTGTGGTGGTATCATTCCACAGACTATGGCTCACTCGTCACCCGGGCACTTCTGGATTCTAAGTTCAGTTATTGAAGAACGCCACTAAAGAATCTGTCAGTCTCATTTATGATCCCATAAAAACTGCCCAAAGGTCTCTCTCACTAAAGGCACACAGAGTGACTCCTAAACTGATGGAAGTTTGTAAAGAGAAGGATATTTTTCCCAGGAAGCATTGAAAAAGGCAGATATCACCTTAGAGCACAAGTTTGAAGAAGTGCCGAGTACTTAAAAATCCACATCTGATCAATGTCCTAATGTGGGAGCTTGAGAGGAAGTCAGCTGTAAGATAAACATGAGCTGTTCAACCTTGCTAGCAGCCATCATTTGGGGAAGGATCTGCAGCTGCTGATGGACAGAGTAGATGAAATGAACCAGGACATGGTCAAAGGCAATACGTACATGAGGAACACCAGCAAGCAGCAGCAGCAGCAGCAGCAGCAGCAGCAGCAGTAGAAAACTATGCAGTGCCCAAGTCCCCTGCTCATGGAAGGAGACCTGTCCAAACTCTTCAAGCTCCTCCAGCCCCCTGCCAGGATGGAATCGCTGCTCACTGCATGCCAGAATAGCACTTACTGCCAGAACATAAAGGAATTTACTGCCCAGAACTTAGCAAACTCTTTGTGGCCCAGGCTCTTGAAGAATATAACTAAACAAAGTTTTCAGGTAGAAGTTAACGTGAACCACTGATGTCACACTGGGGCAACTCTTTGAAAAAATATATTTTAAAAAACAGAATTTCTTTAATGCCATTGCTGTTTTTGGTTGTAACATAATTTTAGCCAAAAATAAAAATAAACTTAAAAAGAAGCACAGCAGGAGGAAAGGATCTGGCGGGGGGGGGGGGGGGGGGGGGGGGGGGGGGGGGGGAGATAATAAGTCCCCTAGGAAACATCTCAGTGAGCCTGGTTGATGGCACGCAGAACGCAATACATTTAAAGCTAGACAGCTGAATGAAGGGATAGGTCAACCATAATTAGCATATACACAGTAACTGAAGCCACAAGAGTAGATGCAGTGAGACAAAGACAAAGCATGTCAAATAAAAATTTTCAGAAGAGGCAGAATAGTAATACAAAAAAAAAAAACTGTAGAGGTCTGGTAAGGACTGAGACATATTCCCTAGTGAGCAACTATGAAGCCACCATGGACAGTGCACTAAACAAAATGAATGCAACAATGTAGTGTCAGAGCCTACGAAAAAGACCAAGGAATGAATGGGAAATATGTAACCTGAGACAATATGTATAGGTCATTCTTTGAAACACAGAAAATAAGGCAGCGGCAAGGGTTAAAAAAAATTAGAATAGAATTTGAATGTTAAGCGCTGAAGAAGCAAGAGCAAAAAAATGAGCTATTGATTGAAAGTGAGGGTGGGATCAAGGACAGTAAATACCTTGAAACACCGGGGAGAAGTAATATTTAAGGTGAGAAATACCCCTTCTATTGTAAGAAGAAAGAGAACAGAGAAAACAATGGACAGAGACAGAAAGAGGCTGCTACAAGATCATATACCAAAAAAAAGAGTAGAGAAGAGGATAGGTTTGGAGATCTAAGTACAGAGAAGGTTTGAGTCAATGAATTAACCATTTAAAAAAATCACTTCATTTAATACTTTATTTTTAAGACTTACATTGCTTTATTTGTGCTTTTAAAACATTTTAAACCAAATCCTCAGGAAAATTACTCTCAATTACTTAGAAATTTTCCTAGAAAATGATAGTTTAATGATAATCAGTTTTACAACATACTTTCTAGTAAAGCAGAATGGATGGGCACTCATTATATGAAAAAGATAATCTGCAAGTAACACTAAGTATATGACTAGTTCCTCCAATTAGGAAAAGAACACAAAAATTCAAAACACAATTACCCTTAAAACATAGTCTTTTCATATTTTAAATGACTGTAGTTATGGTATGGCTCTTGAATGTTCTTCATGTACTTGGGTATCATGGAATATATATAGAATGTGCTATTAGGAAGTGGGGTCTGGACCAAAGGACAGATCACTAGGCAGGACATGGAAAGGCAACCACAAGCTCCACTCTTCCTCCCTCATTCTGCTTGCTGACTGACAGGCACTGAACAGTTGTCCTCCAACAAGGTCCCTGCCATGTGCTTCCACCATTGCCAGCTACCACAAATGGACTGAGACTTTCTGAAACTGCAAACCTAATATGAACTTTTCTTCCCCTTAACTTATGGATGTCAAATATTGTCACAGCAACAAAAAAGTAACTAAGACAATCTTTACTTAAACAGTGGCTGTGCTGACTTAATCATTATTGTTACTACTGGTGCATTTTCAAGTATTCCCCAGAACTGTTTCCAACCTGTGGGCACCATGAAGTAAATTCACAATTATTACATCACTTTAAATTTTCTTGATTTTGTGTTTTGTAAATTTAGGTTGCAATTTAAAATAATAAAAATCAGAAAGATACATTTTGTACCTAACATAAATGAATTTCCTAAAATGGCCATAACATAACACAAACATTTTCTCCATTATATTAATAAAGGAAGACTAATGGAAATAATTAACTTGGTCAATGTTCTGCATATGTTATTTAATTCAAAACCTATTACAAAAGCGCTTATTTCTAAATTGACATGTCTGTCAAATCAAAAGAGAAGTTCAAGCTCTATAAACTAGTTAAATGTAAATAAAATACATTACTGAATATATATTCAGTAATGGTATACTTTAAACCGAGAAACAAAAAACTTTTGCTAAAAATACAAAAAAAATACAATTTCAAATGATTTTTGTTTATAAGTTTCTATGTCAAGGACAAGCAGGGACAATCAGCACACTTGACGGTAGAAATGAAGTCTACATACATTTGTCAATGTAATTCCTGTTCATATGTTCGAACTGTATAGGTAGTTAGTGACTGGCATTTTAAAACTAGCATGTATTGCGGGTCAAGAGACGATACGTCCTTTTCCATTCTGATAATTCTGGTTAATGTTTTGATTTTCCAAGCAAATCAAAACAAGTGTGAGGTTCCAGCTTATTCTACTAAAATTGGCTTTTATCAGTAACTCAAAAAACAACAAATCATCCAAGGTTGGGAGGAACTTTTCTACTTTGTCATTAGAACTAAAAATTGGTACAACCATTATGAAAATCAGTCTGGTGAATCCTCAAAAAACTCAAAATACATATTCCATTTGTTCCAGCTACACTTCTGGGCATCTTTCCAAAAGACATTAAAGGCATCATGCAAGAATGACACATTCATACCAATGTTTACAGCAGCACAAATTAAAATAGCTAAATCTTCAAAGCAGCTGAGAGATCCATCAACAGGTAAATAGATAAACTGTGGCAATGTGCACAATGGAATACTACTCTGCCATAAAGAAGGATAGAATTGGGTCATTTCTATGAAGGTGCGTATACTTTGAGACCACTATGCTGAGTGAAAGAAATATGACAAAAGAAGATTAAACACTGCATGGTTTCTCTAATATGAGAAACCCAAAGTAGAAATAAGAAAACCAGAAAATTAAATTAAGACAGTGGGAAGGGGGAAAGAAAGTAGAAATGATTGAGATGCAATATGTACATACTTTAATTCCTCAAGTCGAATGTAATTATTATGTACCACAAATCATACTAATAAAAATATGGGGTAGTTATTAATTTTTCAGAATTCAATCACATCACTGAGAGAAATAACTATCTTCTCTTGCAAGATACATAATAGCTCTATATCCTCTGATAATAAGTGACTCACTATTCTGAAGTATCATTAGAAAAAGAATGCACTTAAAACATTACACAGAAATGACGTCTCTGTTGTGAACTAATACAATAGCAAAACTCCGTGGCTCCTGGCTTCTGACTGTGAAGACACAACATGACCTCAAATTAATGAAAAACTCTCCCAGAAAAGCATCTTAATTAAGGATTTTAAAAAATCTTCAGAAAAAGATGACTTTAGAGAAAGGCATTTTTTCCACCCAACATTTGGTCCAAGAAGCATGAAAAGGGCAGATTCCACCCAGGATCTATGGAAAATGGCCTAGATGACCAGAACAAATGATTAACTTGTTTTAATTTGCACATTTTGTTTTACATTCTAAATTATTTTCTTTCTGCTCTGGTGGCTCATATTTCTGAACAGCTGAGGTATGTGTTACCTTTAACAATGATGTCCAGAAGACTTTAATTTATAATAGTTTTTTGAGTTTCTAATCACTCCCTGATGAATTAAACTCTAAGATACAATTTGCCCATGATTTCACTAAAACTCACCAAAAAAAAAAAATGCTTATAGCCATTTCTTCTACATGCAACTCAAGTCAGTCTAGGTTTCTGGGTAATTACAGTTAATTATTGAGTAACTCTTTAAATAGTAAATTAAAAATAATAAACAGGACAGATAACTCCCATGAAGTCACACTTCAGAATAGTTTCTACTGACTAACGCACGCACGTGTGCACGCGCGCACACACACACACACACACACACACACACACACACACACACACACTTGGGGATCCTGGTTAGTGGCTTAGAAGTGGACTATAAACTCTGTTGACAGTATCTCGACATTATGGTACTCAAATATAATCTCTAGAGTTTCAAATATGCACAGCCATTTTGCTTCCTTTTTTTTTTTTTAAGATAAGTGGTCTCCCTTTGTCTGCAGCACAGACTGGTCCTAAATTCACTACGGAGCCCAGGATGGTCTTGGACTCATGACAATCTACCTGCCTCAGCCTCCCAAGTGCTGGGATTGCGGGCATGCGCTACCACGCCAGCTTATGAGGTGCTGGGGAACTCAGCTGCTTCTAATGTAAATTAGTGGACCTTAATAAAGTATTAAAAATGCATTAAAAAACTGACCTCCTATAACAACAATAACCGTGTAAGTAGAATTTTAGCAATGATAAAGATCTGAATTTCACAGAACAATGATCTGAACAATGGAATGACAAAAGTGAAAATAATCAGCTTACGATATCCCTAAGAGATATGAGGCAAGGACATTAGCAAGGCCAACAGGAAACAAAGTACTGCCCAAGGCTACAGGAGATGGCAGAGGCCCCAGGTCTGCTTCACAACTCCCATTCCAGAATCCAGAGGTAACAATGACCACACCAATATCATCCAATCCAGAGCTTCTCTACTTCTAGTCTCTCCTACGAATCATTCATTCCAAGGCCTTGCTGCTCTCTTCTCACTGAGACACCGCAACTCTCCCTTGCTAAAACCTGCTAATAAAGGATAGCAACACGTGTGACCACAGTAGCTCTAATTGTTTGTTTTCCATCACATTATATCAGGCTACACTGCATGACAACAAATTAAATAATACTTCCAACCATTTAAATTGGGTAAAACCTGGCAGAACACATTTGAGCTAGCAACATTCTCTTCTGTTTAAGGTTCACTGGGATATTAACATATTCTGCTCATTTGTTGATTCAAAAAAATGAAATCCACAAGTTAACTTTTTTGTTAATGACAGGTAATCAAGCGACTATTAGCTAGAACTACTAATTTTAGGTCTGAGGAAATTTCCTCTCAATTTGGGGGCAGTTCCTGTGCTTGAAATTTTTTTGGTCTCTGAGATATAGCAGTTGACAAATTCAGCAGTAATTTCTTTCAAGATTTTTGGCAGCTCCAGATGCAAAGTCCCAAGTTAAAAAAAAAAAAAAAAGTTCTTTAAAACCTAGCAGTGAATACCTTCATCTGCATTATCTCATAAAATTTAAGCCAAGTTTGGTAGCACCATACTTCAACTGACAGGAGGCCATGGGAAGGTCAGAAATGCTGAAGACATGGAAAGTGGAGAAAAACAGCAGCCGAATGGACTCAGCCCTAAGCAGCCGGCACCCACAGACCAGACAAAGGAAAGCCCAGAGGCCAGAACCTCACACTGAGGTTAAGTGCTGAACTGAGAGAAGTGGGAATTGTCAGCAGCTGGTAGTTCTGGCCTCCAAAAAACCAACCTGCAGTTAGTGCACACTACAAACTCAATGTGAGCTCCCCCTAGAAAAGGCCTCCTGGAACCCAGATCAGAAGCAGTGGCTCCACAGCCATATGGGCAATGATGTAAGCAGGAGGCACTGAAAAAAAAAAAAAAAAAAAAAAAAAAAAAAAAAAAAAAAAAAAAAAAAAAAAAAAAAGCCAAAGACTGAACTAATTAGAGTAACAGAAAGCTCAAAAAAGCACACTAGGGCTTTTGAGGTCACTCTTAAAGAATGCCAAGGAAGGTACTGGCAGAAGAGTCGGTTGCAGAGAGGGGGAAAAAGGCCACCAATCTCCTGAACAGCTCAACTAGTGAGTACACCTCCCAGGGAGGAGAGGCCTGCCCTCAAGACAGAGAAGCCAGGACAGGCAGGAGAGTTTTGCTGAGGGGGCCAGGAGTAAACAAGACACCTCAGAGTCCATCAGACTGTTAGGTCCTTCCTCACTGGCTACTCCCAGCAGAGAACTCAGAAGAATTTCAGCCCCCTCCAAACATCATCACAGCCATTCAAAGAAAGCTCTCGGCCAAGCCTCTAAAGTGAAGTCCCTCAACAACAGAAACATGGGAAGAAGACAAGGCAACAGGACACCACAGAGATGCCTGACACCCCAGAAACTAATGTCATGGGCCCTGAAATAGTGGAACTCATAGGGAAGGAAGTCAAAAAGCAAATAAATGAGTCAAACAACCAGTTCAAATAAGATATTCGCAAAGAAATGCAAGCCTGATCAGAGGGCTTAAAGAGAAACTTACTAACCAAATAGTAGTCCAAAAGGAGACAAAGCTCACTGAACGTACTGAAGCCACAAATAAAAAGTTGTCTGAGGGAAGTAAGGAAATGCAAGATGAAGGAACATTTTGATAGAGAAGTGGAAAATATGAAAACAAATCTAGATGAAATTCAGGATATAAAAAATATATGTGATAGCAGAGGAAGACAACTTGAATATTGTGAGGACATTAATTTCAGATCTTGTAGACAAGGCTGAAGAAACAAATGCTATAATTAGGCATGATTCCAAAATCAGAAATGAGCAAAGTAGCTGGATACACCAGCTGATGGGTGATTCAAAGAGAACCAATCTCAGAATTAAGGGTGTGAGAGAAAGAGCAGAAGACAGCAACAACGGTGTAAAGTATTCATTCACTGAAATAGTGCAAGAAAATTTCTGTAATCTAGAAAAAGAAATTAATTTTCAAGTACAAGAAGCTCAGAGAACACCAAATCACCTCAACCAGAAATGAAACTCACCACGCCATATCATACTCAAAACTTCAAAAATAAAACATAAAGAGAGGGTATTAAAAGCAGCAAGAGAAAAACAAGCATTATTTTACCAAGGCAAACCTGTTCAAATTACTACAGATTTCTCAATGCTGACTTTAAAGGCCAGAAAAGCCTGAGGCAAGATCTTTCAAAGTTTAAAAGACAGCAAGTGTCAACCCCGGGTTGGTGTATCCAGCAAAATTATCCCTTAAAATTGAAGGAAAATTAAAAAGTTTTCATGACCAAAAATCCCTAAAGAAATCTGCGGCCACTAGCCCAGCATTGCAGAAAATCTTGCAGAAGGAATCTGTTAGAGAGACAGAGAGAAAAGCAGCACCAATAAACATGGTAGAAAGGAAGCATCTAAAGACAAAGTGTTACAAAAAAATTGACTGGTATTTGAATCATTCAATTGTTATCCTTCTAAACCAGTACCAACTGTCTCATAAAATCTGTGAATCTTCCCCCATAATTATTGTTTTTAATAGTATGTAAGTTTGTAAAACATAATAATTATATACAGCATAAGAAATCAGTATAAAATCTTTAAAACTATGTATGCATGGAGTTAGGGATGGATAGGTAGGTAAAACGATAAGCCAAATCTGGCAAAATGCTAGTAATTAGTGAAATGTGAGTATAACTTACAGAAATTTTTTAAAATTCTGAAATACCTAAACATGCCACTCTATCTACTGTTTTAAAGGTAGTATACTTATTTTACAGATTTTAGTTCATTCAACGTAGCAATTCGATATAGACTTAAGATCATTTAATTTAGGAATTCACTCATTTGGTCTTGAATGTAAGCTTATCTTAAGAAAACTGATTGATGTGATGATAATCTAAATGTCTTTTGGATGTAAAAATACTTATCCTTTGGTACTCAACTAATATGAAATTAACTTCTGTCTTTCTCTTTCTCACGTTTTCTAGCCTTATGAATTTCATTGTTATAGTTCTCTTTTATGAGACTGGTGGATGAAGCCACACTAAGAAAATTAACAAAGATAAAGTAAACGATACAGAAAAAAAAAGAACTTTTGGCAAATCGCCCCAATAAAGGGCTCGCCTGGACCAGAGAAAAGGCATCAAGATAGGGCCACTGCAGCCCACTCTAGGGGTGGGAAACTGAACTAATAAGTTATAATTTGAGTGGTAAAGTGAGTCAGATGCAGAAAATTAAATATGTTAAGTATCCCATGGTTTCTCGGATTTGGGAAATCCAGAATACAGGTATCCTATTGATCCAAATGAGTGTGACAGTGTGTTGTGGTTAGGATCTAGAGTGTCCCCCAAAAGTCTCATGTATTTTAATGTTATGGATTGTCTATGGAGCCATGTAATGTTGGTGGATTGGGGTCTGGCCTAGAGGGGTGGGTTGCGGTTGTTGGGATTAGGGGCGTGTGAGTTAGGACTAAAGGCATGTGACTAAAGACCAAAGGCTTGTGAGTTAAAACTAGGGGTGTGTAGTGGCCACACCTTCGATACCCA
This sequence comes from Ctenodactylus gundi, assembly GCA_004027205.1. Classification (NCBI taxonomy): domain Eukaryota; kingdom Metazoa; phylum Chordata; class Mammalia; order Rodentia; family Ctenodactylidae; genus Ctenodactylus; species Ctenodactylus gundi. The sequence goes on along the minus strand of PVKB01000424.1, from coordinate 240,162 downwards.
GATGCAGGAAAGACTTAAGACTGGGACTTGGACTAGTATCAACTAGTATCACTTGCCTGCCTGTTGGTGATGTCCTGAGAAGCTGCCTCCACCTTTCTGTCTCTCCATGTACTTCAATTGCTGCCAGCCGCCCCTGCATGGACTGTGACCATCTGAAACTGTAAGCTAAAAAAAAAAAAGCCTTTCCTTTTCCTAAATTTGTGCGTGTCGGGTATCAAGTACAGCAACGAAAAAAGTAACTGAGACACAGTGGAAGCCACAGGGATGGGGAGGGTACTGGAGAGCCAAAAATGGGAAGGGAAAGGGATCATAATATTGATGAGATATATGTGCACAAAATACTCAACTTCAGAATAAACACTATGTACTGCATATACTGCATACATATATTAATAAAAAAGGGTGGGGAGAATTTTTAAAGAGAATCCTTTAAAGTGAATATGTGGGACACTTTGCCCCAGTGATGAAAAAACAATAAAATGGTGTTGAACACAGTAAAATTAACAATATCTCAGGTTCAAGTTTCTGAAAACTCATATGCAACCCAGTGTTCATGGGAAAGAATCAAGATTGGAGTAAGAAGACTACTTCAGAAGCTATTATCAATAGATAAAGATTGAAACAGCAAATATTTCATTATTTCTGTTTACTGAAACAATTTACTTTACTTACCACTCAAGTAAAACTGTCTTACTTTTGTTTACGTAAACTTGTAACACAAGTAAGGTGGGTATACAACACAGAAAAGATGTAGAGTATTTCACAGTAGATGAGAACTGAAGAAATGTACCAGTTGTCAATGAGTTCCTCATAAGGTAGGATCAGATTGAAGAAATATTAAAACAGTATTAACTTTTTTATATTTGAGAATCTGTTACCATTTTGTTTAAAAAAAATTACTCTACTAGACCTACACCTATGCACCCTGACATTCTTAGTTCTTAAATCAAATTCGTGGGTCAGAATTTACCCCTTTGCCTTCCAAATAGAAAGAGCCCATTTTTCTAAGTGAGTCAATGGCAGTTCTTGGCAGAAAGACCAGAAATAGGATTTCTACAAGATGGTGATAACATTCATCTAGCAATTTTCATACACGTCAATATACATATATATTAATAAGATATATATTAGTGTCCATATAACATGCTTCAAAACTATAATGCTTTGTCTGTAGGTTTATAGATGAACAACATACATGCCTTCTCTATGCATACACTTACATCTACATATAACACATACACACATACATTTATACATCTGCATATAATCATATATACAGGTATTAAGGTTACCCAACACATGAAAATATGAGAGGAGGAAGAACTATTTTTGACTTAGAAGGCCTTCAGGACAACTGTATAGATGCCTCACAAAGAAAAAGATTCATCTCGTTACAGTTTACATATCTTACAACACAAATTGTCACTGTTACTTTTTTTTTTCCCCTCTGTGGTACTAGAGATCAAGTCCTGGGCCTTTACATTGGGTTATATTCCAGTCCACTTTTAATTCTGATTTTGAGACAGTGTCTTGTGAAGTTGCTAAGTTGTCCTGGTGGGACTTTGAGCTGTGATCCTTGTGATTCTCCGGCATCAGCTTCCGGGGTGTTGGGATTACAACACTCCTTGGCAACACAGAGCCAAGTTCTTCGATCTGTTTCATTGTGACAAAATAAACCTAAAAAAAAAAAACTTACCATCTTTACATTTTTAAGTGTACACTTCTAAGTGTAAAATATTTTCATAATGCTGTGCACTTATTATCACCACCTTCATAACTTTTTATCCTACGCAACTGAAACTACATCCATTAAACAGCATCTACATTCTTATGCCCCCAGCTCTTAGCAACCAACATCACGATTCTGAGCATTCCACTTATCTCCTATAAGTGGCATCATACATTATAGTATCTATTGCTTGTGACTAATTTCACCTAAGTAACATACCTTCAAGATTCATCCATATTCCGTCGTCAGAATTTCCCTCATGTTTAAGGCTAATACTGTATTATATGTATACACTATATTTTACTTATCCATTCACCCTTCTCTGGACACCTGCTTGCTTTCATATTTTAAATATTGTGAATAATACTTCTAGAAACACAAGTGTACAAATATCACTTCAAGACTTTGTCAAGTCTTTTGGGTATATACATACCCAGAGAGGAAGTGCTAAATCACACAAGCAATTCTTTCATTCTATTAAGGGATCACCATACTGTTTCCCACAGAGCTACATGACATTCCCAACAGCAGGACAAAAAAGTCCCAATTTCTGTATACCTGGCAGAACAGTTAATATTTTCTGTTTTTATTTTATAGTAGTTCAATTTCTCTATTTTTAAATTGCCTATATTTCTGGTGTTATATCCAATAAATAACTGCAAAATCCGATGTCATGAAGCATTTATGTTTCCTTCAGAGCTTCAGGCTTCATATTTTTATCTTCATTCCATTTTGCCATAACTGTTGTATATGGGTTTTAGCAGGGCCCAATACACTCTTGCATGTGGATATCTATTTTTCTCTGTGCCATTTGTTGAAAAAAAACACTGTCTTTCATCCACTGAACCTGATACTGTTTTCAAAAAAATCACTTGACTATGTTTTTATTTCTAAGTTTGTTTGTATTTATATTTTTATGGCAATACCTTTTTGTTCTTATTACTGTAACTGTTTAGTAAGTGTTGAACCTGAGAAATGTGAGTGATTAAACTCTTTCCTTCTTCAAGACTGCTGTAATTATACTGGGTCTGTAGACATTTCACATAAATTTCAGGATGGATTTTTCTATTTTTTGCTTATGTGTTTACAGATTGATTTGTGGTACTGCAGTAATAGAGATCAAGCTCAGGGTCTTCACACTGATCTACACATGCCCTATTTTTTTTGTTTGTTTGTTTGGTTGGTTGGTTTTTTAAGAGAGGATCCTGCTAAGTTGCTAAGATCCCTAGCTAGGCTTAAACTAGCAATACTCCTGCCTCAGCCTTACAGAGTGTGATATAAGACCTATGCCACCAGAGCTAATCAGAGTATATTATTGTATTTCTTGGGGAAAAAATGGACGGAGAGATGTTGCATTCACTTTGTAGATCACTTTGGGCAGAACTAACATTTTAACAATATTAACTCTCCCAATTCATAAATGTAGGATGTATTTCAACCAACTTTTTCAATAATACTTCTTATGTCTCCTCGGATAATTCCAAAGCATTTTATTCTTTTTGAAGCTACATTAATGAAAATATTCTTATAACAGGCTTTTTAGGTTACTCTTTATCAGCATATAGTAATGCAACTGATATTGTATGGTTAATTAGGTGTTACTTTGGTGAATTCATTTATAAGTGTGAACAAAGTTTCTTTGTAGAAGTTTCAGTTTTCTACATATAAGATTACATGATATGATATATGTATACAAGATAGATCAACTTATTGTTTTCCCAATGGACGCTTTTTAAATTCCTTTTCTGGCTAAACTGTTCCGGCTAGAAATTCCAGAACTATGACAAGCAGAAGTGGTCCAAATGAGCATCTTCGTCCTGTTCATGACACTAGAGAAAAAGCTTTCAGCTATTTGCTATTTAATATGACGCTCACTGTGAACTTACAATTTACATAATTTGAAGTTAACTTTACTACTATTTCTAGTTTGTTAAAGGTTCTTATGGGGAAAGAGCAAAGTTTTAAAAATATTTCTTCTGTTTTAATTGAGACAATCGTGGGATTTTTCATTGTTAATATGGTGTATTAACTGATCCATTTATACATTCCAGGAATAAATTAATCACTAAAATAAATTGGTCACAAAACATTAATTTATTAATATGCTGCTAAATTTGTCTTATTGTTATTTTACTGTTCTAGATAATTTTCTCACAGACATCATGAAGGATACTGATCTGTGATTTTCTTGTACTGTGTATCTGTCTGGATTTAATGTCAAGGTAATGTTGACTTCATAAAATGATCAACATTGGGCTGAGGACCACGGGTTCAGATGGAGATATATACATGAGACTCAGTCAAGTCCTTGCTGTGAAGGTCATCACAATCCAGGCAGAGAATAAAATGAAAATAGACAAGTATAATTCATGTCATATATGAAGCACTAACCAACCCGATCTGGGAATTAACCAGATGGAATATGAAATGATGAGTCAGAAGTAGCCATGTAACTGGTCTTACAATGAGCCTAAGATGAGAACATTCACACAGAGATAGATGTTCAGTGGAAAACACCAGAAACCAAGATGCAAATCGAAGACACAAGAATGATATCACAAGATATCACTAGGAGAAAACTTTTAAGACAATATAAATTTATTAAGTGAACACAATGCTGAGTATCAATAAAGTACATGAAGAAATATGATAAAAATGGGATTAACATAAAAGCTTAAGAACACACAAGAATTATTAGAAGACAAAGGATACCTTCAGGAGGTGAAAATATTAGTCGGCACAGGATTTGGCTTATTGTGCAGTTGATGTTATTGGTTACATAAGCCAATATTAATTCCTTCTGATCCTTCATTTATGGAAAGTTAATTCTGATCAGGTTTACTAGACTTTTTTTTAACCTAAAAAACTATGTACTTCAAAAGGTGATGACTTTACCTCCCTAGCCCACCTGTGGTCCAGACTGATGGAAAGCAAATCTTACTTCCCTTGTCTGTGACAAAACAACCAGTGAACCAATTCAGGCCAATTATTAATGTGCTTCCTGGTAATAATAGACAACCACAGGAAGAGAAAACTCTTAGGAAGCACAGACCCACTGCCTGTGACAACTACTTTGTATCAATTAGAGTAATCTATCTTCATTTGAGCTAGATGTTATCAATAATCAGTAAAGAGAAAGAAAATAATCTGAAAACTTGACACAATTAGGTACCGTGCCTGGAATACCACAATTGGAGGATGCATAAAATCACGCCTTAGTGCTTATGAGATACTAATATTTTCTCACATTTTATATCACTTTGAGACAGAATTTCTATTATTTGCAGCCAAGTGAATAAAATGAATGAAAAAATTAATAAAAAAGAATGAATAAAAAACTTTAAGGACTTCCAGATCAAGACGTTGGCCAATTAACAGAACTGCACAATGTCTCTTCAATGAGCCACTTAAAAAGTCAAGAATTTAGTCATTAAAAAAACGTGTTCAATGTAGCCAGGACAGAGAGAAGCACTCCAAAAACTGAAAGGAAACCAGGGAAAAGTCAGAAATTCCGGAAAAACATCAAAGTGAAAGAAAAAAAAAAAAACAGCAGCCCAGGAAGCCACCCATGTCACCCATGTCGGCTACAAATGGCTGGGATCTGCAGGCATCTGCAGACAGAGGAAAGTCTGCATGGAGCCCAGGACACCTGACAAAGCTGGGAGAGGAAGGATCACCCCAACAACTGACAGGAGACCATGAGGAAGGTCACAAATCCTGAAGACTTATCAGAAGCAGAGGGAAACAGCAGTGGACTCGGCAGGATCCTGAGCAGCCAGCATCCACAGACCCCAGATGGGGGAGACCAGAACCTAAGTCTCAGGCAAGCACAAATCTGGGAGAACTGTGAATTGTCAGCAGCTGGCAGGCCTAGCCTCAGAAAAACGAACCCGCCGGTACTGCATACTACAAACGCATTGTGCACTCCCTCTAGAAGCATGGGAAGAAGATACGAGAATAAGGCACCTACAAAGATGACTGAGACCCCAGAAACTAATGGTATGGGCCCTGAAATAGTGGAACTCACAGGGAAGGAAGTCAAAAAGCAAATAAACCAGTCAAACAACCAGTTCAAACAAGATATTCTCAAAGAAATGCAAGTACTAATCAGCTGGCTTAAAGAGGATCTTACTAAGCAAATAATGGTCCTAGTGGAGACAAAGCTCACTGAGCATATTAAAGCCACAAATAAAGTTGGTGAGGTAAATGAAGAAATGCAAGATATGAAGGAACTTTTTAATAGAGAAGTGGAAAATCTAAAAATAAATTTAGATAAAACTGAGAGCATGAAAATTATATGTAACAACAGGGAAAGACGACTCAGATATTGTGAAGACAAGGCTAAGGAAACAAATGATATAGCTACGCATAACTCCAAAGTTAGAAATGAGCAAAGTAGTTGGATACAACAGCTGATGGATGATTCAAACAGAACCAATCTCAGAATTATGGGTGTGAGAGAAAGAGCAGAAGATAGCAAAGATATCAAGAATTTATTCATGGAAACAGTACAAAAATATTACCCTAATCTAGGAAAAGAAATTAACTTCCAGATACAAGAAGCTTACAGAACACCAAATAACCTCAACCAGCAATGAGACTCACCATGACATATTGTCTTAGTTACTTTTTTGTTGCTGTGACTCAATACCTGACACGTACCAGTTTAGGAAAAGAAAGGTTTATTTTAGCTTACAGTTTCAGATGGTCACAGTCTATTCAGGGGTGGCCGGCAGCAACTGAAGTACATGGCAGAGGCAGAAAGGTGGAGGCAGCTTCTCAGGACATCACAAACACACAGGCAAGTGAGACTCCAGAGACTAGTCCAAGTCCCAGTCTTAGTCTCTCCTGCATCCTAGTATTAAAGGTGTGGCCACTATACAGCCTTAGCCTTAACTCACAAGCCTTTAGTCTTAACTCATACACCCCTAATCCCAACAACTGCAATCCACCCCTCCAGGCCAGACCCCAATCCACCAACATTACATAGTTCCATAGACAATCCATAACATTAAAATACATGAGACTTTTGGGGGACACTCCAGATCCTAACCACAGCACATATCACAATCAAAACCTCAGAAATACAACATAAAAAGAGAATATTAAAAGCAGCAAGAGAAAAACAGACATTATTCTACCAAGTCAAATCCATTTGAATTACTGCAGATTTCTCAAGGCAAACCTTAAAGGCTAGGACAGCCTGGAGCAAGATCCTTCAAGCTCTAAAAGACAGCGAGTATCAACCTAGGTTGTTACTTATATCCAGCAAAATCATCCCTGAAAATTGAAGAAGAAAAACATTTTTATGACCAAGAATCCCTCAAGAAATTTGCAACAACTGCTACAGCATTGCATATATTACTTGGAGGAATCTTCAAGAAAAGCATAGAAGCAAGGAGCACTGAAAAACAAAAGAAAGGAAACATCTAATCAACATGGGCAATTAGCATAAAATCTTTTTTAAAAAAATGTAAGATGCCATCTAACTCAAGAGAGATTGGTCTGTATCAAGAACTCAAGTAGCAATCAGTGCTGGCAAGGCTGTGGGGGAAAAGGAACCCTCTTGCCCTGCCAGTGACAATGTAAACTGGTACAACCACTTCAGAAAGCAGTATGGAAGTATCTCAAGACTGAAAATAAATATCCCCTTCAATCCAGTGATACCTCTCCTGGGAATATTTCTAAAAGAGTTAATAACAGCACATAACAGAGATACATGTATGCCCATGTTCATAGCAGCACAACTAACAATAGCTAAAATGTGGAAGACACCAAAATACCCATCAACAGACCAATGGATACACAAATTGTGGTATTCATACACAATGGAATACTAAGCATCTATAAGGCCAGATAAGTTGGAGGGTAAATGGAGGCAACTTGAGACCATCATGCTTAGTGTAGTGAGTCAGAAGCAGAAGGTGAAATATTGAATGGTTTCTCTGATATGAGAAACCCAGATCACAATTTTCTCTTGGTACTTAAAGTGAAAAATAATGGGAACAGGGAGGGGGGGGGGGTGCTGGGGGAGGGTCAAAAGGAGAGAGGGGAAGGTCTTGCAACCTTACCAAGATATGTATGTGCACAAAATGATCAAGATCAATGTAAACTCTGAATTTTTGCACTTAAACATATCAGTAAAAAGAGGGAAGGGGGGGCAGGAGCTACACAACCCCTACCATCTGACCCTTCAGGCCAGGCCATATCTACCAGTAACATATAGTTCCAAACACAGAAGACTTTTGGGGGACACTCTAAATCCAAACCATAGCACCAGTGACACATTTTACAAGATTAATAGCAGACCAGCCTGGATTGCAGAACAAGACCTTGTCTCAAAAAAATAAAAAATAAAAAAATTTAAAGCAAAATAAAGATGTTTTCTGATAATCTAAAACTGAAAACTTGCCAACATTTTCCACAAAAAAGGAAAGGATGTTCTTCAGACACAAAGAAAATAATGCCTAGAGAAAGAATAATCATGACAATACAGTAAGAAATAAGGAACTATACAGATGATGGTCATTTTAAACAAAGAGATCAAGTACAGTATCTTCTGAAGAATAAACTACAGAACTGAAATCCAATTGCTATGTTAACTTAAGGGTTGTGGGATACGTGAAATTGAAACATTCTGATTTTCTTGCATTGATCAGAGAAAGAAGAGTATGCAAACCAATCAACACAAGATATTGGTAAATCAAGAGTCCATATTTTGATCTCTAGAATAACCATTAAAGCAATAGAAAGACAGCAGAACTTCCAAGGAAGTTCTTGGAATCTAGGAAGGACAATGAAAAATAGAATATTATTATTTTAAAAAGAAAATAAATATAAAGTGGAGAGATAGCATAAAAGATGTAAATAAAATTTAACAATAGGTACAATAAACAAGTGAGTTATACACATCTTAGAATTTTTAAAAACCTACCTTAGATATTATGTTGAAGAAACACAACTAAAATACAAGAATTCAAAAGAAATTGAAGTTACTGGGTATGATAGTACATGCTTATAATCCCAGCTATTTGGGAGGCTGAGGCAGGAAGATGGCAAACTTAAAGAAGGGTAGGCAACTCAATAAGACCCTATCTCAAAACAAAAGGGAGTTTAGTCCCGTAGCAGATAAATTATCTAGTATGTGAAAGGCCTTGGTTCAATTTCCAGTACTGGAAAAAATAAAGTAAAATAAAATAAAAAACAAAATGAACTGTGGAAAAATGGTACACAATGTCAGTCACCAAACTTCTTTTCCTCCAAAAAATCTAGAACTATATTAACAATGATGTGATATTTGAAGCAAAAAACACTTCTAAATTATAATTTTGTAGTAACACAACTCTCCAACTAAATTTGACACACAGAACACAATTTAAAAAAACATTCCTTGATAACTACAAATAAATGTATTTTAAATACACAGAAAACAAAATTTGACTTTATGTTACCTCATAAACACAAGATTAACAAATTTTCAGAAATTGAAAATAGGATACTGAAATTACTAATCAATGCAAATAACATACAGAATGTAACTAAAGTTAGAGTTAGTAAAGAAAAAAATAAACTAAAAGTAGGTAGACAAAAAAGTATGAGCACTAATGATAAACATATATGAACACAGAAAAGAAATGCAATGTACGTAAAAAGTCCATAAATTAGAAAATAGGACCAACAGAGCCAGAAAAAAAGGAAAAGAAAAAAAAGGAACATGTTGACTTTAAAGTACTCTTAAAACACACAATGGAGGTCTAACAATTAAAATTATATGGGTGCAAGCCTCCAAAGCCACTACTCTCCACCATTTATCTCTCTTCACTAACTCACAATTTATATTATTTCCTTCACTCCAGAACTGTCCAACCAATGTACTCTTCATTCGCAGCAGGAGCAATCTTTGCAAAAGACAGAGATAAGACAGTCACACATGATGAAAGACAAATCTGCAAAACTACACAGAAGAAAGGGTTCTAGTGGTTACAAAGCATTCAGAGTAAAAAATTAACATCTGGAGAGGAGATGGACAAATTACTAGTGGAGTAGGATCTCTAAGCAGCTCCTTACAGGCTAAGAGGGAGACGTATACTTAAAAAAAAAAAAAGAACCACTATCTGAGCAACACAGAGAAAGAGATCTGGGAATTAAAAGGAGGCTAACAGCAAACTTACAAACCTTGGGGAAGGTGGAGAAACTGAATGACGAAGAAGAGAATGCATCAGCTGGGAAGCATACCAGCTCCCAGTGAGCAGTTAGCTATCTCACACACACAAGGAAACCCAGAAGGCAGGAACTAAACAATATCCAGGCAGCACCAGCTTTCAAAACAAGCCTATGGTGGATAGAGCAAGCTGCAACTGCACTGAGGATTTCTTCCAGAATGAAACCCCTTCAGTTTGGTAGGTAAGTGTATGAACAGCAATTCTCAGCGATGCCACATGTGTGATGTAATCAGGAGCAATTACAGGAAACCCCTTTTCTGAATTGCTTTGAGAAAAAAAAAAAACTACAAGCAGGCCATGTTATAGGGCACCCTGGGAACACCCTCTAACCAATGATTAAAGGGAGCTGTTGCAAGAGACAATCGTGTAAAAGGAGATAAGGCCATAGACCTCCTTAATAATTTGGATGGCAGTAAAAATAATCTACAAAGGGAAAAATGATCCATCCACCAGTGAGAAAAACCAGATCAACAACAGGCAGTTTACCAAAGGGGCTGGTGTCAAAATGCTAGACTGCTTGGAACCCCTTCAAGGCCTAGTTTCAGCATGGAGCTCAGTAGTCTTTTGGTGCCCCCCACCTCACAAATGCATAGAGATGTGAAATGTGACTCAACCTGGTCCCTGGATTGAGGGCCCTCAGACATACATAAGCATTTGCAGGAGAAAAAAAGGGGAAGAGGTCCTGAGCAGACACAAGGAGGCCACAGTTGGATTCCTACTCCCTTCCTTCCACCTATCTGAGGGACACTAACATCTCAGGACAATGAAAAGACACTATCTACCCAATGACTCAATGTAGACAAAATTTTAGAATTCATCTCAATTTTACTTTGTAGTCTGAGTGTGTCCTCCCATCTCCATTTTGGCTTTGTTTTGCTTTCTGTTTCAAATTGTTTTGCCTTCTTAAAATACCCTTATTATAGACACTACTGTTATTGTCTATTTTCTCACTTCTTTTATTCCTTTATGTTTCTTTATCTAATTCCATTTACTTTCAATCTTTAACTGCATTTGTATCTTACTTTTCTCACTTCCTTTCCTCCTCCTCTTCATTCTTCTCCAAAAGTAACTCTGATACAGTTCTCCTTTCACCTATTCTCATCAATCTTCCTATTAAATGTTAACTTACATATACATCAAATATAAACTATTAAGCACTAATAACTTTTTTGCTATTTACTTATGCCTAGGACACTAATATAGATTTCTTTTATAATAATGATGGCATAATGTTGCCTTTAGTACATCTTTTCAGTTAAGTCACTATGTTGGTTTGTCTGATACTTTCATTATAAATAGTACACATCACATTTGTAATGTTAAGAGTGACATTTAATTGCTATTATGTGTCAATAACTGGTTAATATTAAGAGTACATCATTACTGCTAATACTTTTCCTCTTGTTAATGGTGATATAATGACTGGAGCCAATTAAAAGATAGTAACATTTAGCTATTTTGCTTAGCTTGAACTATTAATAGATCTGTTTTCCATTATTAACAGTGGTGTAGTGTTGCTTTTAGTAGATTTTTTTAATTTTTCTTGATTCCTTTCCCTTTTTTTTTTTTTTTTTTTCTGAGTGCATGAGGGGTGGGAGTACTGGAGATACTGTCCAGGGCCTTTACACTGAGCTAAATCCTCAACCCATTTTTATTTTTGATTTGAGACAGGTTCTCAATAACTCGCTAAATGGTCCAGGATAGGTTCAAACTTGTGGTTGTCTTGCCTCGGTCTACCATACTGCTGGATTATAGGCCTGTATGTGCTACTGGGCCCTGCTTCAGTAGATCTTTTCTATAAGTCAATATCTGATTTGTACATGTAGCTGCATTAATAGTATGGCTAAATTTTCTAATGTTAAGAGTAGAATATATGCACCATTTAATTGGTTATTACGGTAAGCCAATGATTGATTTGTCTTAGAGTTTATTATTACTGCAGATTTCTTTCATTCTGGTGGAATAGTGGTTGAACTCAGCTACTTTTCACTACCTACCTAAAACTGGGTTACTTTTAAGTAACCTATTACTATGGTGTCAGTTTGTCGTCAGTTTTCCATTACTGGAATGTGCAGGGAATCAGGAAACAAGTGAAAGGTTAGACACTAAGAAGATCCTCAAACACTATACGTAAGTAGGTTGAAATGGGTAAAATTATGAAAAATATAACCAAAATCAAGGAAACACTAATGGAAGATAACATAGCTGAAGAGATCTTCATACTACTGATGTTTTTTCTTCTATCCTTACTAATTTGAAACCCTCAGAAATAGAAGGATGGAAAAAAGCAGTAAGATACCTCAAAGATGCCTGACTCCTCCAAAGCTAGCTGAACTGTTCAAGAGGTAGAGGAATTTACATTTTAGTTTATCAAGGAAAACAACACAATTTAAACAATATTTACTCAGCTCTGAGGAATTCACTACATGCAGAAATGGCATTATTTTAGTTACTTATTCGTTGCTGAAACAAATAAACCAACACCCACAACTTAAAGGAGTAAAGATTTTAGCTCCCAGTTTCAGAATGTTCACTCATTCAATTCACAGGTATCCAGCAACAGTGGAAGCACAAGGCCACAATGTTTTTTCGTCTTCCTCTACTCCAAGTTGGGACCCCACACTCGGAATGGTTGCCTCTCCCTCACTTTCTGGCCTATACATCAAAAACACACACCCAAAAGCTCTGCCCTGGGCAACCCCAATCTCAACAAGTTGACACAATCCTTCTCCGTCAAACCTCAAGCATCTGTCCCTTCCTGCTAGTTCCTAGCTCCCAACAGCGCAAGGTTCCACAATCATCTCACTATATCCATACACATGTGGCTTTTGTGGGACACTGTAGATTCAAACCATAGCAAGTATTAATTGATAAAAGTTTGTCAAACTTATTAAAATTTAATTTAATACACACATAAAAGCTGAGCTAAACAAAGCATTACAAAATAACAGAAAGTTTACCAAATATAAGAAAAAAACTAATACTGAAATACATATACGAGGTATATAGAATACCAAGTAGCCTTGATCAGAAGAGGCCCTCAACACATTATAGTCAAGATTCCGAAATTCAACACAATAGAATATTAAAAGCTATAAGGAAAAAAAAGTAACAAAGGCAAATCTATCAGAATAATGACAAATTTCTCAGCACAAACCTTAAAGGTCAAGAGACCTTGGAGTGAAATCGCCCAAGCTCTCTAAGAAAGCAGATGTCAACTCAGGTTGTTGTACCTGGCAAAATCATCCCTTAAAACTGAGGCATGAGGAAAAATTTTTCATAACAAAGAAACCCTATATGACTACAGAACAAATATTATATCGAATACTCAGGGAATGTCAGATAAGAAGAAGCAGAACCAAAGAACTCAGATTAAAGCAAACAACAAAAGAGGGAAAAATGTCTAACAAAAGCAAAAACCAAAGGAACAAACCACTAAAAAACAAGACAACAAGGGATTTAATAAAGGAATTAGTAAACAAGGAATTAAGAAATGTATGACAATAATAATTCTCGATGGCCTCAACATTCCTATTGAAACACATACAATGATGGATAGCATCAAACAAACCCAAACAATTATTGCCTGCAAGAAACACACGTCAAACACAAACACACATGCAAACTCATAAATGGAAAGTAAAAAGATGGAAATCAATACTCCTATGCACTTGAAACCTGAAAACAAACATAGCTAGCTGTATTGTTTTCGGACACTGCAGAATTCAAGTCAAAACTGACTAGATCAAGGCAAAGAGGATGAAAACTATATACAGATATAAGAAGCCATGCAATATGCATATTTCACAATTATAAATATATATACACCCAACATTGGCACACTCAGTTTCACAAACCAAAAACTACTGTACATGAAAGGACAAACAGACTAAATAAAATCACAGTAGGGTACTTTAATTCCTCACTCTCACAAATAGATAGGTCAACCAGGCAAAAATCAACAAAGAAATATCAGAATTAAACCACACCACAGAAGTGGACTTTACTGATATCTACAGTATACCATTATGCAATACCAACAAAATGCATCTTTTCTCAGCAGCACAACAAAACTTTCTCCCAAACTGACAATATCCCATGCAATGAAGCATGCTTAAATGAACACAAATTCAAATAATTTCCTAAATACTTTCAGATGATAGCAAAATGAAACAAGCAGTCAACAGCCATCACTTTTGATTCCAAGGAAAGGACATCTGGCAGACCACGCCACAATAAGAAGAGAGGGGAAAAGGAGGGATGGGGGCGGGGGTAAGAAAGGGGACAGGAAAGGGAATGTGAAGTTGTGATATACATGTACACAAAATTCTCAAGTTTAACATAATCGCTATATATTGCATATACATACATTTTATTGTGGGGGGAAGACATCACATGAAAAGAGACAAAAAGCAAGTGTGTATGTGAATTCTGATCTCTCTTGCAACGTCACAGGTATTCAAACATGGTAGCTTCACTCTATTTTATATAATCCTAACAACTGCCTACGGTTACCTCCAAGAATCATATAGAAATCAAGTTTTAACCTTCATAAAGCCTCATAATAGAAATTAAATTTTAACACATAAACTCTTTCAGAACTAGAGAAGTAGGCTAGAAGAAACACAGTATGTAGGAAGAACAGGAAACTCAATTTTTTATTCCTTTATTACCTTAAACATATGAAGTCAGTTTCCTGCTCATCTCTGCACATAGGAATGTTGATAATTTAGGAAAAGTTGGCAAAACAAGATTATTCCTAATTAGCGAACCTATATCTCATCCCTCTTCAAGACGGAGGAAATAAAGATAAGAGTAAAACACAGTTGTCAGGATTTATACAGTCATCTGATTATCAGTTTTTAAACTACTGAGTTCCATACCCCCCTTAGAACAATGCTTAAAAGTCACAAGGTACTCTCCTAACCTCTAGCAAGGATTCCAAGAAAAGTACAATATGGCAAACCACACCATAGAGAAGTCATCATCCTGAGCAAGAGTATTTGTTTCATGGGCATCAAATTGTCCCTGAAGGCATAGGAATTCTTCTAGAGCTACAAAACCAGGACAAAAAATAAAATAACCAATAAGCACATCTTGCGCCAGTTCAGCTAAACCATAAATTCTGGCCTTGTGCTTTTGGCTGGAGACAGTGTGAACCTCCATATCAAAGTGAGCCCCTCATGAAAGAGTCTTTTCTATTACACTTTGCTTTTTAACTCTAGCAAGCAAAGCTGCCTATGCTTTGTCCTAAAATGCTTTTTTCATTATGTAAGCCACAAACCTACTTGGCAGAGCCAGGCCTATAATCAGCAATCTAGGAAGCTTAAGCAGGAAGATTCCAAGTTTGAGCCCAGTCCAGATAATTTGGCAATGTAGAGAAACTCTCTCTAAAGTGTATAATAGCTCAGTGCTAAGGCACTGAGTTAAGTACTCTGTACAGCAAAAAATAAATAAATAAATAAATAAATAATAAATAAAACCTATTCAGCAGGTGATTCCAGGCCAATTTCTTTTTAAGAAATCTCATCAGAACCCTATCTTAATTACTTTTCTCATTGCTGGGACAAAATACCCAACATGTACAACGTTAGGGAGGAAAGATTTATTTTAAGGGGTGTATTCAGAGGTCACAGTCTGTTCACAAGTGCATGGCTGGAAAATGGTGGAGCTACATGGCAGGGCCAGAGCCAAAGACAGAGCTCCTCACAGCATGGGACAAACAAGAAGAGCAGAACGAGAACACACCCCTCCAGATCAAGACCCAGTATCCGCCCCTTTCAGCCAGGTCCGAACTCTCAATAGTACAAAGTATCCATAGGTACATGAGGCTTTTGGGTGACACTCCAGACGCAAAGCACATCCAACCCCATTCAATGACAAAAACATACACAAACAATAGCACCTAAAAAATTCTCATGCTTTAGTCCTAACCTCCAATATGATAGTAAGAGTTGTGGAGCTTCTAGAAAGTAATTAAAATCATAAGAACGGATTCTTCATGAATGGAATTAGTGTTGGTTTACCTAAAGTAAAAAAAAAAAAAAGAAAGAAAGAAAAAACACCCTAGAACTCCCACAACTTTTTTGCTCTTTTCAGCATAAGAGAATACAGAAAGAAATTAGCAGTCTGCAATCCCAAGGACTCTCACCAGAATTCATCTATGCTAACACCTCATCTTAGACTCCCAACATCTAAAACTGTTAGGGAAAAGGCTGTATAACCTACCCAGTCCATAATATATTGCCAAAACAAAGACACACACACCATATTCAGTCTTACCATCATCACCAGGTATAATTAGTCTTTCTTCATGATCCTTCTTAGGACCACTAACACCATGATGCCAACCCACAGGCTTATCTACAAAAACATGTTCACACTGACATCATAGGCAAATAAGATAAACCTAAGAGATCAGTGTTAGGCACTCTGAGATGTGAGGGCTAGGCGCTGATATGCAAATAAGTCAACCATAATGTGGTTGGTAAGAAATCTTGCACCTTGAGAAAGGTTGAAGAACACAGTCTAAAAACCCAAGCTCCAGAGAGCTCAGACAGGAATGCCAGCATCCTCAGCTTTGCAAGACCATCTAGATCTATCCAATGATGTTGAGCACTCCACTGGACATTTGCTAGAAATCCTCCACACTGCCTGCAGGCAGGCCAGAGACTCCACCTCACACTTGAGTCATCAAACCTTGGGATCCTGGTGAGATTCTGTTGAGACTGAGACTCTCTTGAAGTCTGAGACTCTCTCTTCTGATTGAGGCTCTCTTTAAAGATTCAGACTCTGACAGATTTGCTTTCCTTTCCTCATTTGATAGGTTACATATATTACAAGTTTAGCTTCTATTACTGATTTTTAATTTGGTTAATGAAATGAGTGTATGTAATAAATACTTAAAAGATCAGGGGGACTGTTCTGTCTTGATCCCAATGCCATGAACATAAAACATGACCACTGCTCACAGCAAGACTTTTTAAACAATATCTTTATATTTTAAAACTAAAAACCTGACCTTCTGGAAAATGCAAAGAGAGAGTTCTTGAGGGAAAGAGAGAAGAGAAAAAGAGAAACAAAACAGTATATAGACAAACTTAAAGAACTAAAAAAAAGCCCAAAGAAAAATGACAGGAAGCAAAAAGAAATTTTAAAATAATAACATTTCCTAGAACAGAAAGACAAATATTTCCTAATCGAAAGCCCCTTGTTCTACATCTCAGGACTCTACAACAAACAAAGATCTACAATCATACATGTTTTACTTACTTTCTTGTTGTTGGGACAGAATACCCAACAAGTACAACTTTAGAGAAAAAAGATCTTATTATAGTTTAACAAAGTCACCTTCCATCACAAGTGGGGAGCTAGAAAATGGTAAAATCACATGGTGAAGCCAGAGCTGGAGCCAGAGATCCTCACAGCAGGGCAGACAGAAAAGCCTGGGAGAAAGGGCAAAACCAGCATACACCCTTCCAATTTAAGTCCCAAGCATTTGCCCCTCCAGCCAGGCCTCTTCTCCCCACAGTACACAGTATCCAATAGGTACATAAAGCGTTAGGGGGACATCCAAGATCCAAACCATGACATTCTGCCCTTGGCCCCCAAAAGCCAAATGTTTACCTCATTATGCAACAGGTATTTAGCAACTCTCTAAGCAATGCTGAAGTTTTAACAGTTTTTTTTAACAGTTCCATCACTGATTTAAAAAAGGTCAAATTTCAATTCTCCTCTGAGACACAAGGCAAACTCTCAGTAGCAAGCTCCTATGAAAACCAAGTTAAGCACTTCTAACATACAATGGTATAGGGTAAATATGCCCATTCCAAAAAAAGAGGAATACAAGGATGAAGGACTAGCATACCAAAGTAAGATCTAAACCCAGAAGGGCAAAGGTAATATCCTGTAGCTCCATGTACAACACCAGGGATAAACTGAAATATGAACAGCTTGGGTGACCCAACTCCTAGAGCATTACCTTTGCCTATTATCTCCACAGCCCTAGCCTTCCTCTGATGATGATTCATGTTCCTGGCTGCTCCAAATTTTGGGGTTCTCCAATGCACTTTAAACTTCACACATAACCCTCTGTGGGGTGCACTGCCTGGCCTCCAAGACCTTCCTTTGAAATCTGAGTGGAAGCCTCAGTGAACCCATAACTCCAGCATTCTGCAAGCCTGTAAAGCCTGGACTGTGTAAATTCCACTGAGGGCCACCAGTTGCTTGAACAATATTCTTGCTCCCTTGGACTAATGTTGTAGAAGCCTCCAAGTTCTTAAATGGTTGAACTCCGGAGAGATGAACTATAGGTAAGCATCACCTGGCGGTAACAGTGGTACATTATTCAAGATGGTGGATCTTTACATTTTTGCACCTTACCTGGCCAGGTGACCATACAAAGGCAGGATGGGGGGAGAAGGATCAAGGTTATAACGTGATAGACTTGGCCTTGAGCCAGTGTCTTAGATTTTCTCAGGAAGATTGTGAATCCTGCCAATAGGAACAAGCAGGGGCAGGGACCTGCGACCTAGGGATTTAAGTCAGTACCAACCACGCTTTTGGTGTGCCTCTCTCCACCTACATGTGGTAAGGTTACCCTTTTTGCAAATAGAAAATTAAAGCCTCATACCCTGTCGTCCATACCTCCCATGTCAATACTGTTTGGACAGAAAAATTTCTACGAGCCGTTTCTCACAATTTGAGGGCAGTCCAAGATTTACACGCCTTCTGGAGAGGGACACCCCAAGAAGAGGAGGAGGCACCCCATCTAGTTTTCTGGGTGGCCTACTCTGCCTGGGGGATCTAATCTCTCACAGAGCCGTGAAAAAGCCTGAGACCGTTTATATTTGGAGAAAGTAGGGATGATGCTACAAGAAAAATAAAACCTGCAGCTGGTCAGGAAATCTTCACACGTGGACTAAGGTAGTAAGGTTGAGAAAAGAATCCTCATAGTACTGCCTCAGTGACCAGGTTTGGAGTTAGTAAGAAATCTCCGGTAATGGGGGGTTGAGATTTCTCCATGAATTTTGGAGTTAGCAAGAAATCTCCAATAAGGGAGGGGAGAGTTGAGTCTTCTCCAGGAATTTTGGGGTCAGCAAGGAATCTCCAGTAAGGTGGGTTGAGCCTTCTCCGGGAATTTGGCAGTCAGCAAGAAACCTCTAGTAAGGGGGCGGGGTTGAGCCTTCTCCGGTCAAAAGATTCAAAAATCAGTATCTGTGAGGATGGGAGGTAAAAATTCCAGGCCTACCGGTAAAAAAAAAAAAAAAATGGATTCGCAGGAACGATCGGAATTCTCCCAGGTTCCCCTGTAGTCCACTGGGGAACATGTTAAAATTTTGGGAGGATCATTCTTGTATAAAAGGGTAAAAAAAGAACAACAACAACAACAAAAAGAAGTTTGCAGTTTGGCCAAACTGAAAGGGCCCATACTGGTGGGGCCAAAGAGAATAGGGAAGTTAAAAACATTAACATAATAAAAAGATGCCCTGGGAACAGACCCCACCCTTTACCAACTCAAGGGTGGAGATGGAAAAAGACTTTGTTTTGAGAGGTGGACAACTGGGCTGAACTGATGTCTATTGTTAGTGTCTTTTTCAAGGAAAAAAGGGAATGATTTGGAGAGCAGTAGTTACTATCTAGAAAAAAGTGTCCTCCAGAGAGACTGGGTCAGTCAGCTGAATGTACATTTCTTAATATGATCCTGGCTAAAATAATAATACTGACCCTGAGGACAGGGCTCAAATGCAAGATCTCAGAGAGTTAATTATAAAGGGAGTCAAAGTCAGTCCCAGGGTTCTGAAGTGTTGCTTAAATGCCCAATCCCCATAAATAACCTAAGACTTACATTTGATCAAAAATAAATAAAACAGGAGGTTTTACCTTCCAGATAATGGAGAAAATAAACATCTTTGGAAGCTGGAATTCTCACTGATAACCTAAGAAAAGGGAGGGAGGAGAAGGAGGCTGGGAGCTCCTTGCTGCACCAGGAGGTGACCAAGGGTTATCTTATGGCTCTTATATGTTAAATGTGGCAAGAAAGGACACTAAGGGGCTCACTGTACCCAGGGTTGAAGGACACTAGGTCTAGAGCCCCAGTTGTTGTCTCTGGAAAGGAGACAGCAAGGTCCTTATGGGCTCCCAGTTTACCTGTCACCCCAGCAGGACAAAACCTCAGGCAATTTTGGATGTTGCAGGATGAGTGAGACCGCTTGTTCTATTCTTTCCTCTTAGCAAAGTGGCTTTTAGGCCACGGTGAATTTTGAATATCAATAGAATTCCAGTGGTTGGAGGCTTTAAACTTAACTTTAAAACTAGGAGTTTGGCCAGATGGGAAAAAGAAAAAAAATTTTTTTTACAAAATTAAAGGGATGGAATAAAGAAGCCTAAAAAAATTCTTAAGGGAAACTCAAAAACTGTTCATAGAACAAGGTGGAGAGAAGCAAAACGAGGCTCACAGTTGCTACTATAGAAAAGGGGATTAAAAAAAACAGTGGCTTTATATCTCTGAAAAAGATGGGCAATCTAGCTAAAGCTAAATAAAATGGGGGAAACTGCTATAATTATAGGGGAAAAAACTGGGACACCTTAAGAGGAAATGCTACCTATAGATAAGAAAAAAAATAAACACATTTATAGCTCTTGATAAAATAAATAGGGGTATCAGGAGTTCCCTATGATGAAGTCCTACCTAGGGTTTCAAACCTATTTTTGTTTTTAAAGTAAGCATCCTGTAGACTACAGATGGTTTAGCATAATAGATTTAAAGGATGATTGGACCCAAATGTGGAATCTCTTTGCCTTCAAATGGAAAACTCTGATAATTGGGGAAAAAAAAGAAAGAAACAATATTGGTGAACGGTGCTTCCACAGGGATTCTAAAATACCTATCCTATTTGGCCAAACACTTGAGTTCATATTGGAGGAGTTCACTTCTACGCCAGGGACTAATCTTTTACAATATGTGAATGATTTATTGGTATCAGGTAAAACTTTAAAGGGCTACAGTAAATCTGCTAACTTTCTGGGCCAAAAAGGGTTATGTATCTCAAAAAGTAAGTTATAATCACTAAAAAGAAAGTTAAATATCTAGGTCATCTTATTAGTAAGGGGAAACAAAGGATTAATCCAGAAAGGATTGAGGGAATTATGAGTTATACCAGGCCAAAGACAAAAAGGGAACTCTGAAAATTTCTAGGAATGGTGGGTTACTGTAGACTCTGGATTGACTTTTATGCACGTAAAACTAAAAGCCTTTATCTTGAGCTGCTGAAGGAGAAGGACCCCCTCCTGTGGACAATGAAAGAGGGAAACATGCTGGAAAAAGCTTAAGACAGTCTCTAATTACAGCTTTGGTTCTAGCACTCTCGGGTGCTGGTTAACAGATTCATAAATTCTGAAGTATAAACTAATACTATTGGGAAAAAAAAGGATGATTTAGTTCTAACCACTGATGTTTGTTTAAATACAGCTAGCTTTCTAGTGTCAGAAAAAAACAGGTGATCATAAAGAGTTAGATAATAATTGCCTGGGTATTATAAAATATCAGACCAAGGTCTGACAAGATTTAAGTGAGATGCCAATCTCAGGAGGGCCAAACTGTTTGTGGATTTCTCTTCCTTCTTTGGAAGGCAAAAGGCATAATAAATATACAGTGGTTAAGGGAAAATATTAATTGTTATTAAAAAAGGGGAGACTGCCTAACAAATGGTCAGCTCAGTCTTGTAGACTATTTGCCCTTCAAAGTATGCTTTTGGAATAGTCCACACTTTTGGAAAATGTGAAATGAGAGGGAATTAAAACAGCTGGGGAAAAGATAAAGGTCTAATCAAGGAACTTTTACAAAATCTCCTCTTACCTACAGAAATAGCCATTACCCATATAAATGGGCATCAAAAGGAAACTTCTTTTGAGGCTTTGGGAAACAGACTGGCAGACGAGGGAGCCAGGGTGGTTTCCCTGGAGGATAAGATCAGAATCCTCAGTCTCATCCCGGCAGTACCTAAAGCCACTCCTAAGCCTGTGCTCACAACAGATGAAATAAAAGGATGAGAGGGATAAATTCTTAAGACAAAGAGGGAAACTGGGTCCTGCCTAGTGGCAGGAAGATGCTTAACAAAACTGTTATGAGAAAATTAATGTCAATGTTACACCAGGAAGGTCCCTGGGGAGCACAGATGTGGGGTATAAACTGATTAAGGTCTATGGGTGTATAGGCATCTGTGCTCTAGCCAAACAGGTCTGTAGGAGTTGTATTATCTGCCAAAAGATTAAAAAAAAAAAAGACTCTGAGAAAACAAACTCAAGTGGGAAAACCCCCAGGGCTGAGGCCCTTCCAGAGCATAAAGGTGGACTTCACAAAAATGCCAAAGGTGGAAAGGGTAAGACATTTATTGGTTACAGTTGATCATCTAATTGGATGGGTAGACGCTTACCCTGTAGTAAATGCCACTGCCACAACTGTGATTCAGATGATATTAAGGCATATTATCCTCAGGTTTGGTCTGACTGAACATGTGGATTCTGATAATGGTAGTCATTTCACATCAACAGTATTACAGGGTGTTATAAAGGCACTACAGATTAAGTGGGACTTTCATACCCCATGGCGTCCCCCTTCTACTGGGAAGGTAGCAAGAATGAATCAGACTCTTATAAAACACATTGCTAAGCTAACTGCAGAGACTAAATTGCCCTGGACTAAATGCCTTCCTATGGCCCTCCTTAAAATCGGGACAACGCCCAGGAAGGACTTAGGGTTATCAGCCTATAAGATGTTGTATGGACTGCCATACCCGGGTGCATCTTCAGACCTCCCAACCATAAAAACTAAGGACAAATTTCTCAGGGAAAATGTGTTATCTGTCTCTTCCACTTTGTCTTCCTTAAGGCTAAAAGGACTTCTTGCCCAAACACCTCCTCTTGAGTTCACAGCACATCACTTCAAGCCTGGTGACTTGGTGCTAATCAAGACTTGAAGATACCAGGTGCTTCTAACCACAGAGACAGCTGTATGTCTGGAGGAAAGGTATCCAGCTCACCAGCCAAAAAAGACAATGGACATCAAGCATACATCCGAGGCATATTTATAGGTCTTATAAGAGCTGCTGATTAAAGGACTGGTCCTATGGTTTCCTTAGTCATTCAGTTTGATGTTAGTCTGGTTGTGCCATGTAAAAATGTAACAAACTATGGATTACAAAATATTAATAAGATATATATCAAGGGCTTACAACAACAGGATATAAGGGAAAAATTACATATAAAAACCTGGGTGCTCGGTTGGAATGGATCAAATATTCTGTGTACGCCCTTATTATGCAGGCATCAAAGGATGGCCAGAGGCTCAAGTCACCCTGCTTCCTGTTGAAAGGACCTCAGACTCCTTGGGCATCAAATATGTGATCTCTCTCTTACAGGACAATGTGGCCTGGGGTAATACATCCTACTGGATGCTGCCACTGCAGTTCCCAGATGCTAAGGGACCAAGGCAGAGGACTCCAAAAGTCATCGGACCCCCCACTCCCTGACACTAACTATATCTCATGCCTCTCCAGGTAGGAGGAATGGTTAAACTTCATGGGAATCATGTCTCAGTGTGATAAAGGCCTGTCCTATGAGAAATCAAACAACCAGTCTGCAATGACCAGGTCCCGAAAAAATGTCTGGTGGTAGTGCAGGAGGGCAATGCTTGAGAACCTCATGGCTGAACGGAGTGAGACCTATACTTTGGTCCAATTGGCTCTTCACTCCACTCTGGCACACAGGCCTCAGCAGCCTTTCCAGGCCTCAGCTGTATTTTGGGTTAAGAAAATGTTTGTAGTCCTTAATGGATCTGCTAGACCCAGAGATTTTCCTAATAACCGACTCAGTATGGCTAATGAAAACCTAGACTGGAGAAATGATGTCTTCTATAACCAACAAAAGTTCATTAATCACACAAGGGATGCCATTAAAAACATATTTAAATAATCAGATACAACCAATGAAATGATTAAAAAAAACGAACAGGTTACTGTACAAGATACTAGCTAATGAGAGGGGAATTTACACTATGTTGGATGTGCAATGCTAGCTTAAAAAGATGAAAAAGTAGTAACTTCTCCCTTAATTTCTCTCATCATAAGGGCCGGGGTGCTAATGGCCCTGGGATACTACACTGTTCTCTGTATCAGGGTCTCATCCAAGGGCTTTTAGGAGTGCTCTTAAGTAAAAAAATCTCTGTGTCATAACAACAGGACAACCTGATTATCTGGTCCCCATCAGACCATGATAAAAGAGCTATTATATGTTAAAAATTTGAGCAATAAACTGCCTCTTAAAAAACAAATAAAAATGTGTCAGACAGTTAAAAAAAAGAAAAGGGGAGAATTGTGAGTGTCACCTAGCGGTAGCAGTGCCATATTATTCAAGATGGTGGATCTTCACATTTTTGCACCTTACCTGGCCAGGAGACCATACAAAGGCAGGAGGCGGGGGAGGGATCATGGTTATGACATTGTGATAGACTTGGTCTTAAGCCAGTGCCTCAGATTTTCTCGGGAAGATTGTGAATCCTGCCAATAGGTAGAGGCAGGGGGAGGGACCTATGACTTAGGGATTTAAGTCTGTACCAACCACGTTTTTGGTGTACCTCTCTCCACTTGCATGTGGTAAGGTCACACTTTTGCAAAAAGAAAATTAAAGTCTCATACTCTGTAATCCATGCCTCCTATGTCCACCCTTTGTTTGGACAGGAAAATTTCGACGAGCCATTTCTAACACTATAGCAGACATATTTTTAAATTTGGGATACACTTGATCAAAATATTTCCTCTTTTAGTCCTTAAGGCAGTAAAGGGTAGGGTCTCACTGACTCTTGAGATGCCCTAAAGGCATCTTTTCTAGAGTCCTAATTGAAAATACTTAGTTTCCTTTTAATCCTAACTTCTTTAACTTCACTGTGCTTCACCACTGCAGATCATTTTAGTCTGCCACTGCAAATTTTTTATATCATTTTTCTCTGTCATTTTTTTACTACCCTTTGCAGAAAAGTTGGCTAAAAGCCACAAACAACAGCCATGAGAAAGAGTGAATACAGGGCTGCCAGGAGACTTCCTCCACCACATTAAGTACTTCACCCTCCTTAATCTCAGCTTCAGGCAAAGATTTTGGACAAGGACAAAATGCCAACAAACTTTATGCCAGAGTTTAACATGCATAGTATTTAGACCACTTGCCAATACAGTTCCCTTTCCCATCTGAAACTTCATGAGACTGGCTTTTTCAAACCACACTTTTATCAGTTTTCTGATATTCTGAGCTCTGGCCAGAATCTCCAATCAAACTGAGATCAGAGCACTGCTCAAACCTTTCCAAACTCCTCCTGAAAATCAGTTCCAAAGACTTCCAACCAACATGGTCAGATAAAGTCACAGCAATGGCCCCACTTCTCTGGTACCAATTTCTGTCTTAGTTACTTTCTCATTGAAGAAACTGAATACCCAGCATCCGTACATTTAAGGGGGAAAGAATTTATTTTAAAAGTTTACAGGAAGAAAAACAAGTTATATACATTGATCAGGACTCTGTCACTAGAGTTTTCAACAATACTGAAGTCAGAACACAGTGTAACAATATACTTAACTTGGGAGTATCAATAAGAGTTTGCAACCTCAAATCCCACACCCAGCGAAAGTGTTATTGCAAGTTTCTGATAATATTCATTCTCTGCCTTTCAGTATCAGAACCTCTCCAAGTATAGCTATGCATACAAGCATAAGAAAACAGAATTACTCCTCGGTATCTTTGGAAAATTGGTTCCAGGGCCTCCCAAGATAAGAAAATCTGCAGATGTTCAAGTCCTTTTAACAATATAGCAGAGTATCTGCACAGAACCAATACTCATCTTCCTGAATACTTTAAGCCACCTTTGAATTATCTGTAGTAACTACTACAATATGAATGCTACGTAAACAATTATTTTTGTCACTTTTCTATCACTGGGAAGGAATATTTGACACCCTCAAATTAAAAAAGTACAGGTGTAAATTTTGGCTAAAATTTTTAGAGGACTCAGTCAATAGTCAGCTGGTTCTAAGGCAGAAAGATCATCAAAGAATAACCTCATGGAAGACCCATCATGGCCAGGAACCTGAGAGAAGGGAAAAAGAAGAGAGAACAAGAATACACCCTTCCAAGTCACAGCCCCAGTGATTCTCCACTTCCAAAAAGGCACCACAACCAATGTGAGACTTGGGGGTGGGGGGTAAAATTCTTCATTTAAACTGTAATAGTTATCATATGATATTGTTAAGGAAATGACAAAAAAAGTCTAGCATATCCTATATAGACATAATTTTTCCCCAAAACATTTTCAATATGCAGCTGGTTAAATCTACAGATGACAAATTCACAGAAACAGAGCGATAAGTCTTTTCTTGTTTCTCCTATAACTCTTAATGTGTATGATTATATGACAAACTTTTGACCAATGAAATGTAAGTGAACCTGGTGTGATCAGCCTCTAATTTCTGCCTTTAAATCTTTCAATTCCTTTCTTCTCTCTGGGTTAAGAATATAGAGTAGTAAGCCATCTCTAAACCCTACAGCAGATTTTAATGTGTACAAGAATTGCATGAAATTTTTTCAAAATGTAGATTTTTGATTCAGTAGGTCTGGATGAACCTAAGAATTTGCAGAAACTTATTCCAGGAGGTGCTCAGAACAAACACTGAAGCGAGAAAAATCATGAGGATACAAATTCAAACTCCAAATTAGGAGACAGGTAATGGGACAGCCAGGATGATACTATGAAAACTTCAGATATCCTATGAGGTTCATGAAGAACAGTTTATAAATATACGGATATGGAGCAAAATGTATACTATAAATGAATCATTTATATTCCAGATTTGGAAATTAAAATATCAACAGATAACTCTAAATGTTAAAAATGAAAAAACAGAAATAATAATACCATGTGTCTTACTTTTTTGTTGCTGTGATTCAATAACTGATATCCACCAATTTAGGTGAGGAAAGGTTTCTTTTAGCTCACAGTTTCAGAAGGTAACAGTCCATTCAGGAGTGGCTGGCAACAATGGAAGTATAAGGCAGAGGCAGAGGGTGAGGCAGCTTCTCATAACATCATAAACAGGAAGCCAAGTCAAGGCAAGCTGACTCTAGTCCTCAAGGAAGGCAGGAAGCAGCTTACATATCCCTCCAGGTCTCATCCCAGTGATCAGCCCCTTCTGGATCCAGGTGTGGAAGGTGTGATAAACTCCCACTACATTCCTGTAATCCAATTTAGATGCTTCTAATCCACCCCTCCAGAATAGGGCCCAATCTGCCAATAGTATATGGTTCCATAGACAATTTCTAACATTCAAATTCATAAAAACTACCGGCAGACATTCAGATCCAAACCATAATACCACTTTATGCAGAAATTACAGAAAAAATGTCCTTGCCTTTTAATGAAGGATCAAAACCAAACATGCTATTTTTGTTGTAAATTCTGTAATATATGTTTACTTTTTAAGCAGTTATTTAATATCATGTCACTCTTACTGTCTAATTAAATTTATATGACTACCAATTTCAAAATTCAGACAAGAGACTAGAATAACAACTCTCTAAACATACATACTTATACAAATATGCATGCTTATATATGTGTGTATCAAACATGTATGCATGCCACGTGTACAAATACATATTTACACCGGCCCTCACAGCTGAGACCTACGGTGGATCTTGGGCTCAGCAGTAGGTCTCCTTGCCATCTTCCCCGCTTACCCTCACAGCAGAGGCTGGCATGGACACTGGGCTTTGTGAGCACCAGGGAGAGCCTCTCCAGAATAGACTAGTGGGACTCCCCACCACCTTCCATGCCACCCCACACAGCGGAGGCTTGCACGGAGAGTGGGCTTTACCAGTACCAGGCAGAGCCACATTAGACTAGATTGAGGAGGATTCGCTGCCCAACCCCCCCCACCCACGCTCCTCTCAAAGGCGGTCAGTGTGGAGGATGTGACCTCCCAGCCTCGGGCAAATCTGTGCTGGGATGAGTCCCTAGGGGAAACCCAGGGACAGACAACCAGAGACAACCAAAGACAACAGAACCATGAGGAAATGTGCAAATAAATCTCCTTCAAAAGGATTTGACATACCAGAAGAGCATAGTAGAAACCCTGAAAATGCAGACTCTAAAGATGAAAATGACAAAAATTATGATAACTTTTGGGCCCGGAAATACATAGAATTAAAGCAGCAACTAAAACAGGAATTAATGCAGGAAATGAATCAGGAAATAAAATTTATAGACCAAGAGCTGCACCAAGACTTAGCTAAGCTAAAAGCAAGCTTTGAGAAGCAAGTAGAGGAGATCAAAGAAGAAATGAACCAGAAGATAAAGAAGGCAATACAAGAAATGAGAGAAGAACACAACAGAGACACAAAAAAGTGCAGATATCCAGGAAGTGAAAAACACACATGATACAATAAGCAACAATATCGAACAATTTCAAAATAAATTATCAGACATAGATGACAAAAATGACAGAGCAGAAACAGAAAGACCATAAAGAACGCAAAGTAAAAAAAGAAGAAAGTGAATCATTACAACGACTGATAGAAGATTCAAAGAGAAACAACTTGAAAATTATGGGAGTCCAAGAGAAGACCAAGGATAAAAAAAAAAGGCATAAAAGTCATATTCTAGGAAATTATTGAAGAAAACTTCTCAAATCTAAGAAGAGAAATGAACATTGAGCTACTGCAGGCATATAGAACACCAAACAATATGGATCAGAAGAGAGCCTCATCCCGATACATCATAATTAAAGTGCCAGAAATCCAACACAAAGAAAGAATACTGAAAGTGTTAAGAGAAAAGCAGAAGGTAACCTAGAAGGGTAAGTCCATCAGGATAACTTCAGACTTCTCAATCCAGACTCTAAAAGCCAGGAGATCGTGAAACAAAGTCATTCAAACACTAAAAGAACACAAATTCCAACCAAGACTATTATATCCAGTAAAACTATCTATTAAAATAGAGGGAGAAATTAAAATTTTCCATCATATAGGAAGTTTAAAAATAATAGCAGCTGTCGGGTGATATCAAAGATGGCACCTGCTGCAAATCCCAGGGGCAGACACCTCAAGTGTATACCAAGGAAGATGATTGGGCCAAGCCATTTCTGCCCTTGGGGACCGCACATGATCACAATACTACTACTAAGACCACCCGGCACCTGCCTGCATGGACATCTCACTGATTGGCTTGACACCCGCTTACGTAGACACCACATCGAAAGGCCTGCTCTCCCCTCCTTGCCATGTTCTCCATCTACCCTACATAAGCTTCTGTACTTCCTGAAGAAAGTGAGTTCCTGCTTCGACAGACTGCCGGCTGGGTCTGGAACTCTTGGGATGAGGGGGCCCAGCCACACGCTCACCTTTCCACTCCCCTGGCCCATGTGTGGTGGTAAGACAGCCACATGCAGCCACTAAGCCATCACTGCAGAAAATTTTCAAAGGAAACTTGGAAAGCGAAAGAGAAGCCAATGACACAAGTGACCCCAGAGGAAAACAAGACAAAAGCTAGAGGAGAATGAGCTGAAAAAAAAGTAAAGACAGTAAACAACATGGAAAAATTAAAACTATGGCAGGAGACATCAAACATACCTCAATAATTACCCTAAATGTGAATAGCTTCAACTCACCTATCAAAAGACATAGACTAGCTGACTGGATCAAAAAACAGAAACCCACAATTCCCTGCCTACAAGAGACATACTTCTCCCACAAGAAAACTCACAGGCTGAAAATAAAAGGTTGGAATTCAGTATTTCATGCAACAGGACCCAAAAAACTAGCAGGGCTAGCTATGTTGATCTCAGAATCATCAGATTTCAAAAGAAAACAGGTGAAGAGAAACAAAGATGGCCACTATATATTGGTTAAAGGAACACTAGAACAGGAAGAAATCACAATTATCAATATATATGCCGCCAACTCTAGAGCACCCAATTATGTAAACCAAAAATGACTAGATCTGAAAGGACAAATAGGCCCCAATACAATTATAGTAAGGGATTGCAATACCCCACTATCACAAATGGATAGATCAACCAGACAAAAAATTCACAAAGATATACAACTGCTAGAAGACACTATAGAAAACTTGGACAAAACAGAAATTTACAGAGTTTTCTATCCAACATCAACTGACTACAAGTTCTTCTCATCAGCACATAGAACGTTTTCTAAAATAGACCACGTACTAGGATTTAAGTCATCCTTAAACAAGTACAAAGGGATAGAAATAATTCCCTGGATACTCTCAGACCATACTGGAATAAGACTGGAACTTAACAGCAGCAGAAACAGAAGAAAATAAACAAATACATTGAGGCTTAACAGCTTAATTCTGACCAAACAATGGATTATGGAAGGAATCAGAGAAGAAATCAAAAACTTTACAGAACTAAATGATGATGGAAGTACATCATATCAAAATCTGTGGGACACAATGAAAGCAATCCTTAGAGGAAAATTCACAGCCATAAATGCACACATCAAAAGAACAGAACAGTCACAAATAAATTCGCTAATTATGCACCTTAAGGACCTAGAGAAACAAGCACAACTTTCCCCAAAAGGCAGTAGAAGAGAAGAAATGATAAAGATCATATCTGAAATAAATGAGATGGAAAATACAAAGACAATAAAAAAGATTAATGACTCAAAGAGCTGGTTCTTTGAAAGAATTCACACAATTAACAAACCTCTTGGTAACTGCATCAAGAAAAGGAAAGAAAAGGCACAGATTAGCACACTTAGAAATGAAAAGAATGAAATTATAACACTCTGCAGAAATCCAGAATATAAGAAATTACTTTGAACACCTATATTCTAACAAATTTGAGAACTGGAAAGAAATGAACAACTTCCTAGATACATAAAAATACCAAAATTAAATGAGGAACATATAAAAACCTTGAACAGCCCCATCACACACACAGAAACTGAAGCAGTAATAAAAGCCCTACCTAAAAATAAAAGTCCGGGCCCAGAATGGATTCACAGCACAATTTTTTCAGAACGTTAGGGAAGAACGAACACCAATCCTCCTCAAACTATTTCATGAAGTAGAAAGTGAAGGAATACTACCAAATTCATTTCTTGAGACTAGCATCACACTAGTCCCAAAAACCAGACAAAGACTTAACCAGGAAGGAAAATTATAGACCTTGATGAATATACATGCAAAAATCCTCAATAAGATTCTGGCAAACAGAATCCAACAAGTAATCAGAAAGATCACACACCATGATCAAGTGGGCTTCATCCCTGAGATGCAAGGCTGGTTCAACATACATAAATCAATCAATGTAATACACCATATCAACAAAAGCGAAAACAAAAACCACATGATCATCTCTTTTGATGCAGAAAAAGTCTTTGACAAAATGTACCACCCCTGCATGATAAAAACACTTAGAAAAATAGGTAAAGAAGGGCTCAACCTAAAACTCGTAGAAGCCATATATGCTAAGCCTATTGCAAATATCAGAGTAAATGGAGAAAATTGAAATCGTTCCCTCTCAAATCAGGAACAAGACAAGGTTACCTACTCTCACCACTCTTACTCAACATAGTCCTTGAAACACTGGCCATAACAATCGGACAAGAAAATGAAATAAAGGGAATATGCATTGGAAAGGAGGAGGTCAAACTTTCCTTTTTTGCAGATATGATTATCTACATGGAAGATCCTAAAAACTCCACTACAAAGCTCATGGAAATAATAAAAGAAAATTAGCCAAGTTACAGGCTACAAAATTAACACTAAAAAATCAATAGCTTTTCTCTATACTAACAATGAACTTATTGAGCAAGAATTCAGAAAAACAATTCCATTCTCAGTAACTCAGCAAAAAATTAAATACCTAGGAGTATTCCTAACCAAGCACGTGAAGGACCTATACAAGGAAAACTACATTACATTGAAGAAAGAAATTATAGGAGACATTAGGAAATGGAAAGGCATCCCCTGCTCTTGGATAGACAAAATAAATATAGTCAAAATGACTATACTACCTAAACTGCTAGATAGATTCAATGCAATTCCTATCAAAATACCTCCAAGCTTCTTCAAAGAACCTGAAACAACAATTGTTAAATTCATATGGAACCAAAAGAGACCAAGAATAGCCAAAGCAATCCTGAGCAACAAGACCAACGCAGGAGGCATTGCAGTTCCAGACATTAGGCTGTACGATAAAGCAATAGTTGTAAAAATAATTTGGTAATGCCACAAAAATAGACAGATAGGCCAGTGGAACAGAATTAACAAACCCAAATACATTCAATCACTTAATCTTCGACAAGGGGGCCAAATGCATACAATGGAAAAAGGACAGACTGTTCAACAAATGGTGCTGGGAAAACTGGACAGCCACATGCAGAAGAATGAAATCTAGTCACACACCTATCACCATGCACCAAAATCAAATCAAAGTGGATCAAAGACCTAGACACTAAAAGTGAAACACTGATCCTTCTGGAAGATAAGTTAGGCAAATATCTGAAAGACATAGGGGTGGGGAAAGACTTCCTTGACAAGACACCAACAGCGAAAGAAATTATCCCCATTGTTAACAAATGGGATCTTGTCAAATTAAAAAGCTTCTGCACAGCAAAGGAAACTATCAACATTGCAAAAAGAGAAGCACCAGAGTGAGAAAAAATATTCACCACCAACAACTCAGACAGGAAGCTCATAATTAGAATATACCGGGAGCTGAAGAAAAATAAGCCAACCAAAATAAAGGATCTTACTGAAAAGTGGGCTAATGAAATGAGGCAGTTCACACACGAAGAAGTACAAGTGGCCAATAGATACAGGAAAAGATGTTCAACATCTCTAGCCATAAGAGAGATGCAAATCAAAATAACACTAAGATAACATCTCACTCCAGAGAGAATGGCCTATATCAACAAGTCAAATAGTAACCAGTGCTGGGGAGGCTGTGGGGAGAAAGGAGCTGTCCACCACTGCTGGTGGGAATGTTAATTCGTACAACCACTATGGAAAGCAGTATGGAGAGCTCTTAAAAGACTAGAAATAAATATCCCCTTTGATCCAGCGACACCCCTCCTGGGAATATATCCAAAAGACGCCAAAACAACACATAACAGAGATATATGTGTACCCATGTTCATAGCAGCACAACTAACAATACCTAAAACATGGAAGTCACCAAAATACCCATCAACAGACCAATGGATACACAAACTGAGGTATTTATACACAATGGAATACTATGCATCTATAAAGTCCAACAGCGTGGAGGCTTTTACAGGCAAATGGAAGAAACTTGAGAACATCATGCTTAGTGAAGTGAGTCAGAAGCAGAAGGTGAAGCATCAAATGGTCTCTCTGATATGAGAGACCCAGATCACAACTCTTATGGAACTTAAAACAAAAAACAAAATGAAATGGGGGGTAGGGTGGGGAGGGAGGGCGGGAAGGGTGGGTAGGTGAAGGGACAAAAGGGAATTAAGAAAGTCCTTGTCACCTTGACAAGATACTTACATGCACAAAATGCTAAACTTCATTGTAAACCTTAAATTTTGCACCTGTACATATCAATAAAACAGGGGAAAATGGCTGAGACCCCAGAAACTCATGTCACGGGCTGTCCCTGAAACAGTGGAACTCACAGGAAAGGAAGTCAAAAAGCAAATAAACAAGTTCAAAAAAGATATTCTGAAAGAAATGCAAGCGATGATCAGCAAGTTTAAAAGAGAAACTTACTACTCAAACAGTGGTCTTAATTAAGAGAAAGCTTACTGAGCACAGAAGCCACAAATAAGTTACCTGAGGTAAATAAGGAAATGCAAGATATAAGGGAACATTTTAATAGAGAAGTGGATATTTTGAAAAGAAATTTAGCTGAAATTCAGAATATGAAAAATACATCTGAAAGCAGGGGAAGTCAACTCAAACACTGTAAGGACAGAATTTCAGACCCTCAAGACAAGGCTGAGGAAGCAAATACTATAATTAGCCACAACTCCACAATTAGAAATGAGCAAAGTAGCTCAATACAACAGCTGATGGATGGTTCAAACAGAACCAGTCTCAGAATTACGAATATGGGAGAAAGAGCAGAATAGAGCACTGAAGGTATAAAGAATTTATTCAAGGAAATAATACAATTAAATTTTCCAAATCTAGAAAAAGAAATTAATTTTCAGGTACAAGAAGCTTATAGAACAAATAACCTCAACCACCAACAAGACTCACCACGACATGTCATAATCAAAACCTCAGAAATATAAAGAGAGAATATTAAAACCAGCAAGAGAAAAACAGACATTGTTCATTCACCAAGCCAAACCCATTTGAGTCACCTCAGGTTTCTCAGTGCAAACTTTAAAGGCCAGGAGAGCCTGGAGCAAAATCTTTCAATCCAGGTTGTTGTATCCAGCAAAATTATCTCTGAATACTGAAGAAGTAAAAATTTTTCAGGACAAGGAATCCCTAAAGAAATCTGCAATCATTAGCCCAGGAGTGCAGAAAATACTTGAAAGAAACTTTGTGAGAATCAGCAAGACAAGCAGCACCAAAAAGGAGATCTTCACCAGTAATACTTCAAAGGATTAATATCTGGAATATACCAAAAAAAAACCCTCAAAAAATAAAACCCCCTAAAATAAATGACTCCATCAAAAAGTGGGCAGTTGAAATGAAAAGAAGAGCTTCTCAGAAGTACAAAGGGCCAACAAGCACACGAAAAAGTGCTCTTCATCACTGGCCATCTGAGAAATGCAAATAACAATGTTGACATTTCACCACACCTCGGTGAAAATGACTCACATCAAGAACTCATAAAACAACAATTGTTGCCAAGAGTATGGAAAGAAAGGAACTCTACTCCCATGCTGGTGGGAATGTAAGCTGGTACGACCACTGAGGAAAGCAGTCTGAAGGTTTCTTAGGAATCTGAGAATAGAAATTCAATTTGATCCAGCTACTGCCCTACTGGGCATGTCCCCCAAAAGAAATAAAAGTCAACATACCAATAAGACAACCATATTCACGCAGCACAATTCCTAATAGCCAAATCCTAGAAAAAATCTACCTCCCCATCAATAAAAGAAAGGTTAAAGAAGACAGAGGACCTATACACGACGGAATACTATGCAAACTTAAAGACAGAGAGATTTGAAACATTTAAATGAAAATGGGACCACCTTAAGTCAATATTGCTCAGTAAACTGCATCAAAAAGAAAAAAAAACTGACTACAAATAGGTGTCCCTGTTATGGAATTCATAAAAATACTGGTAACATGAGTGACAAGACAGAGAGATAAGCAATGCACTGCTAGGAAAGGGATGAATCTCTGAAAAATGCATGAGGCACAGATGGTCAGTGAATCCCCAAACCCCATGTCTCTAATGTGTTACAGAATTTGGGATTCGTTACACACATAACCACACACACACACACACACACACACACACACACACACTCACTCACTCACACTCACGCACACACACACGTAAACTAATATAAAAAGACTAGTCACTAGAAAAGAAAATCTCATGAGAAAGTTTTTGGAGATGACAGATACGTTTATTATCTTGGTTGTAATGATGATTTTTTTTAACATATGTGGATGTCTAAACTCATCAAAATGTATGCATAAATACGGGAATATGAAAAATCTTTTAAAAATATGTGAAACAAACCTGCAGCTCATCAACTTTTCAAGTCAAAACAACTATCTACAGGCTTTAGCATAACTCCTTGTACTTTTTTTGAATTTGTAGCCCACTCAGGCCAGTGTTTTTTAATGCAGGTTCATAATAACTTATTATGAAATCTCATAACCAGTAAGACCATACAAATCATCCAAAACCCATCCATTGTTAAACTGAATTTCTGCTACATCACCACCATCAATTTGTCATTTAAGGTATGCTGAAACCATGTGTCACAAAAGCAAATTCTCTGCTTTCCATTCCATGTTTGGACAACTCCTCACTTAAGAGGATGCCAGAGTGTATCCTCTCGTGCTCTCAGTCATTAGTCACAGGTCTACATCTGGGGTTTAAACGTTTTGACCAACTTCCACAGAAGAGCGAACTATCCATCTGAAATAGCATCTATGTGGAAGAATGTGCTTTATACCCCTTGATTTTGGTTTAACTAATCATATCTCAGAAGACTAAGCATGAAACCATACAATACCTATTTCCACCTGGTGACTGAAAATGCCTAGATTTTCACTCATGAATACACCTAAATTTTTACAGAAGAATTTAATTAAGCTTTCAGTTTTAACGCAAAGCACTGTAGAACTTTACTGTCCTCCATCAAGATTGTGTTGAGGAGAGGGAGGGAAGAAGCCAGAGATGCAAAGCCTATTAAATACAGGTTCACTTTGCGTATATGGTCACAGTTCACTTTGCTTATATGATCACAGTTTTCTGCACTTCAAATCCATCCCTCTAATTTCCAAGAGAAAAAAGTCCAAATTTTCATAGTTTATATGCTGTGGTACTTTCTCACAATCATTTTCTTTGGATTTCTCCAAATTTTCTCTGTTCTCATTTTCATATAATGTAATAACATCCCCAAATTAAAATATATTATAATTTTGTACAATACTAGGATTACATTTTGTTTCCAACCAATATCCAATCTGTACAGTTTACTGAGCCAGACTTGGATACCTGCACCAACCTAAGGCAATAACAGGTCCTCATATTTGAAATGGACCATATGGCCATTTGCAATCAGCAAATATTTACAATACTTATTGCTCACCCTGTTCTAGCAAAGATAAGCAAGTCTCTTAACACACAATTTTTATAATATAATGTGGATATAACATCATGGATTAATTAAGAAAAACAGCACACAAAAGCATTATTAGTACAATGCCAACAGAAATCAGTACAAAATAAATAGAAAAAAAAGTTGCAGGCAAAGCACACAAAGCTGCATTGTTTGAATGTAGGTGTTCCTCAGGAATAGAACTGCTTTGTTTACTCAAACATTCTTTTATTCATTTGTTTACTAACTGCAGTTGTGAACAGTTCTGCAAGTTAAGCTACTTGGTCAAGGACAAAGGTGAGAGGAGAGGCTAAGTACCTTCTGAATGTATGAATTAAAGCATAAAGAAGAAAACAGTTGGCTTGTTTATTTCAACAGACTATTTTTAGATTTCAGCTATAAAAATGGGTTATATTTTGGCAAGTTCTACCAAAAACAGTCTGGTTCCATTTCCTCAGTGAAACTGCTGTTTTTATGTGACCTTTCACAGTAAGAGGTTTCTGAAAAACAACCACAATACTATCACAGAAATTATAGGCTGTCACCTGGAAACAAACATATGCACGAAAATCATCTACTAATAAGCACCTTAAATTCTTGAAAAATATAAATTAGAATTATTGGATACTGAAGAAACAGGTTTCACAAGTGACTGAATAAGTTAAATTATTTAATAAGTATAGTAAATTATATGGTCTTATGAGATCTTGAAACCTGTTTTACAGGCAGTATTGTATTAAGTCATACAAAAGAATTCTATGGAGTACATTCATTTAATAGATGAGAAACTGAAGTACTTGCAGAGATCAAATGAACTGCTCAAACTCAAATCTAATAATATTAAGAGAGTAAAAGTTAATGTCAGCTTTTACATAACAGATAACCACTAGGAACATTCCCATTTAAAGGTCAAAAGGCAAAAGTATATCCAACATTACATTAGAAAAAAAGTTATTTTAAAAATTATTAAAAAGTAACAGCTCATACACCAACATGAGCTTTTCTAAAGTTGAAGTACAAGAACAGAATTAATAATTACATGCTATTATTTGCAGATAATATGAATGTCTACCTAAAAAATTCAAGATGGTGGAAATGAGCAACAAAAATTTTAAATCACCTATCGAGGAACTACACAAAGTTTAGACAATTTAGGACACATGGTAAGCTAAAAGGTATTTTCCAAATCATCTGTAATTTTGTGAACATTTTTAAAGTTCCCTAACACTTAAATATACAGGATTTTCCAAAGGTTGCAATAGATGCAAAACATAGTAAAATATTTTAAAATACAATGTATTTATTTGCTCAAGATTAATTTGTCACAACATTTGATGTAAAATAAATGCTACACGAAAAATTCAATAAATTGAAAAGGGCATCCCAAAAGTTGCCATATATAGGAAAAAATTAACAAACATTTAGAACAATCTGTTGATGTACATATAGAAGATTATGAGTCTTAAATAAAACACAGAATCCCCAGATAAATCTTCATTTCTTCATTTCAGATAAAAAAATTTGTGTCTCAAGTATTATATGAGACATACCGATACACAAACTTATCAATAAGACTACTAAGATACAGTACTTTGTAATAAACAGTATGTAGGTCTTCTATGTAGAACACAATAACGCTTTTTCAACATTCTTAAAATTCAAATAAAGGCAAAAAACCCCATGAACCTTTAGAATTACTCAACACAATTAACACAATTCAACCCAAATCTCAAAATGTTATTTTGGAACCTGACTTTTTGACTTTAAGGTCTACCTAAGACTAATAATTAACAAGCATAAAAAGAGATTTTACCAAGTGAGAGTTTAATAAACAAAGGATCAACACAAACATATACACACAAAAAAATGTATCAAGGCTGACACTATTAAAATGATTAAGTAAACTGAAGTTAGTAAAGTACCCAACAATCCATACCAAGTAAATCTAATATAAAAATCTACCTGCAGGTATTTTTAAAACTTACAAAACTATTAGAAGATAATTTAAGTAAAACATACACAGTAGAAAAGTAAAAAGCAATAAAAAATAGTTTTATATATTTTTAAATTATATAAACAAAGACAAAAATTTAGAATATTTGCAACAATAAAAATAATATTCCAATACCCAAAACATTTCTATAATAAGGCTATAACTTTAAGAATGTTACATAAAATATGAGTAATTAGGCAATTCACTAAAGAAATTAGACAAAGATAAAGTTATAAATTCAAACAAATTCTTTTAACAAAACTATAATTTCTACAGATTTTCTATCAAATTTGCAAATATTAAAAACAATAAAAAACTGATCAAGAAGGAGGTAAAACATTACTGCTCTTCATTATGAATGAGATTACAAACTAGCTCAAATTTTTTCACAGAAAATCTAGCCTTAACATATTAGAAAAACTTATCCAGCATATCCACTGCTAAAAACTTTTCCTAGGGATAAAATTGTCAGTGGCTACAAATATACAGCAACAAAATTTAAATAGCAATGAAAAACTGGAATCATGCCAAATGGTAAAAAAAAAAGGTGTAACCTCACAATGCAACAAATATACATAATAAAGCTTACCAGAAAGACTAAACTGATGATAACATAGAACATATGTAACCTATTGTTCAGGGAATA
The DNA here is from genome assembly GCA_004027205.1 of Ctenodactylus gundi. Taxonomy (NCBI): domain Eukaryota; kingdom Metazoa; phylum Chordata; class Mammalia; order Rodentia; family Ctenodactylidae; genus Ctenodactylus; species Ctenodactylus gundi. Next base: position 200,734 of record PVKB01000424.1, on the reverse strand, counting down.
AAGTCGTTTTCAAAACAATAAGCACAATATAATCTCGTTGAAAATAAGCCCACACAGGAATGGAACAATTTAACAAGAGACTACAACTGGAAATATATGCATCCAATGACAGCAAATCCAACTGCATTGAACAAAAACTTCTGGACACAAAAGAATAGTACACACCAATATAATCACAGCAGATGACTCCAAAATCCCATTTTCATTAATAGATGAGTCAATAGATAAGACAAAATAATCAACAATGAAATATATGAGTCAAACTATACCAGAGAACAAATGAAGATAACTGATATCTACTGATATCTGCTTTACCAAAATAAATAAAATACATTTTCTTGGTAGCACAACTTTTTCCAAAGCAGACCATATCTTAAGTTATAGGCATGCTTCAGTAAACACCAAAAAAGGGAAATAATCTCTTGCATACTTCAGATCACAGTGAAAACAGAACTCAACAGCAAGAGAAGCTACAGAAACTATGAAAGCACATGAAAATTACACAGTATTTTACTGAATAATCAATATGTCACAGAAGAAATCAAGAAGTAATTTAAAACTTCTCAGAGTCAAATGACAACAGAAGCAAAACATATAAGAAGCTATGGGAAACAATACAATAGGAGTAACAGGGAAATTTGCAATGTGGTTACATAAACTAAAACAATAATCCCAAATAGGTACATCACCTAGTACACAGAAAGAAAGAAATAAAGATCAGGGAAGAAATCAATGCAATTAAAATTTAAAAACAGGGCGATGCAAAAGATCAACACACTGCAGTTGGTTATTTAAAAGAACAGGTAAGATCAGTAACCTAACAGACTTAATAAAAGAAGGAAGAAAAGACAGAATCAATGTAATCAAGAACAAAAAGGTAAAATTACAGCAGACACTTCTGAAATGCAGAGAACTGTAATAAACTATTTCTAAAACTTATATTCAAATCAATTGGGGAACCTAGAAAAAAGACTGTAAGCACAAACTAATAACCAAGATTCAAGCAAGAAGACATAAAAATACCATACAGAAAAATAATCAGTAATAAAATCAAGGCAGTAATAAAATCTCTACCAACAAAGAAAAGGCCAGGAACAAACGAATTCACCAAAGAATTTTACCAGAATTTCATGGAACATCCAATGCCAATTTTCTCCAACTTGTTCACAAAACCTTCTTGAAAGGGAAACAATACTGCTAAACTCATTCCTGAAAACTAGCATTACCCTGATGGTGAAATCAGACAAGACCTTATAAAAGATAAAACAACAGGCCAATTTCCTTAGAGAACATACACCCAAAATTTCTCAAAATACTTGCAAACAGTATGTAACAAATCATTAAAATAGTCTTACAACATGACCAAGCTGTCTTCATCCTAGGAATGCAAAGATGGTTCAGCATATATAAACCAATAAAAATAGTACAAGAAGCAGCAATAAAGATCACAAGACAATCTCAGCAGATGCCCAAAAAGTCTGTGGTAAATGCCATATTCATTCATAATTCTAAGAAAAAAACTGAAGAAGGAAGTTTATAGAAGGTTGTTCCCTCAAACTTACAAAAGGCATTTATGAGAAACTCACTGACATATTATAAAATGAGGAAAAACTAAAAGCATTTCCTCTAAAATCAGGAAAAAGATAAGGGCATAACTCCCACAACTCCTGTTCAATATAGTACTCAAAAGTATATTGATAGACAGAGCCAACAGGCAAAAGAAATAGGTACAAAGGGATATATATGGAAAAAAAGAAGTCAAAACAATCCTTATTTGAAGTAGACATGATCCTTTACATAGAAAACTGCAAAACAACACCAGAGAATGCATAGAATTAACTCAGCAAGGTGGAAAGATATAAAATCAAAATATACAGAAATCAATAGTATTCTTCTACATCAACAACAAATTCATTGACAAAGAAATGAGAAAAACGATACCATTCACAGTAGCTTCAAGAACACTAAAAATTTCAGAATTGATGAAATCAAGGAAATAAGACTTTCACAATGACAACTATAGTTCTCTGAAAACAAGAGATTGAAGAGGATATTAGAAAATGTAAAAATAGTCCATTTTTGGATAGACAGAATGAATACTATCAAAATGGCCACAGTAACAAAAATGACATATAAATTTGATGCAATTAGGATCAAAATACCAACAACATTCTTCAAAGAACTCAAAAATAAAATTCCAAAATATATATGGCATCAGGAGAGACCCAAAATAGCCAAAGCAACACCAGACATCCAGTCATATTACCAAGCAACAATGAGAAAAATCACATGGTACTGACACAAAAACAGGCACGACAACAAAACAGAATGGAGGTGGCAAAAACAATTCCAGGCATCTTCAGACATCTTATCTTAGACAAAGGGGCTGGAAAGAAGACAGCCTTCTTAACACAGGGTGCTCAGAAAACTGGTTATCTACACAGTAAAGAATGAATCTACACTCACATCTTTTACTCTATACTAATATCAACTCAAAAATGGATCATGGGGAAATGGATCACAGGGGGCTGGAGGAATAGCTCAGCAGTTAAAGAGCTTGGCTAGTAAGTGCTAAGTCAAGTGCTAAGTACCCAAGTTCATAAACTGGGTGTGATGGTGCATGCTTGTAATCCCAGCATTTGGAGGCTGAGACAGGAAAACTGCCATGAGTCCAAAGCCAGGCTGGGCTCCATAGTAAGTTCAGGACCAGCCTGGACTACAGAACAAGACCCTGTCTCAAAAAAAAGAGGGAGGGGATCACAGACTAAGGTATTAAACAGAATCATTGAATCCACTAGAAAACAAATTAGACAAAACACTAGAAGACACAGAATAGGCTAAAAGATTTTCGACAAAACATATATTGCACGAGACACGTCACCAAAAACTCAACAACCGGAATTTCCTCAAGTTAAAAAGCTTTCAGCAAAGTAAGATATCAACAGACTTGAGAGAACCGATGGAATGGGAAAAAAGCTTTGTCAACTACTCCACTGACAAAAAAAATAAAATCTAGAATGGGCAAAGAATTTTTTTAGGAAAATACTCAAAAAGTGAAAAGACCCAAGCAAAAAAGGGGCAACTGAAATGAATATACACTTTTCAAAAACTACAAATGACCCATAAATCGGGGGGGCGGGGGGAGTTCAGCATCTTAGGCTATTAAAGAAATGCAAATTAAGACAATACTGTTATCAAGGACTCAAAACAATAATAAATGCTGCCAAGAATGAGAGAAAAAATAAAAGAATACTTGTTCACTCTTGGTGGGACTGTCAACTACTAAACAATGAAAGAAAATCAATATGATTTCTCGAAAAAATAGAGCATGTATATTCCATTTTAATGCAGCTGTGCCTCTTCAATGTATCTTTCTGGATTAGTTAATATTACAGTGTTATCTGCATACCTGTGTTTACAGCAGAATAAGTCATATAGCAGTAGCTAAATTTTGAGAGTAGACTATTTGTTCATCAATAGATGAACTGATCTAAAAAATGTGGTATATGTATACAGTGGAGTACTACTCTGCCATAAAGAAAGCTTGGGACATTTATAGAAAACAATGGATGCACCTCAAGAGTATTACACTAAGGTAAATAAATCAGACACACAAGGTTAAATATCATGTGCTTTCTTCAATAAGAGAAACCCAAAATATAAATAATTTAAAAAGAAAAATGAAAAAAGATAATAGGAAACAGACTTTTGTAGGTATTGGAAAGAGTTCTACAGATGGAGAAAGACAAAGGAACAAAAAGTGAAAATGTTTGAGGTCTAATAAGCTCATATACCAATTCACCAAGTTAAAAGTAAATCTTATGTATTGCAAACATACAGCAGTCAATCCCTAGTACCGTATAAAAAATTTATGGAAGACTTTTGGGCAAGACTGCAGTTAAATAAGAGACCTGCATAATGTCTCCTCATAGACTGACTTATAAAGCTGAGAATACAGTAAAAACTGCCTGTTCAAGGTAGCTAGGAGAGGAAGAAAAGCTCTAACAATTGAAAGGAGGCCATGGGAAGATAAGAAATCCTGAAGACAAAGCAGAAGCAGAGGAAAACAAAAGCCCAGGAAGCAGCTCCAGCCCAACTGTGAACAGCTGTGAAACAGTAACGTCAGTAATGGAGGGAAACCCACCCGGAGCCTGGAACCTCAGACCAAGGTAAGTACATATCACAGAGAAGTGAGAACTGACATTAGCTGGTAGCCCAAACTTCCGGAAATGAGCTGGGAGGAAGTGTAACCTACAAATGCCCTGAGCGCTTCCCTGAGAAAAGGCCCTGAGGAGCCTAGACACCTTGGGAGAAGCATTGCTCTGTAGCTGAAACAGGCAATGATGTAGGTAGGAGCTATTAAAAAAAAAAAAAAAAAAAAGCCCAAGCCCAAACTGTTTAGTATAGAACAAGGCTCAGACGAGCACACCAAAGTTTTGAGGGACATTTTTAAACAATACCCAGGAAAAAAATTGGCATAAGAGGCAGCTGAGAGGAGAGAAAGGCCACCAACCTCCTGAGCAGCTCAGGTGGTAGTGAGAGCACCTCCAAGGGTAGAAAGCCCCTCTCATTGGGGGGAGGAACCCAGGACAGGCAGAAGAGCTTTGCTTAGGGGGTTTGGGGGTGAACAAGACACGTTGGAGGCCAATGGACTACTGGCTCCTGTATTAGTCTGGGTTCCTTACAAAAGACAGAATTTACAGATCTTAGCATAAAAGGGTCTATTAGGAAGGCTTACAAGTCCAATGATAGAGGTGGTCCAAGATGGCTGCTCAGCCAAGCAGTAGATCTCCCCTCCGGGACTGCAGAACAGCCGGTGAGGTGAGAGTCTGCTGTAGATCTCAGGTGAAGATCGGCAACTGAAGGGCAGCAACGGACAGAAAGGCATAAGTCCAGGCTGGAGCGAACCTGTGCTGACGATCTGTGGCGTCCGTACACAATCGCGAAGGCTAGAGCTTCCCAGAGGAAGAGCCGGAACAATTGTCCCTCTTCCTCCCTCTTCCTCTGCCGGAGTTCCACCTGGCCCTCCCACATCTGGGTGGACATTCTTCTCTCATTGGCCAGCCCACAAATGACTCACACTCCAATCCTGACAAGTCAGTAAGCCCCAGTCTAGGGTTGCTGACAAATCCTAATGCTAATGGAGGTGAGGGTCCTAATTCCATCAAGTTGACATAATCCAATCAAAGGACACAGCACCTATCTCACTGCCTACTCCCAGCACAGAAATCAGATGACTTTTGCCTCTCCTCACACAGCCTCACACCCGTTCACAGAAACCTCTCAGCAAGGCCTTTTAGAGTGAAGTCTCTCAACAACAGAAACATGAGAACAAAAGGCAACAGTTCCCCAATAATTTCTGAGTCCCCAGAAATTATTGTCATGGGCCCTGAAATAGTAGAGCTCACAGGAAAGAAAATCAAAAAACAAATAAGCAAATTCAAACAAGATATTCTTAAAGAAATGCAAGAAATGCTCAGTGGGCTTAAAGAGGAACTTAGTAAATGAACAGTGGGTATAATGCACACAAAGAGCATACAGAAGCCACAAATAAAAAGTTGGCTGAGGTAAATAAGCAAATGCAAGATGAATGAAGGAACATTTTGAGAGAGAAGTAGAAATACTGAAAAGACATTTGGGGAATGAAAAATTCATTTGAAACCAGGGGAAGTCAACCTGAACACAGTAAAGAGAGAAATTCAGACATTATGGACAAGGCCAAGGAAACAAATACCATAATAGGCATGACTCCAAAATTAAAAATGAGAAAAGAAGCTGAGTGCAAAATCTGATGGATGATTCAAAAAGAACCAACTTCATAATAATGGCTGTGAGAGAAAAAGCAAAAGACAGCAATGAAGGTATAAAAAATCTATGCACTCAAATCATGCAAAAGAACTTCCCAAATCTAGGAACAAAAATTTATATTCAGGTACAGGAAGCTCATGGAACACAAAATAACCTCTACCAGCAAAGAAACTCGCCATGACATATCGTAATGAAAGCTTCAGAAATTCAAGATAAAGAATGAATATTGAAAACAGGAAGAGAATATAAAACATTATTTTAACAAGGGAAACTCATTCGAATTACCAGAAATTTCTCAATACAAACTAAAAACCAGGAGATACTGGAGCAAAATCTTCCAAGTTCTAGAAGACAAAAAATGGCAACCTAGGTTATTGTATCCAGCAAAATTATTCCTGAAAAATTGAAGGGGAAGTATAAAAGAAATTTTTCATGACCAAACATTCCTTAAAAAATTTGTGACCACTAGGCCAGCATTGCAGAAAATGTTCAGAAGAATCTTACAGAGAGACAGAGACACAAGCAGCACCAAAGAACACAGCAGAAAGAAAACACAGAGAACATAAAACAAAAAGAAAAAAATCAAAGAATCTCCAATAGAAAAATAAGTCAGTGACAGAATTAAGTAGCAATCTTACAATAATTACTCTCATTGATAATGATCTTAACTCACCAACCAAAAAGACACAAATTGGCAGACTGAATTAACAACAACAAAAAAACCTCAACCACTTGTCTGCAAGGCATGCTACTGAATGCTGGAAAGAAGGAGTAGCTATATTATGCTCAGACTGCAGACTTCAAACAAAAACATATGAGAAGAGACAAAAATGAAGAGTATATACTGTAAAAAGAACAATCCAACAGGAAGATCCTACAAGTAAAAACATATATGGAACCAATGTAGGCACATCCAGTCACATACAATAGAAACTACTGAACATGAAGGACCAAATAGACTCCAATACAATCAAACTAAAGACTTCAATACTATAGACAGATCAACTGGACAAAAAATTGTTTTAAAACTGAGAATTAAATCACACCAAGGAAAAATACTTACAGATATCTACACTCTATTCTATATAAAATCAACAGAATATACTTTTTTCTCATCAGCACATGGGACTTTTTCCAAAATAGATCATATCCTTGGACATAAGACATGTTTAAATAAATACAAAAGAACTGAAATAAATCCCTGCATACTTTCATATCATAATGGAATAAAACTAGAAATCAATAGCAAAAGCAACTTCAGAAACTATTCAAATACATGGAGATCAAATAATACATTATTGCACCAAGAGTGAATCATAGAAGAAACTAAGAAATCAAGAACTCCCTAAAGTCAAATGACAATGGAAATACATCACATCACAATCTGTTTGACACAATGAAAGCAATACTAAAAGGTAAATTTATAGCTATAATAAAGAGAGCAATCTGAAATTATGATCTAATAGTGCAGCTCAATATCCTTGAGAAACAACTCAAATCCAAAGGTAGTACAAAGAAGAAAATTTTAAGAATCAGAGAAGTATCAGTAAAATTGAAACTGAAAAAAAATAGAAAAGATCAATGAATCCAAAAGTTGCCTCTTCAAAAAAATAGGTAAAGTTCATAAACCTCTAGCAAAACTCATTAAAAGCAGAAAAGAAAAAAATCCACATCCATGTAATTAGAAATAAAAAGGGTAAAGTCACAACACTCTTGAAATTCAGAGAATTATAAGAAAGTATTTAGAAAACTATATTCTAACAAATTCATGAACTCAGAAGAAATGGATAAATTTCTTGACACAAATGATATACCAAAATCGAGCCAACAAGATATAGAAACTATGAATATAGCAAAAACGGGGATGAAATTGAAGCAGTAATAAAGGATCTACCAACAAAGAAAAGCCCAAGGGCTGATGGACTAACTGCAGAATTTTATCAGAACTTTAGAAAAGAGCTAGTACAAATGCTCCTTACACTCTTCCATGAAATTGAAACCGAGGGAACACTGCCCAACTCCTCCCTAGAAGCAGATATCTTAATTCCTAAACCAGATAAAAGACCCAACAAAGAAAGAAAACTACAGGCCCATTTCCTTAATAAATATTGATGCAAAAATCCTCAATAAGGTACTTGCAAATAGAATGCAAGAGATTATTAAAAAGATCATACACCATGACCAAGTTTGCTTCATCCCAGGGATGAAAGGCTGTTTCAACAATTAATATGCAAATCACTTAATACAACTTATCAAAAAAGAACCACCATCAGGACTATAAGAAAGATGCCTCCAGGGCATTTCCAAAGTCAACAGGACCCCTCCCTCCTCCAGCTCAAGGGTCAAGAGGCAAAAGACCTTGCTCTAAGAAGGGTACCTCAGGATCAAAAGAAAAAATGTTTTTTAGAGTTCAGCGGCCTGGAATTCAACCATCTAACAACTCAGAGACAAGGAGTCATGCTATTGCATAAGCCAGTGGCAGACCCTGGCAATGTCTGCACAGTCCTGGCTTTACAGGCTTACAGAGTATTGGTATTGTGTGTTCACAGAGGCTTCCACCCAGATTTCAGAGGAAGACCTTGGAGGTCAGACAATGTACCCCTGGGAAGGAAAAATGTAAAATTGTAAAGGTGAAATGGAAAACCAAGAATTTTTAAAAGCCAGGAGTATAGATCATCCACTGAGGAATGCCCACAATCCTGGGTGGATTCAGCCCAAAGCAGAGGAAATTACAGCCTGCTGTGATGCTCTCACCACTCTCACCATTTCTATTTAACATAGTGCTCAAAACCTGAGCCGGAGCAATAAGGCAAGAAACTGCAATAAAGGGAATACGCATGGGAAAGGAAGAAATCAAACTGCCCTTATTTTCACAATATAAGATCCTTCACATACAGAACCCCCAAAACTCTACCAAAAGACACTTAGACTTAATAAACAAATTCAACCAGGTTGCAGAATATAAAATCCATACACAAAAATCAGCAGCATTCCTCTACAGCAACAATTAAAATACAGATAAAGAGATTTTAAAAATAACCCCAATCACAGTTGCCTCAACAGAAATTAAATACCTAGGAATCAACCTAATGAAGCAAGTGAAGGACCTCTATACTATAGTACTCTGAAAAAAGAAATTCAAGAGAATTTTACAAAACAGAAAGACATCCCCATTCCCAGATAGGCAGAACCAATGTTATCAAACTGGCCATACTACCTACACTGATATACAGATTATATGCACTCATTCACAATCAAGATACCAGAAGTATTTTTTTTTTTTTTACAGAACTAGAAAATCGACCCAAAAATTTATATGGAACCACAGGTGGCCAAGAAGAGCCAAAACAATCCTAAGCAAAAAACAAAAGCAGGAGGCATCACAATTCCAGATATCAAAATATATTACACAGTGATAAAATGGTGATAAAAATGACATGGTATTGGCATAAGAACAGACAGGTGGATCAATAGAACAGAATTGAAGATGCAGAAACAGCCCAGAGCACATTCAGCCATCTGATCTTCAAAAAAAGAGGTCAAAATACACACTGGAGTAAATAAAGACAGCCTATTTAACAAATGGTGCTAGGAAACCTGGCTGAGCACATGCAGAAGATTAAAACTACAGCCACAACTTTCCCCATGCAGCAAAATCAAATCAAAATGGGTCAAAGACTTAGACATTAAGACAGAAACACTGAACTTGTCGGACGACATAAGCATAGGCAAGGACTTTCTCTATAAATCACACAAAGCACAAGAGATGACACCAAGGATTGACAAATGGTGCTATATGGAATTAAAAAGCTTCTGCACAGCAAAGGAAACAACAGAGTGAAGAGAGCACCCCTGGAATCGGTAAAAATATTTGTCAGCTACTCCTTAGACAGGCACGATTGTCAAGACTATAGAAAGAACTGAAAAAAGTAGACCCTCCAAAATGAAGGACCAAATCAAAAAATGGGAATCTGAAATGAATAAACAGTTCCCAGAAGAAATCTGAACTGTCAATAAATATATGGAAAAAAATGTTCAACATCTAGATCTATCCGAGAAACACAAATTAAAACAACACTGAGGTTCCATCTAATGCCAGTAAGAACAGCTGCTATTAAGAACTCATAAAAATTACAAACGCTGCCAAGGCTGTGAGGAAAAAGGAACCCTCTTACATTGCTGGTGGGACTGAAAACTGGTACAATCACTATGGGAAACAGTGTGGAGATTCCTGAGAAAACTGAACATCGACATTCCATTCGACCCAGCTATACCACTTTTGGATATCTTCCCATAAGGATTAAAGTCATCATACTACAGCAATATATGCACACCCATATTCATAGCAGCACAATTTATAATCACCAAATCTTGGAAGAAGCCAACAAGCCAGGGTACAAATGACTGGATAAAGAAGATGTGGTATATATACAGAATGGAGTATTACTCTGCCATTAAAAATAACAAATTTGGGTCATTTGTAGGGAAGTGGATGCACCTTGAGAACATTGCCCTCAGTGAAATGAATCAGAAGCAGAAATTTGAATCTCATATGGTTTATCTAATGTGAGAAGACCAAACCATAAAAACTGTAAAAGATACAGAAGAAGATAAGAAGATGGACATTGTAGAAGGGAGAAAAGTGGGGGATAAGGGAGAAGGTGGGAGGAGGAAAGGGAGGTGATATGTAAAATTTAAAAATAATTAAAATTTTTTAAAATTAAAAATGTATTCTAGATTATAATCTATCAGAAAAGGAGATAATACCAGATGTTGAGTTTGAAATTTAGACACTATGGAAAAGTCAAAAGAATCTTTATTAAAAAGCTGACTCAGCTCCCTATTTCAAAACTAATTACAAAGCTATAGAAACATGATCTCTAGCAATAAAGACAGACCTACAGCTATGTTTTTGTTGAAAACATTTTTGCCACAATAAACAATACCAAAAAAATTTTTTAAAGTAACTAAGATATCTGTAAAAATAACAATCTCTTGTATGGATCTACTATCCAAATTATATAAAGAACTTCTTATAAGTCAATAAAAGGATGACCCAATTTAAAAATGAAGGATTGCAATACATTTCCCCCAAGAAACCATACAAATAGTGAATATGCACAGAAAATTAACTACTAGGGAAATGTAAATTAAAATCACAGGGTATCTATTACCAATAAAATGAAAAAAATGAACAATGATGTAGACAAATCATTAACATTTGTACACTGCTGTCAGGAAAATAAAATGGAATAGGAGAGGTAGAAAGTAATGTAGTAACTATAGTAAATAACGAGGAACTGAAAACAAGGACTTACATACTTATATACCAACACTTACGTAACAGCATCATTCATTAAAAATATTTTTTTATAAAAATCCTAGCAGTAGGGGCTGGAAGAATGGCTCAGCAGTTAGAGTGCTTGCCTACCAAGCGCTTAGACAAGTGCTAAGTACCCGAATTCAATTTCATAGCACCACAGAAGCAGGGTATGGTGGCACACACCTGTAATCCCAGCACTCGGGAGGCTGAGGCAGGAGGATTGCTGTTGCGTCCAAGGCCAGCCTAGGCTCCATAGTGACTTGAGGACCAGCCTGGCTACAGAACAAGACCCTGTCTCAAAAAAAAATTTTAATAAATTAATAAAGAATCCTATAAGTAGAAACATGCCATGACACAAATGAGCCATGGAAACACTGCATTTAAATAAAAGAACCCAGACACATAAGATAACATGAAATACTCAGACAAAGCATGAAATGTCCAGAATAGACAAATCCAGAGACAGAAAGTAGATTCATAGTTTCCTGGGATTAAAGAAAACAGGGAGTGACTGCTAATGCATCTAAAATTTCTTCCAGGGGAAACAAAAATAGTGTATAATATACAGCTCAGTGAATATACTAACAAGCACTAAATTGTATACTGTAGGTAGATTACATAACATATAAATTATATCTCAGTAACACCATACAAAACTAACTACAAGGGGCTGGAGGAATGGCACAGTGGTTAAAGCTCTGTGCCTAGCAAGCACAAGGCTTTCTGTTCGATTCCCCAGCACCATATAAGCCAGGAATGCTGGTACATGTCTATAATCCTAGCACTTAGGAGACAGAGGTAAAAGGATTACCATGAGTTCAGGACCAGCCTTGACTACAGAGTTAGACTCTGTCTCAAAAAAAAAAAAAAATTAACTACAAATGTGTAACTTCTTGGAAGGTATAAATAATACTTTCTTTGTAAACAAAACTGGGATTTAACTTCCTTATTTTGTACACTGCAACTAGATCAAAACTACTTTTTAAAAAACTCTTAGCAGCTAGCAGCTTGCATTCTAAAACATTTTTTTAAAAATTGTAGTATAGAATTTCTCTTTGGGAAAAATGTAATTTTACTACATTCTGATATGAACACCATCAAGCATATTCAGTGATCCCAGTAACAGAGAAAAGCTACCACATAGCAAAAAAAAATAAATAAATAAAAATAAAAAAATAAAATAAAAACAAAAAAAACCCGATTTTTAAAAAGTAATATACTAGATTAGTATTTTTGCTAGAATTAAGTTTCAGGGATTTAAGAACATCAGACTTATTAGCAAAGCATGGAAGCACAGGCATGTAATCACAGTATACTGGGAGGATGAGACAGGAGAATTACAAGTTTAAGCCCGTTCTATGCAACTTTATCAACTTAGAGGTCTCTGTCTCAAAATATACACATGATCCAGGGATATATCTCAGTGCAAAAGACCCTTATTACCACACACACGCACACGCGCGCGCGCACACACACACACACACACACACACACACACACACACAAAGATTTAATAGTCCCATAAAAAAAATTTGAATAGAAACAAAGTTGAGACAAATGTGAGGTATGTGCTTTTAATAGATATCCTTATGCTTTCACTTAATGTACTTCCCAGTCTAGCTCACATCATGTGCTTAAAGGAGATTTTCACAGATCAGCTAGTCTTGGCTAAAGCAAGACAACTTTCAGCCCCAGGATATTGGGTTTAAATTCTCAAGCAGAGATAAATTCACTAATAGTAAAATAATTTTCAGATAAAAAGATACAACATATGTGTAGTTCACCTTACAGTTATTAAGAAACACAAAATTTCAGCTTCTATTACACATAAGTTATGTCTATAATAATGGAATTAAGTTTAGCAGGACTTAATTTTTTTGTAGCCTGGGTGACATATGAGTCAGGACCAGCCTTGACTACAGAGTGAGACTGTCTCAAAAAAAAATCTATAACTTTTCTGTTTCTTCAATATTTTAGAAATTGGAAAACACATCAAAGATCTCTTACAAATAGTCACCTACCTGAATAACTACAGTGGTGAATTACCTGCACTGAGCATGCAAAGTCAAGCAATTCCACCTGATGCAGAAGAAACTCCAGTTTCATGTTCTATGAAAGCATGCCCAGTGGCAAAAGAATTTTTAAAAAGCAGACAAGAACTAGCCAAAACCAAAAACTAGAATGAAACAGAAAAAGTAAGCTAAAAAGGAAAAAAATAAAATCAGGAATAGGAAAGTCAATGTTTTTACAAAGAATGAAAGGATAGTCAAAGCAAAGCAACAGAGAATGGAGAGAGATGATCTAAGCAAGAACAGCAGCAAAGGTCAGTAAGGTTCAGTATTAAGCAGAAGTGGATGAAGGTGGGACATATATCAACGGTTTCAATCATCTGCAATAAAAAAATTTACCAAGGGATTAAGTTGGAAAAAGTAAACAGCATAAGACATAAAAGTAATGAAATGGCTGTAATTTTAAATACCTACATAGTTCTTAATTGTTTTTATCCTACCTAATTACCTAAAATACAATGGACATGGTACATGTCTATAATCCTAGCACTTAGGAGACAGAGGCAAAAGGATTACCATGAGTTCAGGACCAGCTGTGCTTTTGGTAGTTGAGAGGCGGGACCCTGCCAAACTTCCCAAAAGAATCATGAACTATTCTGACTTCAAACGTATTTAACTTCATAATTAAACATGTCATTGTTTAGGTATTCCCATTTCTTCTTTCCAGACAAATTTTCTTTTGGGAGTTTTGATGTGATATAATTGTCGAAATCTTTTTAGGGTCCACAGATTAACCTCCAAAGCCTGAAGGTCAGGTGTGTTAAGATATATCCATGGAAAGTTGTCCTTTATTCACCAGGCTTGCAGTGCTGTGTTGAGGTTCAAACTAGTAGCTTACACTTGAGCATAGTGGTCAAGAGTTTCTATAACTATTGAGAGAAGCTGGCAGGGATAAAACTACCTACAGATACAGGTTTGCTTCCCTGACAGAAATTTTGTTTCTAGACAGTTACACCACCCACAGTAAATGTGTCCCCATGGAAAATTCTGGTGGTCTCACCTCCATCTTAAAGCAAGTTATGTACAAAGACAGACAGAAAGGACATTTAATGTAGTAGTTTTAACAGCATAAGCGCTTACATGTACTTTGATTGGCTCAGTATACTGTTATACAGACGAATGAGTTAATGACATGAATTATATATGCTGATACAGACCTTTAAGGCACATGAACTAAAAAAGCAATGTATAGAATATTTATTTTCCACATGCATGTACTGTCTGTTCAAAACCAATAAAATATTAAAGTTAAAGTCTACTGTTACAAATAGATGCTTCTGTATGCATATATAAAAGGAACTGCTGGAAATGGTTTGGCTTTTTAATCTTAAAAATACATTAACTTTACAATAAAACCTCATATTATAATAAAAGTATGGCTGTTGAAATTATATGATTTTGACCAGCAGCATTTTTCACAGAGCTAGAAAAAAAAATCCAAAAATCTATATGGAACCAGAAGAGACCGAGAATAGCCAAAACAATCCCTAAGCAACAAAAGCAGGAGGCATCAAAATACCAAATATCAAATTATATTAAAAAGCAACAGTGATTAAAAACCAAATGATATTGGCAAAAAAACAGACAGGTGCATCAATGGAACAGAAATGAGGACACAGAGACAATCCAGAGTACCTTCAGGCATTCAATCTTCAACAAAAGGGCCAAAAAACATACTCTGAAGAAAAGATCACCAGCCTACCAGGGACTACAGAGTGAGACCCTGTCTCAAAGAAAAAAAAAGTAAACATTGAACTTGATGAAAGAAAAAAATAGGCAAAACCCTTGCAGACATAGGTGTAGGCAGGACTTTACCAACGAAATACCTAAAGCACATAAGATAACACCAACACGGAAGCACCTGAGATAACACCAAGAATGAACAAACAGAATTACGCCAAATTTAAAAGCTCCTGAACAGAAAAAGAAAAGATTAACAAAGTGAAAAGAAAGCCGACATAATGGGAAACAAATTGTTGGCTGGTACTCCTCAGACAGAGGACTAATATCTAGAATATACAAAAAACCGACGGGGCTGGAGATATAGCTCAGTGAAGTGCTTCCCTATCAAGTTCAAGGCCCTGAGTTCAATTTTCCAGCGCCACATAAACCGGGTGTGGGGGCACAAGCCTGTAATCCCATCATTGGTAGGACTGAGCAGTATGGAGATTCCTCAAAAAACTGAAAACAGACACCACATTTGACCCAGGAACACTTTTTTCGGGTTATCTCCCCAACAGAGTTAAAGTCATCCTACAAGAAAGACACATGTATATATCCATGTTTACAGCACCACACCTGTAACAGCCAAATCTGGGAAGTGACTGGTATGACCCTCAACAGATGCATGAATAAAGATATAAGTTTACACAATGGACTACCACTCTGTCATAAAGATAAATTTGAGTCATTTGTAAGAAGATGGATATACCTTGAGACTATTATGCTTAGCAAAGTGGATCAGACCCAGAGGTTAAATACCGCATGATTTCTCTAACGTGAGAAATCTAAACCATAAAAAAAGAGATGGAAGAAAGCAAGACAGACTTTGTAGAAAAGAAGAGAGGATGTGGAGTATGTAATGGGGTGGGAACACAAAAGGGAAGTAAAAATAATCAAGATACAATGTGTAAATACATCAATTTCACAAGATGATTGCTATTATGCACCACAAATGTAATAAAAGAAAAAAGCTAAAATGAGCAAAAAGCAACAAAAACTGATAAACCAAAAAGCATGTATTTTAATACTGAAATTCCACTTCAAGGACTTGATAGTATTATATATTGGAGAACTACAAGCATAGTCTATTGACATCCCTTGTAACTTCTGCGGCCAAATGGAGAAATGGTTAATAAATTCATATGCAGGGCTGGAGGAATGGCTCAGCAGTCAAAGCGCTGCAATCCCCGCACTGGAGGCTGAGGCAGGATTGTCTGAGGCAGGATTGCCTGACGCAGGAAGACTGCAGTGAGTTCAAGGCCAGCCTGGGCTCCATAGTGAGTTCAGGACCACCCTGTGCTACCAAGCAAGACCTTGTCTCAAAAATAAATAAATAAATCATGTGATAGTCTGTGATCATGAAAAATGTTTAGAACAATATTTACTGATACAGAAACTGCATAATTTTTGGGATAAAAAGGGTCATAAATTTCATTAACCTATCTATATATTCATAGTTATTTAGAGAAAATACTATCTTTGAAAAGCAGTTAGTTTTTGCTTTTATATGTATTTCTGTACTATTTGAATCATTTATCATAAATATGTACCAACTTTATAATCAGAAAAAAGTTTTTTTTTAAATTAAAGTATGTGAATAGCAATGCAATAAAGAAAAAAAAAACTACATGTTTAGCTTTAGCAATACAACCAATATGGAGATAAAAATGGAAGTGAAGCTTTTCATTACTTGGCTCTTTTAGATAAAATGTGCAAAGCAGCCAAGCACAGTGGCACACATCTGCAATCACAGTAACTGGGGAGCCTAAGGTAGGAGGATCACATTTCAAATCCAGTCTAAGCAATTTAGCAAGACTTTGTCTCAAAGTTTAAAGAAAAAAAAAAAAGTGTGGGGGAGGGGGCAGTGTGGAGGTATGGCACAGCAGGTAAGAGTGCCTGCCCAGCAAGCACAAGGCACTGAGGGTGATTCCCCAGCACCACACAAGCCTGGCAGGGTGCTGTACACCTGTAACCCCAACTCAGGAGACTAAGGTAGGATTCCTGTGAGTTCCAGGCCAGCCTGGGCTAGATAGAGACTTCAGGGCCAGCCTGAGCTGCAGAGTAAAATGCTGTCTTAAAAAAAAAAAAAATTAAGTATTTGGGTGGGATGGGGAAGGGATTAGGTGTAGCTCAGCAGGAAGGCCCTAGATTAAAATCTTGAGACCTTGGTGTTCAAAATATTTAGCTGAACTTTTATTTGTTTAAAATATTTCACTTACTCCAAACATTTCATTGTCTCCCTCTTCCTCTAAACAACATATTATACTGTCACCCCTAGAAACAATCTCACTGGGCTGTTATGATTCCACCTACAAGGTCCTGGTATTTCTCCAGGTTGCCATGTACAGCCAATAAGCCATATGCTATGCAATTCCTGCTGCGTGATGGGGCAGCCTCGAGTTTTTTCTTCTTTCTCTTAGCTCAACTTCTTGGCTTCCCAGGCATGGGTAGCCATTTCTTTCTCTATATCCCAACTTAAGCCCTCTATTTGCTCTACACACTTTCCAAGGCAATTCCACTACTGCCCCTAGGAAGTATTACTTCAGTATCTGGTAACTCCAAATTCTACTTACTCAGATCACTCTTGAATATTAAATTCATATACCCGTCTAAAAGACAACTGTAGATATTTAACAAAAAGCTAAACTTCAATACAGCACATTCATCACCTTCCCCCTCAGGCTTACTCCTCTATTTTAGCTAGTTACATGAATGGCAATATCCAGCTGCCCAAATCAAACTTGGGCATTATCTTTGGTTCTTTCTTCTCGCCCATTCCTACATCTCCCTAAACCAGTAAGTCAACAAGTCTCAGCCATTATTCATTCTCATTCCTTCTCTTCTGTCCTTAATTCGAGCAACAACCATCTCTCATCTGGCTTAATATACATTATCATAAGCATAGTTCCCTATAGCCATTCTGACTATATTGTCAAGTGACCTTTAAATGAGAAATCTGAAAATACTACATGCTTACACTCCTACAAGTGACCCTCATTGCTTTTAGAAAAGTTATGTCTATAACTTTATTTTTTGTTGTTATTGTGATTTTTTTTTTTTTTTTGAGACAGGGTCTCCCTCTGTAGCCCAGGCTGGTCCTGCACTCACTATAGAGACCAGGCTGGCCTTGGATGTCTATAATTTTATTTACCACAACACAATTTTCTATTTATTTTGAAATAAGGTCTCATTAATTTCTCAAGCTGACCTTGAATTTGGGATTTTCCTGCATCAGCCACCCAAGTAGCTGGGATTAGACATGTGCCACTAGAACTGGTGCATGCACATGCTTCTCTACCTCTCTCTCTCTCTCTCTCTCTCTCTCTCTCTCTCTCTCTCTCTCTCTCTCTTTCGTGTGTTGGTGTGTGCATACTACGTCTTACCCCTACCTCTCATCTAAAAACTAGCATTAGAATTCCTTTACCATAACATCTTTCCTCCATATCTCCACATATGCTACTCAGTGGTAATTCCAAAGTGAGCTCCTAAAAATTACTTCAAAGAAACAAGTTACCACTCGCTTACTACCCATTATTGCATTCCCTTTTCAACCACACTGCAAGTGCTCCCATATACTGAAATCCTGATGCCACCTCTCTGGGCTGAACTGTAACTCCCCAACCCCCACACCTTCTTAGACACTTTCCACTTATTTGTGTAACTTCTAATTATTTTTCAGATCACAAAAGAGTATCATCCCTAAGCACCCAAACAGATCAGGTATTCCCACAGCAGCCTAAACTTTTCCCAAATGTAGCCCCCATCATACCATAATTGCCTGTTTACTTGCCTGTGCCCCTCAAAAATTAGTAAATACCCTAAAGTATTAGTATTCAAACTGAAACACAACATCTGTAATCCCAGCACTTGGGAGACTGAGGTATGAGAACCGTCATGAGTCCAAGGCTAGCCAAAGCTACATAGTAAACTGAGGAGCAGCCTGAGCTTCAGAGTGAGACCCTGTCTCAGGTATTAAAAAAAAAAAAAAAAGAAGCACTTACATGTGGCTAAGAACCTAGCATGTAAGAGACATTCAAGTTATCAAGTCAGTTAAATGGCATAAATTTATATTTTTAAAGTCTTTTTATTGTACTAGAGATTGGACCAAGGGCCTTTGTACTGTACTTTATCTGCAACCCAGATTTTATTTTTGAGACAGGGTCTTAAAACTAAGTTGCCCAGGCTGGGCTCAAACATGTGATCCTCCAGTCTCATCCTCCCACAGTGCTGGAATTACGGGCCTCCGATATCACGCCCCGGTGTTCTTTGTTTGGGGTTCTAGAGATGGAGTCCAGGGCCTCTATAGTGGCCTACACCCCCAGCTCTTTTTTGTACAGGCAAAACTTAAACTTGCGACCCTACTACCTCATCCTCCCAGGAGCTGAGAATACAGCCCTGCGCCATCAGGCCCCAGCAAAAAAAAGTCAATGTTAAGTCAGCAATTACAGCACAAATTACATCTCAGTTCAAACTTCACATCTTATCATAAAGGATGTCTACACTCGGTTTCTACAAAATAAGTCACATAAAGAAATACTAAGCTCATTTACTAACGTAAATGAAATCTCCAAACTTACCTATTCTGACCTTAAATCTTCATATGATTTATTGATTTTTCTTTAAAAAGAAACCTTATACTTACAAAAACATTTCAATACTTATTTTTGCCCCTGAAGTTTGATTTAATTAATGTAAACTACAATCACAGTGTTTTATTCCCTTAGTTTTCTAAACAACCTATAAACTCAGGTATGAAGAACCACAGAGTAGATGCCCTATATTATGATGTAAAGAATTCCTCTCTACAGGATGATCATTTGTTAGATTTCATGGGCTATACTAAAGTTATAAAATCCAATGAGCTTGTCTAGAAATGAATAACTGAGATATGCTGAGTAGTTAATAGTCAACCTAAATAATTCTTCACTCTTACGAAAGTGAACATCAAATATTAATACATAACAATCATGATATAAATCAAGGAGATTCAGCAAAATTAAATGCCAACTCTGGTTCAGAGATTAATTTTATTTTCCTTAACTTTAGCAATACAGGCTTGATGCCCACTTACACAGATTTACAAGTTTTTTTTTAATACTTTATTCCTTCTATTAGCTCAATTTTATAATATATGCACTGTTCATTTGGATTCAGCTAATTAATGAAGTTTGCCTTTGCCTTTAGTTTTGTTCTGTCCTATTCATAATATCAACAGTCAGCCATCAAACCTTGCTTCTCTTGGTGTTTTCATAAGGCAATGCATTAGTACTCTCCTATAACATGCCTCAAGTTCCTAATTTCTAAAAGATTAGAAAACTTTCACATTATGCACTGTATATATACATATCAATAAAATGGGGGAAATGAATTTTTAAAAATGAAAAGAAAAATTTTAGATGTAAATTTACAATGCAACAAAAAAAAATGCATGAAATATCATTTGGCAATGTGCCAGCAGTCAGGGTCACACAATCACTGCCTCAGAGGAAATCTATAATCTCTAACCCATAAACATTCACCAGAAAGACTCAAAGGACCTATAAACATTAACTACATATACACTGAAGCAGCTATCTAATATATCAATGAAGGGCAGACATGTTTTTTAGGGTAATAAGTAAAGAGGAAATATGGGAGTTGCAATGTTAAGATAAAGCTATTAGGATTTTCTGAGACTAAATGTTCAAAATCTATCAGATGAGGGGGTAACTCCCAGCATTAGGCAGTATCTAAGAAAAGCATCATAGTAGTCTGTCTGATTTGATAGAGGAAAAGCAGTCATATGAATTTATATGTCACTGCAACGATTTATGGTGTGAGCACTGTCTATAATAAAGCAGGTGAGTAAAGTTTTGTATAACAAGAACAAAGATCTTGCGGCTGGAGGAATGGAGTTAAAGCACTTCGACAAGTGCTAAGCACCTGAGTTCGATTACCCAGCACCACATAAACCAGGCATGGAGCTGCACGCCTGTAATCCCAGCACTTGGGATGCTGAGACAGGAAGATTACCGTGAGTCTAAGATCAACCTGGGCTCCATAGTGAGTTCAGGACCAGCCTGGGCTACAGAACGAGACCCTGCCTCAAAATAAATAAATAAGAACAAAGATCTTGCTCCTAAACAAAGCTAAGATAAAATTATTCAAACTGGTTCCCAAATGCTTTGGATATGACCCAGATATTCCACTCTAAGGTGCATATCTGAGAAAAATGAAAACAATATCAACTCACATATGAATGTCCTTAACAGAATTATTCGTAATAGTTAGAAATATAGAAACAACATAGTGTTCAACTGAAGAACAGATAAAATGTGGTAGATCTGTACAATCTAATATTTAGCCATAAGAAAGAAGCTGGGAATGGTGATATACACCTGTCATCCAGCTACTCAAAAGGCTGAGGTGGGAGAACTATGAGTTCAAACCCAGCCAGGGAACATACAGAAAAGCTACTTATCCTCAAAGGAAGGATGTGAAGTACTAAAACACAGTACTATGAAGATGGGCCTTGAAAACATTCCACTAAGTGAAAGGAGATGGACTTAAAGACTACATGTTGTATGATTTCATTTGTATGAATTATCTAAAATAAGCAGCTCCACAGAGTTAGAAAGTAGTGGGCATCAGTGGCTGGGGTAGAAATAGGAGGTGGGGGAAAGGGTGAAATGTGAAATGAATGCTAATGGCTACAGGGTTTCTTTCTGGGAAGATGAAAATGCTCTGGAATTAGACAATGGTTATGATTACACAGCCCTGTGAAATATATTTATAGTCAATGATGAGTCAATCAAACATTTAAAGGGTGCATTCCACGTTATGTATCTTATTACTTAATTTTTGTTTGTTTTTGAGTTTCTTTCTCTTTTTTTGAGATAAGATCTCACTCTGTAACCCATGCTAGTCATAGCTTAATTTTTAAAAGAGAGTTTTCAGCAGTTTTCCTGCCTCAACACAATCCAGAAAGACAACTTCATCAGTAATGGTGGCTTACTACAGCAGGTACTGGGTTTTGGGCTTCTGATAGTTATAAATAAAGGTCAAAATAACAAGGAAAAGCCAACTTTTGAAGACATCAAGAATTGTCTCATCTGTCCATAGAAATCATTCTCAGAGTATTTACACTTACAAAAGGTCTGCAATAAATTTTTATAATTCTTTAACGGTTGCATTTTCCTAGCAGACAGTCACTACAGCAGAAGCCTCTTCATTTACCAGACACCCAAAACTTCCTTTGCTGCCTGAACTCTAACCAGAGGAAGAACTTCTTTCCACCTCTAATTTGTTGCCATCACCATTTCAGCAATATGTAACATTTGGTTCTCGATTCCTCATGGAGGTGAGGCCAAAGTAGAAATCACTCGCCATCCAGACCCACACGCAGAACAGAGTTCTGTCACGTGGCAATTTTACCCAGGAGAGAAATTCTTCAGTCAAACTCTTAGACTTCAAAGGTTACTTGTATTATATTGCCAACATTCTTGTAACAAAAGGCTATTACACACATAATTATGGTGTTCAGTGTGTACTGTTAAGTGTAACCCCACTGTTTCATAAAAAATACCTCATCACACCAATGGGTGCAACTGAACATGGACAGTGCATGCACATACTACTTACTATACACACAGCAAGAGCTCAAAAAGTACTGACAAAGGGAAATTGGTGGAAAGGAAAGACGTGGGAATTGAAAAATCTGCATAATTCACTGGGGTTGCAGGAAACATCATAAAAAGCGTATCTCCTTATCCTATTCTCTCTTGGCCCTTTCTGATCAGATCTTCCCCATCTTCTAATACGAAATCAAATGCTGGCATCTTTGAGGGGCTTTTTCTGAAAATCCTAAGCAGGTGAAGGCTTCCTTTTCTGTACTCAGTGCATCTTACCTTAATTATAGTGCGTATTAAATGGCAACAATTTTCATTTATAACTTTGTCTCCCCAATGAATACTTCTTCAAACAATGGAATGTTTTATTCATCTTTACCTTCCCAATACCTTGAACAGGATGTGGCTAAAACAGTCCAATAAAGGCTATAGAATAGATTTCTTCAAATGTTGGAAGATACAGTAAAAGTTGCAACTCGCATGAACAAATTCCACATGAATTGATTTGTCAGTCTTGCTACCAAAAAAGAGATATAAGCATGAGTTTAAAATGGCCTAAATGGTGAATCTGAATGTGTTCAATAGCTAGAGAAGATAAATTTACACATAGGTAGATACGCACTACAGGATAAAGCCAGGCATGGTGTCACAAGCCTGTAATCCTAGCCCTCTGGAGGCTGAGACAAGAAGACTGCAAATTCAAGACCAGTCTGGGCAATTCAGCCACTATCTTAAAAAATTTAAAAAGGGTGGGCTGGAGATGTAGCTCAATGTGAAGGCTGTGTATTCAATACCCAGTAATGCACAAAAGCAACAATCCACAATAAACATTGTTCCTTTCTCCCACATCTGTACAAATTTTCTAGTGACAGAGATAATTCATTACACGTAAACTCCAACACTTCACTAGAAGAGAAATTTAAATAAAAATTAAGTTAGGTGCAAGGTTGAAAAAAACAAGGGTAGAAGGATGCTGGCTTGTTCCTATTAGGAAAATAAAGGATTGTAACCAACTTCTAATCATAGTTAAAGAATTATAACTGCATGAAAGCACCAATGTAAATTAAATCAGAATCCCTTGTGCTGACCATTAAATGAATGAGTCACAAGAATAGAACCAAGAATTTACCCCATGTCAAGGTAGCATAAGAAATGTTAAGTAGTTGGCTCTTTGAGAATCTGAAGTTACCTAAATTCTTTTGGACAACTAACAACCAACATTAAAGCATGAAACTAAAAACTATGAAAATATACCAGCATCTAAAGCAAAATTTCTGTTTTAGCCTTTGTCTAGTAGTGCTAAAGTATTACATTTTATAATTTTGATTCAAAAAATTAGCTACTAAAATCTTTTTTAATTTGTAAAAAAAAAAAAAAAAAAAAGATTTGCCCAAGGCAATACTGCTAATCAGAAACAGAATCTGAACTCAAACTCTAGGATCTATAATTTAGAGTTCTTTCAAATAGATAATTTTCATATCCTAACATGTCTTTCATTAGAGTTTGATTCCCCCCCCCCCAAAAAAAAAAAAACACACAAACGTATGTGTGGGGATGTACAAAAAGGGACATCTTTATACAGCTACATACACACTTTGACAGCACTTTAAAAAAAAAAAACAGGGCCCTTCAGAAACATATTCAAAAAGCACCCCAATTTATTGAAACACATATGATAAAGCACTCCAATGGAAATTCAAATCTAAATCCATATTTTTGCTTACTGAATACATCAATTATAATGAAGCACAGTGGCTAGAAGTAAAAGTCTTGCAGTCAACTGTCTAAATCCCAGCTGACAGAGGAACAAGCAGCCACATACTCATGGGGCAAATTGCTTAACATTTTGAAGGCTCAGTTTCCTTACTTACAAAACTAAAAAGTAACAGAACCTCACTGCTCTTGTGAGAAATAAACAGAGGATGGATAGAACGTGCTCTGTACAGGGCCTGGTACTTAATTACTCAATAATTCAGCTATTGTCACTGTCATTGTCACTGCCAACTAATCTCTGGGTTTTCTACAAAGATGACCCAAAGAAAATATTCTCTACATTTCTTTGTGTCGCTGTCTGTCTGTCTGTCTCTCTCTCAATCTCTCTTTCTCCATCCCACACATACACAACACACACACAAATTATATAATAGTTGGCCTTTTAAATATAGGTTACAACAGATTAAGAAATCTTTTGTTTCTCTTTTTTGGGGGCTAAAACTTACTCCAAGTTAGTTTTTTAAATTATATAAATGTCTAGTGCCTACACTGACAATGTAGTCTAAAAACAAATTTTCTGTCTTCTTACATGCTATTTCTAAGTAAGTTTGAATGCCTAAATTCTACAGAGGAAATACAACTGATTTAGGAAAAAATGAACTCCTCAACTTCCGAGTAAATAAGTGAGTACTCTTTCATTGTTCAAACACAAGCATACTGTCTCATTTATGGATTCAGTGAGGAAAAAATTAATCCCAAACTGTACTGTGAACTTACTTTAACTGTATTAAAAGACCCTTTTCCCTGCATGTAATCATGCTTCAAATAAAGTATTTCCTCTTTCCCAATACTCCATAAGATGTTGATTTTATCTTAAGTGTGGTATACTACCGCGTTGGTATTATTAATGCATTAAGTCAAAGAAATGATCTTTTAAGCTACTCCACTTCCTACAACTTAATAATTTAAGAAGCTAATTCCTCTGGACTAAATTATTTTACCCATTATTTATATTCTATGCTTACTAGATAACTGAAAGTATACAATATTTACATATATTCATTTTAATAGTCAAATATGCTAAACAAAACTTTTTTCCATTTCTCAATCTTATTGTAAACCTCAATATTCTCTTTGAAGGTATTTCTGTTGATGTTCCAAGGCCACCATGAAATTTCAGTTGCAATATATAATTTTATTTGAAAGTAAATCAATATCAGAAGCAAATTATTCGATCATCTTATTACAAAAGATTAAGCAGCCACAAATGTTATTTTACCAGGACTAAAACGCATTAAAATCACATTTTACTGACATAAGAGCAAAAGAACCTCATAAACACAATGCAATATTTTGCCAGAAGTAAAGTTCTAGAAAAGCCAAAGCAAAAATTCCCCTCCGGTAACAAAATCTGTCTTAAGTAATTTCGAAAGTCTTTTATTTCCATTACAAAAAAAATTCATCACATTAACAGAATCATTAACGCTTTCTGGGAAGCAAAATCAAAGATTACAATGAAATTCTTTTTCTCCAAAACGCAATGTTACTCTGAAGTAATATACACCATAATTTCATCTATTTTTAAACTCATAATTCATCTCAAATTATTCTTAATAGTCTAAGTTAAAACCTAGCCATCAAGATATAAATATATTAAAAAGTGCCTCCTGCAAATTCAAAGCATTATAGATTTTAAGTAAAATATAAACCCAAAGTTACAACATACTTGGATATTTTATTAGCCTAGATTGGTAACTTATGACAACAGAACTGGCTTCTTTCACAAAGATTAACCCTAACTTAAAGTCATTGGAATTTTAGAAAACCATGACAGACTGGTCAAATGTACTACAAAGTTCAATCTTACAGGACTGGGGATTTCATTAAAATATCCCTAATTACATAGTAGTGGGAGGATGGGGAATAGTTTAAATCTTTTTTAAAATATTATATCAAAAGTGAAAAATAACAATTCTAAATGTACATCATTACAAAGTAAAACTTCAACAAGAAATCTAATTAAACAGTCAGCAATATTTTCAGACACTTAATTCTCAAATGTCACCAGACTATCGATTCAGCTAAAAAGTACCTTTACGTACATGCAACTCTAAAGCATCAAGTTTTCAAATCCCTTTTACCCATATCTGCACCACTTTAGTGTTGCACAAAAGCACTGAAACACATTCCAAACTAGAGCTATTTTCTCTTCAAGTCCAATTTCAATTTTAAAATTTTTTCAGTAACTGTAAGAAAACTGTTGAATACACACTCTGACTTAATTTTATAACATTCAGTACATTTATGTATTTATAAATATGGCTTCTCCCCCACCCCCAGGCACTTACTCCAGCTTTATGAATGGTTTCATTTTTTTAGTGCTAATGTAGTTTGGCACATATCCTATCTAAATTTTTAAAGTAATTATTTTAATCATCAAACGGGGGCTAACCAAACTAACTGTGATGTGTAAGGAAAGCTATTTTGCTTCTAATAAAAATTCAAAGATTACATAATAAGGTACGACATTATCTTTCCAACAATTTGGCATGATGTCAATGGCAACAGAGACAGCATTTTGTTTTTACAAGGAGTTAATAAAACACATTTTCCCCAAATAAAGAATCGCCAGTAAAGAATCGCCGTCTCTTTTGTCAATATTACAATACATTCATCTACTGACAAAGGAAAAAATGAACACTTCCCTTGCCTGTTAAACTAAATTGGGAGCATTACTCTTACATCTAATTACGTTATTTCTAGGGGAGAATATTAAAAGCAAAGAAATTGCCAGCTGCTAAATTTTGGAGCAACAGCCCGTAAAGATAGCCCCTATCTGTCACTGGCCGCTTTCCCACCACCTACCTTGCAGCAAACCCCCATTGTTCTATGTAAAAACTCACACCTACTGACATGTAAACAGCAAGCGCTACGTTTATGCCGCAGACGGTCGCGGTGAGGCACTCTCCAGGACCGCATTTACTTGCTGCCTTCCTTCCCACCGACAAAAATCTAAATTTCATAATAAATCGATCACAAACTGGTGTGGGGCAGGGGGACAAACGGCTCCCCTTACAGACTGACGGATGCCACTCGGGAGGCGGGTAAGGAAATCCTCAAAGGTTACCACAACACATCGCGCAAAAACAATTATTTAAACTGGCGTTTCATAATGATTGTTACTTCACTGTGCAGCCCACTCGGTCCTGTTCCTTCCTGCCCCAACTGTAGGACGCACACGCACCCCACAAGGTTTCTCGCAGGTGGGTGCCCCGAGCATCGCTTCCAACCCCGAGCCGGGCTGGCGGGGCCGACGCCGGCGTCGCGCCCGAGCCCGGCCCCGGCCCCGGCTGTCCTCGGCCGGCGGCCCGGCGGCGCAGCGCCGCCCAAGCGGACCGCGCACACGCACACTCACCCATCCTTCCTCTTGGCTTTGTAGACGTGACCGTAAGTGCCTCGGCCAACTTTGCAGCCCTCGTATTCAAACAGGTCCTCGACCCGCTCCCGCTCGCCGCTCAGCTTCACTTTGAAGTCATAGTCCATTGTCACAGCCCCCGAGGCCGGGGAGCGGGGTCGCGGGGCCGGGGCCGGGGTGGGGACCAGGGAAGCAGCGGCGGCCGCGGCCCCCGGGAGCCCGCCCGCAGCAGCAGCCCGACCCACGCGGCAGGAACAGGAGGCCCGGCGCGGGCGCCGGGGACATCCAGGGGCGGCGGAGCGGGAGCCCGCGCGGGGACGGCGGTGCCCCGGGCGCCGGGGCCGAGGGACGCGCGCGGGGGGCGGGGAGCGGGCGTCCGCCCTTGTCCCCGCGGGCTCCCAGGGCACCGGATCCGGATCCGCCGAGGCGCGGGTCGCTCCCGGCCGCGGCGGACGTGCCCCGCTCGCACCGCACTCACGCCTCGCCCGCACACACGCTCACACTCACTCTCTCACTCACTCGCCCATGCACACACAGAGAGGCAGCGCGCACAACAGCCGGTACCTCCTCAGAGAGGAGGGGGCGCGCGCGGAACACGGCCGCGGCTGTCGCAAAACCGTCGCGAAGCTCCGGCGGCCTCGGGCCCGCCCACCGGCCCGTCTCCGCGGCTCTGCCGCCCGCGCCGTCGCCAGCACCAAGGGCCTCGAGGGGGAGCAGGGAGCCGCGGTCCGAGCCGCCGCCAAACGCGCCACGTGGGCTGCCCCAGCGGGAGCTGAGTCTGGGACTTCAATACCCAGGATGCCCCGGCCCTGCCGCTGCCTCCCCCTCTACAGCTCCACCCTCCACTGTGAGAATGTGGAGTGTTGCTTGATGGGATTGGTAGTCCAAGCAGAATCGAATTTCAGTCACTCAGGCTCTTTTTTTTTTTTTTTTTTTTTTCTTTTTTTTTTTTCCTGCTACAGCGACATCGCTAGGATCTGCTCTGGGCTACAAACTTAACCAAAGAGATTCACATGTGAGGGAGGGAGGGAGGGTAGTTTGCATTTGAATTACATGTCGCTCCACGTAGGAAATCTGGGTGTTAAAGAGCACTATCATTACCACCAAAAAAAGCCTGTATGGTATTTGTAAACAGCTCACGGGCTTTCAGTTGGTGCACTCTTTGCGTTCAAAATGTGATAAAGGCTGCCCAGCACATAGTCCTCATCCACACATTACAAACATCAGTAAAAGTGAACCCCGATGAGTGTCTACGCCGCTCATAAACAATGCTACCTCAGTGCTTCCTGTCCACGTGGAGGGGAAATTATTTTGAGTACCGTGTGTACACTCTGCCTGTAACTACACAAAACTTTAGCTGTAATTAATGTCATGGATCTAAATCCATGAAAGTTAGTTTATTAAACTTTTTAAGATACACAAGATACCCTTTGAAGAAATCCCAGTATCTTGGTAATTACTGCCTCATCTTTCACTCCTCTTACTTGCAGGTCTATTTTTTTAATCTTTGGTTTGTGCTCGACAGTATTTTCACTAAAACTTTCCACTTTAGTGGGTAATATGGTCTCTCTCACTTTAAACCAGCCATAACACTTTTTTTTTCTCCACCTTTCCTGTGGTGCTCATCAAATTGGTCTGTTGTTTTCTCCCTCTTGCTGAATCATAAATTCCTCTAGGGAATCGTATCTGTCTCTTCCATAACACCTCATATTATGTCTTGAGTGTGGCTTATGATAAGCATTTTTAATTAACGACTGAATGAACGTTATATTCAAAAATATACACGTGGAGATGATGCTGATCCTCAAAAGTACCTTCTCATAAATGTCCCTGAAGAAAAAAAGTGGCTTCACTAGTCATTTAGATTGAGTTGTTTTTACCTGATATACTAACTAATATGTCATGTTTAAGTATACGGGCTCTGGATGAAGGTAAGAATTCTCTGTAAAAGAACTGAGTGTTCTGATTATCAGTACTCCTGGAGCAATAAAGGAAACTCACATTGAAGTGGGGAAGAGAAAGAGCCGCTTCTCTCTCTAAAGCTAGGTGAGAGTTAAGAATCTAGTCTCTAGGTTGAACGGGCATGGTAGTATGAGGTATGATAACCCTGTGGCTGGGTTTCAGGATGAGAAGCTGAAGGAGAAATAGCCACTAGGGGCCCCTTACAGAGGAGCAATGCATTAGGAGGAGTAAAAGCTGAAGGCTCCGTGTGAAGTGTTTCTTTTCCACACATGATTCCTGGTGAGGCTCCAAGCTATCAACACAGTGTTAGCAGTAGAGTCTGTGTCTGTGCTCAGAGGAGAAGGGAAAGCAGCAGTAACAGACTCATTGAAACGAGATAAGAAGTGAGTGAGAAAGGGCTGTGACACATCCTGTTCTAAAAATTTGAGAAGTAGAATTTATGTTTAGAATGAAGTTCCTGTGGACCCAAGAATGGAAGATGGGGCTTAACTATTATTTAAGTTAGATGTCTCTTTGCTCCATGAAGACGTCCCACTATATTGGAGAACCTTTGGCCTTCATTACTCCATGTTCCAAGCAATGCCCCAATAATGCTCAGGGCTTTTTTGTATAAGACATAGTTTTATTTACATCCTAAAATTAACATCTCCAGTGCAAACATACTTCCCAAAAGCCAGCCCCATATGTTAACTGCCTCCTGCAATACCGAAGAGGATATTCTTCTGTCCTCTCAGAGTCAGTTTCTGAACGTGAGCATAGCATCTGGTCCCCTGAACTTCCCACTTTCTGTGATGAGTGACGCCAGCAGCCATTCAGTTGTTTCGCTGCTATACCTACACTGTCAGACCTTCATGCTCATGCCTAAGTCACCTCTGCCCGGCTTTTGCAGGCTGAGATGCTTCTTCATGCCTTCTCTGACCTTCTCAGCCTTGCCCATCCTGTAATACAAGATGCAGCTCAAGTGCCTAACTAGGTCATGAAGCCTCTCCTGATTCTTGAAACAGGGTATGAACTCTGTTGATCATGAACCTTCACCCCCATCCCTGCCACCACTGAATTTTATTTGTAACTCACTTAGAAACATCACAGCAACCTGTAATTTAATTACACATTTTAAGCATGTTTTAAAAGTCTGCCCTTTAATAAATTTAATAACTAAGCCTCTGCCTTAATCATCTCTGTGTACCCTATAGTGCCAAGCACATAGTTTACATAATTATATTTAATTAGAATATATTCCAATGGATTGTTTTTTTCTGAAGTTTAAAATGGACCTTAGTAACAATAAGGCTAAAACAGTAATTTAAAATATTTTGGACCTTGCCTCAATGTGTGCTTTTTACAGCAGGACTTAGTACTTCGTAATATATTAATACAAAAGCCAAGTGGTTCTTACACTAAATCAGTTCCACGCTTTACAATTTTGACTTCCAGGGGCTGGAGGAATGGACCAGCAGTTAAAGCACTTGCCTAGCAGGAGGTAAGGCCCTGAGTTCGATTCCCAGAACCACATAAGCCAGGCATGGTGGCGCACGTCTATAATTCCAGCACTTGGAAGGCTGAGGCAGGAGGATTGCCAAATCCAAGGCTAGCTGGACTCCATAGTGAGTTCAGAACCAGCCTGGTCTACAAAGTTGAGACCCTATCTCAAAACAAACAAACAATTTTGATCTCCACTTTCTAAATACTAAAACATGCGCCCAGTTGGCAAATTCATCATCTTTATCATTAAAAAAAAGTCACATGTAGGAAGTCTCCACATGTGAGCATCACATTAGACACAAGAAAGACCAAGTTAGATTAACCAACACTTAATGTTTTTAAAAGAGGAGAAGTTTAATTTGGCTTATGTAACCTTCTAACTTTTCAAAAGGAAACACTGTTGCAAAAATTTCTTAATGATCAGTATCCAGACAATAATTTAGATCATAAAATAGCAGAATAACAACAGAACAGTCAAAAATCACGTTTCTCCCAGTCATTATGTGCTCTTGTGGACTCACCGCATCCACACACTGGAGATACAACCACTGACAGTTGCTGAATTTCACATCAGACAATGTCTGTCATTAAAAATTGACTCTGCTTTCTCAATTTCAGCTTCAAAAAAAATCCCATGAAGGATTCTCATCTACATAAGTCAGATCTATCCTGGGCCAGCCAAGTGTGGCCACAGAGAAAGGGAACTATATGAATATAAGAGTTTCTTTGTGAATGGAACAAGGGACCACAAGAAAAGTGAGAAACTATAAGTGTTATAGAAGAACAGGGCAGTGTGACAGCAAGTGACCCAAGAGCGGATTACCCACTAATTGGTGGATGTTTGAAGCCTCACTGAGGAATGAAGTTGAAACTGACCCGAATATTGAAGAGAAAAATGTGGTAAGATGAAGGAGCACATTGGTCCAACAGAGCAGAACTACAACAAATGTGCAGGTTTTCAGCTGGAATGAAGGAACAGAAGAAGGCTTGTATGGCAGGAGTTTTATGTGCCAGGGGAAAAGTTACAGGAGGAGAAGACCAAGGGGCAGACTGGATCCAGATCCTACAAGATCTTTTAGGCCAGAGTAAGGCATTTAAGTTTTATTTTTTGGACAATACAAACTCTTGGGACACTTGTAAACGTAGGAGTGACCAGATATAATTTATGCTTTAAAAGAGATATCCTGGGTGATAGAGAAAGATCAGGAAGTGGGTATCAAAACACAGTTGCGTGTGATGAATGAGTACTGCCATGCTATGGCATAATAGGGTGACTGCACATTAAGATAATTTACTTTTTTATAAAGAACTACAAGACAGAAGTTTAAAAGCTCCCAGCACAAGCTAGCATGGTGGCATGCTCCTGTAATCCCAGACCTCTGGGAAGAGACGACAGGAGGACTGCGAGTTTGAGTCTAGACCGGGCAACTTAACAAGACCCTGTCTCAAAAAAAAATTTTTTTTTAATGACTGGAAATGCCTCTCAGCGCAATTCAATCTTAAAAAAAAAAGTTTTTCAACACAAAGAAATGAAGTAAGTGATAAATGTATAGGGAACTAGAAATGCTAATTACCCAATCTGGCCATTATACATTATATGCACATTTCTAATTATCATTCTGTACCCTACAAATATGTGTAGTCGTTATATGCTAATTTAAAAAAAATTTATTGCACTGGCTGCTATGGGAAGAAAGGGATTTTTAGAAGCAAGATAGAAAGAATGATAAAGGAAAGAAAGAAAGAGAACACGAACTTGCTGGCTAGTTTGATGGGAAATAAAGGAAAAGAAGATATTAGGATAACTCCTGAAGGTAGTGCCATTTATTGAGATGAGGAGGATTTTGAGAAGAAGAAACTTAGGAGAAAAAAGAGAAGAGTACCATTTTGGAGATGTCAAACATAAGATGTCTCAGCAAAGTTAGAGAACATCCTTACTGGGCAGGCAGATGTGAAGGTCTGAAGCTTAAAGGATTGATGACTGGATTTGAGAATTTAGAAATTCGCAATTGTAAAAGTTGATTAGGTCATCTGCAAAGGATGTTAAAATGAGAAAAGAACAAGTCCTTGAGTGTCTTAGTCAGTTTTTAGTTGCTGAAACACAGTACCTAACACCTACAACTTGGGAAAAGATTTGCAGCTTCGGAAGGTCTCCATGCACTCATGGGCGGCTGGCGGTGGTGGAAGCGCATAGCAAGGGTCCAGGAGGAAAGTTGTTCATGGCATGGCAGACAGGAAGCCAAGTGAGGAAGGAAAGGTGGAATTAGCATACCCCTACCAGATCCTGTCCCAGTATTCTGCACCTTACAGGTCAATCCCCAATGTCCTGCCCCTTCCAAGTTAATTCACAGTGATCTTCCCCTTCCAGGTCATACACCCAATAATGTGTCAGTAATGTGTCATACACCACATGTCTACAAGCTGCTACACACCCTATTATGGTTTGGATCTGCAGGGTCTTCCAAAAGCCTCATGGTCCTATGGATGCTGTATAGGACTGGGAGGTAGGACCTGGCTTGAAGGGATGGATGCTTAGGGCTTGACCTGGAGGGGTGTGTGCTGGTTCCACCCTTCCTCCAGGATTTTCTCCATCCCACCATACTGTAAGGATCTCTATCCCCAGGACCTAGCTCCAGCCCTGCCATGTGATTCTACCATTTTCCAGCCACCCACCCGTGAATAGACTGTGACCTTCTGAACTGTGAATTAAAATAAATCTTTCCTCCCTAAAGTTGTAGATGTTGGGTCACAACAATGAGAAAGTAACTAAGACATACCCCTAAATCACACATGCTTCTAATTCACCCCTCTTGACCAGGTCCCAGCTCTTAATACCACGTGGTTCCATAGGCATTCCACAACATCTAAATACATGAGGCTTTAGGGGGACATTCCAGATCCAAACCATAACAGGAAGGATCAGCATTTGGGGGAAACCTGGGACAAGATTATAAACTTCCAGGCCACACCGTGGGTGAACCACCTCACCGTCAGCGACTAGGCCCCACCTCTTAATATCCTAACATCATGTAAAATCCAAACATAATCCATAACATCCAAATACTTAAGGTTTTTGAAACACATTATGGATCCAAACCATAACATTCCATTTCTAGTGCCCCAAGAGTCATGCTCACCTCCTTGTGCAAAATTTCTTTAGTCCACCTCTGAGTTTCCAAGCTCTTAATAGTTCTACTACTGCTAAAATAATAACAATAATAATAATTCCAAGTCCAAGGTCTCCTCTGAGACTCAAGGCAAACTCTTAGCTCTGGGCTCCTATGAAAATCAAAGAAATAGTAAACACTTCCAATATACAATGTGGCACATGGTAAAATGTTCCCATTCCAAATGAGAGGAATAGGAAAGCAATTGGACCAAAACAAGACTGAATCCCAGCAAGGCAAATGTTACATCCTAGGTTTCTGTGTCCAGCACTCATGCACGCTGTGGAGAGATGTGAATGTCAAAGGCTTTGGGTGGCATTGCCTGTGGCTGCGACATCCAGGGGTTCTTTTTTTTTTTTTCTGACTCTACTCATAGCCTATGGCTTTCCTCTGCAGACGATTCACATTCCTGGTGTCTCCAAATTTTTGTACCCCACTGCACATTGTGCTTCCCTTTCACAGCTTCATGTACTTCTCTTCTAGGAACACACGGCCTGATATCCAAGGCCTTCTTCTAAAATCTGGATTAAAGCCTCCTGACCCTACAACTCTTGCATTTTGCATGCCTGTGGAAACAGCACCATGTGGACAACACCAAGGTCTGTTGCTGCCTTGGGCAGTAGTCTGCTCCTTTGGACCATGACCACAGAGGCCTATTAATTCTAAGGTGGATAAAGTCCTTGAGGATTCACTTTCCTGGGTTTCCCTGCAGGATTCCCTGGGCCTGTCTTTTCAAAGCAAAGATTTTTGCCTTTGTGCCCTTCAATGGGTAAAGAATCTTGCTTATTCCGAAATGTCTTCAAGGCATCTTTCCTACAGTCTTTATTCTAAGTACTTAGCTTCTTTTTAATGTCAATCTCTCCAATAAAAATGGGCTCTTTTGCTCCAACTTTGCAGTTTCTTTCATCCTGGCAAAACTGGAAGCTTTTTTAGACACTTTTTTTCTGTCTTATTTTCTCCTACTCTTCAGTGTAGACCTGGCCAAAAGCCACAAGCAGTACTCTGAATGTTGTTGGGCTGTCTTGAAATTTTCTTCATCAGATTAATTATTCCACTTCCTTAATCTCAGGTTCTGGCAAACTCTCAGGAGAGGGCCAAAATGCCAACACGTATTTTGCCAGATGTAGCACACATAACTTAGATCAATTGATAATAAAGTCCTTCCTGTGATCATTGGTGTTGCGTGATGTCTCAGCTCAGGAATTCTTGATATGATTAAAATCAGTCAGAGTTTGTGGAGAATTCAAAGCAAGAAGAGATTTATTGAGAAAATAAAGCTCTTGAGGAGAAGTTGAGAACTGGTCTCCAGGGAGGGTTCTAATCGGATGAAGGACTAGAGCCCTTTATAAAGCTTTTGCTCAGGTAGTTTCCAGCAGCCTCCCATGACAGAGGTTGTAGAACAACGCAAGGCCACTAATTACCCTAGGGCATCTACAAGAAACCGTGATGGGGAGGATAAGCTGCCTGTCTTAGATGCTTCTCCTTTATTGTTTCCAAGAGGGATGGGGCCTTGACTGGGACATTGACTCCACTTTGATTCCACCCCTGCTTTCATGGCCACTGGAATACTTTGTCTGAGTCCTGCCTATCTATCCTAAGTTGTTCTCCTATCATTCCTATCTGAAATATCTTGAGCATGGGCTTTCTGGTATGCACTTCTATTAACATTCTGGTCTTCTGAGCTCTAGCAGGAATCTCCCATTAAGGTTGGTTCACGGCATTCTCAGTTTTCTTTAGCCAGCATCTTCAAACCTTTCCAAACTCCTCTTGGAAACCATTCCATGACCACAGGTTTCTAAACCATCTATTTCGGGAAAGTTACAGCAGCAACCCCACTTTGGGTACCAATTTCTGTACTAGTTGCTTTTTCATTGCCAGGGCACAATTTCTAACACCTACAACTTAAGGAAGGAAAGGATATCTTAGGTCACAGTGCCAGAAGATCTCAGTCCATTCATGGGTGGCTGACAATGGTAGGTAGGGTCTGGCAGAGAACATTTGCTTCAGGTATCACAAGAGGAAGGATCAGCATCTGGGGAGAAGCTGGGGCAGCAGTGTATCCTTCCAGGCCATACCTTCAGCGATCCACCCCTCCTAAGCAAGCCTCACCTCCTAAAAGCATGCAAAATCCATGGACAATCCAACCCATCCAAATACGAGAGCCTTTTGGAGAACGTTCAAGATCCAGACCATAACACTGAAGAAAGATCTCCAGCATTCAAGAGCTGAGATGAGAAGAAGCTGGAGGAGAGAGTAGCATGAGGAGGACAGAGGGCTATTTGGCAAATCAGGGCATATGATGTCACAAAAGGCAAAAGAAGAACGTAATTTGAAAAGGAGTGAGTGTTTATGTTGAATGCTGCCAAGAAGTTGAGCAAGTAAAGAAAGATATCACAGTTAAATTTATGATAGTATTTCTCAAACTCTTAAAAATTACTTCTTCTTGTAAGTGCCACCGAACAGTAGCAGTGGTACATTTTTCAGATAAAGATGGCGGATCTTTCAATTTCATGTGCTTTTACCTGATCAGGTGACTAGGCAAAGAGGAGGAAGGAGGGGAGGAGGAATAAAGGTCATGCCAGAGTGACTGACTTGATCCTGATCCAATACCTTAATCTTATTGGGAAAACTGTGCATCCTGCCAATAAGTAAAAGGCAGGGGAAAGGAATTATAATTTAGGGATTTAAAACCTCCATCCAGCACACTGTCAGTGTGCTTTCTTCACCTGTATGTGGAGAAGTCACCTCTTTTTGCAAAAAGATAATTAAAGCCTCTTATTTCTGTCCTCTGTGTCTCCAACGTCCATCCTTTGTTTGGACAGGTGAACTCCTGTGAGCCGTTTCTAACACTCCTAAGGAACATTTTTAGAATTTTTTTCTAATTTTCCACCTTTGTGAAATATTAATACTACAGACAATATGTATGTCTGTTTATGTACTGTGGGACTTCAGGAAACTGTAAACCATTGTAGAATCTTAAAGTATTTATTTATCTAGTACTGGGGATCAAGTCTAGGGCCTTGACACTGAGCCACATCCCAACTCATTTTTATTCTTGACTTTGAGACAAGGTCTCACCATGGTACTAAGTTTTCTGAGCTTGGTTTAAACTTGGGATCCTCCTGCCTCAGCCGCCCAGAGTGCTAGGATGCTAGGCCTAAGCCAGCTCATTGTGGGTGAGAATGAAAGCTGTGCAGATCGTTTTTAACACTGACGTGAGTAAGACAATTATGATGGAGAAGCAGGGGTCAAAATAGCCTGTACTGGATTGAAGAGTGTGTTCAAAGTAAGGACATAGAACAAGGAGGGCAGAATTGTTAAAAGAACTGCCTCTGTACCCATTCACGCTGGTCTCTGTACTTCAACCTGCCCCTAACATAAAAGGGCAAGCTGCTTTCTTTCTTTGTGTCTCAATTTTTTATTTGTAAAAGCGGAATAGTAGTAGTAATTGGTCATTGTGAGGTTTAAGAGAGTTAAGAAGATGTGCAAATTATTTAGAACTGCCTAGCACACAGCAAGTGTTCTGTGTGTGTTGGTTACTACTCTTCTCATTCACAGATACTGGCTATGAGGGCAAATGAAAGATAAGGCTTAGAGCATCTAATTCATATGACATGGGGGCCTGTCCCCGGAGGGAGACATGAGGTCTAAGAAAACATCAGCCAGGGGTAAGGGATGGACGTAATTCTTTGCTGATTAAATGGAACTAGTTGCAAAGGAAATTGAGCATAACAGCTCCATACTTCTAACAGAGTGGGAGGGGCTAGTCCAGAGCACGCAGAAAGGCTTACCCTGGGCAGAAGAGCCCTCTCATCTACAGTTAACAGGTAGAATGAAGAAAGGGCTAGCAGCTGTTATAGTTATTGCCACCCTACAAATAAGCCAGAACTGAAATGACACAAAACAACACTAACCACTCTTTCTCATGAGTCCCAGGTTAGCTGAGCTCATTCAAGTGGTTCTGTTGATGTCACCTGACATTACTTAGGTAGCTACAGGAAGTTGCTAGACTGAGGCCGTAGGGTCCCAAATGCCTTATTTGTAGTCCCTGGCCTTAGTGCTGGGTCTGAGCTGAGCTTCTCTCTGCCTATGGTCTTTTCTTGCTCAGCAATTAAGTTTAAACCTCCTTACAATATATGGGCATGTTATGAAAGGGTAAGTCATAAGGCCAACCCTATGGAGATACATAATTCTGGAGACCTGGTCAAAGCTGATCTAATTCCTTTTCAGATGGCCTTCTGTTTCTGAAAAACAAAAATGCACCTGCTGTAAATGAGGGGAAGAAGTGGAAAGAGAGGGAAGGCTGCATATCTGAAGAGACTGCAGGTTTAAACAATCCATGGCACAGCAGGACAGATAGCTGGCAGGAAAGCATTGCAAGACTTCCGGCCAAGGTGGAGGGTCCATTTGCTGATGCAGCTGTGCATTTGTATCAACATCCATCTGCTCTATTGAGTAATTTTCATCACCAGCACTCAACAGCCCAGGTGGAGGCTGGGTAAGGACAGATGTTGGACTCAACCACGGCTGAGAACCTGCCAGCTGGTATGATGAAGGCAAAATTGGGCGAGGGAGGACAGGATTGTTGGCAGGAGACTAGCAGAAATGACAGACCATGACGTTTAAGCTGGGTAAGGAAGAACATGAGGACAAGATTTCCCCTTTACATGAAAACACTAGCTTGAACCTTTTTCATTTCATTTTTTTGCAAGATAATATCTGCCCTCATTGCTTGAGTCCTTGATATCCACAGAAGGACAATTTCATCAAATAAACACTAAGTCAGAACAGCCGAAATAATAACACAAACAATAGCTGAAAAATGACATCACTTGTCTTAACTACTAGATTCCTACTACTGAATCTGTTGAAGGTGTCACCAACTGACCCCTAGTTTGTTCCCTAGTGTATACTTTAGATGGGGGTGGGGAGAGGAAAGGAAAGCAGAAGTGATTAAGTTGCAAAATGTATGTGCACCAATTCCCCAAGATGAATGTAACTATTATGTATCAAAAACACATCAATGAAAATAATGCTTATTGAGAAAAAAGGAAAATATGAATTTAGTAATACATAGAAATAAAGATTTTTTAAAATGAGGGACATGAAAAGAAGTTACCTCTTTAAGTTGATATTCAGTATATAATCTCTAGCAAGCACTTTTAAAACATAAGCATATTACTTTTTTCAGTTCAAATGTATTTGCTACAAAGAGGATAACATGGAAGCAGCCTGATTTCTCATGCAGGCCTGATTCCCTCTGCACCTAGCTAGACTATGAGGCCACTCACCAGGAAAGCTGAGTCTTCCTGGGTGGTTCCAGAATATGATCTGTGTGCCACGTCGCTCTGTTCCTATCATGCATAAACACGGTTAGGTCACCTCTACAGCCACCTGACACTTGATACTTGGAGCTTTTTGTTTCCATGCAACTCCATGCCCACAACCTCTGCAACTCTTTCTCTCTTAGTGCCTTACCCCACAAGCCAAGGTCAGGTTCCAGCAGATGTTGTCCTTCTTGCTCTGAAATCCTGCATCATATTTAAATTTTAAAATGTTGTTTCATTTGCAGCATTCCTCTGCTCCAAACTCTTCTATGACCCTACATGAACTTCAACTGCCTGCAGCACAAAAATCCAAACTCCTTCCTCTATTATTCCAGGTCCTGTATTTGCATAAGCCTGACTTACAAAAGCACTTTAAGGTAGTGTGCAGTAGAAATGTTAAATTAGGTTAAAATCATCATCTCCACAGCTAAGTTGTTCCTTCCCAATGTGCATTCTTCTATATCTCCAATATGTTGATCAACAGCTCCTAACCAGTTTCTCGCAAGTGGCTTACTTCTTTTAAACCGAATAGATGTTTATTGTATGATTTTTCTTTTCTCTCAATGTTATTATTTTGTATGTGTGTGTGATACGTAGTAACTACATTCAACTTGAAAAACTGGTGCATATATATATTGTGTCACCATTCTTACTCCCCTCCCCCATCCCACTCTCCTTCTCCCACACTCCCCATTTCCTTCTACAAAATCAGTCTCCCTCTTTTATTTTTCATAAATGGTTTCCTATTCAATAGAAAAGTAATTTTCAATCTTGGGTGAACATTAGGGTTCTGTAAGGGACTCATCCTTGCAATTCTTTCTCCTTTTAAATTTTAAAATATTCAATTGATAGAAATCATATGTATTCAAAATGTGCAGTGGTGACTTGACATATGCACACTGTGTAATGATTTACACAATCACACTAACACATCCATCACATCTCTGTTGTACCTTAGATATTCAAAACTGGTTCATCTTATAATTGAAATCTTGTATTCTTTGGTTAATATTTCCTTATTACCCTCAAGTGCCAACCTCCAGAACCCCAGCAACTACTATTATATTCTCTGTTTCTATGAATTGGATTCATGGAATCTTTTTGGATTACACATATTTGTGAAATCTAACACTATTTGTGCTTCCATGTCTGGCTTATTTCACTTAATGTAATAGTTACCTGGTTCATCCACAGCAGGATTTCCTTCTGTTACATGGATGTACAATATTCCATTGCAAATATACACATATATATGTATCATATTTCCTTCATGCACATGTCTTAGTTACTCTTTAATTGCTGTGACTCAACACCTAACATTCACAAATTTAGGGGAGGAAAGATTTAGTTTAGTTCACAGTTTCAGAAGGTCACAGTCCATTCAGGGGCAGCCGGGAGCAACTGAAGTACATGGCAGAGGTGGAGGCAGCTTCTCAGGACATCACAGACAGGAAGCCAAGTCAAGGCAAGTTGAGACTAGTCCTCCCAGGAAGGCAGGAAGCAACTTATATATCCTTCCAGGTCTCATTCCAGTGATCGGCCTCTGGTGGATCCAGGTGTGGAAGGAGTGGTAATCACCTGCTGCACACCTATAATCCAATTTACAGCCTGTAATCCACCCCTCCAAACTAGGCCCCAATCTCCCAACAGTACACATGGTTCCACAGACAGTCTATAACATTCAAATACATGAGACTTAGGGGGACATTTCATATCCAAACCACAATATGCACCCATGGATGCTTATATACTTAGGTTGTTTCCATGTCTTTGTTATTTACGAACAATGCTGCAATGGACAGAGAGACATTGAATCACTTCATGACTGATTTAATTTTTTTCAGATATATGCTCAGAAACGGATTGATGAATTACATAGTAATTTTATGTTTTGAGGCATTTCCACACTTTTTTCTGTAATGTGTATACCAATTTATGTTCTTACAATGTAAAAGAGTTCCATACTCTCATTAACTCTCATGGGTTTTAGTTTTTTTTTTTTTTTTTTTTTTTGGTCTTTTTTGATAATAGCTTAGTAGGTGTGGGGTTATATCTCATTGTTTTTATTAGGCTGGTTTAAATATAAGTTTATATAATTTAGTTTCTAATAATGGCTGTTTTTAAAAAACAAACTCACAACAAAATTTCTGCAAAGTGAATAATCGGCTTTCCTGAAAGGGAGCAAACCAGCTCAAGCATTTCACTGTCCCGAATCTTCTAGGAGTCTCAGGACTGCAGTGTTCCTCTTATGATACTGTCTCCAAAGAGAGGCCGACTCGGAAAGGCTGCTTACTCTTCAATTTTTGTTTGTGTTTTTGTTTTTGGGTTTTTGGGGGGTTTTTTGTTGTTGTTGGGTTTTTTTTTTATTTTTTTTTATTTTTTGGCCTGTTTGGGGAGAAGCAAGAAAAGGACTCTTAAGACTGATGAACCCAGCTAAACAGACTCCATGACAGGCCTCAAACTCTCCTTAAGAG
Source organism: Ctenodactylus gundi (assembly GCA_004027205.1). Taxonomy (NCBI): domain Eukaryota; kingdom Metazoa; phylum Chordata; class Mammalia; order Rodentia; family Ctenodactylidae; genus Ctenodactylus; species Ctenodactylus gundi. The sequence continues at coordinate 158,665 of PVKB01000424.1, read as the reverse complement.
CTAGTAGGCCTAAGTTTCAGTTTCCCCGAGTGAGTTTCGATTTCCCCGGGGAGGTGAGGCACTTGCCGGAAAGCACAGCTGCAACTGCTGCTAAATCAGCCAATCAGGAAAGGCTGAGGAAATACCCGGCAGTTCATTCCAAGGGAGAGAGATAGTTTGCTTAATGTTAGTTAGCCAATCACTTTGTAGCAAGTCTGCTCTGGCTGAATGCGACCCAATCATGTAACCACTAAGCTAGAAACACCCGCCCCTTGCTCAAACCCCAATAAAAACCCTGCCTAGCTATTGTTCTGGGGTCCCTGCACCAATCCACTGCACTGCTGAAGTCTGAGAGTCTAAGCTTAAGCTTGCATTGTTATGCCCAGATTTCTGGGGAGCCTCAGATAACCAGAGAACCAGTCACTCATGCAAGAACAAGGAGCTTTTATTCGAGCTTAAGCACAGGTTCTCAATCGTCACCAACGCCCTGGATCTGTCCGGAGAGCCGGGAACAAAGGCTGAGCAGGGTTTCTATGAGGTTCGGGAAGGGGTGGTTACAGGAAATGTGACATAAGGACATCATCATTTTACATAGAACCAATTGTAAGTACACAGTTTTTATGATGGCGATGATGACCACTCAGACGAGGCAGAGTGGCCATAACTTTTGTCACGACCCAATCATCACCTTTAGGAGCCTTTTGAATGTGACCAACCACACGGTGTTTTAATGGCCTGGGTAGGGTCTAAGGGTGCAACGAGTGATTGGTTAGCTGTAACTGGGCAACTATCTATAATTTTTTGGCTTTGCCTCAGGCCCAGGAATGCCAAATTGGTGTTAACTCTTTCTGATTGGCTGTAACTAGGTAACCAAGTGGCCCAAGGCTATTCTGGCCTTGGGCATTGTGTGGCCTTTGCTACAACTGTTTTACTATTCCAGGAAGCCAAAACTTCGTAACTTTTAGGGTAAGTTTGAAGCATGTCGTGGAGTCTGTTCAGCCTAGGGTCTTTGCTTTTACATACGTGCCTCAGTCTCCTAGCGGTCTTTGGGGTCTCCGTGATTGGGGTATAACAAAGGCCACTGCCACAGAAGAGCTACCTAGTTATTTCAGGTATGAACTTGATCCATACATCTATATGCTAACTACATGGAGGTCCAGAAGTTAGGGGATTAATTCAAGAACAAGAAAAGAAAAGAAAAAGGGGAGGGGGGGAGCAAGATTCTACTTCTTTTAGTCTCCAAAACCCCACCATGTCTTTCACACCATGTACCATTTGTGTTTTATGTGTGGAGGTGGGTGGTGGTGATGAAGACTATGGTGATGTAATATATTCCAGCAGCACTCTGACTTAACTCTTGGATTTCTGTATTTATTTATGGGGTTGCCCTGAGGACACTGGAACATTCGTTACTTTTCACATACAAAGATGAAGTGTCCAGGAACCCCCAAATTAACCCATGGATGTACTTCAGTTCTCATAGCCCATGAAGGTGGCAGCACTGTATCCTGAATCCTTTCTGAGTTTGAGTCAAAAAGTAGATTGAACCCTTCTTTGGGTTACATGTTTAGTAACCACTTCCATACTCTTTTACTGTTTTTCTAGGAAATATTTCTTTATATATCATATTCATATAAATTCTTATCTAAGGTTCTACCGTGTGTGGCAGAGGGGGGATGAACCCACTACTATACTCTAAATATAGCTTGTTGTGTCCCCAAAATATCCTTTGCTAAAGATTTGGTTCTTAGTGTAACAAAGTTGCGGTGGTTCATCTTTTAACAGGTGGGTGCTAAGTAAATGAAGGAAAAAAAAAAAGAGTTCTACTAGAAGGAAATTAGGTCGTGAGGGCACTTAAGTGCTAGTCTACCAGAGAGAACTAGTTCTCAGAAAAGCATATTTTATAAATTGAAGTCATTTGGCCAGCTCCCTTTCTATTTCTCTTGATTAGTAAATTATCTATGATTGTAACAAAATACCTTATATAATCAATGTATAAAGCTAAAGGGAACATTTTGGCTCATAATTTTGAAGATTCCACTCCATGATCAGTTGACCCCATTGTTTTTGGCCTATCGGAGCATAGAGTAACAGCAGCCATGTAACAGAAAAAAACTACTCAGTCACCTTGAAGCCGGGAAGCAAAAAAGAAAGAAGGGACCAGGGTTCCACTATGTCCTTTCAAGATCTAACAGAGGTCCCTTTGAGACCTTCAGTGACTTAAGGACCTTCCACAAGACCCCACCTCTCAAAAGTTTCACCACCTCTCAAGAGTACCAGCTCAGGATCAAGCCTTTAACAAAGGACTTTTGGCAGAGTCTATAGTTTGAATGTGGAATGTCCCCCAAAAGCGTAATGTATTTAGAAGGTGACTGGATTACATGGGCACTGTGTTCATCAGTCAACTGATCCACTGGTGACATGGCCTGGAAGGGTACATTCTGCCCTTCACTCCTCCCTGGTCTCTCTGCTTTCTGTTGCCCTGTCATGAATTGCTTTCCTCTGCCAGGCAGTTCTGCCATGCCCTGCCACCACTGCCCTTTCCACCATTGAAGATAGCCAACCAACCATGAATTGACTGAGACCTCTTAATTATAAATCAAATAAATGTTTCTTCCTCAAAGTTGTGGCTGTTAGATATTGTGTCTCAGTGATGAGGTAGGGACTAAAGAAAGGAGACATTTACCATCCAAATCACAGCATCCTGCAATGTTGCCATTTAGCTAGAAAGGCCTCCGCCAGAGGCTGAATACAGGGAGTTGTGCTCTCTTAGAACTTCAGCCTCAGAAACTGTAAGCTAGATAAACTTATTTTCTTTAAAAGTCGTCAGCATCAGGTTTTTTGTTATAGCAACACAAAACGACGAGTACACCAACCTAAGATAAATGATAATATGAAAATTGATCCTACTTTTTTTCAACTTGAATGGATTAAGAAACACCTAGCAGATCAGTAAGGCACCATTTTAGGTGTATCTGTGGATGAATGACATGTAGGCCACCAAACTGAGGGAAGAAGACCCACCCAGGATGTGGAAGACACCCATCAATACACTTGTAATCTGGACAGAATAAAAAGGGAAGGAAGAAGAAAGTTGGCTTTTTCTGGGAAGAGCTCCAGTCCTTGCCATTGCCTCTGGACATCATCATACAGTGTAAACTTGCAATGGCTATTCTGCAGAAGCTTCCAGACCTTTGACCTTGGGAGCTTGCTTGGAGGTTCTAGCAAGGGAGTGCAGCTACTTACAGCGACCCTTGATCACAGAATGGTCATCCTCTAACAGGGAAGGTCATCCTCTTTGACCAAGCATGCAGCTCTAAGAAGGTCACACATGGAACAGTGAGGGAGGAACGGCCACCTGCCTAGCCAGCCGGATCACCCAAATCAATTGTGGTGATCAGTGGGGTGACAGATGCGACAGATGTTGCAACCAGATCACCCTCACATCCCAGACCTTTGACCTTGGACTGATACTGCATCCTTAATCCTCTTAAACTGTAGTGTCCATCTTGAATTGGTGTTGAGACCTTGATTCTACTGTTTTGCAGGTTCCATGTTCTCAGCTCTCCCACATGCAGGCAGCCATTTTGGACTTTCCCTTCTAAACTTGCAGACAGCTATTGTGAAATCTCCACCTCTGATCCGGTAAGCTTAGCAAATAAGTTCCCTTACATAATTTCACATATATATTTTCTATTCTGTTTTTCTAGATAAACTTTAATACAGACAATAACAGAAGAATAAGAGAAATAGTAACATCTATCATTGATTGAATATTTTCTACGTGCAAAGCATCAATCCTTAAGAAAAAGAAAAGAACCTGCGGGTCAAAGACAGCAGGTGGTCAAATAAAATTTAAAAAAAAAAAATCAAACACAGGGCTGTAGGAATAGCACAGTGGTTAAAGCATTTGCCTTGCAAGTGCAAGGTCCTGAGTTCAATTCCCCAGCACCACATAAAGCTGAGCGTGGTAGCGCACCTGTAATCCCAGCATTAAAGAGGCTGACGCAGACTAGTTGTTCTGGGTCCAAGGCTATACCAGTGAGATCAGGACCAGCCTGGGCTACAGAGTGAGACCCCGTCTCAAAAAAAGAAAAAATAAAATAAATGAAGAAATAATCAAACACATTAATACCTAAACTAGTTGGAAAGTAAATTTCCATGGTGGTTTTTTGTTTTTTTTTTTTTTTTTTTTGTAATTGTTTTTGAGTTCCAGTAAGCTGTTTACAAACTTTGGAAACAGAACCAATTTGTAGCTAGGAATTTCATTTCTAGTCGACGGTCAGAACATATTCCTCTTCTGCTTCCTCCTCTCTGCCTCACTCCTCCCCAGGATTCTTTCTTAATAGTATACACCCTTGGTTCCAGGAAGTAAAACCCATATTTACACAATTAGTAATTTAAATACACTGCAAATTAAATGTACCCGATAGATTAAGTGTATTAAACGAATAGCTGGGGAACTGCCATGTCCGCTTTGTCCCTACACTAGGCATTCCAAGTTACGACAGTACATGTTGGAATGAATTTAAGAGGTGTGCTATTTATAAATTAAGAACTTTTACATAGTACTATCACTTTAATCAGATTATACATTTACGTGTTTTTCTACATTTGTCTGTATTTTACAGTAATTTGATCTAGTCAGATAATTTATATTTTACAGTGATCCCAAAAGAGTGGACTAGAATATCTTCTAAACGATTTGAACTTAAAAACAAAAATTAGTAGTGCATCACTCTTTCCATTTATGACTTGTAGGATCCTGTGCAGTTTACACAAACTCACTTGGCTTTAGCTTTCATATAAGTTATGCAGGAATTTAACAAGATTATAAGATTAGAAAGATTGTATTTAAAAGTTTCAGCACAGGGCCTGGTGTGGGTAAATACTCAGCAAATTGCATATAACAATAATGATGTACTACTTTGGAAGAATTTTGGCCAGCCTATTTAAGTCCTTTAAAGTCTGTGATTTCTCTTTAAGTAAGCAATAAGCATTCATTTTTAAAAAATGACACAGTGGAATGTCACTTATTCACAGCCCTAGCTCTCTAAACTGTTTGATGTTCATTTTTGTTCTAGTTCTCTTGCCTCTTCCACCTGCCAACACTGTGCTTCCAGCTTGAGAATCTTTTCTCCTCTCCCTTTCTAGCCCAGTTCACTCTAATCTCTTCCAGATGTTGTTCTTCATGTTTGAAAAGATAATTTCACAAGGGCACTTGTGGGCTACCTACACAGGAGCCATTTCCCCACCTAGGCCCCCTCTCTTCCATGCCCACATGGTTCATCACCCAACAGTACTTTCTGAGTTCTTGTGATATGTGGTGCACCACAGACTTCTCTGAATCTGCTGGTGTGGTGTCTGCAACACAGTGCGTCCTCACAAATGTTCACTTCATTTTATTCTTGTCCATTCCCATTCTAATGTCTTCTTTAGTAAATTGGATAAACTTCAATCTTTAACTCCTTTGCTAAGGCTGTTATTTTTTTAAACAAGTCTAAGTACAAGTCGGTAACTTCTGGCTTCTATCTCATGCATACAGAGCAGAGATAATTACCATTGAAAACTGAATTCCAGGGAAGGTGAGAAGTTTCTAGGATCTTACCTAAAGCCATTTGAGATTCATAGTTATCACTCATCTCTCTGCTTCATGCTTCCAGGGATATTTGTGATCGCTGAAATGGAAAATTACCTCAGGCCAATTTTATGTATAAATGTGATTTGATGTTAAATGTTAATGCCACAAATAGGGAGAAATCGCTTTCATCTCTCTACATCTGTCAATCCCGCATACATCATTCACTATATCGTGCACCTGGTGCAGATACTAAAGCAGGCCCTAGAAATATATCTTAAAAAAATAATGCTAGAGGTCTGCCCAATGGACATAGCCCAGTCCAATTGTTCCCAATCTCAATTGTACATTAGAATTATCTTGGGGCTTTTTAAAAAAGAAGACACATCTGGCTCTTCCACAAAGCCAAAATGACCATGAAAGACAAGTGTTTCCAACTAACTCAGTACATGAAGACAGTCATAACAGTATAGCTAAAGACAAATGAACAACTGCTTCAAAAAATGGCAAGAACAATAGAATTGGTGTGATCAAAGCAAGGGGAATATTATGACAGGAATTAGTGGCAATATTCTTGTACTATAATACTTTTTTGAAGAAAAAAAAGAACACGCACCATATTTTTCAATCATACAGCATCGAAGGAAAATGTAGCCAAAGCTGAAATCAGTGAAGTTTCTCTCCAAAGGAGGATACTTTGACTCCCAAAAGGTTTTATTTCAGCCAAAGGGAAATAGAATAAGTTTTCCCAAATAAAGCCTCCAGCTCAGATGGGACATTAGCGAATTCTTTCCTTTTTTTCTTGTCCTTTCCTCACTACTGAAAGGTTTTACCTGGAGTATGCTCCATCGTGAATCACTGACTCAGGTTCTATTTCTAGAGAGTCTGACCAAAGATCCCTGTCAGTTAGAGGAATTCTAGGAGTCAAGGTGAACTCTGGAGTTGGAACTCTGGATGTCTGCTAACAACTGGCCAGGAGGTCCTCAGTGGTATATCAACAGTCCCTGCTATGTGACAGCAGCCTTCCACCTATGCCGAGTTGGAATGTGTCGTGAGTGGAAGGGGATGCAGTGATATTCGAGAGACACTGGGAAGTGGTCATTGTAGGTGTCACAGAAATGGATATTGCTGCTGAGCAATGCTGATGTACTCAAGAGAGAAAACAGCAGGCTCACTTCAGTGAATCAGGGATGAAGGGTGAAGCATGAGAATCAAAGGGCCTACTCGACAACACAGTTCAGGAGATTTGTTACCTGCTGCTAAAAGCCAGACAGAGCTAAAGGGCAGGCACAGGTCTAACTTGCACTGTATACAATAAAAAAAAAAAAAAAAAAAAAAAAAAAAAAAAAAAAAAACCCTACAAGCAAAGGCTAAACGCTCAGTCAAGGCCAATTTCCTAGCCTAAAAGCAGATTCCTGTGAGAAAGTGAGTGAGACTCTCAGCCATGGACTGATGGATCTCATTGCTGGGAAGATGCAGTCTTTAAACACCCATGTTTCCCTGAAGAAACAGGCCTGCAGAAGTAATCCTCTCCTTGCTAGAAGACAATAGCCTCCTTCCCTTGTGCTGTGAGTTGTCCTCCAACCAAAGGTTTATGTGTTACAAGCTAGGACTCCTGTGTGGAAATGCGGGAGGTAGTGGAACATTTAAGAGGTTGGGCCAAAGGGGAAATCCACAGTGGATGTGCGGCCCTCAGAATGGAAATGTTCACTCCCTGCAGTGCATTCTCACTTGTTACGAAAACCTGAGTTTCACCCCTGAATCCTCTGGCTTCCTAGTTCAAGATATGATCTCTTCCACCCACATGACCCCTGCTCTTGTGATGCCATTTGCCATCAGAAGCCAAGAAATTGGGTCTCCATGTAATCTTGGGCTTCTCATCTCCAAAACTCTGATATAAATAAAACTCTATTATTTATTTAGTTAGCCTGCCTTAGGTATTTTGTTATAGTAATTAAGAGATTAATGTATCTTCCCACACAGAAGCCTCAAACATAAAGGACCTACCATGTTTTCATTCCACCTACTTCTGAATTTTGGAATCTAGACCAAGAATGGGGTCACACTATACCACACTCGACTAGGGATAGAGTTTGCCATGCTAAGGGTATAAAAGAGCTATAAACCAAAGCATTGTTGGACCTGGATGACTTACATCAAAATAAACCAAGAAGAGATCTGGGAGGGAACTGTGAGGGGGCAGGACCACAGCAGGTAGAACATAAGGTTGAGTAAAGGAGAACTCATCCATACGGGGCCATGCTCCCACGATAAGAGGTTTGATGACTGTTGGCAGTTGCGAAAAGAAAATAATGGCCTATATTAAATGGAGTGGAGAGGCCAGGATTGCCATGGCAGTTTGGTGAAAAAGGGTTCTATTGCAGTTTGGATCATAAATGTCTTCCAAAGACCACCAGCTTGTGATGCTACTGGGAGGTGGCAAAATCTTGAGGAGGGGGGACCTAATGGGAGCAGTCACTGAGAATCTGCTCTAAAAGAGGATATTGGAACCCTGACTTCTTCCTTTCTTCTGATTCCAGGCTACCAGGAGGTCAGAAATTTCTTCTACCATAGGCTTTCACCATGATGCATTGGGTTGGGCTGTCACAAACCCAGAACAGCAGAGCCAAGTGATCACTCACTGAAATCATGAGTGAAAGTAAACCTTTTCCTTCTTGCAAGTTGATTTTATCAATATTTTTTCATAGGGACAAAAAGGTAACTAATACAAGGTCAAAAAGCTCAGGGAAGAGAGTATGTAAATATCAACTATGTAAGACTTTAAAGTCTGCTAGGGATTAGTTTCTCCAAGAGGTTCTGAAGTCACTAAGGCAGCAAGAAACTCACAGGTGAAAGGGATACTGGCATCACAATGAAACTGTCCTCTGCAGCTAAGGCTCATGATAAAAGGTGCTTCCACAGCAGTTTGCTGCCTGGTAGAGAAGGGGATTAGAGCATGCCAGAATAGGAGATGTCAGGTGACAGCCTGAAACTATCAGGAACATGTAACCATTAGTACTACTGATTACCACAACAGACAGCCATATTGTAACGTCAACCTGGGAAACCAACTTTTGAGAACCTACTGAGAGGAAAAATAGAATACTGACTTACAATATTTCTAAGAGCAGGAGAGGTAGGTAGTCAGAAAGAAGTGTGCCAAATGAGAAAATATTAATTATCAGAAAATAAGTCATAATTAATCACAAATTAGCAGAAGACCAAGTTCAGGCATTCCAATGTAAAGTCATGATATCTTGTCTAGTTTCCAGACCTGAGTTATTTCCTGGGCTCAACTAATGAACTGAAACAGAAGTTTAGTTCTTATGAGCAAGAAGTGAATAAGAGCTAGGTAATTATTAGAGTCTAACCCAGGTCCATCTAAACCAGGCCAAGTGAGTCCATGGCCCAACCAGCAATTATTTCCTTGGTTCATTTAAGGAGAACAAGAATACTTAGCAGTTGGCATAATCCTCACATTGGTTCCTTGGGCAACAGCGGCAACAAAAATCCAAGGAGTAGTCATTGCAATTACCCATCTCTCACCAAAATAATAAATAAAAAAATAGTATTGCAGACTAAAAGAATGGCAAATTATCTCCATGCTTAAAGATTTAAAGAATGCAGATATTGAGCTTGGGGGGGGGGGGTGTAGGGGAAGCGCAGCTAAGAGCCTAAAGCACTTGTTGAGCATATGCAAGGCCCTGGGTTCAAAGCCCTAGCACCAAATAAACATTACCAGTCTTGGTGATACATGCTTCTAATTCCAGCTTTCCATAGGATGAGGCAGGAGGATTGCTATGAGCTCAAGGCCAGCCTGGGCTACACAGTGAGTTCAGAACCAGTCTGGACTACAGAGTGAGACCCTGCCTCAAATAAATAAATAAATAAATAAATAAATAAATAAATAAATAAAAACTTTTAGACAACAGAATGCAGGTACTGTGCTTTTCATCATCGCTGTTGTGGTGACATGTCCCCCAGAAGCCTCATAGGTTTGGATGTTGTGAATTAGCCATGGATGTCACATGTATTTAGGAGAGGGGTGGAACACTGAGGGTGTGGTAGGTCACTGAGCACATGGTCTGGGAGGATATACACATTTTCTCCAGCCTTTCTCCTTAACACCTGCTCCTTCCCCTTGCCATGCCGTGTCCAGTAAGTTTTTCTCTGCCAGCCTCTTCCACCATGCTGCTACTGCTGACCATGAAGGTACGAAGACCTCTGATGTGTGGGGTGAAACAGGCCCTTCCTAGGTTGCAGGTGTGGGGTGTTTTGTCTTAGCAACGAGATGGTAACTAAGGCAGCCACCCTATTTAATGTGCCATCTGGCTCTGCAAAAACTAGACAGATCATAGAGTAAGTCAGTAGACTATTGTGAACTGAACCAAATATTGGCCCCATTACAGTGGCTTTGCCAGATCTGGTACTAGATATATTAGCGTAGTCTTGGTGTATGTATACAACTATCAGTTTGCAAATGTACTCTTGAACAAAGCAATGGTCAGAAATGTTTATAGCGGCTTATTCTTAATCAACTCAAGCATAAAACTATCCCAATATCTATTAACAGTAAAACTGGTTAACTAGTATGAAATACAGTGGAACACTACACACCAATGAAAAGTGAGCAAAATATAGACATGATATTATGAAAAGTCTGACATAAAAGAATGCAAACTGTGTACTTACATTTTTATGAAGTGCAAAAGCAGGCAAATATAATCTAGGGTGACATCTTATACTAGAGATCACCCCTGGAGGGTACTGGTACTGACTGGGCAGGAGCAGGACCAGAGGCTTTCTAGACTGCTGGAAATGTGTTCTCTATATATTGGAATAGTGGTAGCATGAAATTATGCATACATTTAAGTCAATGATACACTTAAAAGTTATGTATTTTTGTATGTAAGTTATATATCCATTTTAAAAATTACAAAGAAAGGACAAAAACAACACACCTCTTAAATGAATGATTTGTGTAGGCGTGAGATTTCATGTGTTCTTTTCCATATCCCCCAGGAAAAAGTAGCAGAAGCAGTTTGCACCTACATGGCAGACATGACACACCCTTGTTCCAGGGCAATGTTAATGATTCTGCTGTCCATCACACATAGTCCAAAGGGACTTGGACCACCTGGACATTCATCAGAACCTTGCTATATTAATAACACACGTTAACCAAAACATAGGATCCAGAATTGGCAAGCACTTTATATCGGTTAGTAAAATATATCTGCTTCAGACGATGGGAGATAAAGCTCGTAGAATTCAGGTGACCTGCCAAATAAGTGAAGTTTGGAAGGGTCCAGAGGTCCACAGCGTTTTGGCACATGTCCTCCAAAGTACAACGCAAATTCTAAGAAAAGGAGCAGAATGTTTGGTGGGTACTGGTACAGCAGAGGTAGGTGACATGGCAGTCTCAGCTACCTGTTTGTACAGCTAGCCCAGGCTTCTGGAGGAAACCTTCGTTGGCTTTTGTATTAGTCTGAGTTCTTACAAAAGGCAGAATTTACAGACATTATAACAAAAAGGATCTACTTGGAAGGCTTACAAGTCTGAGGACAGAGATAGTCCAAGATAGCGGCCTGCACGTGCGAGAGCTGGAGGGTCTGCACTGTGAGGTAGAAGACCCACCCGGGACTGCAGGACAGACTGGTGAGAGCCTGTGCGGATCTTGGCTGTTTGAAGAACAATGGCAAAGACCAGAGACTTAAGATTGGCAACTGAAGATTGGCAATGGGCAGACAGGTGCAAGTCAACACTGGAGTGAAGCTGTGATGAAGATCTGCAGCATGTAGCCAGTCAGCCTCCATAGACAGTTGGGAAGGCGAGAGCGTTCCCAGAGGAAGAAGCTGTAACAATCTTTCTTCTTCCTTCCTTTTATACAGTTCAAGTTCCCAGTTGAGCCTCTCAGTTGAACTTCCCTCATTGCTGGCTCACAAGTCACTCACACTATCATTTAGGCTGGTTCCTAATTGCCTAATCTAGGCATGGTTCCTAAAACCATGCCTAAATCCAGGCGTGGTTCCTGATTGCTTCAAACTGACATAATCTCTCCAATAGTCACAGCTTTGGAGGCAGTATATTCATAGTATTTGGCAAGACACTTATCAGGTAGCTTGGAAAACTACCAGCATGTAATGAAGGCCAGAGTAATAAAGAGCTCTCTAGTAAGTACATCCTCTGGTACATGCAGCCTGCCTCTTGGGCCATATGAGTCAGCAGATCCCACAGTACTACATAAAGATGCCATGTGGTGTGTCTGGCAAGCCCCAAAAGGCAAGTCACAGCACAGACCATGGGATTCTGGAACGAAGCCATGCCATCTGCTTCAGAGAACTATACACCACTTGAAAAACAGCTCATCATGATAGTATGCCCTGGTAAAAACTAAGCCTCTAACCATGGGATACCAAGTGACCATGAGGCAGGGCATAAGGTGATTACAGGTTGGATTCTTTCAGATTTATTATATTCTAAATTCAGGCAGGGGTCTCAATCTCCTGTAGGGAAACTAGCACGTCTGCTGTTAGGATCAGGCAGGACCAGAGAGCACACCTGAGCGAGCCTGCACAAAGAGGTGGCTGAGACTCCCGTGTTACCTACTTCTGTTGTACCAATACCTCTTTCTTAACTCTTGGCCATGGTCTAAGGGATGGTCCCTCATGGCCAGTGGGCAAAGAAAAATAATTCGCGCTTAGCTTATGGATGGATCAGCTTGGTGGGCTGCACGATGAAAATATCTACTGCTGTACGTTTTCTCCACTCTAGAGCAGCTGAGATTCAGAAAAGAAATCCTCCCCACCTAGAAGGGCTGCAAGCAGAGCATTTGATGATAAACTTTGTTTGAAGATAAAAGTGGCCAAAGTAAGGGTATACTCCCGGACAGTGACAAATGTTTAGCCAACCTTGTTTGTCAGTGATCTGGAAAAACAAAGACTGGAAAAGACTGGAGAATAACTAGGTAGATATACCTAGGAAAGGAGGCACACAGTGTAAGGATCTTTTATAGCATATGATTAGAGTTTCCATTGTTGATAGATGAGGTATTAACCAACCAAATTCACAGAATAGTGAGGCCAGCAAATGTCAGGTAGCTTATGTCTACGGCTAATTTTATTATTGCACAAAAGGATCATGAATGCTCAAGTCATGGTGGCAGAGATGGTCCTGGGCCCAACATCTTGTACTCACTCAAAGCTGAAATAGCTTTCTGATCTGCCATCTGCCAAGTGCTGATTTTCATAAAACCCCTTGTAGGGAAGATTATCACACTTGAGGTTGAACCCTCCAATGCTGAAAATGAGAAGGCCAGGATCCAGGATAAGGAAGGAACTCCTCCTGATCAGCAAAGATTGATTTTCCCTCCCTAGGCAGCTGGAGGATAGACATAATTTGTCTGATTACAATATTCAAGAGGGGTCCACCCTTGAGCTTACCTTGAGAGCTCATGGTGGTGCTATGAAAAGGAAGAAGTCTTGCCCCACTCCCAAGAAAAATGAGCCTAGGAAGTAAGTCTAAGTTGGCTGCCCTGAAATACTACAAGGTAGATGAAAATGGCAAAATTATTGCCTTCATCAGAAGTGCCCTCAGATGGGTGTGGTGCTGGAGTTTTTTTGTAGTCAGCCATTTTGACAGACATCACTGTCATAAGTTTTGTCTCATTGTTTCAAGAAACCAGAAGATAAGTAATTGTGTATGAGTTAATAAAAGACAGGAGCTTTAAAAAGAAAAAGCTGATTTAGCTGTTGCTGCTATTGAATGATCTGTCAGTAACAGGAGGCAACACTGGGCATGCAACAAGGCCAAAGGACCTCTGAGTGGCATATCAATTACACTGAGTCCCTTCCAACTGGGAAAGAGTAATATGTCACCATGACTGGGTTTGACATGAACTGTGAGTATGGATTTGCCCTTCCTGCTCACAGTGCTTCAGCCACCACTGTCCAGGGAATCAGAGAATGCCTTCTACTCTGAAACATTAGCTCACATATTGCTGCCTCAGACAAAGGTACTCACTTTCTGGCAAGGAGATACTCAGAAGCACGTGCCCCACTGCTTGGAAGCTATCAGACTGAAAGAATAGGGTAATGGCCTGTTAAAGGTATAACTGATACCCTGCCTTGGAAATAATACCTTGTGTTAACTCCTGTGGTCATTATATTGTGTTCTGTACTCCATTCATAGAATATATGGATTCTGAGATTGAGAGTGACTTGCTCACCACGTTTCCCGTAATAAATTTGAAGAATTTGTGTTTGCTCCTTGCAACTTAGGCCCCACTAACCTAGAGGTCCTAATGCTCAGATGCTCAGATGCTCAGACATAGGGTGCTTCCATTAAAAGACGTACTAAGAGATCAACTGCACTTAGAGGTATGGATACTTTCTGATGACTGTGGACTCTTAACGCCAGCAGACCAGCAAGTAAACTATCAGGAGATGGATGCTGCTGCTACATAATGAGGGAAAAATACACTGGGTACTCAGGAAACCAATGGCAGAGAGGGAGTATCAGTTATGGCCTTGGGATCAGCAGCAATAATGAGGGTTGTAGCTCATCACATTACCCTCTTATAAAAATTTCTTCCAAATTGTGACTCGCTCTGGAAATGTTGGCCACAGTGGCACACCTTTGGAATCCCAGTTACTTCAGAGCATAAGGCAGGAAAATCATAAGTTCAAGGTCAGCCTTAGAAACTCCCCATCTCAATATAAAAATAGGAAGTACTGAGGATGTAGCTCAGTGCTAGAGCTAGTAGGAGGTCCTGAGTTCAATCCCTAGTATGTAAAAAAAAAAAAAAAAAAAAAAAAAATCTGAAACAATTTTAGATGGAATAAATTTAGTGTGAGAAGCAAATGATTTAAACAATATAAACAAGAGTGTTGCTATGTCCTGCCCAAATGTACTTCATAAACTTGTGCAAATATACTCCAGCTGCTGTGAGTGTTGGATAACAATTCCAGCTGTCTCTTTCCTTAGAGAAATTTTCCTTGGCCAAAACAGGAGGTACACCACTGCTGAAGCCCTGACAATTTCAGCCTGTCCCAATGCCAGACTGACATGGAGGAACAAAGAACTTGTCTTTGGAGGTGAATTCTGTATGAGCAGTGAAGGCTCCTTCTTATTTGTCTTAATCAATCTCACCCTCTACTTTTCTACAGAATCCTCCCCTAGTAAAACATTTGAACTAATAATTCTTGTCTCAAGAATTGTCTCAGGTCCTATTTCTAAACAAACATGGCAAACAAAAACAGTCTCTGGGATAATTAAGACTCTGGTTAGCAAGAGTGTATTGGAGGGTGGTTTTATATACAGAAAATGACCTGCTATAACACAATGGTAAAAAAAATATACGGTAAGGAAAAGCCAGATAAGAAAAGATTTCATACTGTATGATTCTACATGTTTGAAATGTTCAGAATAGGCAAACATATAAAGACAGAAAATACACTAGTAATTATTAGGGACTGTAATGGAGTGGGAAGAAATAAGGACAACTATTAATGAGTAAATTAGATTTTTGGTTTCTGAATTCAGTGTCTATTTATACTCCAGGCTTTTACAATCAGTTTATAGCTCTTATTATTCTGGTGATAAGAGCAGTAAACTTCATTGGTTATTTAGAATTACCCTCTCATTTTGTTCACATACTTATTTAACTACTAATCTTTGTAGTAGTCTGCCTGTATTGTCATTGCCGTGATAAAATACCTGACATACACAACTTAAAGGAGAAAAGTTTTTATTTTAGCTTGCAGTTTTAGAGTTTCCAGCCCATGTTTGGCTGTCTCCAAGGCAGAAATATCATGGTAGAAGGGCATGGCAAAGAAAGCTGCTCAACTCTTGGCATCCCAGAAACAGATAGCAGTGGAAGGGCTAATGGAGGGACTAGGGACCAGATATAGTCCCAGTCTTGGTTACTTTATCATTCCTGTGACTAAATATCCAACATGTACAACTTAGGGGAGGAAAAGTTCACTTTAGCTCACGATTTCAGAAGGTCCCAGTCTACTCGTGGGTAGCCAGCAACAGCGGAAGCACATAACAGAGGCAGAGGTGGAGGCAGCTTCTCATGGCACTGCAAACAAGAAGCCAAGTCCAAAAGAAAGGGAGGAAGTGGCATATATCCTCCAAGTCCTGTCCTAGTGATCCATCCCTTCTGGGTCCAGCCTCAGTGCTTTGCCCCACCCAGGTTTAATCCCCTAATCCACCTCATGCCTGTAATCTATAACATACCACATACCTATAATCCACTATACGGACATAATCCAGCCTTCCAGACAAGATCCCCACCTCTTAACAGCATATGGCTCCATAGATAATCCATAACATCCAAATACATGAGGCTTTTAGGGGATTTTCCAGATCCAAACCACAATATTCCCCAAAATGTCACACCCCCTGACCCACCCAGAAATATGCCTTATTAACCTCTTTGGCCTCTTTCAAGCCAATCAAATTGACCATCACATTATCCACACCAGGGCTGCTTACAAGTGAATAAGTCAGTCAGTAGCAGATATGCAGCAGAGTTTAAAGGTTTTACTGCAGATTGCTTACACATTTCCATTTTATTATTTGTATCAACATGCTGATTTTAAAAAACTTACCCATATACCTCTCTACATTAGTAACTCACTGATTCTAAATTAAATGGCTTCTGTTTTTTACCAAGGAACTTAGCACAACGATGGTAATAAGATAGTTCAGTTCCTCAAAAGTCAACACAAGGTCTGTAATTCCAGCACTCTTGGAAGCTAAAGCTTGAAGATCACAAATCTGAGTGCAGCCTGGGCAATTTAGTGAGATCTTGTTTCAAAAAATCAAAACTACAAAATGGGCTGGGGATGTAGTTGTGTTAAGACCCTGTGCTCAATACTCAGTACCACACACAAACAAACATACAAAAAAAAAAGGAGGGAAAGAGAAAGAAGAAATAAGAAAACAAATAAACAAACCAGGAGAAAGGGGTTAACAGAAGCCTGCCTAGTGCCCGGGCCAGTAATGCCAGAGCTCTGGGAGGCACAGGCAGGGGATTGCAAATTCAAGGCCTTCTTGGACAATTTAGCAACTTAATGAGGCCCTGTTTCAAAATCAGAAATAAAAACTTGCCTGGGGACGTTGCTCATTGTGAAGGCCAGGGACTCGATCCCCGCCCGGGGGGGGGGGGGGGGGCAATAATAAGAGAGAATAAAAATTGAAAAGTTTAATGAAGTTGAAGCACTCTCCCATGACTAAATCCGGACGGTGTGGGTTTCAGGAGAGAGCCCTGTCTAGCAGTAGCCCAACGTTTTAACACCAGGGGCCGCTTTAATAGAAGAGCATTCTCCCCAGAAGGGGAGGGGGAACTTGTTTGGCAGAAGGTTGGATACCTTTGAAAGGGCAAGCAGTAGCAGAAGGGGTGGAGAAGCTCCGCCCCCTGTCAATCAGCAGCTGCATTGGAACCTGATAGGAGCGCGATGACAGGAGGCGGAGCTTCACGCCTCCCCGGTTCTGGTGAGGGACCCCCTCCTATTGATACATACATTTGGTCAGGATGTTAACTAATGGAGAGGTAAGTTCTCGAAGTCTCGCACCTCGGAGAAAATAAAAAGAGAAAAGATTGCTGGGTAGTTTCAAATAGCTTTCCTAGAGGGAAAGCCAAAATAAACAAAGCACTTTTACGTATTATTAGAGTTTGTAATTTCCAGGGCCCGGGCTCGGCTGCTTAGTACGTTACATCAGGTCGTAAAGCGCCATGAGCGGAACGTCGGGCTGCACTCAGTCGCTAGGGCCAGCAAACAGGCGACACCAAAACGGAAGGGAGGTGCCGGTCCTTCCCAGCGAGGAGCCGCTGAGACCACGAGGCGGCCCGTGCTGCAGCGCGAGGCTTCGGGACGACGCTAGGAGGCCGGGGCGGAGGCTTTGGGAGGGCGGAACGCGGAACACGGAACTGCCGGAAGCAGTTTCCAGACGCACGCGCGAGCTCCGGGCGAGTACCTTCCTTGGCGAGTGCGTCCTGGTCGTTGTGGGTTGAGAGGAGGACTGAAGTCCGCTGTTGCTTGTCCACAGCTTCCCCCCGAGCGGGTCGATCCCACGCTCCGGCGCCGACCTCCGGCGCCTCTTCTCCGTGAGATTGGAAGGCGCAGTGGCTTCCGGAGGCGGCAGCCCCTCCTGCCCCCAGGCACCCAGAGGACAGACTACCCCGCAGACTTCTGGCTTGAGGCGAGCCATCGAGTTTCTGGCGAGGTGGGCAGGTGGCGGGGTAAGGGGAAGGGGCATGCGGGGGAAAGGATACGGAGGGGGGGAGACTGGGGGGTGAAAATCTAGGTTCCACCGCTACTTCCGGGAGACCACAAGCACTACTTCCGGGAGACCACAGCCCTCCTTGGGCCGCCCACCTCTTCTCCAGTTGGTTAGCGTCACTCTTCTCCAACTGGTGATTGGTTCAGATCACCGTCTGTCACCTGCTTCCTTGTGGGAATCTGGGTCGCTAAGGGAAGCGTTACTTGAGTCTCGATTGGGAAGAGGTTGGTTTGGTCTTTGATTCCAGTTTGTTTATTGTAGCGGGCCAGCTTCCCTGCGCGAGCTTTCGTCGCAACGGCCGGAGGAACTAGTAGCGGGACGGAGGGCAGGGATGACAAGAAAGTGACAGGTTAGAAGTAGGCTGGAGTCCTAAACCTGGCTGTATCTGAACGGGAACCAGATAGGAAGGAAGGCCTCTGGGCGGGGAGAAGGCGGAATCCCAGGAGAAAGGACAGTGTGGGAGACTAGGCCTAGATTTGTTGTGGGAGAAAAACCTTGTGGGGGATTTTCATGACCTAATTGTATGGAAATCTAATTTTCTAAGTAAGTGTGTTATAAAATCTACTGGAGAATTGGCTTTGGTTTTGCAGCAGAGTCGGGAGACAATTTGTCCAGTAATTCAACTGTCTTTTTTTATCGCTTCAGATGGGCTGCTCTCAAAACAGGCACAAACTGCTGAAGGATGGATATCATTCCATATACTAAAAGCATGTTGAAAGAAAAATAAGGTATTCTCATTGATTTGATTGTGGTTAATTCTACAAGAATATTACCTTTGACGAGAAGCTCTTAGGTTTTAGATAATGTTCGGGTAGTTTGATTTTATGTTAGGTTTCCACTTTGTAAATCCTTTACTACAAAAATAATCTTACTACTGCACCTACTAAGTATGATCTTCGCTCATTATAATCTTGGTATTTCCGAAAATTTACAGTGTTAATAACTGCCCTAAACAAATCTTAAGTTTGTTATTTAATGTAAGAATATACATAAAATCGAATAGTAACTTGTTCCTGAAGTAGTTTAGACTCCATGGTTAACTTCACTTTGAAGCAGTTTGCTTGTTAAACACATGGTGAATTTCTGGAAGTACAGTTCCAGCAGTTGCTTCAGTGGCAGCCCAGTCATTTGAACTCCAACCTCTATCGAGTCAGGTGCTGCCTTACATACACCCACTAGTGAGAAATTGTCAAAGAATAGTCAATTTCATCCACATAACACACATATCAGCTCTTAATGATAGGCATGAGTCCTTCCCTGGAAAACTCTAACCAATGATTAGGGATGAAATCGGGGGGTCTGGATTTTTTTTTAAAAATTCAAGGAACTTTGATAACTCTTGTATTAATGAGTGCTAAATAATATTTAAGAATTTCAGGGCTGGTAGTGGATAAAGCGCTTTTCCATAAGGCCCTGGGATCCATGTCCCAGCACCAGATAAAACTTAGCTGGGCATGGCAGGAGGACTGCCATGAGTTCAACTGGATTACAGAGCAGGACCCTGTCTCAGGAAAAAAAATTCCAGAAGTAATTATGATACAGCTTTCTCTCCCAATTTCCTAATAGTTTAAGAGTAATGGACTACATATTGGAATGGCACTTAAATGGTTTCAAAAAAATAGCATTTATTTGGACAATGACTGGAAGTGTTTTCACTGGCACTCCAGACATCCCAGGGACTAACCATTCTAGTCTAAGTGATAAGCCTTGATATGAGAAAACACAGGGCTCTGATGTACTCTTCCAATTTTCAGAGCCACGCATGATGTTTTTTGTTAGACTTTCAAGGGAGGTCATTTCTAAATCTCTTCAGTAGATACAGTAGGCTAAATAATTTTCAGCTCAACAAAGAACAGTGTGTGTTGGGATAGAGGATTTGTATTGCGTTTGTAAGTCTCTTATCTTTCTACTCTTTTCTTTCCCTTTTCGTTCTTTTTGTGGTACTGGAAATTGCTGGGGGTTTGAACATGGGGCTCTAATCACTAAATTATGCCCTAAGCCCCAGCCCTTTTCTTACTACCTTATTGCATTCTTACTACAATAAAAACTGGCATAATTCAAGCCTGAAATTTGTACATTAACATAAAGTACCCAGACATTTGCGACATACATGAGGACTTTTAAACCAGCTTCACCAGAGTCAAGGAAGTGAAGTCATCATCATCGGTTTATTATTCAGATAAATGTACGCTGAATTTAAATTCTGTTTGATTTAACAGTGGCTTTAGGCAAAGTAGTAGTAGTTCTCATTGTGTCCTTGGACTCAGGATGATCCACCTGCCTCAGCTTCCTGAGTATGGGATTACAAGTGTGTGCCACCATGCCCAGCTTCATGTGGTGCTGGTGAATTGAGCTCAGGACCTTGCACTTGCAAGGCAAATACTGTAACTGCTGTGCAATTCCTCCAGGCCTGTGTTTTTTATTTTACATTTAAGTTCTTCACTCTTAAGATTTGGCAAGTGACATGTTTGAGTAGGGAACAGAATTTAAAAATAAAAACACCTGTGAGTTAAAAATACAAAGCAGGGCTGGAGGAATGGCTCAGCAGTTAAAAGGTTTGCCTAGCAAGTGCTAAAGCAAGTGCTAAGTACCTAAGTTCAATTTCCCAGCACTGCATTCCTCTAATCCCAGCACTTGGGAGGCTGAGACAGGAGGGTTGCTGTGAGTCCAAGGCTAGCCTGGGCTCCGTAGTGAGTTCAGGGCCAACCTGGGCAACAGAGTGAGACTCTCTCTCAAAACAGACAGACAAAAACAAAGCAGCATGCAGTCCATGACTAACATCTTGTATTTTGTATATCCTGTTTGAAAAGGAGCCAGAAGTCCAAGTATGTATCAGTCTAGATCTCCATCGGAAGGTGGTGATGAAGAAGATTCATCTCAAGACCCGAATCCTCATGAAAATGGAAGAAGATGGCAGCAAGAGCGTCTCCACAGAGAAGAAGCCTATTATCAGTTTATTAATGAACTCAATGAGGAAGATTACCGGCTAATGAGAGACCATAACCTTTTAGGCACCCCTGGTAAGTAATGGTAAAAGAGTAGACATCTTTTCTTTTTTTTTAATCACTGAATTGAAGGCTTTCAAAATAAGGAGAGGGATTTTTGTTGTTGTTGTTCAGGCTGGCCTTGAATTTAGTGCGGGTTGGCCTCAAACATGCAGCAATGCCTCAGCTTCCCATGGCTGGAATGATAGGGAAGAGCCACCATGCCCAGCTTATGTGATGCTGTGGAATCAAACCCAGGGCATTGTGCTTGCTGCACAAGCACTTTAACAATTGATCTGTGTTCCTAGCCCAAGGAGAATATTTTTTAAACCCATTTTTCTCCTAAAATATTACATGTTGTTTTTGTAAGTGTAGTAACTTTAATATGACAAAGTAGAAAATCACTGATTTTTAAATTTTATAAGTAGGTAAGAATATAAGTAACTGAAATTTGCCTATTTATGCACTGTATGTTTGTTTATGGCCCATGTGATAAAGTATTGGAGAAAAGTCAAAAGTTTTCCCCAGTAAAACTCCCTTTTTAGTTTCTTTTTAACTCTGAAAAGAATTCACAAAATTAATAGCTTATAGGTTCTGTGTATATCAACTGAATGGGTGTTGCCAATTATTCAAATTTAAGTGTATTTTTAAAAACTTATAGTAACAAATGTATAACTAAATTAATGTATTTGTGTTGAAAATTTCAGCTGTCTTCAATTTATAAAATATGAAAATAAGTTATATAGAACATTCATGAGTTCTCATTAAACATGGTAATTTGAAATTTTTAAATGAGCAATTTTTTATTGTTTCAGGAGAAATAACAACAGAAGAACTACAGCAGCGGTTAGATGGAGTGAAGGAACAGCTAGCATCTCAGCCTGACTTAGGAAGTGGGAGAAGTAACAGAGGTACTGTAAGTCCTTTCCATAAGAACAGGCTGACTAGAATAGTTACAGGAATGGAAATACTGTATTTTACATGTTTATTTTTTAATCTTTTCCAGCTTTGATGATACATAAATAGTATTCAGTATATATAGCAATTTGGTTAGGCAGTATAGGATTTCATCCCCAAACTGCCTTCAGGAAAAATACACGCAGGCATGCACACACACACACACACACACACACACACACACACACACACACGCATGCCCATGCGCGCAGATAGATCAATATAGATATATGGACAGATAATGTATGTAAGTGTATATGTACATGTATGTGTATATACTGTGTGTGTGTGTGTGTAGAATATAACTAGGTTAATTATCAGCATAGTTTGTTTTTAATCTCAATATACATACTATTTTTATTGTCAGGTAGCTAAGCTTAGCTTCTAAAAATTTATATACTATTTGTTAGTAAAAAAAACTTCAGTGAAGTTGAAGTCTATATAACTAATGTGCATCAGAATTGAATTTTGTATTTTGTATCATCAACTGGTTACATATAAACAAATGCAAAATTTAGGCTTGGCACAGTGGCCAAATTTAAATTTTAACCTGTTGGCAAGTTTATCTGGGATGCATTTATTTCCAAATTGATTCCTTCACCAATATTAGTTAAGAGTCTTTGTACCACACACTATTGAAGGGACCAGAAATACAGTAACTAAAAGTTTTAGATAAAAATGCTGGGACCTATGATGCATACCTATAATGACAACACTTTGGGAAGCTGAGACAGGATGAGTGGAAGTTCAAGACCCTCCTGGACAATTTAGCGAGAGTCTGTCTCAAAAAAATTATAAAAAGGGGACTGGAGGAAGGGCTCAGCAGTTAAAGCACTCAGTCAAATGCTAAGTACCCGAGTTCTATTGCACCTCATAAGCCAGGCGTGGTGGTGCAGGCCTGTAGTCCCAGCACACGGGAGGCTGAGATAGGAGTATTGTTGTGAGTCCAAGGCCAGCGTGGGCTCCAGAGTGAATTCAGCACACGGGAGGGTGAGATAGGATTGTTGTGAGTCCAAGGCCAGCGTGGGCACCATAGTGAGTTCAGGACTAACACACAGGAGGCTGAGATAAGAGGATTGTTGAGAGTCCAAGGCCAGCCTGGGCTACAGAGTTGACCCTGTCTGAAAAAAAAAAAATAATAAAAGGATCAAGACATAGCTCAATGATAGAGTTCCCTGAGTTAACATCACTAGTACTATAGGAAAAAATGAAGATAATTTGTCTTTGTGAATCTTACCCTGTAAATGAGCAGAGAATATATTCTATTATATATAATAGCTAACATTGAGTGCTTTCTATGTGCCATGTACCATGCTAATTATTTCATATAGTGCCTTATTTTATCCTTATTGGAACTCTGAGATTGTTGCTATTTATCTCTAATTCACAGACAAGGACATAGCCGAGAACTTAAAGTAACTTGCTGTAGTCTTCCAGCTTGACTCAAAGAAAAAATTGTGTATAAGTGTAATACATAAAGTTTACATTGAACTTGAGTATTTTGTGCATATACATATCGTGGCAGAATTACAAATTCTTTCCCTATCCCTTTCTGACCCACCTATTCCCTCCCCTTTCCTTCAGTTCCCGTTATTCCCCACAATAAGTTCTATGAAATAGTTGTGATAGGAAAAAAAAAAAGTGGTTCTAATGTTATATTTATAAACCTAGGTTTCTTGAGATGTAAATTTTTTTGGCATTTCTCAAGAAATAAGATACCTATGGCTAAAAAAAAAAACAGTTGCAAAAATTGTAATTGAGTTTGCTATGCTGGAAAAATGAATTTTACATAGTTTGCCATTGCATTTTATTGATACTAGTCTGTGAGTAAAACAATTTAAATGTGTAATTTGGGTATTGAAAATATTTCTCATTTACCTTAATATGTTTCCAGTGTTAAGCAGATAGAAAGCATGAGGACTTCTCCATGATACATAAATAGTATTTAATGTTTTATAATTATATAAGTAGCTTTACATTTTATAATATGCTTATAGTGCATATTTTCAATTAAAATTATTTTTGCCATTTTTCATTTATTAAAATGCATAGATGTTCTTTAATTTACTACAAACTTTTTATGGTCCATTTTGGTCCTGAGCTTACTGTGTAACTCAGGCTGGCATCAAGCTCATTGCAATCCTACTGTCTCACCATCCCAAGTGTTGAGATTACAGGCATGCATCACCACACCAGGCTTATGTAGCGCTGAGGAATCAAACTCAGGACCTTGTGCTTGCTAGGCAAGCACTCAACCCGGTTCTGTTCCTCTAGCCCCTCAAACTTTATTTTTTTTAGAAGCTTTCAATAAAGATCTAAGGACAGATTTTTAGGAATTGATTTTAAGTGGATTTGATCTGTTTTCTAGACTCAGAAGTCCTCAGAGAAAGTTCAAATGAAGATTCTCTGCTAGAATGGTTGAATACCTTTCGTCGTACAGGAAATGCCACTAGGAGTGGACAAAATGGGAACCAAACTTGGAGAGCTGTGAGTCGAACAAATCCAAACAGTGGAGAATTTCGGTTTAGTCTGGAAATCCACATAAATCACGAACAGAGAGGATTTGAAATTCAAGGGGAAGATGATACAGGCATTCCACTTCCAGACATTAACAGAGACCATACTAGAAGCAGGCAACAAAGATCAACAAGTCCTGTGGCTAGGAGAACAAGAAGCCAAACCTCAGGGAATTTCAATGGCAGTAGTTCTAACATTCAATGGACCAGGTTTGGTTCAAGGGGGCAAAATTTCATTGAAAGGTCATTCTCAACACGGGGAAGGCAAAGAAATGGTACTGGGAGAGCTGTTGGCATTCCTAGAACTAGTACTCCACATAACAATTTTAGTAGTCAGACGAACCACTCAGGTGGTAGTGAACTCAGGCATAGGGAGAGGCAACGATTTGGAGCAGCACATGTTTGGGAAAATGGGGCTAGAACTAATGTTATAGTGAGAAACACAAACCAAAGACTAGAGCCACTAAGATTGCGGTCTACTTTCAGTAGTCGAAGCCGTTCACCCATTCAGAGACAGAGTGGCACTGTTAATCCTAATTCCCAGAGGGAAAGTAGACCTTCACACCATACCGTTAGAAGGGCTGTGAGGCGAAGAGGTGTAACTCAGGTCTTTTTAGAGCAAGACAGAGGACGCAGAGGTGCTGCATATTCCCGATTCTCTAATTCAAGACTTGTCTCAAGAATAACAGTAGAAGAAGGAGAAGAATCCAGCAGATCCTCACCTGCTGTCCGACGGCACCCGACTATCACACTGGACCTTCAAGTGAGAAGGATTCGTCCTGGAGAAAGTAGAGATCAGGATAGTATTGCAAATAGAACCCGATCTAGAGCAGGGCTGGCAGAAAATACAGTCACTGTTGAAAGCAATACTGGGGGCTTTCGCCGAACTATTTCTCGTTTAGAACGGTCAGGCATTCGAACCTATGTTAGTACCATAACAGTTCCTCTTCGGAGAATTTCAGAGAATGAACGTGTTGAGCCATCTTCAGTGGCTCTTCGGTCAATTTTAAGGCAGATCATGACAGGGTTTGGAGAGTTAAGTTCTCTGATGGAGGCTGAGTCAGAGTCAGAAATTCAGAGAAATGGTCAGCATTTGCCAGAGGTGCATGTAGATCAGAGTAACTCAGGTACAGTTGACGAGAGCAGCCAGCCTAGTGAGGACCAAGAAGACAACTCTGAAATGCGAGGTAATAATGAGAGTACCCCACCTCAGATCAGAGGCAATGACATTAGAAGGGGGAGACAGTTGGGGAGGTCAAACAATTTAGTAGAAACTGGAACACTACCTATTCTCCGTCTTGCTCACTTCTTTTTATTAAATGAAGGTGATGATGATGATGATCGTATACGTGGTTTAACCAAAGAACAGATTGACAATCTGTCCACCCGGAACTATGAGCATAATAATATTGATAGTGAAATAAATAAAATCTGTAGTGTTTGTATCAGTGACTATGTAACAGGAAACAAGCTCAGGCAACTACCTTGCATGCATGAATTTCACATTCATTGCATTGACCGATGGCTCTCAGAGAATTGCACTTGCCCAGTCTGTAGGCAGCCTGTTTTAGGATCCAGTATAGCAAACAATGGATGAAATGATAACATCTATTCTAATATTGTATTTTAATAGAGCTGAGTGTTTAAGCATTCTTTTATTATTTGGGATGAGCTGACCAGGGTGAAAAAATAAGATGATAGTTTGAACTATTTTTTGTGTGCTTTTTTAACTTGTTAAAAGAAGAAATTTATAAGAAATTTAAAATGAAAATATTAAATTATCCAGAAATATAGAATAGTTAATATTGCTAGAACCAAATAACCTTTAAAAGTGTTTTTATTTTGGTAATTTTGTCATATTAAGCACTTTTATTTCTGCACAATTCAATAAGTTAAATATCTTCTATCTCTTAATATCATAGCAGACTTTATTTGGATTCTGTTTTTCATAGGCTTACTACTATGTCTAGACATTGGTGTCTGAATCAAAGAATGTTTGCCAGAATGTTTACTGAGTATATTTAAGTTACCTGAAATAATTTAATATGCAGCATACCATATGTATATATATAGATATATAATTTTAAGGTCAAAGTCTCCAGTCTAAGAGCTGTACGTTGGATTTTGTTTTTAGCATTTAGGCTAATACTGCATATGGCACAATGTTTAATACTGAAATGATTTGTTCTGAAAGATTAAGATATAATTTTAAAATAGAGATAACTTACTGAAGCGTTTCTGACAATCTCTGATTAACAAGCAATATGTAATACTGAGCAAGTATTTCTTTATTCAGAAATGGAACATGGGATGTTTAGGACATACAGATTATTTTATTTGAATTCAGGCTTTTTGTGGATTTTTTTGAAAGTGTAAACAATTCATTGGCTTAAGTAAAGTATACAATTTGCATGGTCTCTCAAATTTAGTTTAACAATGTTTTTAAAAAAAAAATCTTTACAGGATCAAATGCATAGATAGGCTGTTATATTCACTTGGAGAAGAAAAACCTCCAAATAAAACAAATGAGAAAACTTTAAGAGAATGTAGAATTTATATAAACACAAAGTATGCACTGAAGATCTGTTTCTACCAATAAATATTAAATCAAAGCCTAGATGTGAGCTTTTTTTCTTTCTGTTGTTCTACTGTGATGTTTTTACTACCTAAATTTGTATTTCTATCCTGGGTGCTCACTGTGCTACAGGTGTTGAAGTTTCCCCAAATAATATACAGAAGCCTCTGTCTTCATAAAAAAGATGTATTTGCCTTTAAAAGTTAAAATTCAACTGATAGATTACTATTCTTACTTAAACATGTGCTGATGAATATATAATATGGTTTTCTAGTGGTGGTACTATTAGGGCAAAATTATAAGACCAAAGCCAGATTCTGTGAATTTAGGAATGTTTCCACATTGGATTTTTCTCTAATGAATGATCATGCCCAATTCATTAATTTGTGTACCCAGGAATATATAGAGGGTGCCTTCAATGCCAAGTGAAAAGTTTTCATAAGAAGTATGACTTAGGAGTAATAACATGTCATTGTAGGGCATAACCCTGGTTGACTTGGACCCAATTTGAAAGTTTTCCATACCAGACTCATTTTTATTTTACATTAAAGAGATTAGATGACTAAAATTATCCCTTGATTTTAGTAGCAAATTATGAGATCATTTTTCATTTTTAAGAAGATTTTTCTAGTATTGTCTATAAAATGGAATGGAGAGATGGGAAGCAAAAGTATGGGTGGTTAAACATTATCGTTTTTATTATCAGTCGTTGTCATCATTAGTTAACTAACATGGGTGGTCACAATGAAACTGGATGGAAAAGAATGTAGAAATGTTTTTTTTAAAGACTTTGGATCTCATATATTCACAGTGGAACAGAGAACCCCAAATGGAGGAGGGAATGCTGACACAAATCACACTTCCAAAGTATGCTAATTTAAACATCTTACACACAATCTCATTCACCTCAGACAAACTGTATAGTGTTAACCATGTGTCCCCAGTATAATGAGAGACTAAGTTTAGCATTTCTTTCTTACATGGTATATTCTTTAGAAAAGTCTACCTCCCCGAGCCTGGTGCGTTAGAAAAATTAGGGATAACACTGAAATTTTGAAGGTAGGAAAAAGGGAAGAAGAAAGCACATTAATTGTTTGATGTGTTTTACATGACAGTGTCACCAGCATGAGAAGAGATCCCAAACAGGCACTTGAAACACAACTAGGATGAATAATGAATGGAAAATTTGGTCAGCAGCAGTGCAGCTTAATGAATTTTGCAAATCTATATCCCAGTTGAGAACAAAGAAGGGTTCCTTTAATGTATACTCATTCATTTGACTAGTAAATACAATTGACCATTAATCTATTTGTCACTCCTATTTAGTTCTGATTGTTCTTTGAACAGATGGTGTCTTATACATTGCTGTGGCAAAATACCTGACATCCAGAGTTTAAAGGAGGAAAGATTTATTTTAGCTCCGTTTCAGAAGGCTTCACAGAGTCTATTCAGGAGGCAGCTGGCAACAGTGAAGGCATATGGCAGAGCTTCACAGCATTAGAAAGCCAAATAAGTCAGGAGCAAGTTGATGTCTACAGTCAGGCAAGGCCAGAGCTTTCCCTGGAAGGAGCTGTAGCAGTGTTTCTTCTTCCTTCACTTACTTAGGTCAAGCTGCCTGTTGGGCCCCTGCACGCCCAGGGTGGGTGTGCTGCCCTCACTTCCTGGCCAACAGGTCAGT
Organism: Ctenodactylus gundi; assembly: GCA_004027205.1. Classification (NCBI taxonomy): domain Eukaryota; kingdom Metazoa; phylum Chordata; class Mammalia; order Rodentia; family Ctenodactylidae; genus Ctenodactylus; species Ctenodactylus gundi. The sequence goes on along the minus strand of PVKB01000424.1, from coordinate 130,107 downwards.
TACACCTGACAGCCCTGCCCTAGGTGCCCCCTAATCTCAACAAATTGACAGTCATTCTAGGTCAAAACCCTAGCATTGGCTCCTTCCAGCCAGGCATCACCTTCCAACAGCACACAGTTCTACAGGTTCTAAATCCAAATACGTGAGGCTTTTGGTGACACTGCAGATCCAAACCATAGTAAATGGTTTGGAATCCTCTTGAATATTATTTTCCTTCTCACATCTATGGAGTTTATAGTGTGGCTGTCTTTAAATTTCCATCTTGAGTCACCAGCTTCCCAGCTGCTTTCCCATGGATTTATAGGCTTTTGTCCTGTTTTCTATTTCCCAGATTTTGCTAGTTGCAGCTAGTGTTGTTAAATTACTCCATTGTCACTTTTAGGTTCTTTTCAATATTTAACATGAATTCCTAATTTTAACCTCCCAGAATCTTCAATTATTGCCAATAAATGTAATTGGCAGTTAAGAGACCAAGTCATTACATGGCCATTTATCTCCAAAACTGGTGCTTAACCCACTGTACTATGTTTTGGAGGAATTGGAGTTTATTCAGTCCAGTTTGCTTCTTGAAGATATTTTTTCCAGTTTTATAACTTTGTTATATCATTTCCTTGCAATTACTTTAATTCCCACATGCCAAGTAATTCTGCCTTATGAATGGAGAAGAGCAAAGGAGTGCTTCTAAAAGATATAAAACAGAATCTGGATATTCAGGAGTCTAGAAATGAGATGGAATGGGGCATCTGAAAATGCTGTGCTCAAGATGAGTTAATAAATTGAGTTGCATTTTGATGCATATATTACTCCCAGATGAAAACATCCAATTACCTCTCTCTCCCTTTGAGTAATTTCTGGCCAGGGGAATAGAAACCTTTAGAAATACCACTATAGTTATTCCTTTTGCCCTGTCAGCTGACTTCTTGGGTCTTCTTCAATCTTATGCAATAGCTGAAATCAGACCTGTGTATTTATCTTAGAAGCTGATTTCCCCAGAAGCTAGGTCTGTCTATCATCGAAAACATCATTCACTATTCCACGGGACATGATGATGTGATTTTTTTTCTTCCATGTTTAGTGACAAATTGTCTTTTTCAGTGTATGCCAGTCTCTGAATACAGTGCCCATAAGATAACTGGAGGTTCTTAATTACTCTTGAGCAAGTTTTGAGTATTAAGTCTCTGAAGACTGAATTGACTCCTATATTTTTCTTATTTTTAAAAAATAGCATCACCACATTTTCTCTGGAAAATAAACACCTCCATATATATTTTTCTATTAACACCTCATTTGAGGAGGATGGAGTAACCTCTTGGATACCAGTATGTAACACACTACCCCTCAAACATTTTACTGTAAAAATGTTCTCAACTCTAACTCACCTACCTTTTGTGCAATTTTAAGTATGTTCCTACTGTCTCACTAAGAAATCAAAATCACCTACAGTTCTGTACTTTGAAGTGGCATCATTCAGCTATTGACTCCACTTTCCTGCATCTTATGGGATAAACAATAAAACAAATTTCTATTCTGATCCAGTGAAGAAAAAAATCCAAAAGAAGTGCCTTGCATTGATTATTGGTATTGAATGTATATAATATATTGCTGTACAAGTTAGCAAGATGAATAATAGAAATAGTGTATCTCATGAGTATCACCTTTGTTAACTCACTTATATGGATGTACAGTAAATTGTTTGGTCAGTGTTGTGGTTTGAATCTGAAGAGTCCCCAAAAAGCCTCATGTACCAGTGTATATTGTGTACTGTTGAGAGGAGCGACCTGGCTGGAAGGGGTAGATGCTTAGAGCTAAACCTGGAGAGGGGTGTGTGCTACTTCCGCCCTTCCTCTCAGACTTGTTTCTGTTCTGTCATGCTGTGAGGATCTCTTCTTCTGTGGAGCTCTGACTCTGACCCTGCCATGTAATTCCACAATTTCCTAGCTTCTTGACCCATGAACTGACTGAGACTTCATGAAACTGTGGGCTAAAAATCTTTCTTCCCTAAGTTGTAGATGTCAGGTATTCTATTCCAGCAATGAAAAAGTAACTAAGACAGTGAGCCAACTTGGCTGCCTTGGAACTTGAATCAGGGCTACCCTCTGAAAGGCACTGAGGGATTTCCCTATTGGTGCTAGTGGTGGTAAAGGTGGGCAGAGAATTGAGGAGATACAAATGCATAATTTGATCTTAAAGCATTGGTGTCAGTGTCTGCCTCAAAAACTGCCATAATTTTAAAGACTCATAGGTCTCCATAGCAAACAAAGGGATTTTTGGGGGACAATATGTAACTTCCCTAAAACACTACCTCCTTAACAATGTTATTTGAGGTCTTCTTTACAATGCCAGAAATCTCTTATTCTTAGTCTTGAAAGGAATAACCGGGTTTGGGCTATAGCTCAGTGATTAAAACCTATGCTTAGGAAGCATGAGGCCCCCAGGTTCTATCCCCTAACACGAGGTAGTAGCTGAGTGTGGTGGTGCACATTTGTTATCCAAGCACTTAGGAGGTTAAGGCAGGACTGCCATGAGTTCGAGGCCAGCCTGAACTACACAGTGAGGTCAAGACCAGCCTGAACTATAGAATGAAACCCTGTAGAAAACAAAACAACAAAACAGGAATAACCATGTTTCTCATGTGTCATTGTTTCTTTGTAGTTTTTTGGGGTCGTTAGTTTTTGTTTTCAAGGAGACCTATTGTGCTCTCTCACTCTCTCTCTTTATTGAGACAGGGTCTTGCTTCATAGACAAGCTGGTCCTGAACTCACTATGGAGCCCAGGTTGGCCTTAGATTCACAGCAATTCTCCTGTCTCAGAGTGCTGGGACTACAGGTGTGTGCCACCATGCCCAGTTTATGTGGTGCTGGGGACTCGAACTCAGGTACTTTGGTGTTTGCCTAAGCATTTAGGAGGCTAGCACTTTAACCACTCAGCCATTCCTCCAGCCCTCAATCCTCAATATATTTAAAGAGCAAATGCAAGGGCAGGAGGGATGACACAGCAGTTAAAGCGCTTGCTTTGCAAGCTCAAGACCCTGATTCCCCAGCACCACATAAAGCATGGCATGGTAGCACGTGCCTGTAATCCCAGCACTCGGGAGACTGAGGCAGGCCATTGTCCTCAACACCAGTCAATTCAGGACCAGCCTGGGCTACAGAATCAGACCCTGTCTCAAAAAAAAAAAGCAAATGCATAGAAATTTCAGTATTTAGGATGACCCTTACATATAACTAGCTTATACATTAAATACTTTGTTTATAAGATTTCTTTTGAAACTCAGGATTCATTTTAGAAAATGCCACGTTTGTGGTTTGAAGCAAATTAGGAGAAAAGTTTCCAGGCCAGTACACAAAAATTTACACAACTCACAAGGCTATATAAATACTATTCAGGTGCAGTCAAAAGTAGAAAAGTCCAATAGTCTTGCAAGTTAAGAATGAAGGAAAGATATATATATATATATATATATATATATATATATATATATATATATATATATATATAATGGCACTGTCAAACCTGAGACCTCATACTTGAATACACTCTACCAGCGAGCTACACTTCCAACTCCTAAAGAAAAAAAAAATCATTTTGAAAGTTTGTCTTGAATGCACATACTTGAGACTTTGTGAAAGGTTTGTTTTTTTTTTTCAAATTTAAAATAGGTCTTTTTCATCCACTTATTACATATACACTGTGTTTACTTGCCCCTGTGGCCATAGTAGGGTTGAATCTGCCTCAGGCTACTCCGCCCAGTAAATGAAGGCTTGATTTGCGTGTTCTCTGCCTTGTCCCTCAGTACTTCCACCTAATCTCCGATAAATCCTCAGCTGGCAGAGAAGAAGGGCCACCCCACCCTGCAAGGGCAGGCAGCCAGGCTGGGAAGAACTGAAAGAAGAGACTAGTCACTACTAGAGCCTCAGAAGAGCAGGCTAACCCTTTATGCCTCAGTGCTGAATGTCTCACCATTTATGGTGTTCAGACTTTGTATGAGTTGTCTCTGAATCAATGTTAGTAAGTGTCTTCTTATTAAATGTCACATTACTCTGGATATCTTTAAATAGATTGTTTTGGTGAGAACAAAGGTGTCACTGGCTTGACCTAGTACACTGAGAGGGACAATTACCATATGCACCTAAGGAAAGTGTACCAGATCCCTGGGCAAAGGTATTTTCTGAACTAGTTCAGGCCTCATGAGAAAAAAAAAAAAAGAGTATAACCTTGACCCTTTAACAGGGACTCTGGATCACAACTTTAATGATTTTGTAATACTGAGCCTAACAGGAAAAATTCTGGAGATGGTCAAGAGTGTAAGTATTTTATTCAAGGTCATGTGACTGCTTAGAAGCAAGGCAAAATAATCTTGTATTTTGTTTTTAATGTCTTACTACTACAAAGACTTTTCAAAGCTCTGACTCCATATGTCCTTTATTAGAAGATTCTAATTGTTGATCTTATAAGGCTAATGACTCAGGTCCAATTTAGGGAAAGACTTCTACTGTATTCAGGACAAACAGCATTGGAAGTTTAAGCTGATTATGCTGCTGTAAGGGCTCTGAGTACACTCCCAAGGCTGGCTTGGGAGGTCACAGGCCTCGTTTCTACAGCATTTGCTACTAAGCTGTATGTCTATTCCTGAAGTAATTTCAACTGCAAATGTCAGAGCTGTGCAGGGTTTAGATCTGAGATGGTGGCAGAGCTAGTGAACATGTCATTTTAGGCATTTCTTTTCTTTTTTTTTTTTTTTTTGATACAGGGTCTCTCTCTGTAGTCCAGGCTGGTCCTGAACTCACTGTGCAGCCAAGGCTGGCCTTGGACTCAGGGCAATCCGCCTGTCTCAGCCTCCCGAGTGCTGGCATTACAGGCGTGCGCCACCACGCCCAGCTTATGTGGTGCTGCGGAATCGAACTCGGGCACTTAGCATTTGACTTAGTGCTTGCTAAGCAAGCATTTTAACTGCTGAGCCACTCCTCCAGCCCTTTAGGCATTTCTTACTTTCTCATTGTGGTAAATGTGTTCTGGGTTCCAGTCAGTTGAATGCTTTCAGATCGTATTTCTTAGGCCTTATTACAGTGTGTACTTAAAAGCACTAAAGTAAGTTAGGATCACTTAACCTGTTACATTTCAGCATTAAATATAGACTATCAAATTTTAGACCTAGGAAGATGGACAATCTCTTTGGGCCCCAGAGCCAGCACTAAAAATTTCTCATTTGGTTAACTGCCGTGCCTGCTCTTAAAGACCAAAGGTATTATTGTTTCCATTTTACTACACACTTATGTTGTGTCAGTTTAAGTCTCTGAGAAACGATATCAAGATAAGATATATACAAAAGATTTATTGAAGGGAACTGCACTGTATTAAAGCTATAAGGAGCAAGGAGTACAAGGAGGAGAGGACCTCCAAGCCACATTGTAGGTCTGACACCTTGAAGAGAAAGGAAAGAATCAGGTAGAAAAAGCTTCAGTCAGTAACAACTTCTCAGTCTCAGGTAGGGTATTCTTCATGCTGATAAACTGGTACCCCCCTGGATTGAAATGGCCTACCTCTAGGGCTGCCTTCATCTCAATCACTGACTAGGAGCACCCTAGACCAGAGAGCATGATGGGGCCTGATCACCACTGGAGACTCAAAGGTGTGGTAACGGGAACCTCTCAGTCAATTATGTTCCTCGAAGCAGGTCCCTTTAATTGGTGCACCTCCACAGCCCTCACCAACATTAAACTGTTGTCACTTCATCTCAATTTGATTTTGGTTTAATCTGAATCTTCGTTTTCCCAAACCACCAATTTTTTATTCCTTGATTCCGACTGCCATCAGATAAGCTAATAATGCTGTGGATCACACCTCAGGTCTCTTCTCCAGGTGAATAATGTCTATTCCTGCAGTAATTTTAACTGCCAATGTCAGAGCTGTGCAGTCTATTCCTTTACTGGTCTCCTTTGAATCCTCAAGGTTTATAATAAGTCCTTTGGCCAAAGCCCACAACTGTAACTTGTACTGTATTTGTTCTCTGAGTTACAATTTATTGCGATTATAAACAAAGTCTAGTGACAGATATCATCTCAAGTTCCTAATTTACTACATAGCAGTTCCAAGTCCTTCTGTAAGAACATTAGTTTTCTGGTCATCAGTTTCCCCGTTATTAAAATATAAAAACAGCATCTAATTAGTAGGCTTGACCTCATGAACACTGGAGCTGAATGATAATTCTGTATTTTCAGGAGGAATTTGTGGATTGTCAGCCTGTTCTTCCAAGATTTCAAAAGTCAGCCTTGACTTCCTCTTTGGATTCATAGATTTTTATGTTTCATGCCAAATGACCAAAGAATCAGAATCTTGATGATTGTTATGATTTGGATCTGAAATGTCTCCCAAAAGCCTCATGTATTTAGATGATATAAAATATCTATTTTATGTACTCTTCAGAGGTGGGGCCTGGTCAGAAGTGGATCACCAGGGCATCATCGAAAAGGATCTGTGCTAGCTCCTCCCTTCCTTGCTCACTTGGCTTCCTGTCTGCCAAGGCCTTACCAGCTTTTCTTCTTCTAGGCCTCTCCCTTGTGCTCCCACCAGGGCAGGCTGCACATGAATGGATTGAGACCTTTTGAAACTGTGAAATGAAATAAACCTTTCCTCTTTAAATTGTAGATGTCGGGAATTATATCCCAGCAACGAATAAGTAACTAAGAAAGTGATAAATTCAAATGTCCAGCAGGCATGGCATCCTTTGGAGAAGCATGGTGAGAAATAATGCTGAATCAGGTCATATAATGGTATTTTTTTTTTGTTATTGTACTAGGGATTAAACCCAACGTCTATGCACTAAGCTATATCCTCAGCCCTTTTTAATTTTATTATTACTGTTTTTTAGTTTGAGACAAAGTCTTGTTAAGTCCCTAAGGTTGTTCTGGCTGGGCTCAAAGTGCTATCTTCATGCCGCAGCCTCCCAGGGTACTCTTATTATACTTGTGCACCACCACCATTTTTTTAAAAAACAATACACTTTGACCAATAAGTGTATAATTTTCTCCTCCTCTTAAAGTTTCCCTGATTGTAGGCAGGAATTCAAGTGGTCTGGGAGGCTGAGGAAGGAGGCTATCCTAGCTAACTTAGAGACTTAGCAAACCCCTGTTTCAAAAACCTAAGAAGGCTAGGGATAGGGATGTAGCTCAGTGTGAAGAATGTGGATTCATTCCTCAATACCACCACCATAAAAATAAATGCTGCTGCTTTTTCTAAGTCTTCTTGGAGGGGAGCGGTCTCAGATGTGCTTAATGACCAGTTCTCCTGACTGTTATCTGCAGGAATTTGCAATTGCACTGGTCATATCTTAATGTGGGCATATCTCTGGAGCTACCCCAAGAAGCAACTTCATCTGAGAGTTGACTTTGAGGGTCAGGTAATTATCATATTTGCAGATGTTATGGTGTGTACCTGGAATGTCCCCAAAAGCCTCATGTTTGAAAGGTAATTAAGTCAGCCATTGGAGTTAATCCATTAATTTGCTGTGCTGCAAAGAGGTGGAGTCTGGCTGGAGGGACAGATCACTGGGACTTGACTTAGAAGGGTAACTCCCTTGCTAGCTCTGCCATTCATTCTGCTTCCTGTTGGGACGCTGTCAACTGCTTTCCTCTGACTAGGACTCCACTAGACTCTTCAAACATTGCCACCTGCCCATGAATGGACTAAGACCTTCTGAAACTGAAACTTTTAAAAGAAACCCTTATTTAGGTTGAATGTATTGGGCATTGTGCCCCAGCAATGAAAAAGTAACTAAGATAGTGGACATTCAAAGGGCAGGGCTTGGTGTGCTCAAATTGTTACATCTTTCAACATTCAAACATGAACAACTAAGGAATAAAACAAGTCCTATTTACCTGCTCCAATAAGATTACATTTTGTCCTATCACTTGTGCCCAAGTAATTAAGTACTACCTGATTCCTATCACTTGTGCCCAAGTTCCCTGAACTGAAACAGATAAGTCAAAGAAGGGAAGGAGTTCTTCCGAACCTTGTTGGCACTGTGATAGGCTAAGAAATCAATGTCTTACTGCCACTTACCTAGACAAATACAGTGTCAGTGCAAATTTACAGATGCTTTCCTTTCTAACCTTTATCTAAATGTACTCATCCTGGAAGGCTCTGTTTTTTCTAAGAAGCCATCTCTGCTTATTATGATAGAAACTGTTTTCTCTCATTTAAAAATTATGTATTTATTGTGTTATCTTCTCACTTTCCTACAGAGTCAGTGTTACTATCTTATTGCTCTTCATCACTGAGCTTTTTTTTAAATTTCTGGTTCTCACATAAAATTCTCAAGGATGACTTAGCAGTAGAGCGCTGAACACATGTTTGAAGCCCAAAGATTCTTTCCTTTGAATCAATGCCTAGCTTTTCCAGAGTTTCCAGTCTCTTTCTCATTACCAATTTATGCTCTCCATAGTTCTTGTCATATTCTGTAATTATTTTATGTCTTACTTCTCTGAGAGCTAAGTAGGTCCCGAAGATGACCACAGCTCTGAAAATGCTGTTTTTCCATACAAAAAATCTAAAATATAAAATATGTATACACGTCTAATTAGTTCCAAAACCCATCAGTGATTTTTATTTAAATACTTTAAAGAAAACCAAATTACCTATCATTGGATATGCTCATTGATAGTATGAGAGTCTATAATGCTAAATTGTTAGCCTGAATTAGAGCCTGGAAAACAATTCCAAAAATAAGTGTTATTAAATTCTATTGTGTTTTATCAAGCTGATTGTATTTCCAAGCCTAAAAGTGAGAGCAAATAAGTGCACGTTAACTGTCTAGAACTAAAACCCCATCCCAATAATACTGGGGATGGGCTCAGTGAATTCCTACCCCCTTCATTCTATAAAGCTGAGCAGTGCAAAATGGCAAATTTTCCATAAGAAAACATTTTCTCTTCTGAAATTTTCAAGTAACTTCTTTTTTCTATTGGTATATGAAATTTCATATTAATATATACACACATATGTATCTATGATCATTGTCACTGATAAAATTTTAAGACAGGGTCTCACTCTATAATCCAGGCTGGTCCTAAACTGTGTGGTCAATACAGGCAGGCCTCAAACTCATAGCAGTTCTCCTGCCTTAGCCTTCCCAGTGCTGGGGTTACAGGTGTGCGCCACCACGTCCTTCTGCTATGGTGCTTGGGAATTGAACCCAGAGCTTTGTGCATGCTAGGCAAGCACTCCCACTGCTGAGCTATGCTCCCAGCCCCATCACTAATATAGGTGTTTCCGACTCAACCAGAGCCTGTTTTCCAACAGCCTCTCAACTGATCTTGAGCCTGGGCTGTATCTTTCATCCAAGGGTCTGTTACAACAACAGGAAGCATTCTACCCCAAGTTTAGTAAAGTTTCCTCTTATTTCAGAGTGTGGGCCTCTGAGTTTACAAAACAGTTTGCACATGGCCTGAGCCCACTTTAGGAATCTGCTCTGCCTTGCCTAACAAGGGCCTTGCAAAAGGAGACAACAGCTGCGGCTTTGGCTTAAACTCCCCTCATTGTGCTTATAAGGGCTCCTGCCTTTGGCTTCAAAGTAGTCTGCAAATATGCCTTAAATAGGGGCTGGCATATCATGCTTTTATATGGTTACACTTGTTTTGGGAAATAAAATGTAAATCCCACTGGATTTTTGGTATTTCCAAGCCAGCTGTGTTGTAAGGGCTTTCTGGAAGTGGTCAGTAACTTTTTGATGATAGATTTGCTCATCTTAAAAGAGTTCTCAGCACAGCCAATAATCTCTACACTCTGGGAGGTGGAGGCAGAGGCATCATGAATTCAAGCTCAGCCAGGCAACTGAGTGATTGGGTGAAAGCCTGTCTCAAAGTCAAAATATAAAAATGGCCTGGGAACGTAGCTCAGTGAGAAAAAATTGGGTTATAATTTCAGTACCAAAAAAGAAGAAAGCAGCAGCAGCAGCAGCAGCAGCAGCAGCAGCAGCAGCAGCAGCAGCAGCAGCAGCAGCAGCAGCAGCAGAAGAAGAAGAAGAAGAAGAAGAAGAAGAAGAAGAAGAAGAAGAAGAAGAATTTTTCCTGTGTAGCACAATAAAGTCCCAGTCTATATATGTTGGAGTGGGTGAAGAGGAGCAGTATGGGGGGAGTGGGAGGAATAATGTCACAGTCTCTTCTTTGCCACCACCAGCATTTAATTCTGGGGCACCAGCCAGTTTATCCTTTAGTTCTACGTTCCAGAGGAGGTCATTTCACCTTGGAGCTGTAGCTGTGGCATTTGTGCACATCAATGTGTAAGTCTACACCAGTCAGAAGACATGATTATGATGATCTAGACAGAAGCCTGCAAATAACCAGTTAATACTCTCAAGAATTTCTACATTATTAGGGCTTAGACGGACCTTGAACATTAAAAGGTACAACTCCATCCAGGTAAAGACATTGAAGCCCAGAGACACACAGACTTATTTTTAGATGTTTCCCTGACTTCCAGCTCTTTTTTTTTTTTTTTTTTTTTTTTGACTCCTACTGTTTGGCATGCTTCTCGTTTTTGAGAAGAGTCTAACATCTTGGTCCACAGTGCAACCCCTGAAGTTTAAGAAATCTAAGTTTTAATTCTGACCTTGCCATTTGTTGGCAATGTTACCTGTGGTAACTTACTTAGCATTAACACAATTCACCAATTAACTGAATAAGCTTCCAGAACTTGACCATATCCCTCAGAGAACCCCAAGAAGAATTAGAATACTTTTCTTCTTATTCAGCCCTTCGGTTGGGGCAGGGAAGAGTCAGCTATTACCTGAGATCCAGTAGATTAGGAGGCGTGCTACTTATTGCACATCAGAGCTCGCGATAACATCCTTACCAGCTCCACCTGACACTCAGCGAATTCTCCTAGTCCGTGATCCCCGACCACCAAACGTGTCCTCTATTCTTGTGCCAGCTTAGTTTTCCAGGCCCCTTTTCTATTCGTCTCCCCTAGTTCCTAGTCTCCAGGATGGGATGTCCCCAAGTCGCAGGCAGGAGCAGAGGCGCCCGACATACGGCTGAGAGAGAGGGCGCGGGGCCGCGGACCTAAGGCCGGCGGGGCTCTCCAGAGTGTCCAGGGCACCCCATCGGTGGGGGAGAGGGGGAAGGGCGGTCTCCGCAGCCCCCTCCCAGAGGCCGGCGCTCCAGCGTTGCGCAAACCGAACGGTCGCTTAACTAAATCGCTGCCCTCGTCCGGGGAGCAAGACGCCCCGGAACCCGTGACCTGAGGCCCGGACGGCGGCCCCGGAGGGCCAAACCTGATACACTGCCCGGGGTTCGCACTGCGGGCGCGCGCGAGTCTGAGTGTGCGTGTGTGCGTGCGCACGCGCGCTCTGGCTATCATCCTTCCAGGCTTGGCCTCTAGGTGTAACTCGGCCTGGCTGCAGAGCAGTTTGGCTGCTGGGCGCGAGTGGCAATGCGTACGTGTGAATTCCCCAGAGCTCGTTCACATTCCGGCATTTCAAGCCGGGCACTCCAGATCTGTCAGTCCTATGAATGGGATGGCCCGCTGGCTTTTGTTTTCAGTCTACCTGTGTAGTGCATCACCATGCAGATATTTTTAGGCCATTAGGACAATGAAAAATTGAAACGAGAGCTTTACATTCATTAAAACCTATTACTGCCCTCCCCAATGCTTTTTCCGATAAAACCTAAAAATCCTTAATAAGCCCTCATGAGAGTACGACCAGCCCCTGTGGCTGTCCCTAAACCCACCCGGTCTCTAGTGAGGCTTCAGTTCCTCAGAGAGGCAAGTTCTTTTCTGTCTCAGCCGACATTTTCCCAGTGTTTCCATGACTGCTCTTCCTTCCTGCCAAATCATTCTCATGCTTTAGACTTCAGACTAAATGTCTGAAGGCTTTCACTGATCCTTCCACACTTTATTGTCCCTGGCACTTTACAGTGTATACTTTTAAAACACATATTTTGCATTTAATGCATTTGTTTAGTAGACAAACAAGGTAGTAATAAGAGCAGGGGAAACTACCTCTTTTGTCTCTGACTGTATTTTCAGGACCTCGCAGGACCTGGGACATAGTGGATATTGAAAAATACATAATGAATGTGAGAGGAGGGAATCTTCCAGAGAGGACTATAGACCCTTGACTTTGGGAAGGTACAAGTTCATAGTTTGATGAAGAGGAAACCAGTTTAGAATCATGGCCTGTAAGCTTTTGTGATGGTACATTGCTTCTACTACAAACATTATTTTTTGTACATATTCTAAATGCATGTATATAGAGTTATTTACAAATTATAAAATGTAATAATTCTCATATAGTTATATATTATTGAATAGGTAGTACTTTAATACTATCTTTAAGACTAGCTTTAATAATATGAAAGAATGCAACAAATAGAAATTTTGAAAAATTAAATTAATGTCTAAATAAAAGTTCTAAAATCCTGCAGAACATTTTGGAGCTCTCTAGAGAGAGAGGAAGAATGCTGCCCTCTACTGGTAGAAGGTGGCTAAGGACGTTCAGTGCGGATGCTTCTGAGCCACAGGTCCACCATTTTGTGTCCCATGAGATTTTGAACCCTTAGCATTCAGTCTCCATTATTTTCATTCATAGGAAATGTAAGAGGCGACTAAAAAGCAGAGATTGTGCAGTCATAATTAACTGTTCAGGAAACATTGAAACTGCCACAAGTCAAAGTGACTGAAAACTGAGTGTTTCATCTGTCAGGTCAGTCAATACTTAATAAAAGAAAAGTAGTTAATACATTAATTGTCAAATCTTAAAATCTTTTTCCTCCAGGCTCTCACTCACCGCCAATGGCTTGCCTTGCCACACGTGCCCACTGCCAGTGCCCTGCATAAATGCTTTTGTTGCTCTCAGTCCCTCATCAGGTGAGACTTGTGTTCTGGGCATTGGCTTCTCACCTCACACTGGCCTGTGCCTAAGATGAGAAATTTGGTGCGGATGCTCGAGCCTTAATGCTTCAAGGAGTAGACCCTTTAGCTGATTCTATTGCTCTGACAACAACGGTGATTATTGAATAAAGTTGGGGAAATCTGAAAGTAACAAAAGATAGAGTAGCTACGGCAAAGTCAATCGACTTAAAGGATAAGTATAAAAACATTGAAGCTAAACTTGTTTAAGATGTTGGCAGTAACACCAATGAAGAGGCAGGGGGTGATACTACCACCGCCATTGTCCTGGCTCACTCACTCTATTGCAAAGGCGGGCTTTGAGAACGTCAGCAAAGGAGCCAACCCAGTGGAAATCAGGACAGGTTTAGTATTAGCTATTGATGCTGTAATTGCTGAACTTAAGAAGCAGTCTAAACCTGTGACACCATCTGAAGAAACTGTTCAGGTTGCTACAATTTCAGCAAATTCCATGAAAACTGTTGGAAGGAACGGCATCATCATAGTCAAGGATGGAAAAACACTAAATGATGAACTATAAATTATTGAAGGCATGAGGTTTAATTGAGGTTCTCTATTCTTTAGTAAGACCTCAAAAGGTCAGAAATGTGAATTCTAGGATTCCTATGTTCTGTTGATTGAAAAGAAAATTTCTGGTGTTCAGTCTATTGTACCTACTCTTGAAAATGCCAATGCTTATTGGAAGCCCTTGGTCATAATTGCTGGGGACGTTGATGGAGAAGCCCTGAGTACACCGGTGTTGAACAGGCTAAAAGTTGGTCTTCAGGTTGTTGCCATCAAAGCTCCAGAGTTTTGTGACAACAGGAAGAACCAGGCGAAGGACATGGCTATTGCTATGGGTGGCACAGTGTTTGGAGAAGAGGGCTTACACCTTAACTTGCAGGATGTCTAGCCTCTTGACTTGGGGAAAGTCAGGAAGTCATCGTGACTGAAGATGACTCCATGTTTCTGAAGGGAGAGGGGGACAGGACACAAGTGGAACATCACCAAGTAACTGGAAATCACAACCAGTGAGTATGAGAAAGAGAAGCTGAATGAGCAGCTGGTAAAGCTCTCTGTGGGGTGGCTGTGCTCATGGTTAGTGGGACAAATGATGTGGAAGTGAATGAAAAGGAAGACAAAATGACCAATGCCATCAATGCCAACTGAGCAGCTATAGAAGGAAGCATTGTCCTGGGAGGGAGGGGGCTGTGCCCAGCTGCAGTGCATCCCAGCCCTGGAGTCACTGAGCCCACCAATGAAGATCAGAGGATTGATACAGAAATTATGAAGAGGACACTCAAAAAATTCCTGCAATGACCACTGAAAAATGCAGATGTGGAAAGCTTTTTGATAGTTGAGAAAATTATGCAAAGTTCCTCAGAAATCATTTAGGATGCTCTGCTTGGGGATTTTGTGAGTGTGGTAGAAAAATGAATCATTGATCTAACAGAGGTGATCAGAACGGCCTTGCTGGATGTCGCGGGGGTGGCTTCTCTGTTGTTAACAGCAGAAGTGGTCACAGAGATTCCCAAGGAAGAGAAGGATCCTGTGACAGACAGAATGGGTGGGATGGGTGGGATGGGGGACGGCATGGGAGGTGGCACACTCTGACCTGGAATAGCGTGTCACTGTGACTCATGAACTGTGACTGCAAGCTCAGGCAGGATTTCTCGCCAATTGCTTCAGACAAATCTTGGGGAAAATGAAGAAAAGGCTGGCCTATGTGTAACGAGAGTCATATAACCAACCATCAATTACTGGCTTCAGTTTACAGTATCTAATGGTTTTCTGCTGTCATTGTTCATGCTGACAGATAATTTATTTTGTATTTTGAATACAAGAACATTTGTGCGTTCCTGATCCTGTGTGCCAGAGTCATGTACCAATGCAATGCTTGCAGCTGAAATCGCTGAGGCTACATGCAAGTCACGACGTTAGTGCTGCCATCACCAGGTGCAGAAGCAGCCTTGGTGGGGAGAGTAAGGATCATGTGTGCAAAGTAGATTATCCAATTATGTGACCACCTTTGTGTAATAGAAACTTGTTCAAAGGTTAAAAACAAATGAACAAAACCCTTTCCCCCTTTAAAAACAAATGAACTATGTTACTGTAGTTTTTGATAGTGGAACATACCCTTCTGAGTTTTCAGCTATACAGACTTTTAGGAGAAAACCACAATGGATTTCTATAAAACACATGAACATATGTCTTTTTGACTTAAATAGTTTAATGTCTGAAAAATATTGAAGCAAGGAGTGAAGTGGGGAAAATTGCTCATAATAAAATCTAAGGAATATATTACAGATTTGTACATAAATTTCCAACAAAACCAGTTGTATTTTTTGTGAAAAAATATGAGTGAAAAGTGTAGCCCAGAATGTAGTCAACCTCAAAATTATTTCCTAAGCTGCCAGTGTGCAGGAAAACAATTCAGTTGCTTTCATTCATTACTCCAAACTAGTTTTTCTGCCTGATCACTTTTATTGAGCTTTCAAAGTTCTAAATCTACAAAAACTTATTAGATACCAGAATATGCCCAAGGTGCCCCTATCTTCAAGTTGCTCATAGGCTGTTAGGGATGTAGGCAGGGAGACAAATAATCATCAGCAAGTAAGAGGCCTCGTCCCTCACCCGATCTCACATCATACAGGACAGCAAATACACATAAGTGCCCTCAAAATGCCTGGGCAGTGTGGGGAAAGGAAGAAAGAAAGACAAGGCAGAATTGTGTTAAATGTGCCATTAATTTTTGAGCTTCTTGTGTTGGACAGAAAACTCTTCACAATTCATTATATTTTTCTGCTTTGGTACCATAACGAATGTTAGGCAGGACAATTATACAAGTGGCGCACAATCAAACTGCATTGTCAAATAGGCACAAGCCACTCAGAATTCCTATTTTAAATTCCACACATAAATCTAATGTTCCGATTCCTTAGCCTGTTTGAGGTCACTAAAAGAATCCTTTTCTTTTTGGATTTGCTTCTGGTTTGATGAGATACTAAGTTTATATGATAATCAGAATTTCCCAAAACAGAAGCATACGTATTAATTACAAATAAAAAAGTAGCATTGCTGTGGAGAATTTGGAGGGCGCTATTTTATCATGCCACATAATAAGACATGTTGACTTTTTATGCCACTGATGTGATATACTAAGGAGGGTATAATCTGATCTATGTAGCATTTCTTCTGGTCAAAAAGGTTTATTCTGAAACTAATTCAAGGAAGCAAACAAATAAACCCAAATTAAAGGACATTTAAAAAACAACGAATCTGAACTCTTAAAAGATGTCAGCTTTGTGAAAATAAAAACTGGTAAAACTGTTTGTTCCAGATTACAGGAGATGGAGGACTGTAGATGATAGTCTATAGAAAGACCAGGTAGGTTTTTTGATTTCTTCTTGCATTCAGGGTCAAAAAGAAGCTCGAAAAACTTTGCTGAGAATTGAAGAGGAGTGACATCAGCAAGAAGGCAGATGAGGAGGTGCCAGCTCTTGTCGCTCCAACAAGGAATAATCATTTGATAATGGCAACCCCCCAAAATAGCGCAGAAAGAACTCCAGAGTGTAATTAAGAACCCATAGCATCCTAATGGAGTAGAAAAACTGAGATAACTGTGTAGAAAAGTACCACAAGCACTTTACCTGCATCACCCAATCCTCTAGCTTTGCATAGGTTGGCACTGTGAGGAGTCCCCTGGGCTAATACACTCCCACTCCTAAAACAGCAAGGCCCAAAATTCAAAGATATGTAGCTACCTGGAGTCCAAAATTCAAGTCATGTCTACTAAAGCTATGACTTTGTTTACTGAAAGTTGTATGAAAGAAAACACAGGCAAGGTTCTTTCAACTGCCTGCAATTAATTCAGTCCCTGGATGGCCATTTTTTAACTGAGACTGGTCACGGGACTTTGGCCTGAAAGATCAAACTATGTTAGGTGGTGATGGCTGTGCATTCTACGGCACCACCATATCTCTTTACCTTTATCCAAACTTATGAGTTCCTGCTAATGGCTTAACCATTTGGAGAATGGCATCTAGTGGCTGAACTACTGAAGGATCAGTGAGTATTCCAAGGAATGTTTGATGGGCTGTGTTGATGAACTCTCAAGATTGGAGGTCTCCACCATTGTTTGCTCTCTTGTCATTTTACAGTATGTCCTGGAGATGGCCTGCAGTCAGTCTAGGGATTCATAGAACCCCAGACAGGAGTCCTTCTCTTGAATCTGAAGATAATGGTGTCTCACGGTGTTCTCTTCTGTGGGATTCTACAGAGATGGGAATGGGAACAAAGAATACAGGGGTTTCCCTCATGTGGTGTAGAGGAGATCTGATGCGTCTAGATGGATAGACAGCATCATCATACGTGTCATGTTTGTACAGGACATGACCTCCTTTCCTGAACTAGATTGCTAAAGCCTAAAGGCGTTTGGGTAAGCAACAAGAGTGATGACTATCTGCAGAGGTAGCTCAGGCCTGGGAAGAAAAGCTTGGGTTACTATATCTGGACAGCAGAACCCCAAGTGCTAAACAAGAAACACCCCTGACTATAGGAAGTACAGGAGGTGGGTAGGGAGTGGGGAAATGAATGTTTGTTGGTCTTGTTTCTTCAGAATACCTAGCAGTGTCTTGGACCCTCTGGTGTATATCAGCACTGCAGTTGAAGCAGGTGGCAATATGAAGTGTGTCTGGATCTGCTGCCTGAATCTTGAGGCAGTTCTACCCAAATGCAAAAAGTCCATGCACGGCTTATCATCAATCTGATGGGGTTCCAGGGGGCATTTATGGTTCTTATCCTTTGGAACACAGACATAACATTAAAGATAGACATTAAACATTGTTAATGTTTTGATATCTGCACTTCATGCAGCTTTACTCTGACACCTAACTTGTGGCCAAGCTGACCCAGGCTTTGTACACTTGGACTAGAGACTCTTATAACAGTTTCTTCCTGACTGGAATGACATGTGCTCTCCAGGGTATATGTTTCTGAGTGGAGCGTACCGGAATTGGAGTGCCTGTCATGAGGCACGCTATTTAGGAATGTGAGGTCCTCAGGTGGTTGGACAGTGACATTCTAAACTGATAGGGCCAAACACTTTGGCACATCTCAGGGTTGTCCAAGACATACTGTTAGGAGGAAAAATGGACAGCTGATTCACCCTGTTGTTGTGTCTTCAGACCAAGTGCCAGAACACACAACTTGTCATTAGTTATGGCAGTACTGCCTAGCAGATCCACCTGAGCTCTTCAGGGGCAGAGGATTCGCTGAAATCGTCAGCCAAGATGGTGATGGATCACTGAACTAGATTATTTCTGGGCAGAACAGGGTGGACTTAGGCTATTGATAATATCTTCAGCTGTACCTGGATAAACAGCTCAGATATTGTAGAGCACAAATGGAAGAGATCTGAAGTGAGCTTACTGGCTGCAGACAGTGGGGCCACCTGAAGGATCTTTCTTTGACTTCTTTGACAACTTCTTCCCTGGACGGCTGGGGTCCTGCCTCAGTCATTACTTCTGGCAGACATGGCCATTCCACAATGGTAGTATCCTTCTGGCTCTAGGAGATGCAGTCTACCTATTGCTCAATGACGTGGCGTGAGATTGTCAGCCGAGGGCCTGCATCCGTCTGAAGAGTAAAACCTCTGATCCGGATCCAGGGAGTTTGGTGAGCACATGGCATGGACCAGCATTGCTAAGGGGGTTTCCGAGGTTGAGGAGGTGAAATGCGGGAAGCTAGGCCCTCAAAGGGCGTTGCTGAAGCACCTGCTCCTCCTGCCACTTGTGGTTCTTGGGACGCTGTTGCTGAGAATGTGTTGGGAACACAGACCTCTGAGACAAGGAAGAACTGTCTGGCACAGCTCGGGCTTGGTCCTCATCCCTCCTAAAACAGGATGTCTGGCAATGCTCATGGGTTTCAGATTCCCCTAGGGTATAAAATCCAGGACAGTTTCCAGGGTCCCTCAGCTGTGCTACAAAGGGAGGCACAAACGTGAAATTCAATCTACCCTGTGTAGTTCTCCTGAGTTGCGGGAGACCAGATCACCATGGACCTTAGGCTTCTGTTGATACTTGTTACCTATGTATGAGTAATAAATTTGCTGTGCCTGACTTTTGCACGTATGCTGCGTCACTGGACTAAACCTAAGAATGCAAGTGCTGGAAGTGTAAGTGTGGCAGCAGCTGGGTCTCCTTTAAGCTTTTCCGAACTCTGGCAGCTGGTTTGTGAAAGTCCTCCACCCAGAGCTAAGAACCTGAGCAAAAATTGATGCTTAGAAACTCCCTCCTGGGATAAGTAACAGGTGCAGTGTTCTCCTGGGAATTAATACAGTATACTGAATTTCTGCTTAGCAACATGTACCATGGAACATTATTCAGTATCTAAAGGGAAGGAGGCAGGGCTCCAGCAGGCTACCTAAGGGCCTGTGAAGCTGTGGGAGAGAGGGGGATGGTCAGCATAGCTGAGCCGGAGCTGGAGACCGGCACCTGCTGCCTGAAGGGTCTGGCATGGCTGGGCATTGCCGAGGACGTACATAGTGGAGACAAAGAGGACCGAGGCTCTGCAGCCTGAGAAACACCTCTGTAAGTTGCTGATGCTGGAGATTTGGTCTGCAAGCTTCGATTATTTTCTTCAATGATGGATCTGTAGGTGACCTTCTAGATGCAGGTAGTGATATCAGCCCCAAATCCCCAGTTGTGCAGGGTGGTTTAAATTTCACAGCAGTTTATGCGCTAGAGGAATATTGCATAGACTATTTTTGTGTAAGCACTCCTTACAGTATCTGGAAACAAATCCTTTTCCTGTACTCAAGAAGCAGCGTACAGTCATAAACAGAACAACATCCAGTGTTGCCTTTAGGAATATAAGTTTATTAACTGTTCAGCCCACCTGCAATAGTCTTACACGGACACACTGAGCAGAATGTTTATGGAGTCCTGATGGGTTGAGATTTTCCTTGGGGAGAACCTGGAAATTTTAATTGCATTGTGAACGAGGAAATAATGTATTGTGCCAGTTGGATTCTGGAAGGGAAGCATACTTGGATACAAACTTCATTTTATAATCTGAATGGGCAACAGAGGAGTTTGCTCACGAGAAAGCCACATCTGACACTCCCAACTCATATATTTTTTGACTACTTCCCTGTGTACTTTATCAACACTGAAGGCTGGATAGAAGCACGAAATGCCCTTGGGAAAGCTACATCGGATCATATCAGTTCTGATCCTGTAGTTAAAGTGAAGCCCAATCCCCTCCACAAAGTAGCAGTGATCAATTCAGAGGAACTATCTAGTATCTTAAGATCAACATCGATCAATCCAAGTGTTAAGCGTGCTATTGAACTGAAATATGATATTCATGATAGGACCAAGGATACCTCAACTTGGAGTGAGATTCCCCCTGAAGACACAGCATCCACCCAATCTACATAAACCTTTTACAGAATATGTGTTTAGGATCCGCTGCTTGGCAGAAGATGGGAAGGGCTTCTGGAATAACTGATGTGAAGATACAAATGGGATTACTTATGAAGCGAAACCATCCAAAGCACCGATTTCCTTGTCTTGTACGAGTCCATCCACTACTCACACCTGTAGACCTGTACAGCTCATAAAAAAGGCATTGTCTCCTTTGGAAGCCAGTGGGAAAATCTTGGATCATGAAGTGCCTGTTATGAGATGGAAACCCAATTTACAAAATTACACAGTTAATGACACAAAATTGACAGTAAATCTCACAAGTGATTGTTATATAGCAACTCTAGCGGCAAGAAGTCTGGCTAGCAAACTAGATGTGACTGTTTTAATCATTCCTGGTGGTGGCATTACAGCTGCTCACCCTGTTGCAGATCTTACAGCATACACCAAAGATAACTTGATTTATGTAGATGGGACTCCATCAAGAAAACCGTAAGAAAATAATGTCCTTGAGATGTGTGTGTTGTCAAATAAATTGCCTTGTAACTCATACTGGCAGCAAGAAGATGGTACCATGTGTGTTATCCCACTAAAGAAGGGAGCTAGAGGAGAGCGAATGTTGTAACAGTTACTCCAATATATGCTAATGGATCAGGAAGCCCTGAGTCTATAAAGATATAGATACCTTAAACAAACTCCACCTTCCAAAGGACCTGCTGTTCAGATTTTTAAAAGTGCGGGGGAAATGCCGGTGTTTTAGAGGGGGACTAGGTTCCAACTGGTATTCAGAAAGGATTTATCTGATATTGTTTAACATTTGGTAGAACCTTCATTGGAAATGAAACTTCTGTGAATGTGGCTTCTTCCCACACAGAATACACACTGTCCTCTTTGGCTAGTTGTAGAGAGCCTGCAAACGCCATTACAAGATGGCGCCGGCATCCGGCCGGCTGATAAGTAAACAATTGCCACTGCACATGCGCCTAGGCTAAAGACCAGCCCCGGAGTCACGTCATTCGGACACGTCATATGGCCTGATTGGCCTCTGCAAATCAGGAACCGACACGCCACCCAGATGTAACCTGAAGGATATATAAACCGTGCCATTTTGGGGCTTGGGGTCTTCCTCTCATTAATGTTACAATAAACGCTTGCTGCAGAAGGATCCTGGTGCCCGCGATTGCGCGGGTCACAGCTAGTCACATACTGTATGTGTTACAAATGACAGCGTGTACAGATGAAGTGGGAGGATGGTCCAGGATTCACTTTCACTACCCCAATGTTTGCTAATGGAGAAATAGAAGCCATAGTTGTGCCAGTTTGCTTAGGACTCCTATTGACAACTCTGATGGGTGCATTGTTCTGCTTTAATAAATAAGGCCTAATTTAAAAACACATGCTGCCCTAATGTTCTAGATCCTTCCAAGAGTCATGTCACCCAGTGGTCATCTCGCACACATTCAAGGCACAATTTCAAGTCAAAAGATCAACTATATTCAGGCGGCAATTTCACTGATGTAAGTGCTGTGGAAGTAGAAGTGAATGACAAAAGAGAGAGAGAAGAGAGAGAGAGAGAGCGAGAGAGGGAGAGGGAGAGAGAGAGAGAGAGAGAGAAAGAAAGAGAGAGAGAGAGAGAAAGAGAGAGAGAACCTTTTCCAGAAGACCTGGAATCATCGGATCTACTCAAGAAATAAAAATTAGTACCAAAGAACACAGCAGTGACACTAGGTGGTGGTGTCCTCATGTGTGTCACCTTCTAGGCCATACATTTATGGCAATGGTGAAAATGAGCCGAGCTGTCTTCAGGTTTCTTCAGTTCAAGTTTTCTCCAGATCCTAGATCACTGAGTCCTTGTTAGAGCCAGAAGAGCACCCAGAAGATCTACAATTGGTAGATAACGTAGACAGTGGTGGTGGCGTTTTACCCAGGTAACAATATTTCAAACAAAACTGCAGTTAACCTGAAACCAGTCCAGATATTTTACATTTTGAAAGGTCAAAACATGTTTCGCTAGGCAATGAAGAAAATTTTGTTCAACAGCAGCATATTTCAGATCATATTTCATAGGCTTATGGATTTGAGTAAATGGGAATGTTTCAGGAAGTCTCTGTAGCAGAAGCCTTTGCCTCAGAAACTGAGGAGCTTGTACAGAGATTCAAAACAGGTCTGACAGAGGCTGCAATTGATCAAGGGAGGCTTAAAAAGTATGAACCACTGATTGTAAGACACGGTGTCCATATGCCTCAGTGAAAGGCTGATTCCTCTTACAACTTCAGCAGTCGCAATAAAAGTAAAAATGTTCTATCTGTGGTCTCAGATAAAACAATCTTTACTGCTGAGGATGATCATTTACCCTTAAGGACGAACTCTCACCTGGGCTACTTCCTTCCGAGGCTATCTGGGATTGTACTTTCAGCACCACATAAAATGAATTTGTCCTCTGAATCCTGAATAATTTTGTGTCCTTTTTTTTTGCGTTTATAAACTTAGGCAAGTTATATAACTTCTAAAACTTCTAAAAAATCTTTAATGATGAAATGATATACTTCTTATGCTTGTGAAGAGGAAAGACGATGTATGTATATAAAAGCCCTCCTTTGTATTTAATATGACACATACATATTTTTTAGATTTTTGACAACCATAATAACACTAGTCATAAATATTTTGACTATTTATCAAAATATGACCTTAGACGTTGTGATTTAACCTACACAGTACGGCTTTATGTAAAAATCACTGAAATTATCTTACATCTATATTTTTTCCCATTTTGTTGATATGTAAAAGTGCAGAATTTAAGGTTTACAATGGAGTTGAGCATTTTGTGCACATACGTATCTTGTCAAGGAGACAAGGGCTTTCCCGCTCTCCTTTTGCCCCTCCCCCTACCCTCCCTTCCCTCCCTCCACCCCCACCCTGTCCCCCTCTTTTGCTTTGTCATTTGTCTAAAGTTCCATGAGATAGTTGTGCTCTGGGACTCTCATATCAGAGAGACCATCCGATGTTTCACCTTCTGCTTCTGACTCACTTCACTAAGCATGATGTTCTCAAGCTTCTTCCATTTACCTGCAAAGGCCTCCACGCTGTTGGACTTTATTGATGCATAGTATTCCATTGTGTACAAATACCACAGTTTGTGTATCCACTGGTCTGTTGATGGGTATTTTGGTGACTTCCATATTCTAGCTATTGTTAGTTGTGCTGCTATGAACATGGGTATACATATATCTCTGTTGTATGTTGCTTTGGCCTCTTTTGGATATATTCCCAGGAGGGGTGTCACTGGATCGAAGGGGATATTTAGTGTTCTTTTGGAATGTTTGCCCTGAAGAAAAACAGCTTGTCTGAAATTCATGAAGTAAAACTTTGTGCTTTGCTACATAGAAAACAGAGGGCATTTAAATGATAAGGAGTAATATACCTAGCACAGCAATAGTTACTTAGATAAAAATAACTGTCAAAAATGAAAAACATAGGTTAGGAATGGTTGATATAAAAACAGAGAATAGAGATCTGGATCCTTTACTTCAGCTGACCACATAATTGAGAAGTTTGTAGGACTTATCTACGAGCCCAGCTTTTGAGGTTTGACAAAAGAAATCGTGGAGGTGAAGATGGTAGTGATGCTGCTAGTTGTTACTAGAGAATAAGGAATTCAAAGATTTAACTTGGCAGATTAAAATATTCATTTTTAAATATTATAGAATAAAATCATCTCAGTAAATTTAAAAATATATAAAATAAAAAGAAGGAGCCAAGTGTGCTGTTGCATGCCTATAATCCCAACAGCGAGGAGGCTGAGGCAGGAGGATTGTAGGGAGTTCAAGGACAGCCTGAGCAACATAGTGAGTTCAGGACCAGCCAAGACTACAGACTTCTGTCTCAACAAAACAAAACAGAAGGAAATACTGTTATCTGCCAAAACATGGATGAACCTGAAGGGCATTGTTCCAAGTGTGATAAACCAGACACAGGAAAACAAACACTGCGTGATCTCTTTTGTATGTGGGATCTGAAGTGGTCAAACTCATATAAGCAAAGAGTAGAGTGGCGGCTGCCAGGGGCTTGACGGAGGGTGGAATACAGTGATATTGGTCAAGGGACGTGAATTTTTATTTATGCAAATGAATTCATTCTGCATAATGACTATGCATAGCACGGTCAGTATTGCTATGGTTAGCAATACTATGTGCTTGAAATTTGCTAAGAGTATGTTTAATGTACAGAGAGAGAGAGAGAGAGAGAGAGAGAGAGAGAGAGAGAGAGACAGAGACAGAGAGAGACTATGAACTTTTGGTATGGACTAAAAGTTTCCCCTCTCAAATTCCTAGGCCAGAAATACTAACACCTAACATTACAGTTAGGAGGTAAACCTCTGGAGTTGATTAGGTCACGAGGGCCCTGCTTTCCTCATATGAGATAAATGTCCCTATAAAAAGCCCTAAGAGAGACTCCTTGTTCCTTCTAACATTTAAGAAAACAATGATAAGTTGCCATTTATTAATCAGAAAGTCGTGTTCTCTCAAGGTATTAAGTTTAAATTATTTTGTTATAGCTAAGACAGTAAGGTAAGAGATATGCAGGTTAGCTTGATGTGGCCATTACTTTACAATGTGTATACATACTAAAACACGTCACAATTCTTTTTCATCACTCTAATTTTATTATACCTTATTTAAGATGGGGGGAAGGAGCTTTCAATATAGTTTGGAGTGTGAATATTTTTGTATACTAGATAATATTTTTATCATGACTATATTTGAGAGCAGTAATGGTAATGAATGATACTGTGTGTATGTAGAGACGTAGGCTGCACATCTGTCTTAGAGGACGTATGCCAAAATACGTGTGGGCCAAGTGTGATGCCTGTAACTTCCTTCAGATGGCTTAGCGTCCCCACCATCTATCCATACATAAACACGAGGGCATACAGATATAGCAAATATGGCAAATATTTAACAGCCAGTGGATTTAAGTGAAAAGTAGATGATGTTGTTTGTACTAGTCTTTCAACTTTTCTGTAGATTTGAAAAATTCCAAAATAAATAGGCAGGCAAAAAGTAGACCACAGTCTCGATACCTGGTACCCTGGACCAGTCTACACCTCTCCTGTGAGTTATCCTAACTGGTCTACGTGCTTCTGCCCGTCCCTCTTCCATTTTACCCCTCACAGCATCCAGAGTGATGGTGAAAAGTGTCAATGAGCTGGCCTCGGCTGGGATTCTCAATAGAGCATCTTGGCTCGCTCAGACTACAAACCAATGTCCTGTCTTCCATACTTTGCACGGTCACCTTTAGTGCCCTTTCCTCCTGCCACTCTCCCCCTGCTCCCTCTGCCTCAGCCACCTGCTTCCAAGGTCTTAAGGCTCTTGTCTCAGACCCTTGTTCTTGCGTGCCCTTGTTCTGGAAGGCTTTCCCCAGGTTCCTGCGTGGCTTCCTCATCTCTTCCAACTTCTGGCTATCACAGGCCTTCCAAGAGAAGCCTTTCCTGAGGATTTCCCATTCCTGTGCTTTATTTTCCTCCAAGCATTGAGCTCCTTTAAACACACCAAAACGTTTCATTCTTTTTACCTGGGTGTTCTTCCCCATCGCCCTTCTTCCATATTCTCAATGGAATGTAAATTCTGCTGGGCAGGGACACTTGTCTGTTTGTTCCATGCTGTAACCCAGCATTTTGAACCATGCCAGTAGTTGGTGGTAACTTAACAAGTACACATTGGACTAAATGAGTGAAGACAGCTGGGTTATCCTCTGGTCGTGAGGGCTGAGTCAGCCCAAAGTGCTCTAGCAACGCCCTTTCTTTACTTTCCATCTTCTTTCCCTTTCGCTTATTCAAACAGAGATTTCCCCTTCACCCCATTCTGCAGGCAGAGAGAGCTCCCATCCTCTGCAGTCATGTCTCATCCATTCATAAAAATGGATTCGTATTTCAGAAACAGATGAGCCACCCAGAGATTTCTGTAGCAATCACATAGTGACTTCCCACCTTGTGATTCAGACAGGTCATCCCACACAACAGTGCACAGATACCTGGTCCAGCTCCACTATGACAGAGAAACGTAACCACGGTATGGTTGTTCACATCTGTGTGGTCACCCAATCTAAATTTTCTCTTTTAATGTTTATCCTCCCTAGTAGTAATGTTATGGCTTTTCTTTCTCTCTTTAAAGTAAAACTCTAGGACTTTTATAGAATTTCCAGTGTGATGCTTAAATATCACAGTATTCTCATCATCTTTACATGATACGGGCTCTCCAGAGGTATAGACCTGGCCACGGAGCACTCTCGCTATAGACATTGGTGGTTATTACCTCCTGTAAGGAGACTGGCTCAGACTAAGAGTCAGCCACCCTCACACTGTGAACAGTGGAAAATTATCTTAGTTTTCTGGAGAAGACCACCTCTGAAAAATTCTCTTCCTGCTGCTTTTTAGGGTGAACTCTTGGGCTGTCAAGATTGCCTTAGTTGCATCCCATGGGTTTGGACACTGAAGAAATATTTTTGACTGATGATTTTCCTATTTTCTAATTTTCATCTAATTTTTTATGTTGAACTTGAGTTACTTAGGAGGGGATATAAAATTTCCAAAAACATGAATTTGTTTTAAATTGGAAATCTTGTCAGATCTCCTGATCTGGATTTTTTCAAACTATTGCAGATTCAACTGTGGATCTAAACCAATGGGTGTCTTTTCCTGTTTGTTGATTCCAGTGCACCTCATAAAAGAGTGGTTTTAGTGCTGTCCTGGGTAAGGAATTCCTAATCTCCTGGCTTAAAGTTATGAGGATGCTGGTGTTTTCCTCACCGGGTTCTGACCCTTTGGTTTCTCTTAGCTGTAGGAGCTAAATCTCAGTGACTTCTACTGTCACTGCATCTGAAATGCAGCAATGCCTCTACTTTCCCTTGCCCACTCTATTACATTTCAATCTCATTTATAGAAGCTCAGCCATGTTATTTTCAATACTCTTTTTATGTTATCAGTCATTGCTGTGTGCCTGAAGCAGGCGAGGCACTACGGGATATAAATTCACCGTCCGTGTCCACAAGTCGTTCTCTGTCACTTTTTACTACTTTAAACTCTTTCTGTGTTCCTTTACTCAACACTGTGGAATGTGTATTAGCAAAATGTGTCTGGCATTGTTGAGGTGTATTAATTTCATTTGAGATTTTTGCTTCAAGCAGATCCAGGTCAGCAGGAGATTTTAACTAGTCATTTTATCTTTCTGAATCTCCTTTTATAATTTGTAAAATGTGGATAATAATATTATCACATGAAGTTGTTTACAGTGTGCAATGTCTCTCTCTCTGTTTTTTTTGTTAACAACAAAACTGATTGCATTATCTCTGTCTCTTAAAAATTGACAAAAAGTTTATACATGCATGAGGTGCAACTTGCTGTTTTGAACATGTATACATTGTGGAATGGTTAAACAGACCCAATTAGCGTATACATGAAATGAGATGCTATCGTGTGGTGTGTCCGCTTCTTGGCAAAACACATTACATTACATACTTGTTTCCATTATTTGGGAGAAGATAACGGAGCTCTAAGGATGGTAGGCCTCTTTGATACTTATGCTGAGCGTCAAGGATGAAAGTGTTGCCGGGAGCAATGAAAGCACCCTGTGGGTTGTAATCACACAGGCAGGGCCGCCTGGCTTGGAAGGGCCTGATGGAGGGGAATGGTGGAGCCCTGACTGACACCTCCAGGAGCAAGCTGGCAAGGTTTCCTTTCACTCCAGCAAAGCTCAAGCCCAATACGGTGGCTGTTAGGGCTGCATGTGCTGTGTGATGACAGTCCACGTATTAGCCTTAATGTATCAGTTTTCTAATCCAATGTAGTCTTTCCACCCTGAGACTAGAGAATATTTCTTTTTTTTTCCTTCCCTACAATTTAGGCAGTTGAGTTACTCCACAACTGCGCTTGAAAGGGACCTTTTGGCACATTCTCAAGTATCCCAGGTTCACTGGACAAATATCTGATGCTTCCTGTTCTTTCAATCTAGATTTTTGTGATAAAGGCATTCAGGGCATGAAATCAGAGTTTATATCCAAATGGCCAGAGAAATAATAAGTTGAGATGATAACTTTGTATGTCATTTACCTACTGTTAGAAAACTGTTAGTAGTAGTTTGGAGGGTAACTGTATGTAATATTTGAAGATTGCCAGTACAATTTATCTTGTATGTGTGCATGAGCATGTCTGTATGTGTGTGCAAAGGTGTATGCATGTGTAAAATTCAACACTCATATTTCCTTTTTTCAAAATTTCCTATTTTTATTAATATATATATAGAATACATAATGTTTATAATGAACTTGAGCATTTTGTGCACATACATATCACATCAATATTATGATATCTTCCCCTCCCCATTTTGGCTCTCCCATGCTCTCTCCATCCCACATAATTCCCACTATTATACCCAATTGGTTCTGTAGAATGTCTGTGTTCTGGGTTTCCAGAATCAGAGAAATCATTTGATATTTAACATATTAAATCTTCTACGTCCAACTCACTTCACCATTCAAATCACCACATATTAGCTCAGCTTCCTAGCCCTCGAATGGGCTGCAGTGCTCAAATCTTGATGTCTCTACTCTGCATCCAGCACAGCCTTTTATTGAAACTATTTGCTGAAAGTTCTTTTTTTCTATGTCTTTGTTGAGATTCGTTAACATGTCCTCACCCACCGGTTCACATGAGAAGAGAACTGTAACCATGAAATTCATAAGAATAGAAAATGTGAAAAAGAAAAAGAAGTTAAGTTTCAAATGCCTTAGCTGATTACTGGAAGGTACATGTTTGTACATTCAAAAGGTTATCATTACATCAATAAGTTAGAATAAACTTACATCAAAGACTGAATAAGTGAATTGCTGTAATAAACGAACTTAAGATTATATCAAATTGCTACATTAAATGAACTTAAATCTATGTCACATAAGTATACTTAAAGTAACAGATATGATGGCATACTTAGTTATTTCAGAACTTTTAAGTTTCATAACTTATTTACTCACATTTCACTAATTACTAACATTTTGCTAGATTTAGTTCAAACTTACATTCAACATCAAGTAAATGAAATGCTACATTAAACATGCTCAAGACTATCAATTTGCTACATTAAATGAACTTAAATCTGTATCATGTAAGTATACAAGCAATAGATAGATGTGCTTAGTTATTTCAGATTCTTTTTAACTTTCATAAATCATTTACTCATGTATCACTAATTATTAATGTTTTTCCAGATTTGGTTTGTCCTTTTACCTATCTATTCATCCCTAACTTCATGCATGCATATTTTAAAAGATTTTATACCTGCTTCCCATGTTGAAGATTCGCGTATTTTATGAGACAGCTGGTACCATTTTAGAAGAATATAATCAAATGATTCAAATACCAATTAATTTTTTATTATACTTTCTCTTTAGGTGTTGCCTTTCTTCCATTTTTTTTTTTTCAGTGCTGCTTGCCTCTCTGCTTCTCTCAAAGGTTCCTCCAAGTAATTTCTGCCATTCTGGGCTAGTTGTTACAAATTTCTTAAGGGATTCTTGGTCATGAAAAATTTTTTCTTCTTTTTCAATTTTGAGGGATAATTTTGCTGGATATAGGAATTTATCTGTGCCTTTAAAAAATAGAAATAGAGCTTGTTGTGGAGGCCAGGGTGTCTCTGCCCACAACCATTGCTAGCAGTGGACATAGGCCCAGCCAGGTCAGCTTCTGCCCTCACTGCTGATCCCTCATATATCTATACAGCTTCTCTGTCACTTCCTTCAAGTCTGTGCCCAAATACAGTCTCCTCCATGGAGCCACCCGGCCACTCTGTTGCACACAGCCTCTTCCCCACCTCCTGTTTCCTTTTCCCCATAGCTCTTCATTATCCTCGTAGAGACCATGAGACCAACTTCTTATCACGTCCTGGCTTATTCTCTGCCTTTGTGGTGACCACACTCTGTGCTGCAGGACAGTAAGACCGCTGTTGTCCTCACAGATTTGTTTCAGGCAAACAGAACAAGGCCTCATACTTACTGGGCAAGCAATAAAATTTTCTTGAAAGAATGAACTAATTTATTTGTTAATAATCCAAGATGAACTGTACATTCAGCTGACACCCGTCCTTCTTCCGTGTCTCTCATGTAAACTAGAAATATGGGTATAATCAAATCAGCACAGTAGTCACTGGGCACAGAAATCTGAACTTGGTCCTTTGATACATGCTTGGTCTTTTTTTTTTTTTTTCTTGTACTGAATCCTTGAGGCCACAGTGAACAGGGTTATGAGATGCTTGTTGAATGAAGAAGAGCTAAGTGAATCTTCACGTACAGAAAAGGACATGGTAGCTAAGCAAGCTTGGGCCATCTGTTGTAGTCAACTAGCATTTACAACCAGCATTTGGTGGAATCCAGATTGGAACTGCAGAACAGAGACCTACCTGGCAACCAGGTAGGAGACTGCATCTCAGCCTGCCCTCAGCCGCACTCTGATGTTCCCTAACTCTGTTTCTTTGGTATTCTCCACTATTGGGTTCACTGTAGGCAACACAGAATGTGAAACGCCATATGTATCTGGTTTCATATGCAGGAATAAACTGCTTTGTGCAGGAATTATACAACTCGAAAACTAATACAAAACTTTTCACAACGTAGAGTGTGAAAGACTCCAAAACAGCACTGAACGCATACAACAACAACAAAAAAAGTTTCCATTTCTTTTAGAGAAATAGCAATTATAGGGGCTGGAAGAATGGCTCAGCAGTTAAAGCACTTGCCTAGCAAGTGCTAAGCCAAGCACTAAGTACCCAAGTTTCATTCCCTAGTACCACATAAACTGTGTATGGTGGGGCACACCTGTAATCCCAGTATTCAGGAGGGTTAGACAAAAGGATTGCCATGAGTCCAAGGCCAGGCTGGGCTCCGTAGTAAGTTCAGGACCAGCCTGGGCTATAGAGCAAGAACCTGTCTCAAAAAAAAGAATAGTATAGAAATCATTTTCACAGCAGTATTCTTTAAAATAGAAAATACTGTTGGATGGTTAGATATTGTGTTACATTGCCAGAAGTTCCAAAATGTTCTCTCTACTCACATTGTCTCTCATTGCTTGAGAAGTCCCTCAGCTAGTAGGTAGCTTTTGAAGTCCAGTACGTTTTTCTATTGTACATCACAATATTAATTTTAATTTGTAAAATGCTTTAAACAACTCAAATAAGAGAGGAATGCAGGAATTTTCTGTTAATTGCTTTATAATAGCACTTTCTTAAGGAAAATTCTGGCTTTATGATTGTCCAACTCTCAATTTTATAACAAAGTGAATTAAATGAGACAATTATGTAAAGGCAGTGAAAAATGATATGGTTCATAATGAAGTCTGGTAAATGTTTTACCAAGTGGAAAAAAATGAAGTCATTTGGGAATTCCCACCTCTTTGTCCTTCACCCACCCTCCCTCCCTTCCCTTCCCTTCCTGGATTCTGACCATGGACAGGTATTTAGGATGCATTAGGAGGCCAGCCAGGGAGATTTCAGGAGATGGGTCCATGGAGGACACCCCTCAGGTGCCCATCACAACTTTTCCTGGAAAGATGAATGGAAGTGGGAAATGCAAAGGCTGAGGCTTTCCTTGAGTGCACTGTGGAGGAAAACAGCAATTAAAGGCTCATCGGGGCAGAATGTGGGGAGCAGATCGTGCATCTTTGTCAGGATGTGGATCAAAGCTGGGCAGCTGGAAGTTGGTTGCAGAACAGAGACCTATTCTATTCCCCGTGTCAACTGCCCTTCCCCTCAGGGAGGCTCAAAAAGAAAATCTAGCTCATGTTTCAACATGGTATCACTGTGTCCAAATGAGGGCAGATTCTAGTTGTGTAGGTAGATAGGTAAGTAGACAGGGATTACGGGTAGATAGAGATCTATTTGGTGAACCTGCTTCAAGAACTACAAAAGCAAAGTGAAGTCCAAGTGAACTGATTTTCAAACGTCACCAAGAGCTCTGACTGGGGCAATACAGCTGAACTTTCATCCGTGTCCAGGAGGCCATTCTGCATATGGGATACTGTTACAGGACAAGGCAAAGCCTTTCCTAGGCGAAATCCATCACGTGGTCCTACTCCTGAAGTTCCTAGGTCAAGAATTAAATAAGAAAATAAATCTTTAAAAACTAGAGATTAGTTTTTTGCAGTTTTGAGTGGGATAGAAGCCATTTGACATAGTAACACATCCATTAAGAAGATGTGAGGGAGAGGAAAAGATTAATACTTTAAAAGGAGAAAACACTCGAGAAGCAGCAGTTCTGAATGCTGTGTCATAAGCTGAAGAAGAGCCTCGTTTACAGGCCTTTTACGTGACATTGACCATAGTGCTTGTACAAGCTTGCTGAAGACAGAAGATGGATCGCGGTCATTATGTCGCACTTTCGCTTCCCCTATTTGGAATTCAGAAAGGGGAGGGGTCCTGAAGAAATCATACAGAAACATACTTAGACACCTACTGTGTTGTAAAATGTGCCATGAGAACAGTGTATGTAACATTTAAAGAAGTTGGTGGCTAAAAAAAGATGTGGGAACACCTTTTAATGTGTTCATTTTTATAGATTTCCATGCATGTATGATCAGAATATTTAAAAATAAGATGAAGGGACAGTGCTTTTGTCCACCTAAAGTGTCATGGCTGACCAGTATAGGCCTCTGCTTCTCAGTGAAGCTGTTAAAAGTTTGCAAAAACCTTTCTCCGGGCTTTCCCAGCATTCCAAGTGCTGCCTTGTCCCTCTTTCCTAAGATAACCTCTCACATTTCCTCACAATCATTCATAGCCTCTGTGGCCGTGTTACAGGCATGGCTCCGTCAGGCCCGTATCTGCACCCTGCTATCTACACCCATCTTCCTGCCCACTACCAAGACTATGAGAAAAGATCATCCAAATGGAAAAATGAGTTCATTCACATCTTGGCTAAGTTGGGAGGGCAGGTAGTTTATCTCCCTAGAGTGCAGTGTCCAGTTTATAGACGGGACGGATGAAAAGCCAGGAAATACGTACATGTAGATTCAGCCAAACTTTGGCCTAAAAGCCTGAAAGTATTAAATCTTCTTCCATGTAAGAGCTGGGTGGTAGCGGTTAACACTTCTCAGCATGAGGAAGCTGGACAAACAGCTTATGTCTTAAAAAAAGAAAAACTTGTTTTTAAACCTCGGGTCACAGCTATACATTTGAAGTACGAGGGTAGTTTTTTAAAACTCCAACCTCTACTTTTAGATTCTGATTGCATTTGCTTGAATCAGGAAGAAAAGAAGAGAAAGAAGATCAACAGGAGGAAATCCTCAGGGGTTGGGAAATTCTGATACCGGCTTCTACGCAGATATTGAGATGAGTCTCACCTAAAAATTGGCTCTCCGTGCACGGTGTGGTAAAAAGACAAAAATTGCAACAAATCTATTTTTGCAAACCTTCCATGGCTCTGAGGCTCTAAATAGCCGATCAATGTGGACCAAAAATGGTTCAGATGCCTGGTCCACCACTTGGGTGTGCTATGTTGACGCCAGAGAGAAGGAAGTGCCTTGTGGAGAGCAGAAATGAGGTAGGGCTGCTGAACTGCTTACAGGTCTGGCTTATTTGAACATGCTTTGAACAGCTGGCCCTTTGTGATTGGCGGTTCTTGTTGCAAGAGTAGATTACAGTCTGTGTGTATTTCAACTTAGGTGGTGTTGACCAAGTATGCAGAAACTTTAAGGCAAATACAAACCACATGGTGGCAGCTGTAGGCCAGACTCAGCAGTCCTGAAACTGGCAATAGAAACATCTCCTGGGACATCATTAAAATGCCAGTTTCTAAGTCTCAGACTTACTAAATTGGAAGTTCTGGAGGTGGAGCTCAGTGGACACCTGGCAAATTCTAATACACATGGCTGGAGAGCTAGTGGTCTTAAATTCTAAAGGAATATCAGAAATTTCCCCAGTTCCCCAGTTGATTCTAATCTACAGAGGAAGACTGTAGACCATATGTCCTGCTTTGCACAGCAAATCATTTTATTAAATTAATAATCAGTAGGTAACAAATTTATACAAGTTTCATTTACAGTTTTATTTTTTCTTCTGATAGCATAGCTTTTCACTGGTAAATTTACTGTCACTAGTGAGCAGAACAATAAACCCTAAATATACATATAAACTATGCAGATGCAAACGGTAATCTCCTGGCTCTATGTATTTTTGTCTGGACATAGTATTCAGGTGTGGGGCTACTGTGCTGTCCAATCTGACATGATCTAGAGTTAAAAAGGAGGGCCTGGGGCACAGCTCAGTGGTTAAAGCACCTGCCTAGCAAGCACAAGGCCCTGGGTTTGATTGCCCAGCATGATAAAAGCTGGGCATGGTGGGACACACATGTAAACCCTTTCCTGCCTTTGTAAACCCATGGAAACCCATGTTGGGCATGAGCACTAGGACTCTGTGTACTCAGGCATCTGTGAGTGCCTTCAGAGGGAGTCACCTATGTTATCAATCTTTTATGGTCATTGAAGGCCTCACACACTCATAGCCATGACCATAGTTGTGGGAGGAGTATTTTGTTCTTAGAACCTCACCTCTGAATGCTACTGCACTGGGGATCAAACCTCAAGCTTTGGGGGCTAGTTAAGATCCAACTTATAACACAGCTGATCATGTAAGTGTATTCTTTTTATATAACCAATCCCAATTATGGAGCTCACAGGGGTCAGGGGGCAAGGGCAAGGATGTCTCACTGAGATAGGTATAAATCATCTCTCCTACAGTTGCCAATAAACAAGATTGGCAAAGATGGTATTTGTTAGGTCAAAGAAGCAGCCTGGCAGGGTCCAAAATTTGAAGAGCCGAAAGAGAATTTGGAGTGAACGTGTATTCCCCTGTCTTAGTTACTTTTTCATCGCCGTGACTCAATACCTGACATCTACAACTTAGGGAGGAAAGATTTATTGTAGCTCACAGTTCCAGAAGGTCACAGTCCATTCACAGGTGGGTAGCTGGAAAATCACTGAAGCACACGGCAGGGTTGGAGCAGGGGCAGGGCCAGAGCCAGAGCGCCGGTGGCAGAGATCTTCACAGCATGAGAAAACAGAGAGACTATCTGGGAGGAGGAGCAGAACCAGCATAGGCCCCTCCAGGTCAAGTTCAAGCATCCACCCCCTTCCAGCCAGACCCCAACTCCCAAACCTACACAATATCCATAGGAACATGAGGCTTTGGGGGCACTCCAGATGCAAACCACTACAGCCCCCATGACCTGCCTGGGTAGCAGGTCCAGGTGTTAGCTCCCCCTCCCCAGCCCCACCATGACCCTACGCCTGGGTAGCAATCCAAGCATAAGGCCAGGTGTGAGGTATAAGACTAAGGCAGGAAGGTTCAAGGTGATAAGAAAGTGGTAAGAGGGGTAAAGGGTAACGCATAAGGACATAAAGGCATAAAAATGTTGTTATGGGGTGCACGGAACCTTTTGTAGTATGAGTGGACTAGCCAGTATGAAAGTCAGGGATTGGGCAGGGAAACCAGGCAGAGTTGCCTGCTAGGCTGGGAAAGCAGGCAGCCGGCTGCGCGTTAAGGGAAACAGGCCCCACTGAGTCAGGGGCGTGAGCGCCACCTAGTGGTAGCAGTGGCACACTTTTCAGATAAAAATGGCGGTCTTTCAATTTCTGTGCACTATCATATGACCAGGTGACTAGACAAAGGAGAAAGGAGGGTGGACGGACAACGATTGTGCCACAGTGACTGACTTGACCCTAATCTAATACCTTAGATCTTACCAGGAAGATGGTGCATCCTGGCAATAGGTAAAAGGCAGGGGGAGGGAATTGTGATTTAGGGATTTAAAATCTCCATCCACCTTATTTCCGTGTGCCTCTCTTCACTTGAACAAGGGAAGGTCTCGCTTTTTGCAAAAAGATAATTAAAGCCTCATGTTTCTGTCCTCTGTGCCTCCTGTGTTCGTCCTTTGTTTGGAACCAGCTGCCTCTCCAGGTCAAGTGAGCCGTTCTAACCGGGGTTCTTGTCATCAATCAGCCAACCGCCCACGTCTGCAAAGTTGCTGAGTGAGGACGGGTGAAGTCAGGCTGCTGTGACTGGGAAGGAATGAAGGAATAGCCTTCGGAAGCCAAGGTCACACACAGGAAGGCAAGCTCTGTGTCTGGGAACAGTGGAGAAATTTGCAGAGGAGTGACAGCACCGGAAACCGCCCCCCCCCCCACTAACTTGTCTTAGTCATGGTTATAAAGAAATGCCACTAGTCAGTACACCTCATACTTGACTGGAGTAAAACAGATCAGTTCAACTCCAGGCCTACCAAAACAACCTCACAGTCCATATTACATCCAGAAAAACAAATTTAAATAATACGTGCTTTCATTATTATAAAACCTTTGGCTTTTCCTGCCAATGGAAGCTTAGCTCTTCCTCGAGACTCCAAGAATGTGGCAAAAGCCTATAATTTCAACACTCTGGGAGGCTGAGGCGGGAAGATCAAAAGTTGGAGTCAGCTGAGACAATTTAGTGAAACAATTTAGTGTCACACACACACACACACACACACACACACACACACACACACACACGAAATCCATTTCATCATTTAGAATTAGTGTTCTAGTCTGTTAAGATCCTGAATCCCTCATCTTTATTTTCTACTTACCAAATCGGCCACTTCCATTTGAGCACTTCCCCTTTTATCAATCCTGTTCCGAATAAGGTCCCTGATGATGGCGCGCTTTCCGTTCACATCCCCTAACGTCACTGGCTCACAAAGCAAGGAACACCTGCAGCGCTTTTGCCAGCACCACTTGCTGTGGATATGCACAACGTGAACCTCAATCTTTCCAAGGTCTGATAGCAATTATCTTGCTGCCCACCCCTTGACTGCTGGGTGAGTTTTCAGTAAGAGTCACAGTAGCAACCAGGGAACTAATAAGAATGAGTTAGGAAGCATATCCAGAAACTTCCTAAAACTGTGACATTAATTCACCCACTGCCCTGCTCCATGACCCCAAAGTTAAAAATAGTTGGTGTTGGGAAGCTTTTCCCCAAATGCTTCTCAAAGACATAAATGTCTGTATTGCAATGCCACCATCTTTAAAAAATTATTGTTGCATATATTTCTATTTTAATACCACATTAGCATTTTGTTACAAAAGTAAATTTGTTTTAACTTAAATATATAAAGGTTAAGAAACCTTGGATTTCCATTCTTAGAATTTAAAAAAAAAATTTATGTATCATTTCTCTTCCCCCTTCCCACCCTCTCACCCCTCCTCCTTCCCTTTCCCTATCCACAATGTCCCTCTTCTTACTTCTTCTGTATCTTTTACAGTTTTTGTGGTTTGGTTTTCTTATATTAGAGAGAATATATGATATTTAGCTTTCTGGGTCTGATTCATTTTGCTGAGCATAATACTCTCAAGGTGCATCCATTTACCTACAAATGACCCAAATCTATTATTCTTAATGGCTTCTTTAACACAGGGCTTCTAATACTGTAATGGAAGGGGGATGAAACGAGAGACCACCTGTGGGAGATCTCCCCTAGGTCAGAGGTAGAAAGGGCAGACACCAGAGCTATCCAGATTCCTTTATTCAACATCAATCATACAATATCACCTCAAGGTAACAAGCTAGGAAATAGCATCTTTGTGTGTGCCAAGAAGAAAACTTACAATGCAGTAAACACACGGTGTTGACTTTGTCACAGAAAGCTGATTCAGAGTAGAGCACGTCTTCGTGTCCTGAAAAAAATGTCTTAAAGATTTTTAGATTGTGGGTAATATGGTTGGGAAATGCAAATAAAGGTAGGAAAAGACGCGTGCTTCTTTATTAACAAGGTATGGGAGGCAGCGGGAGGAGCTGGGGAGGCGGTGGAAACCACAGGAGAACCAGAAAACTACAAGAGATGCAGAGTCTGAGAAGATAAAAGGTTGAAAAATTATTATGCTACATATAGAGAAAACAAATACATTTGTTCTCAAAGCTTGTCATCGTTTGACTAAAGCAGACAGAATCTATAAAATTGAACACAGAAAACTGTAGAGAAAAAATGTAATTTTAGTATACTATTTGGTTAAGTGGAGAACACACACACACACACACACACACACACACACACACACACACACACTATATCTACATCATTCCTTGGTTTTCAGTCTATAGACTCAACTTACAAGAAAGCATGAGTCAGAACTGTAACATAAGCAGCTGTGAACATGTAAAACAGAGTTAATAGAAGAACAGAATAGAGGAAAATAGATGAGAATTCCTACATATGGTAAGAGCTAGGAGTCTAAAGTCAAACAGAAAATGATTTAAAATACCTTTCATTTCATAATTTTGACAAGGGCTGAGGACATATTGATGGTTTAGGTGCAGAGCACTTGCTTCGCACTCTTGGTGTCCTGGGTTGTATCTCCAGCACCACAAACTAAATACACTAATGAAAATGAATGGTAAAAAATAAAGTTATGACAATTGCTGAGAATAATTAAAAATTATAATACAATTATTCAAAATTGAGAGAAAACGCGGGTGGGATGCGTTTATGTGGGGGGATGCAGATAGTTTATAGTTTCTTTTTACATAAAGCCCTGATCATAATCAGAAATAAAGTTCTGACTCAAATCAGAACAGGGAGTTATTTATGACCTGTATAATCAGACAAAATGGCACTAAACATTCTACTACACTTGGATGAAAAGGCCACCAGCACTGATGACTGTGTCAGCCCCCGTCTGTTCGCTATGCCTAGATCGGAAGGCCACTGGCAAACACAGGGAGGTAGTAAGCATCGTTTTAAGTCATCTTCTTGAGTCAGTTGAATGGGTCTAGGGCACCAATTAGAAACTATAAACTCTTGCAAAATCACAGAATTTGTGCTGTAACTTATTTTAAAAATATTTACTGTATGTCAATCACTTCTGTAAAATCCCCCAGATATTCTTTTCTAATTACATATTCTTGCTTTCCGTTGACTATAAAAATCTTGCTGTTAGAAATAAAATTGTCCCATTCATGAGATGGCTCCACAAGTCCACCTGAGGGGACATTAATTGTGCCTCTGATCCAGACTTCATTCAGCTTTTTGTCATGCTGGATGTGGCATGTGTGTGTGTAAGAGCACACAGGCAGACATGCATATGTTTTCAAAAGAATGCTTAACTCAAACAGGCATAAGGAAATGCCTCAGGAAAGCTGCATCCAAACTGTCCTTAGTCTTGGGCAACTCACCATAAGTTTTGCAGGGAGATGGAGCCCACTCATTCTAGTAGAGAACCATGATCTGTGACAAACAGTGCAGTGGCAGATTTTGAAATGTCATGAAACTGTCTGCACCTAGGAATTCATGCCTATGTCCTTGTATAATTTCTTTCACTCAAAGGCATATTTAGCAATTAATGCTTAGAATAGAGTCACAGGGTAAGACTCCACTCACAAGCTTGACTTATAAAAAGGAGTCAGGGTTTTCTACCTTGCGATCTTTCTGGCTCTCTTATTTGCTTGCTCTGATTAAAGCCAGACCCATATTGTAAGCTACTTTTGAAGATCACCTGGTGAGAATCTACTGCCAGCAAGGAAATGGGACACCCTCCCACCCCCTGGCTTGGATAGAACTGAATCTTCATGAAAACATGAGCAGTCAGGAGCCAGGCTCTCCTCCAACTGTAGCTGAGTCTTCAGATGAAATTGCAGCCCTGGGCAAATGCCACTTGGACCACAGCCCTTTGAGACGCCCTGATTCAGAGGATCCAGCTACAGCTCAGTTGAATTCTTGCCCCAGCAACTCTGAGAGTTGCTCTTAAGCCTCTGATATTTATAATAAGTAGTTGTAATGACAGATCACTAACAAACATTCAATATCATTTGTTGATCTAAATTTCCCCACAATTTTTATTAATATATGTATGTAATACATAGTATTTACAATGAATTTGGGTATTTCGTGCACATATGTATCATATCAACTTTAAAATCCCTTCCCATTTTTGACATTCCCACCTCCTCCCTATCCTTTCCCCCAACTCCGGCTATCATTTCATGTGGTTCTATAGAATGTCTGTGTTCTGGGTTTTTCAAGTCAGAGAGACTATACAGCACTTAACATATTAATCTTCCGCACCTAAGTCATTTCACTTAAGTCACCACTCTAACTCAGCTTCCTATTCCTCAAATGGGTTGCAGTAGTTAAAATTTGATGCCTCTTCTCTGAATTCAACCAATCCCTTTATTGGGATAATTACCAAAAGTTTTTTCTACATTTTGCAATATCTTTGTTGTCATTCTTAAACCTGACCTTACCCAACAGTTAACATTAGAAAGTAACTACAAGCATGTAGTTCAAAAGTCTAGTAAATTTGGGAAAGAAGGAAAAAAATGTTACATTTCAAATGTCTTAGCTGAATACTGGAAGGTACAATATTTGTACATTTACAGGGTAATCTTTACATCAATCAGTTTTCTTAGGATAAATTTTCATCAGTGACCTAATAAGTGAATTGCTACAATAAAACAAAGTTAAAACTATATCACATTGATACATTAAATGAACTTAAATCTATACTACATAAATATACTTAAAGTGACAGACATGAAGGCAAATTTAATTATTTCAGAATTTTTAACTTTCATAACTTATTTACTCATTTCACTGGTTACTAACATACTTTTTTCTCAGCTTATTCTCGTCTAGCTGTTGTCACTTTTTCTCTGGGGTCATTGGTGTCACTGGTCTCCCTTTCACTTTCTAAGTTTCCTTTAAGTATTTTCTGCAATACTGGCTCAGTGGCTGCAAATTCCTTTACGCTGTCTCTGTCATGGAAAGTTTTAAGTTTTCCCTTTAAATTAAAAGATAATTTTGGTGGATACAGCAGCCTTGGATGGCATTTATGTTTTTTTAGTGCTTGGATGATATTGCTCCACGATCTCCTTGCTTTTAGAGTTTGGATTGAGAAGTTTGCAGTTATCCTGATGGGCTTATCTTTGTAGGTCACTTTCTGTTTTTCTCTTACCACTTTTAGTATTTTCTCTTTGTGTTGGGTTTCCAGAATTTTAATTATGATGTGTTGTGATGAGGATCTCTTCTGATCAAAGTTGTTTGGTGTTCATTCTTTTCTTAGATTTGGGAAATTTTCTTCCATAATTTCATTAAACATGTTCTTTAAGCCTTTTGTTTTGTCCTCAGTCCTCTCCTGGACTCCCATAATTCTGAGGTTGTTTCTCCTTGAGTCATTTATCAGCCGTTGTAATGATTCACTCTCTTTCTTATTTACTTTGTGTTCTTCATGGCCTGAATGTTGCAGCTCAGTCACTTTATTTCCGAGGTCTAACATTCTATTCTGAAAATGTTTGATGTGGTTGCTTATTATTTCTCATGTGTTTTTCACTTCCTGAATATCTGCATTCAAATTTTCTATATCTTTGTTGTGTTATTCTCTAATTTCTTGTATTACCTTTATTATCTTCTGGTGTATTTCTTCTCTGGTCTCCTCTGTTTGCTTTTTAAGGCTTGCTTTTAGCTTAGCTATGTGTTGATGTAGCTTTTCCATTGTCTGTTTTATTTTCTGCTTTAATTCAGTGAATATCTGGGCCCAGAAGTTACCATCCTTTTTGCCATTTTCATCTTTGGATTCTGCAATTTCAGTATCCCTGGTATCATCTTCTAGAGTGTCAGGTCTTTTTGTAGGAGATTTGTTACCACATTTCCCCATGGTTCTGCTATCTCTGGCTGTCTCTGGTGCACAGGAAAGAAGGGTTTGGTGAAGGCCCAGTGTTAGATGCCTCTGGAATCCTCTGACCCAAGGGATAGACAGGGCAATGGAATTTCCAGT
Organism: Ctenodactylus gundi; assembly: GCA_004027205.1. Classification (NCBI taxonomy): domain Eukaryota; kingdom Metazoa; phylum Chordata; class Mammalia; order Rodentia; family Ctenodactylidae; genus Ctenodactylus; species Ctenodactylus gundi. The sequence goes on along the minus strand of PVKB01000424.1, from coordinate 87,960 downwards.
CCTAGATGCCTCTGGAAGCCTCTGGGGCTCAGGATTGACAGGGTGATGGGATTCCCTGGAAGCCTCTGGAAGCCTCTGGCTCATGGGATGGATGGGTGATGGATTTCCTGGTCCTAGATGCCTCTGGCATGCAGGGCAGCTGTGAACCAGAAGCCTCTGGTGCATGACAGAGGAACGGGGCAATGATCCCCCTTTTGAGGTGTCTTGTTCCCCCCATTCCACTCAGCAAAGGTCTCTGTCTGTCCTGACTTCTCTCCATGAGAGCGGGCTCTCCACCCTCAGAGTAGAGGTGCCCTGAGCCATTCAGGGGATCAGCAGCCTTTTCCTCCTCTTTTCTCCTCTCTCTGCCTCTTGTGCCAGTTTCTTCCTAGGCACTGTTTAAGGGTGACCCCAAAGTCCTTGTGAGCTCTTCTGAGCTTTCTTTTACTCTAAAGGGTTCAGTCTTGAGCTTTTTTTTTCCTTCTTTTTAAAATGGCTCCTGCTGACATCACTGTCTGTCAAGGTTGCTGAGCACTGTTTCTGATCTGGGATCCCGAGGCCTTTTCTAGGGGAAGCACACGCTGCATTTGTAGTACACACACCCATGGGTTGGTGTTTTGGAGGCTGGGGCCACCAGTTGCGGCAATTCCCACTTCTCTGGATCCGTGCCGATCTCAGGCTAAGGTTCTGACCTCCGGACCTTCCTCCGTCTGTGGTCTGTGGATGCCGGCAGCTTGGGGCCACGCCGAGTCAGCTATTTCTTTCCTCCTCTTCCAATGTGACTTCAGGATTTCTGACCCGCCCACAGCCTCCTCTCCGTCCTCTCCCAGCTCCGTCAGATGTTCAGGTCACTGCGAGCTTTCCTCCATCTGCAGCTGCCTGTGGCTCCAGCCGTTTGCAGCCGGTCTGCTGCAGCTTCCTGGGCTACTGGGATTTTATTTTTGTCCTCTGGTTTCAATGATACTTCGGAATTTCTGACCATGCCCTGTCCTCCTTTCAGTTGTTGGGGACGCTCCTCTCTTTCCTAGCTACACTGAACACACTTTTTCTAACTAAATTCTCGACTTTTTAAGTGGGTCAATGAGGAGACATCATGCAGTGATGTTACTCCACCACCACCTTGACTGGAAATCTCTGTTGAACTAAATTTTGATTTGCTTTTCTCACCCACAGCTATGACCAATGGCACCAAGAGTCTTTCTCATATCTGAAGTGTTGACCAGACTGCCAACTGTTTATACAACATCCGTTTTGTTTATCTTCCCTATTAATGCATTCTAATTTAAGTAGAAAATAAAAAACTATACTCAGTTGTCAGGCCCATTAGCCTTCCTTCCCTTTGTCTTTATTCTCACATGAACCTGAAGCTGGGGGTGCAGCAGCCATGGTGTTCTGTGAAGCAGCGAGCACATTCTATACATGAATAAGTGAAAGGATAGGATCTGATTCCTGGTGGCCTTCCAGATACACACCCAACCAGGTCTGATCACCATAAAGCCACTAATTTGGTTAAGCTACTGCTACTCATTTTTGAGTTACCAGGCCCAAACAATTCTTAATCCATAAACAGGATTCTGGCACAAAGTAGCACAACGTGTGTTCACCATTTAAAAAGCTTCATGATGTTTATACCTAATATATTCATAATATCTGCATCTAAAAATATACATAAAACTGTATTCTTTTATGAAAGATAAAAATTTGTCTTAACACAACCTTGTGTCAGAGGGCACTTCCCCCCCAGTTTTCAGAAATTCCTATTCAAAAGAAACCCACCACCACCATGGTTAGTCTGGGACGCAGTTCGGGGGCAGCTGGCTTAGTGTGGGTGCCATTCCTACCTTCGGATGGCCTCAGTGCCTCCCCGGTGTGGTTTTAGAACACGTGGGGAGACCCTCAGACATCACCAACACGCTAAAGCAATATAGAACATGTTATGAAGACTAGTCTAATAGTATTTTAACAATAATTTTATCAAAGAGTAAATGTAATTATTTTATAAATGAGTACAACTTATGTACTTAATTTATGCCTTAAAATTTTGTTAAAAACCAAAAACTTAAAAATATGTGTGAGCGGTAGGGGTGTAGCTCAGTGGGAATTCCCTGGGCTCCATCTCCAGTATCAAAAGAAAGAAAAAAAGAAAAGGAAAAGGTAAGAAAGAAGGAAGTCCCAGCACCTCGTGACTGCCACCCTCGCTGGTTGCCAGTTGCTGGCCTCAACCGGTCCCACCCCTCAGATCACTTATTTAAGGTTCCAGGGTGGTGCTGACACGGCACAGCCCCCAGCAGCCCCCAGGGGACTGAGCAGGCGCCTTCACGGGGGTTCCCAGCGCGGGCGCCCAACCTCCAGGTGTTTCCCAGCTTGTCACAGACCTGGTGCCCTGGGCTGCAGGTGTCCAGAACCGAGGCATCATTGCTCTGAATCCTGACTGACGAGGCCCCCGCAGAATTCTCCGTGTGTTTTGAGCCTTTTCGTTGTTCAGGGTCCTCCTGAAGTCTGTGTGACGCATCAGCTCTGGTGTTTGGAAAGCCTCGCTGTGGCGTGAAGGTTGGGGCGGAGGGACGGGAAAGGCGGCTGCTGCTGTCCGCTGGCCTAGTGAGTGTAAGCAGCGTCCTCCACGTCCCGCGCGAAGCTGAGAGTCTCTTATTACACAGGGTTCATTTTTAAAATTTTTTCTTTTGTTTTGTTCTGAAAACAGACGCCATGACTCCTGTTTTTACCCGTGCCGTGTATCAAAAGAGAGAAGGCACTTGTGTCTTGAAGGTGGTCTCTCAGCCTGGGGATCTAGCTCAGAGAAGTAAAAGAAAATACTCTTGGAGGCCCAGGAAATCCTCAAGCAGGGAGCTATGGGATGAAAACTGCTCCCATCCTCCCCAATCTTTGTATTCACTGAGGCACAACAGGGATCGACAAACAGAAACCTGCCCTCTCACTTTCAGCGTGATGGGGTAACCTTACTGTGGCTGGAGCCTGGGGCTTTGAGCGGCTCAGGACTGAGCTCTGAGTAGTAATGCCTTTGACACCCCAGTAACAAGTGAGTGCGGCAGCAGCAGGCGCTGGGAATGCTGGAAAGGCCTTCTATTGTGGGGAAGGGAAGGCGGGTGGACACTGGAATAACATACCCCTCGGAAACAGCATAGACGGATGGCTAAGCAGGCGTGGCGCACCTTCTCAGCGATGCCCAGCGTGCCGCTAAGTGAGCTGCTGAGCAGTCACATAATCCAATGGTCACGATTTTGCATCCATGACACCCCTTTGCTCCTCTGTCATTTTGCCTTGGTCAGTCTCAATTGTGGGGGGAAAAACACATTGGGACCTAACACCAGGCACCAGGGCATTATGGCCACTGTAATTAAGGAGGTAGAAATGTGGCTTTCACAGTAACAAATGAAGAAACAGATTCATTGCACCGTGTCTGTCCTCTGTCTTTCTATCTGTCTCTGTCTCTTTCTCTTTCTCTCTCTCTTTCCACTTTGTATTTCAGGCTGATTTTGAACTCACTGTGTAGCCCAAGCTGGCCCATAAATCACAGGAATCCTCCTGCCTCAGCCTCCCAGGTGCTAGGATTACAGGTGTGCACCACCATGCCCAGCTGTTATGCGATGCTGGGAGGATCAAACCCAGGGCCTCCTACTTCCTAGGCAAGTGCTGTAATCACTGAGCTATGCCCCCAACCTGATACTTCTTCTCACTTATAATCACATAATAAAGCATGTTCTCCCATAGTCTGTTGTCCATTTTTAAATGTTTACATTCTATTAAAAATACCATCAAATTTCAGAAGCATCGATATGACTGGTAAGAGCAAATACATAAAGTGTGCTCAGTGTATACAGTGACTGTCTAAATATAAGAAAATCATTACAGTAAAAGACACGATGTTATTATCCCCCTCAAAAATGCAAACCATTGGTTCCAATGCACTCATCTCATCATTCTAGCTGCTTTCTGAAGCAGTCCTGGAAGTTCTTACTTGGGAGTGTCTTTAGGAGATGTGATCAAACACATCTGAATGTTTCTTCTGGGCACCACCCAACACCAAGCAGGCTCCCAAGGACACAGTGGCGTCTCCTCACCTACCTTGTTTGCTGGGTCTGGTGCCGAGTGACTTATGGTGCTTCCCCAAAGTCAAAATGACCATGAAAGGTAACTGTTTTGAGTCACTTCAAGACCTCAAGCAGCCATTACAATGCAATGAAAGACGTAATAGAGGACTTCCAGGAAGCGACAAGAACAGTAGCGGAAGTGTGTTCCCAGCAAGGAGAAGTACTTCCAGGGGGACTGATGATAAGGCGTCTTTCACTGTAATGTATTTCACAAATCTGAAGCTTCTTGTAGTTTTCAATCACACATTGTCTGAAATGTTTTCTTAATTGCTTGACCACGTTGTGTAATTACTTCTCTGAAATAAAATTTTTATTTCCTGAATGTTCCAACACACCTGTGTCCAATTGTGTGCCTTAGATTTGAACTAGACTGGAGCAGATCCTCCGTTCCGAGTCTCCTTCCTCCCGGAGCCTACTCCGCATTTGGGGCGACCCGCAAAGGCCCACTCCGGATCCCCAAATCTCATGACTTTCCTTCATGCTGTAGTGTCTTTGCTCAGAACCTGTCTTCAGTTCTCCAAACTCTACAGCTTTATATAGACACGCAGCTGCCCTTGTCCCTCTCGGTAATTATTTTAGAAGATGTCCTCACACGTTTTACCCACTGATCGCAGCTGTCTGGTCCTCTTCAAGCTTCACTTCACATTCTGAATTAGCCCCACTTCACAGTTGCGGACAACCCAACAACCTAGCCGTGAGCCACTGCCAGACTGCTTTGTCTCTTATACGAGGCTATTTCAATTATTATGACAAAATTGAAAAAGTCTTTCACAAATAAGAATATGGAACTGAAATTTATTCACCGTGACACTAATTCTTTTAGGGTAAGGAAAAATCTACAAGAATCTTTTCTCTGAAATGATTCAAAAATCTTTGGCGCACTGCAAGTCACTCAATGAACACCAGGGGGTGGTGAGAGACCATCCGCTGCGAAAACTCCTGCGGCCTGGTGATGATAACAGCTCCCTGATATCCCGCATCCCGCTTGGAGCTCTCCCACCTACCCCATCTGCACTTTTCCATCCTTTACATGTTTTTTTTTTTTTAAATTGAGAATCTTGATTTGTTCCTTTAACTCTATTAACACCTACCTGTCTCTGTATTGGCTGAAAATAAAAGATCTGGGCAGGCAGAATAGTATGTTTCCCGTGACCTGCGCCCAGAGCTATGGCCAAGCGTGGCTGGCATTGCCCCCCTGTGTCAAGGTGCTTCCTTCTGCCTCAGAATAGGAGGGTGTCTGGAAGGTGTTCACAAATCGTTGGCATTCAACACCTTTAACCCACACGTGTATAATAACTAAAAATACTGTTTCTGTTCTTTCCTGAATGATGCTGGGAGACTATTGTTTGTCTGAATGATTTAACTTTCCAAATAGTGACTTAATAACAATAAATTTTATCTTGTGGAGATTCAGAAGTGTCTGCCTGCTTTGGCTAAGTACGCATCAGCTCCAGTGTTGAGAGAGTTGGGCTTATCGTGCCGCTAATAGGAGACAAGAGACGATGTCCAGATTGCTTCTCTTGTCTCCGATGGGGCTTCCTGTGCAGATTCCCAGCAGAGTCCTCTTTCGGTGTAATCTTGGCCAACACACCAGGGAGAGGTGACTACCCTGCCCGCTGCCTCCCCGTCTGCAGGAACCTCCCCACATTCCCTTGCACAGGCGGGACTGACCTCCTCTGCAGCAGCCATTCTAAGCATCGCTTTCCAGGCACCAGCGCATCTCAGTCCAAACTGTCAGACTGGCCCATCCGTGTAGAGTCCCCTCCTCCTGCCTGGAACATCTCTGTCTCTTGTTATCCAGGTTAGAAGTCTGCTCTCCAGAGGATCTTCTCACTAGTTCTTTGCCTAGTGCCCTGGTTGAACTAGGCTCACAGTAGCGCTTACTGGGGCTCAGAGCACCACACCCCTAGTTTAATGCTTTCGTGTTCTATTTTTAACTCAAGGAGATTGGAAGGTCTGCAGACACAAGATCTCTCTGACCCCCTCCTGTCCTCCTGCCCCGTCATCCCCGAATTCACTCATAGAAATCAGATTTCCTGAGGCTGGAGGAATGGCTCAGCAGTTGCCTAGCAAGTACTACGTCAAGCACTAAGTACCCAAGCTCAATTGCCCAGCATCACATAAGCCAGGCGTGGCGGCAATGCCTGTAATCCCAGCACTCAGGAGGCTGAGGCAGGAGGATTGTCCAGGGCCAGCCTGGACTCCATAGTGAGTTCAGGATCAACCTTCCTTCACCTTTGAAAATCCAAAATCCAGGTGATCCTGCCCCATAACCACAGGGAAGGAATGTCATACATACAGAGAGGTCAGGAAACCCTAAGCAGGCAGCTTTGCTGGGTTTCCCCACTCAGCCTGTTACGATTAATTACCTCAAGCTCTTTAGTCCAATTACATTTTCACATGGCTGTCCATTCTTTACCTAATCTCAGCATAAAAATGGGCCATTTTCCCTGCGCCTTTGGGTTTTCATTTCTTAAAGTTCTCATGTCCTGCAATATTTTGATTAAGTGTATTTGTTATGCCCTTCTCCTGTTAACATGTCCTTTGTTGTGGGGGTGTTGGCATGACCCTCAGAACATAGAGTAGAGGGATTCTATCTTTCCCCCTCTGCCTGCTTACCACATCTTCTTTAAATCTCCACATGGTCTTCCTTCCTGTAGCTAGATGGTGGTCTTGTGCTTTTTATCTGTAGTGTTTAGCAGTGTTTACCATACAGGAAGTACTCAATAAATGTTGGCCATATAATGGAATGAGCCAGGGCTGAGATGTTTCTGCAGACCATTTGCCTGGCAGGCTTTGACTGGACCTTTAAAGCTCTTTCCTCCAAAGAGCAATGCACTTGGAGGGAAAAACTCCAGACCTGAGCAATCACTCATCTCGATCATGCCTATCTACGCAGCCCTTCAGGTCTCCATGTCTTATTTCACAGTGTTCCTAAATACAAGCAGTCTGTTCACCCAGGCCAAGCAGTCAGCAAAGAGCTCAACTTCCTGAAGGCTGCAATGGGCTGACTTCATCTTCGAACTCCACAAACTAAATGCCTAAAAGCTCAATTTCTGATATTGATTTCTGAAGCAAGTTTGTTACAGTAAGGTGAGGTTCAGGCTATTGGACAAAATATTCTAATATAGGGCTTAAAACATATACTTCCTTGTACATTTCCTCCTCTCTGTGTACTGCTCCTCAGCTTCAAGGAAAAACTAATACTTTTAAAACTCTTTTTCTTATACCTAACACACAGCCCCTTCCCGCTCATACACATTTTTTTTTAATGTTTTAAAATAGCAACTCCAGCTGCTGGTAGACACTCTGGAGGGATTTTAAGGCCACTAATCAATTTCACAGCTGGAGGCCAAGCACTTTGCTTGGAAATATTTTGCACATGACATATGTACAAGGTGCTTTGACCTTGTCAGGGCTGCCAGAGCTCTGGAGGAGCAGGGGAGGCTGCTGGCTCGCCCCCAGCTCCAAGGAGAGGGAGGGAGCCCCAGGCTCACGGAGCCAGGTTACTGCTTACCTTACATCCTTTGCCTTCTTTCTCCTTTCTACTTTCATTTGTTACAAACTGAGGCAGGAACAAGAAAATCATCTTCTCAGGGAACCTCTGGGAGCAGAAATCTAGGAAGGTTAGAGATGCCGGGTACTGCCTGTCTGGTCTGAGACTAAGACCTAAATTTAAGGTGATTAAAGAAGAGAAGTCCTTCTTTGAATGGCCCCTGTCTCTCCTTTGGTAGCTCCCAACCCTTAGTGGGCATTGGAATTATAAAGGATGTTTTAAAACACTGGGGGGGGGGGGGGGGAGGCAGGGGCTATAGGTCTGTGGTGTAGATTACTGAATGTGTTCTTAGCAGTCATTACAAAGGTCCCCACCACATGTATCCCCCCCCCCCCACACACACCCCACACACCCTCAGCCCTGACTAAAGACCATCAAGACAATGAGTCTGGGTTAAATCTGAAAATTATAGCAAGAATCCAGGTTCCCCAGGTTTTGCTTCTGGCCTGGGCCCTCTGGACCATTGCTCTTGGACATCTAATCAATGGCTTTCTTTTGAGCAAAGATTTTGATTGCATTAAAGATCAAATGCAGGGCATGCTAGACCAGTTCTCCACCACTGAGCCATAGCCCAGCCTGTCCTCTCTGCTTCCCCTTCCTAACACTACCTCCACAGATGCCTTGTTCAACTCGAAGAGGGTGGTAGGTGAAGATCCACAAGTCTTGCCTAATTTTGGAGTAAATGTTTCAGGAGAGTGACAGAAAGGACAGTACCATAAAATTATAACTTTAAAGATTCCCCTTCCTTAGGCTGTACATTTCATTAGTAAGCATTTCATTAGCTTATTATGCTTATACTGAACATCTGTGTTCAGTATATGACAGGATTACGATACTTTCTGCTGTCTAGACCCTTTCTCCCTGAGAATTAAGTTCGCTTTTACCACAGAAATCTAGGAAGTTCAGAGCTGCTTGTTACTGTCTGTCTTATCTGAGACTAAGACCTAAACTCAGATCCCAGTATTTTTGGCTGGTGGAATGGCTCAGTGGTTAAAGTGCGTGCCTGGCAAGCGCTAAGTACCCTAGTTCTATTCCCCAGCACCACATAAGCTGGGCGTGGTGGCACACGCCTGTAATCCCAGCACTCAGGAGACTGAGACAGGAGGATTGCCGTGAGTCCAAGGCCAGCCTGGGCTCCGAAGTGAGCTCAGGAGCAGCCTGGACCAGAGTGAGACCCTGTTTCAAAAAAAAAAAAAAAATCAGATCCCAGTTTTTAAATGAGATAAGTTTCTTGTCTTCTATCAGAAAGAACTTGCCTGCTGAGCGTTACAGTGACTTTCCCATCCCCGCAAGGTTTATCAGCCAGCGGATATATCTTAGTGCTTAAGAACACAATTCTGAGAGCTGGGATGTGGCTCAGTGGTAGAGCCCTTGCCTATTATGCACGAGAGCTGGTTCCACCTGCCGTACCACCAACAATGGAAATTACAAAGAACACAGTTCTTGACTGAGGTTAATATGGGCTTGGGTCTGAAAGAGTTCCAAATCCCTGTGAGCCTCAGGTGCGTGTGTGTGCTTGATTATAAGTTACAGATAGTTATTCCTACTTCTTAGGTATGTACCAAGTTCACACTTTGACTGAATTCTAAATGGCCAAGCGATAAACTTACTGAGGCCAAAGCCCAAATATCAACTTCATAATATAGACTTCTGCTATTGTTATAAAAAGTAATTATTCATTATAAAGGTCATCTAATGTCACAATAATACTGTGTCACTAGTAAGCATGAAGCCTCAGTAGAATGTAACAATCGCTGGTTTTTATTTTTAACAATCCTACAGGTTAGCCAGGAGACTGTGCTGATGGGGACAGGGCCTGTGGATGTGGGTGGGGCCTGTTCATTCTCTGTAGCTGCACTGACATGGCAGGTGGTGGCCAAGGTAGGAGGATCACAAGTTTGAGCCCGGTAGCAAGATCCTGTCTTAAAATCAGAAATTAAAAATGGGTTGAGGTTGTAGCTTAGTGTGAAGGTCATGTGCTCAAGTCTCAGTACCACAAAAAAGAAAAAATATGGTGAATATTTACATTTAAAAAAATAATTGATCATAGCGAAAGACACATTGCCGTTAAAACTCTTCAAAATACACCCCCTTCTTTCAAGTACACTTACGCCATCATTCTTGCCACTTTCTGAAGCAATTCTGGAAGTCATCTTTTGTGACTGTTTTTACTAGCCCTGCCATGGCTACCTTGATGTCCTGAGTCAAAATGTTTAACCTTCTTGGTTATTTTGATTTTATGGAAGAGCCAAAAGTTGTATAGTGCCAGATCTTCTGAATAGGTGAGTGAGGACACACTGTAATGCTTTCATGAGCCCGGCTTTCCATTACATAGCATTCAGCATGTTTTTAATCACACCTTATAAAAACACTCACAAAAATAGGACATCTAATATGGCTTCAGAGAGTAGAAGAACAATGGGATAAGTGTGCTGGAAGCAAGGGGGAATGTTTGGAGGGAGATTAATGACAATTTGCCTTTTAGTGTAACAAATGTTTAAAATTAAACATTATCCAAATGGTTTGATCACCCCTTTTAGTTTGCCCAGTCTGGACTTGAATTTGCAGTTCTCCTGCCTCAGCCTCACAGAGTGTTGGGATTACAGGCATGTGCCACCCAGACCAACAGACTCAACCTCTTGATGGTAGAATGTGATGGTTTTATCTAGAATGTATCCCAAATGCCCTCATGTACTTGACTGCTGAGGACAGGGACCTAACACCCTGGAGGGGTGGTTTACTGAGCATGGGATGCATCACCGAGGGCGTGGCCTAGATTCTTGCCCCAGCTTCTCCCCAGCCCCTACCCTGCCTCTTGCGGTGCTGTGGGTAGCTGTTCTCTGTCAAACCCTCCCACCATACTGCCACTGCCAGCTAACCATGAACAGACCTAGACCTCCGAAATGTGCATGAAGATCAGTCTTTCCTCTTTAAATTGTGGGGATTGAGTGTTATGTCCCAGCAACGAGAAAACGGCTAAGACAGAGTGGGTCTAAAATCAGATAAAAAATCCTACAAATATAGAAGGGAAGACAATGACAGCCATTTTTGTAGTCAACCTACCACATTAACATGCTATTTCCACTAATAATGTGTCAGTAATGACTTGGGGTGTAGTTCAGCTTGATAGAGCACATACTCAGCATGTGCAAGACTCTGGGTTTGATTCCCAGCACCAAAACCAAAAGAAAACATTTTACCAGTCAGTTGTAAGTTTGACATCCTGGGAAGGAAACACTATTTTTCTCCACTGTCAACTGCTAAATTTCTCCTTTGATAGCTACTTCCACATTTTAAAATAGGCCCAGTTTCAACTGTGATTGGTAGAGAAGATTCTACTCTCCTCTCTTTGATCTCTATTGGGTCTAGACCAGAGGAGATTTACTATGCGACTTGTGGCAGAATGACTTGGGAGGTTTTCCTTCTTGTGAAATTTTAAGTGTCAAGATTAGCATGCTGATTGTTACTAAAGAAACCATAAAAAAGATTGAAGAATTTCCAAGACGTGTTTTCCTTAAGAGAATCCTGGCTTAAATAGAATTTTAAAAAACACAATTCTGAAATGTCATTGTAATGTTAAGATTGTTAGTACACAAAACAATTCTACAAAGTCTGAAATTATGATTCAGCCTATTAATCTTTATTATCTTCCATGTATTATTATTTAAATTTGGATGTGTACTTGTTAACTCAGAAAAGATGTATATTCAAGCTGACATGCTTTCTTTTACATAAAACTAATGACTTTTACACTAAAAAGTCTTATAATAATAATTGTAAGTTCATACTTTAACTGACTGATAAGTTCCACTACCAAACTCATAAAGATTTCTCACTCTGAGTTTCAAGTTTGAAAGTCAATGCTGATCTGAAAGCGCACACTGTATGTATGTCAAAATTAACAACAAATGCAAAGGTTTACTGTACTGATTGTGATAGTTAATCTTGAGTGTTAAATTGAATGGATGCCCACTTTTGGATGTGTCTGTGACAGTGCTTCCAGAGAAGAGTGGCAGGTGGCCCAGCACACTGTGGGAGACCACCCTAAACGTAGGTGGCACCAATAGGGAGTGGCCTGTGGAGAGTAAAATTGGGAGAAAGACTCTCTCTCTCTCTCTCTCTCTCTCTCTCCCTCTCTCTCTCCATTCTTCCTGACTACCATGAGGTAAGCAGCTTTGCTCCACCACACCCATCTGCCATGATGTTCTTCCACATCACAAGTCTAAAAGCCTTGACGCCAACATTCTTCAGGGCTGCTTGAGTTAATGCAGAATAGAGAGAAAGATGAATATTGGTGCAAAAGGGGTTTCTAGTCCCTTGGAAACTTGAATTATTATTATTACTTTGTTCTGACCATGTTGGGGATGAACCCAGGGCCTCACCCAGGCTAGGCAAGCAGCCTACCACCGAGCTCCACCCCAATCCTGAGTCTTGGATTTAGTGCCACATGAAAGATTGTCTCCATGACTTGTTGGCTCTGCTGTCCAACCCCCCTGTGATTCACTCTGTGCTGTCTCCCAGGATCAAAGCACTGTGACAAGTGTTTTCTCTTTTAAGGGTCTGTTGCAAACATGATTAAATTTAGAATAGGCTCCCAGAGTGCACACAGTCCTCAGATGGAATCTGTAGAATTATTTAGGGTGATGTTTAAAAACCAAATTGATAACTATTGGGTTTGTATATAAAATAGACCAGCATTATAGCCCATTCCACCTATAATATATTAAGATTCTAAACTAATAACTTAATTCTTCAAATAGGTAGGATTTGGGGAGCAAATCGAAAACTGTGACAATCTAGAGAGATGTAAGTTTGGCTAGTGAAAGTCTATTAGTCCCTAGATATTTTGCTATTCATGTGCCACAGCAACTTATCATTTTTATATGTGTATTTCAGATTCAACTTAAACAGTAGGGCTCTCTACATGTTAAGCCAAACCAGATACGTTGGTTGCCCCTTTTTCCTCCTCCTTCACCCCAACTATCTTTTTAAAAAATAAATTTTATTTTGTATACTTAAGATGTAAAATATGGTGTTACGGGATATATACAGATAATTGAAAGGTTAGTGGACAAATTAACAAACCAATCGTCTCACTCAGTTACTTCCCCTTTTTGGGTTTTGTAGCATGAACAGCTAAATTCTATCCACATTTAAGATGAACTCCACATACAGTGCAATTTTATCATCTGTGATTGTCACATTGCAGTTGCCAATTCTTGAATCATTCACCAAGAATATATGCAGTCTATGAATGATACAGAAATAAATCAGACACGGTTCTTGCCTTCAAGAGACGCTAGATATCAAAGGCAGTGACTTGGAGAGGGTACCTAAGATTCAAAGTGAAGTCGTGGTAATCAGGTGGTTGTTTCCTGGGCCTGATCCCCAGCCTTTCCTCCCAAGTCCTATGCCTCTGACTTGACCATGCGGCTGAGAGCTTGGCTTCCCCGTTCGACACTCCAAAGGTCGCCAGAGTCCTGTCCACCTTGTAGTCATCTTCTTTTTGCTCTCGTAAATTCCTTTCTTACCGGTTTCATCGCCGTGCCTTCCTTTTGTTTAAATCTATGATCCCATCCTGGAAGTTCTGTGTTGCACGACTGATTTTAATAATCCGTATAGGGCCTCACTGCCAACTTTTACCAGAAGGTGGAGGGCAAGAGCCAAAGCTAGAAAGTCTGGGGAAGTTTATGACTTTCATATATTTTTCTCTGTACTGAAAGGCCTGGAATTTTATTCTTCAATTTAACACTTAGAGCCCAAAGTTCAGCCTCATAATATGTGTAAAGTTAGCCAAGCTGTTAGGAGTGGGCTACCCAAGTAATGTTTTAACAAGCATATGATTTAGATTTAATAATTTGTTGAAAACAGGCACAACACATAAATCAATGACCAGTGTAAGAGAATGGGTTAGGTTCTAGTCTCCCAAACATGTGCAACCAGTAACGTTGGTGCTTTTGTCTACACATCCGTATGACAGATAGCCCCAACTCAGAGTACGGTTAATTCATTTTTATGAGTTGCCATGTGAACATAAAACAGATTTTCCCAAATGTTAACAGTTGGTGAATCTGGTAAAAGGGTAGATAGCAGTTCCTCATGTTCTTCTTATTCTTTCAAATTTTGCCCCAAGTTTCAAATTATTTGTAAGTAAAAAGTAAAATCAAAGGGAAAAAAAAAGTAGATTTACTGGTTTGTTTGGGACAATCATACCCCGCATGATTCTATCGTTTGGTAAAAACTACGGCCCTAACCTAATTTTTAAGGAGACAAAACAAACAAAACAGTGAAGGCTGAAGTTTGCTGAGATCTAAAGCTGAACATAAAATTAAACACAATTGACATCAATTAAGATGTATGAGGGTTTGATGGGCATCAGTTGTCCGCATCTCAAGTTTCCTCTATGGAGGAGACCTTAAAATCTCTAGTGAGACTTGGCAAGTGGTGCACAATATCTGCATGGCAAGGTGGTGCTCATTGACTGCGACATGTGGAAAGGTTCAGAAGAAACTTTTTTTTTTTATCCCTTGGATTAGTGAGGTTATTCCTGTGTATGACACAGCCTCTGTAATGCCAGCCTGTGTCACAGTGCTCTGTGGTTGAAGGGTCATGCTTCCTGAATTTGGCATGTTTTTAAGGAACATAAGAAACTTCACGACTTCCCTATTTCTCTGTATTACTACTTCTTCGCCAACACTGGCAGAGGTGAAGGTGGAGGCAGCTCCTCACAGAATTACAAGTAGCACTTGGATGTTACCATCTCTTGTCTTTTCTCTTTTATTTATTTTTTCTTTTTTTGAGCTAATGTCTCACTAAGTGGCCACGGCTGACCTGGATCCTGCCATCCTCCCGCCTCAGCCTCCCAAGTAGCTGGGAGTCCAGGCTTGGTCGTCACCACACCCAGCTAACACTTGGATTTAAAGTAAACCACAGAGAGATCTTCAACCTCTTAAGCTATCAAAGAGGATCTGCTGTAATGAGTAAAACAGAGAGGAGTGCGGTGCCGTGTCGCTGGTTACCCAGTTTTCATTACTTCAGAGTCTGGTTTAGTCTTTCTCTTCCTATCAAGCTACATATGGATAATATTTTCTCAGAAATAGAGTTTGGCAGCTCTATACAGATTCTGGAAATACATGAATGGGTTGAGAGGAAATGGTTTATTTTCTGTTGTTGGTTTCTTTTTGGCTTGATTTTTTTTTTAGCACCTATTATCCATTCTTTGCCATGGGGATATTAAAAATTCAAGTCCATCTGAAATATCACTACAGAAGGTGGAAGTTCAGCTTCAGTTTCACCCTCTCCTGTGGTTTCAGCACTCAGGATCACAACCACTACATGCAATCTAGTTGGCAAGGCTTCTCTGTGTGGAGAGAGACAGAGGTTTACTACACTCTATAAATATGACTATTTATTGGCCCCAACATATTTATGTTCCCATGCATTCAGTGCTCACTTAAACTGTCCAATCTGTTTGACCCAGTCTATAAATGTAAATTGCCTATGTCTGAAACTGACTATGGATGGCTTTTGAGTGAGGAGGAGCTAGAATTATATAACTCTGACAGATGGAACAGGACTCCTACAAGACTGACCAGGTCTCCTGCAGCCCCTGGGCAGTGATTCTTTCATTCTTCCTTTTTTTTTTTCCTACTCTCAAAAGCAGGCAAAACTGAGGGTGTAGCTCAGTGGCAAAACACTTAAGTAGCATGTGAAGGGCCCTGGGTTTGATCTAGATTAAATGTATGCAGCCTAAAATTTTAGTTCAAATACTATTGGAATGAGGGGCTGGCGGAGTGGCACAGTGGTCAAAGTGCTTGCCTACCAAGAGTGAGGCTCTGAGTTCTATCTCCCAGCACCACATAAGCTGAGTGTGGTGGCACAGACCTGTAATCCCAGCACTCGGGAGGCTAAGTCAAGAGGATTTCTGTGAGTCCAAGACTACCCTGGACTATGTAGTGAGTTCAGAACCAGCCTGGGCTACTGAGAAAGACCCTGTCTCAAAAAAAAAAATACTAATGGAATGAATGTTTAATTTTGGCTACACTTTTAAAGTGTTTTATTAGCTTGAGAACGTCACCAAGTCTACTCAATGTCAAAAGAACAAAGATGAGCCAAATTCACTAATTTATTTATTATAGATCTAAAGATTTTATGTTGTGTACTACCATTTGAGAAATACTAGAAAGGAATCTCAAACATTTGACTAGTCTTGGCCTGTGAACTCACATAGTTATATCTAAAGGCCCATGTTGGTATTGCAAAGCTACAGGTTATTCAGCAAGTTCTGTTTGGTTTTGTTTGTGGTACTGGGGATTAAATTTAGAACTTTGGGTGTGCCAGGCAAATGCTTCGCCATGAAGCTATACCTCTAGATTCTATTTGGCACGTTTTTAAGGAACATAAAGAATTAGGGAAATTCTCTAGCTCTCTGTATTACTATTTCTTCGCCGACACTGGGTAAGCGAGTGTCTTTCAAGTACCTCTTGTGATTTAGCTCAACATCTTCCCATTGGACTGTCTTCTCTGCACTGGGTGTACTCCTGCACACACACACACACACACACACACACACACACACACACACACACACACACTCATATTTCTTTATATTGAATTTTTTTTTTCAGTTGTTGTTTGCAGGGCCAGGGTTGGAATCCAGGGTATCTTTCATTACTATGACTAAATACCTGACACCCACAATTTAGGGGAGGCAAAGTTTATTTTAGCTCACAGTTTCAGAAGGTCATTGTCCACTCATGGGTGACCAGCAATGACGGAAACACATGGCAGAGGTGGAAGTGGAGGCAGGTCCTCACAGTATTACAAGCAGGAAGCCAGGACCAGGAGGGAAGGTGGAAGTAGCATATATCCTTCCAGCCTTAAGGCCCTAATCCACCGCACACCTGTGATCTATAATCTGTCCATAATCCACCCCTCCCAACAAGGCCCCCATCTCCTAACAGCAAGCACATTGTTCCATCAATAATCCATGACCTCCAAATACTTGAGACTTTTGGGGAACATATCACAATACAGGGCCTGGTGCAAGCGAGGTACGTACCCTACCGCTAAGTGACACTTCCAGTGCAGCTCATCACATTGGTTGTGTTTGACCTTCCTGCCTCAGCCTCCCAGAGTTGTGGGATTATAGTCACGCTTCAGTACAATGTTTATTTGTTTGAGACAGGCTGGCCTCAAACTCACAGCCATCCTACTGTCTCAGCCTTCCAAGTGCGGGAATTACAGGTGTGTGTGCCACCATGCCCAGCTTCTGTGATGCTGGGAAAATGAACTCGGGACCTTGTAACCACGGTGCCATTTCTCTAGCCCCAACCATCACACCCGTAAAGACAATTTTGAAGCAACCTCCTGCCTCTACCCTGCTAACTTTATTTTCCTTGTGCACAATGATAATCATCTCAAATCTTTCTATGGTTTGCTGCTTTCCATTTTTCCAACTTTTTTTTAGACTTCATGTTTCCAAAATAAATTGGCCCACTTTCAGGAATAAAATAACTGAAACTATATGTGCCTTACAGAATCAAACTGCTGTGCACTGAGAAGGAAATTGGCTAAAGAAATGAAGAGTGCCAATGAGTTGTTTATGTTTTCTGATGAGACAGATCGTCTCATTTGTGCAATGCTGGAAAACAGCCCATTGGAAATAAAAACTGGCTAAGGAATACCAGCAATCCTTGGGTTAAAATTACCTGGATGCCATTCTACATAGGTCAAAAATGTTATTCTAACTTATTGAGGAAATTTAGAAAGTGGATGAATTTAAGCCTTTTCTTAAAGCTTACTTCATAACGTGCTTATTAGAAGGGGCACTGTAATGATGTAAAGGAATTTAGTACAATGCCTGGGACACGCCAGACACTTAATAAGTAGTAGTCATTAACTGACTGAACTTCAAGTATATTTTCTAACATAGAAACTTTTTTTAAAGTCCTTTTTAATTAACAAAAGCTAGTTAGAGGATCTCCAGGTAACTGATATATAGGATAATAATTTACCATGTGAAGCAGGAAGTGTCCTGGATGCAGTGAGGCTGTGCAAGGGTCCGAAACACTTCACAAGTCTGGAGGTGTTACTGGGAAGCTAACATTTCCAGGATATGGAACTCGGTAACCGTTTTCCTGCTCATTTGAATACTACACAATGCAGAACATTCTTCTTTGATTCCTTTGGTGGATTTATTTTGAGGAAACACAGATGTGAGTTACTATCCAAGAACTCTTTAAACAAACGTAAAGTTTAATTCAATTGTTTCCTGAGAGATTGACTTCTTGCAAAAGCCAAAGAAAATCTTTGACTAATCCAAAAGGTACAAAAATAAGGTTGAGACCGTAAAACAGGAGGGGTGGGGGGGGGCACTTGGTTTGGACAAGTTAACGTATTAGGAAAGGGATAATTACCACCACTGCGAGCTGTGCTGTGAATTCCATCACTCCCTTCCTGCTAAGGTAAGCAGCACAATGGCGCTTTTATCTTTTTATATTTTTACCAGAAGACTAGTGATGCAGCTTTGATAAAGGAAATTCTTATTTATATCAAGTCTATACCCAGGATAAGAGGGATTTTTTTTTCCTTCTGTGACTTGGCTTGCAAAGCAGTGATCTTAGTAGTGAGAAACCTCGAAGAAACTATGATCCAAACGTGCACTCTGAAATGTTTTGATAACAATAATGACACTATCTTCAAGGTGGAGGTCAAGTTTATTTATGATCTATTATAGTTTATCATCCTGGATGTGAAACAACGTGGTTTCATACTCTCTAAGACGGGTTTTTTTCTGCACCTCCTTTTGCTCTGCAGAAGCCATCCTCACACGTCTGGAATTTTCCATCAGTTGTGGGAAATTCAGTGGAGTGTCTCCACCTGTTCCTTCCATGTATGTTCCTGGTGACCACCAAGCTCTGAGTGAAGCTGAAACCCCCTGAAGATGGGGCCAGTGCCTGTCACGTCCAGGGCCATGTGGCTGCCGGCCACCACCACCCCCAGGCAACTGATGATCAAAGTGAAGAGTACCAATGTCAGGACATGAGAGCCATCTGTGCCCACGAAGCCTCTGGCACCAGACTACGATGGTTTATGTTCCGCTTTCATATAGAAATGTGCAGGATACAACTGGTCCCTTTTGCCATCCTCTTTTATTGAAAACTGTCATTGATGTCACCAATTGTTACAAGTTGGAGAATTCCCCCAACCCTCAGAGAGGAGATAGGAACCTTAACTCACATCATGGTCTAGATTCACAGACTCTCCTCACAGAAAAAGAATATCAAGACTTGTGAGTGCGAGGTGCGGGCTGGTTCATTAGGCAGAGGTAGAAAGCAGGGAGAACAGGAAAGGACTTCAGTTTGAACAACCAGAGGGTGCTTACTCTGCTGGAGGCTGAGACCACTACTCACATGAGAATGCTGCTTACCTAAGGTACCCAGGGTCCAGTGGATCGGTACCCCAGTTCTGACGTTAAAGCTCAGGAGGAATCCTTGTATCTTGAGGGACAATATGATTTCCATGGATGAACGTTTCTGCTGGGAGGGGTGATCTCATCATGGGATGGGATATGAGGAGTCTATGCTTGCTTCTGAACCAGAAATGATTAAAAATAATCCTCATCACCTAAGGACTCAGCCTTCCACAAAGATGACTTCGGGCAATGTTCCAGCACTATCTGGAACTGAACGTTGTAAAAGTTGGCAACTGGATACCTCTGCAAATCCTCACGATGCCTTTTTCTGTCTGTTTTGTTTTGTATTGAAGCTTGAACCTAGGGCTTATTGCACTGAGCTGCATCCCCAGCCCTGTTATGATTTTTTAATTTTGAGAGAGGGTCTCACTAACTTGCCCAGGCTGGGTTTGAACATGTGATTCTTCTGCCTCAGGCTCCCGGAGTGCTGGGATTACAGACACAAATCACCACCATGCATGCTTACTTTACTCTTAACTTGTTGTCCTTAGTCTTGAAGAAGGGTGAGATAGGCCAGTTAAATTTCAGTCTAATAAACCTTGTAATGCAGACATCCCATAAGTGATTAAGATGCTTATGCACAGAGCAGGGATCTGACCCAAAGTTTCAAGGTACTAAAGAAGACACAAAATGTAGGCAGCGATGCCAAGCTTAGACCTGTCCTCATGTCTCCTTTCTACCTATCTTTATTCCTTCTATCCTACCTCACAAACTTCTCTTCTCTGCTATACCAAAGCCCTGGAGACTGAGGGACTTCTGAAATAAAAAGGTTTATTGGATCATTACAGATGCCGACCAGAAAGGACTACTCCTGCAACATATCTCAGTGGATCCTGTAGCAGGGTAGGTAGCAACTGGAAAAATGTCCACCAGACCAGAGATAAGAGCCTTTTTTATCATAGACATCTGGAGAAGGAAGCATGTGGTATTTACACTGCTCACACACTGGCTCTATGTAAGTGGGGGAGGACTGCAAGCAGGGAAGGCTTTGGGACAGGAGAGCCACCCATAAGAGAAGCACTTGTCACTTCTGGACTGGATGGCATTGTGTGAAAGGGAGCTGGTAGAGCCTATTGGATTTTGACAGAATTTGAGTTAAGGTTTTAGTATACATTCAAGAATGTCGAAACTCTTTTGTTCTTTTTGGCCTGAGTCTCATTACTCTACCCGAATTTCCCTCCAGCCCTTTGTAATTAAATTTAGGACATTTCAGAAGTTTTCTCTTATCACATCTTAAACTCAAATATAAGTCTCTGGGGACAGGGCCATAGGAGCTTGTACAGTAGTTCTCACTTCTCTTCATTTCAGTTACTGAAGGCCAACTGTGGTCTGAACATATTAAATGGAAAATTCCAGAAATAAACAATTCGTATGTTTTAAATTGCACGCTGTTCTGAGTAGCAGGATGAAATTTCATGGTCTCCTGCATTGTCCAGCACAGAATTTGAATCATCCCTGTGTCCAGCATCATATCCAGGCTGTTGAACTTCGTGTGGCAGTCGGCCACTGGTGACCATCTTGGTGATCAGATGTCATGGTAGTGCAGTACTATATTCAAGTAATCTATTCTATTTCATAATTAGCTATTCTATTTCATAATGGCCCCAAAGCACAAAAGGAGCAAGGTTGGCAACGTCATCATGGTATATTGTCATAACTGTTCCATTTTCCTGTCAGTTACTGGCAATCGCCAACTGGGCCTAATTTATTAACACTGCAGATTGGCATGTGGGTTCTGAATCCTCACACAGTGAGATCAGATGCTCTATTTAGGTAGGTAGTGTCAGAACTGTTTTGAGTCCCAGGGATCCAGCTGGCGTCAGCTGCTGAGGGGCTATTTGCTTGATATAGAGGAAAATCTCCACCATGTCTGAGGTACTTTGTGTTGTGAGAATATAGGAGGAACTGAGTTTGGTTCCTCCTCCATATCCTTGAAATAATAAAAATCTGAAACATAAAATGTACCATCGGTGACATCTAGAACTTTCCCAGTGTGAGCAACCACCATTGCTCTGTAATTCAGGAATATATTCAGCCCAAAAGAAAATTCTGTACTCATTAACCACCCACATCTCATTCTTTCCCTCAGCACCCAACCATAACTAAAATGCTCTGTCTCCATGCGTTTGCCTATTTCAGACATCTTGCATAAACGTACTCTTACCATCTACGTCTTCCATACTGGACTTCTTCCACTAGCATAGTAATTTTAGGGTTGTCCCACAGTAGCATGTACTCACGCTCCATTACCTTTTCACACCAGATACTATTCCAATTGTATGGACACACTGTATTTTGTTTCAGCTGCTTACACCTTTTCTGTTATTTGATCAGTGTTACCATGGCCATTTGTGAAGCAGGCGCCTACATACAGACACATATTTATCACTCTTTTTGGTTGTACAGACCAATTTCTCCATATCCTCATCCGCATTACTTGTTACACCACCTCACTGAGTGCAAAGCAGTGTCTTGGGTTCAGATTTACGTTCTCCTAATGGCTAGCGATGAATGGTGAATGTCTTCTCTTGATTGTTGGCCCTTTGGAGAAATGTCACGTTAAGTCATTCATAAACTGAGTTGTCTCTTTGTTGCTGAGTTACATGTTCTGGATACTAGACTCATTATACATAAGTTTTGCACGTACTTGCTGTAGTCTTTCCGATACTGTACGTTATGTTGTTGGCTCTGCATTGATATAAAGGCACTATTAAAAGTCCAGGATATTTTGTCATTGTTGTTTTTAAAGTGCTGGGAATCAAATCCAAGGCCTTGTGATAGAAGGCTGTTAACTCCATATTTCCAAAACTAAAATATAACAACAGCAAACATCAAGTAGGGGTTAAGTAAAAACAATGGGGTAAGATGGAAGAATGGGGAAAGGGAATTATGTCAAATATTTTAAATTGACAAGAAAAAGAATCAAAACTATGGGAACTATTTCTGAGGAAGTCAATCCATAACTATAAAAAAATAAGGAAGTTGAAGATGATGAAAAATTTTAAAGCTGTAAAAAAGATTTTTTTTTCTTAAAAGTGTATGCTTGTTTTTATCTTTGATAGTCATGAGGTGCATTTAAAATAAATGCAAATTAATGTATTTGTTTGGGTTCGAGATCTCACTTGGCAACACATGTACTTGAACTTAAAAGATCTTTTGGTAAGCCAAATTGAATTTTCAGTGCTGCTCCTATTTACGAAAAAGAAGAAAAAATATAAATGAACTGGTGAAAACCATTCTCCCTCACAGCCTGCAGACGGGCGTTTAGACGGCAAGAACGTCCTGGTCTTGCTGAAACTTGCAGCTTTCAGAACTGCTCGCCGTGAAGTCTGATTTCCTCCATATGATCTGTATCAACTCATAGCTAATCATTTCTGAGGATATATGATTTCTGAACTCTACTAGTGAAGATGTCAGAAGTTTGTTTTTATATCAACTTGATTTTTTATTCATATAGATAGGCACCTCCTGAAAGGCAAAAAAAACCCTGCAAAATAATTTTAATGTCCATAGAATTTGACCTTTTAAAAGGGGAGGAATGCGCTTTCATATGTGTTTAAATATATTTTGGCAAACTGCCTGACATTTAGTTTTGATTTCATAATAAATTATTATTGCTACTACCTATATAATCTGTATGCTATGATTAATAGTTATAGTTTCTCAGAAGAAACTGAGAAGCTTTTAACAGACTGTCTGTTAAGAAGTGAGAGAATTTCTTCTCATTTCCTTCAGAAGGAATAAGATCATTTTAACATCTCCCAGTGGCACCT
This sequence comes from Ctenodactylus gundi, assembly GCA_004027205.1. Taxonomy (NCBI): domain Eukaryota; kingdom Metazoa; phylum Chordata; class Mammalia; order Rodentia; family Ctenodactylidae; genus Ctenodactylus; species Ctenodactylus gundi. The sequence continues at coordinate 65,067 of PVKB01000424.1, read as the reverse complement.
CCCAGAGAGCTTATTACATAAAATTTCAATACAACAAACTAGATTTTTAAAGAAACATAAAAATAGATCAGTGGAAGAGACAGGGCACTCACTGGAAGAGACAGAGGGCACTTTGAGTATCAAGACAATTAAGTGTCGCATGAGATAACAAAGCCTGTTTGAGGCCTCTTCTTGACTTTTAAGGAAAAAAAGACATGCAGCAATAAAAAAGGGAAAAATCTGCTTCTTGTTCCTCACTTCCAAGGTCACTAATTACAGACCGAATGGCAGACTTCTTGGGGAATGGCATTTGCACAGTGCCATTTCGGGTGTCACCTGTCAGTTTGAGTGTGAAAGCTCGGCAATGTCCTTTTTCCTGAGTCAGCTGGCAAGTCCCTGTTTTGGAGAAGAGAGTAAGTGGATGTTGGAAACGGGGTAGAGGATAGCTACTGTCTACACAAGATGCAAATCTCTTACATCGATTTTGCTAGAGAAATATTTAGAGAATTGGTATTAACTAAAAATACCACCTTAATGAATTTGTGCCACTGTAGATAAATGGTACCTAAGTGCCTACTGTCTGGTATACACCTCATAGTTAAGTGTGGGCTGCCTGTTGTGGACACTGTGGTGACCGGCAGTGGTGGGCCTGATTTTTAAATTTTTATTTATTTTTTTTGAGATGGGCTTTCACTGTAGTCCAGGCTGGTCCTGAACTCACTCTGTAACCCAGGCTGGCCTTGAACCTATGGCAGCTCTCCTGCCTCAGCCTCCTGAGTGCAGAGATTAGAAAAGTGCACCATCATGCCAGGTAATGTGGTACTGCGGAATCAAACTCACAACCTTGTGCTTGCTAGGCCAGTGCTCTAACTGCTGTGTTATTCCTCCAGCCCCAAGCCACCTTTAAAGTCAAGTAGAGCAGGGTGTAGCTGGGCCAAACTGACAGACACTTGGTCCATGCGGATGGGGAAAGCTATCCTCAGCTGTAACAGGAGGAGGGAATCATGTCTCCACAGGGACTCTGAAAAGCATGCTCACATACTTCTCTGCGTAATGTGGGAACTACACATGTGAAATTCTCGCCACAGCATGGGAAGAAACCTAATCAACCCTCAATAAATGTTAGCTCATAGTGTCCCTAAAATGACTCAAATCCAAAAACTTGAGTCTCCCCTTGGCTTCCCCTGGCTTATTTTGAAGAATATTAGTTCTCTGATAGTTTTTCTGGACTTCCCCCCAATTAACCCCAAATCATAATCTTAAATTGATCCTAAACATCAGCATTCATCGTTTATCTTTTTTAAAACCGAATTTTCACATATTTTCAATCTTTTGTCTTTCTAATTTCTGTGTTTTATCCCAGGGACTTTAGGTTCTGTTTGATGGAAATGGCCATGGGGCCTAGCTTTTTTGGTGAGTCACCAGTCCCCAACACAGGGCACAGGACACTCTCAGTGTGTGGCATGTATTTGTTGAGTGAATAATTCATCAATGCAGATATTTAAAAAATTTATTATCTTCAGAAAAGCTGATAATGGGGCATTTAAATATATACTTTTATATAGCTAAAAAATATAAAGTCCTGCAAGAGAACCAAGTGTAATACCTGGAGAGAGGTACAGTGCAAACAATGAGGTGTGTAGCAAGCAAGTGGACATAGACTGAGGCTGATTTTTTTTCTTTGGAGCGCTAGAGAACAAACCCAGGACCTCCCCATGCTACACAAGGGCTCTACCCTGAGCTACAGCCTCAGTGTGTTGAAGAGCCATGTTCGGTTTTTTCTGATTGCACTCTTTTGAAGCGAGTCAAAGAATAGTATCTGATACTTTCCATTAAGTACCCTTTTTTTTTGTGTTCCTGGGGCTTAAACGTGGGGCCTTTGCATTAGGCTATATCCATAGTGCTTTAAAGAAAACATTTTTTGAGACAGGGTTCACCTAAATTGCTCAGGCTGGACTTGAATTCGCAATGCTCCTGCCTCAGCCTCCCATTGTGCTGAGACGACAGGCCGGCGTCACCACACCCAGCTCTCAAGGGTTGTTTGAACTTGTGTCATTGTTAGGAACAAAATTGCTTTGTGTTCCATGGTGGTGTATATGGAAGTGAATTTAGTTCACATCCTGGTAGGCTCCACTTCACACATGAACATACAGATAGATCATCGACATGCTGTAATTCCTTCCTGGTGAGGCTGGGTCTCAGACCCAGATCCCTTCCGCTCGCTACACTGTGGGAAGAGGTACCGGTCCCGTTCAAAATACCCGTTGCTGCTTGAATAGCACAGGCAGCTGTTCCTTCAGCTTCTGCAGAAGAGAAGCTATTAATTTCTCCTTCATCAAAGCCCGGTTTCTGCTGCGTCCCAACCTCGGTGTCTCCCGGACTGCAGCTGTCTAAACCAGGGAGGCCAAATGTCGAGGGAGGCACCGTGTGGCTAGAATCCTAGAATTCGCCGCGCCCAAGTACAGAAACAGAAAAGGTGACACAGATCAGTCAGACGGGGCCAACTCCTGCGATGCCCCCGCCGAGGCCTTCCGCCGGGCCGGGGACTCACCGTGACCGCGACTTCAGCGTCTGGAAACAAGACATTCGTCTCGCGACGACTTCGCGAAAAGCCAGGGCAGCGATCCCTTGGGAAGTCCTGAGGGTCAAGGCTGACGGCCAGTGCCACCGATCTGCACGCGGCAAGTTCCCTCGGTCTGTGCTACCATTACTGTCACTGCGCTAGCGAGTCCCGGGCTGAGTACTCCGCTGCCCCGCGCCGGCGGCTGCGCGCCCACCGCCACACTCCGGCGTCGGCGTGCAGGCTGCCCGGCGTCTGGGGAGTCGCGGCGAGGAGGAGGGGGAGGGGAGGGGGAGGGGAGGGGGGTAGGAGGGGTCTCGCCGCGCATGCGCACCGGGGCGCCGCCGGCCCCATAAAGACAGCGCGCAGCAGAGCAGCGCGATTGGGAGCTGGCCCGGCGCCCGGAGCTGAGTGAGCGGGCGGCTTCCGCGCGCCGCTTCTCCCGTCACCCCGAGGACTGAAACTTCCGCGGGAGGCTCCCCGGGGCGTCCCTCGCGGGCGCAGCGGCGAGCACAGAGGGAGAGGACGCCGCGGGCGCGCGCCGTAGCGGGGACCCGCGCAGCCCACCCGGAGCCGCCGCGTGCCGGGCGGGCTTCCGGGACCGGGACAGCCGCGCGGCGTGTGCCGGCCCCTCGAAGCCAAGCGGAGCGTCGCCGCCGCGTCCCCGAGGGCTGTTCCGGTGCGCGGCGCGGCCGGAGCCATGCGGACAGAGCTCGGGGCCCCGGAGGCTGAGCGCGGCCGCCCGCTGCACTTGCTGCCCGGAGCCCCGCGCGCGCCGCCCGCCTCCTCGGCCGCCTCTCGGCCCCCGAGACGAGAGTAAGGGAGGGACGCGCCCACTCGCGCGCGCGATCCCGGCTCGGCTGCGGGTCTGCTCCGGCGGGCGCCCCCTCGGGATGCGCGGTCCGCGTCCGGTCGCTGGGGACGACCGCGGCCGTCGCGGGACCGCGGCTCCGGAGGGACTCTGACTCTGCAGCGCGGCGCTCGTCGGCGCGTGTCCCGCTCGGGCAGGGTCCGGCCACCGGCTGCGGAGGGGATGGCGTAGGGGCCCTCCGCCCTGCCGCCGGCGCCTCGGACGTCGCGCGTGGCGAGCGGCCGCGTGGGGAGCGCTGCGGAAGGGACGGCCAGCGAGGACTCCACTCCGCGGCGGCCTGCGCCCCGGCGGTGCCATGCGGAGCGCGCGCCACCGCTCCGCCGCCGCCGCCTCCCGGAGCGCCGCGTCGCTCCTGCGTCTCCTGCTGGCCGCGCTGCTGGCGGCGGGCGCGCGGGCCAGTGGTGAGTACTGCCACGGCTGGCTCGACGCGCAGGGCGTCTGGCGCATCGGCTTCCAGTGCCCGGAGCGTTTCGACGGCGGGGACGCCACCATCTGCTGTGGCAGCTGCGCGCTGCGCTACTGCTGCTCCAGCGCTGACGCGCGCCTGGACCAGGGCGGCTGCGACAACGACCAGCAGCAGGGCGCGAGTGAGCCTGGCCGGGTGGACAAAGATAGCCCCGATGGCTCCGCAGGTAGGCGACCCGCGCCGCGCACCAAAGGGGAGGACCGTAGCTTTGCCTGGGCGGCCGGAGAGGGGAAAGGAATTAGGAGCGCTGAGGCTGTGGGAGAGGGCGTTGGAGTAGAAGGCAGGGTCCGCGGTCTTTCTAGCCCCTTCCTTTGTGCTAAGTACGGCGCCCGCTGGCCATCTCGAGAATCTGTGGCATGGCTCGGTTTTTCCGAAGAGTCACACTCCCAGGGCAACGTGGGCCACAGACAGCTCTTGAATGTTTCTGCCAGCACTCTGCCCCACCTGTCTTATCTGTCTCTACAGGGCTTGATTTCTTGGGGCTACCTGGAGACGTGGCAAGGGCGGTGCCACAGCCACCTCAGAGGGCCAAGTGTGGGCACTTTCTTAAATGTTCCTCGGAGGCAGGTGGCCCCTGGGGAGTGGGGTTCCAGCCCATGATGCCTTTTATGGGTTGGGGTGTGGGTGCGGGTGGTGGCAGATTAGTGCTTTGGGCTTTGGGCTTCTGGAGGTCAGTCTTAGAGGGTGTGACACCGGAGCTGTGGCTGTGCCGCCTTGCTTTTTGTGGTTTTAAGAGAGAGTGTGTGTGTGTGTGTGTGTGTGTGTGTGTGTGTGTGTGTGTGTGTGTTTTAAAGTACCAAAATCAGGGTTGGAAAGTAAACATCCGCAAGAGTTTGGTAGGTTGCACTTCCTCTACTTAGACTTCTCTGGAGAGCCTTTAGGGAGAGAGGGAGAGAGATAAAGGGGCCGGGGCGGAGGGGTGAGGGGGTCAGAAAGAGGAGAGGAGAGATTGAGATGTAGGAGGAGATGGGGAGATAGAGGTAAAGTGGCAAGCACCTCCCAGAGGGGGCGTCTCCTTGCTCTGTGGCGATCCTGTTCAGTAGGTGACTTTTTGCCTGTGCCCCATAGGCCAGGCTTGGAGCTGCCTAGCGGGGCACCACCAACGTGGCTTCTGTGTTTATAGGCTGGCTCTGAGGCCTGCTAGGAGATAGCACTTTCCTGTGCCATCCGTGCCATTCTCATGGCAGTCAAGCGCTTCATTATAGTGGCACACGACTCTTGGTGTTCAGCTGCCTTGAATCCGAGGAGAGAACTCCCAGTAATTCTCCAGTAGAAAAGATGCCATCTTAAAATGCAGTCGCATGTGGCCTCCTGATAAAGGCTGGAGAAATGAAACAAAAGCCCCAATGGCTGCAGTAGAGGGTCTGTTAAGTTGGTCTCATTAATGATCTCTAAAAAGTTGGGGTGGCTGGGGACCGATCGGTAGGCAGCACGCTTCTCGTGATGTTGGTGCATGGCTGTCTTCTCCATTCTACTTTTAAGCCTTTTCCCCTACAAATCCTGATCCTTTCACATTACTTGTGCAGCAAAGGAAAACACGCCTAGTTAAGCCTGCCAGGGCACAGCATTCTGTACCTCAGTGTAGTTATTTACACTTCCAATTAAAAATCCTGGAAAGAGAACAGTAATTTCTTCCCCAAACTCATTATGGGAACTGAGACTGGTTTTAGCTAGTTTTTATCATAGGGCTAGGGGTAGTGGTTTTTTTTTTTCCTTATTACTGTTCAGCCTTGATTACATATTTGGTATTGATATCTTAACTTAGAGAATGAAGTATTTATGGCACATTTAGGAAAAAGCCTGGCACCGGCCCCTCCAGCGGTCCTGTTAGCCTGCAGTAATCGTGGGATCAGAACTGTGCCACCTCAGGGCCACCTGTGCTGCAGACTGCAACAAGTGTTTCTAGCTGCTGAACTGGTTCTACCCGGCAGCAAAACGTGTGTTGGGGGTGGGGGCTCTGCCATTGTTAGCCTTTGATGAAGTACCTCTAAAGTGTGTCTTTCTTTTGTATGACATTATTTTTCCATGGTTCCTTGTGGTATTACATTCTAAAAAACAGACTTCAGGAACAGAGTCAAAGAATTATAATTAGAAAGTGTACTGCTGCAAGGGACACTCAAAGAATATTACTAAGTGTGACGTTGTGAGTGTGGGCTCTGTCCTCATATGTCCCATCTGACTCTGCACCGGCACTGGGCTTTGCTGAGGCAAGCAGGACCCCGTGAGTCCCTGTCCTTACGTATTTTCAGTCAGGCAGTCAGGAGGCTGGCTGTGGCTTAGGAGGAGCGTGCTTGCTCAGTAGGTCTAAGGCCTTGGATTTCATTATAACACCAAAATAAATAAATAAAGTAAAGTAAAACATCCAGAGAGACGGGACAGGAGCACACGTGACCACACGGCAGGTTCTTGAGGTGGAACTCCATAGCAGAGGCTCAGGTGCCTTGAGCAGCCCTGCTTCTGCCCCAGCATCCCTTGGGACTGCCTTCTGAAGCTTGGAGGAGTGCTGTCCCTGTGACTTCTGAGAGATTGTAAGAAAATGTAAAAATGGGGTTCAGTGCTATTATTAGTAAAATATTTTTGTTTTCATGTTTTGTGGTTTTAATTTTAAGAATAAACCCTGCTTGCTAAATACACTCTATAGGTTTTCCTAGAATAGTTCCTCACACAGGTCTTTGGGCATAACCTTTGTCAGCCACCCAGGTCCTCCCTGCATGCCTTCCTGGCCCTGGAGGGCTGCTCCTGCATTTGTCCCCAGTATAACTTCTCACCACCGCATGGGTCACCTCCGCATTGCTCACACCCAGGGACCCTCCTTCCAGTTATGCAGGAGTGTTTGGGAGTTTTTGCTTCTGTATTTATTTTTGGCTGACATTTACCCACGAAATACACATATTTTTGGGTTACAGTGGATATTTAAACTGTGTGATATGTAAACTGGGTAATGATCAATTCAGGGCTATTAGCATGTCTGTCACATTAAACTCATATCATTTCTTATGACAAGAACCTTTAAAATTCTCTCTCCCAGCTAATTTGAGATATACAGCTGCTTTATTTATTTTTGAGACAGAGTCTTACCCTATTTAGTTCAGGCTGGGCCCAGACTCAGCCAAGGCTAACCTCGAACTCAGTGGCAATCATCCTGCCTCAGCCTCTTGAGTGCTGAGATTAGAGGGGTGTACTTCCATGCCTGGTAATATTTCTCTGGTGTCAGGTATTTGAACCCAGGGCCTTTCACACATTCGGCAAGTGCTTTGACGACTGAGCTTACCCCTCTGTCCCTACAGTGGACTCTTGTTAACTGTATTCATCAAACTGTGCTGAAGGACACCAGACCTTGGTGTTCCTAGCAAGCCTTCCCTTTGTTCCCATCAACTGACCTCTTCCTGTCGTCATCGTCCACCGTGTGTGTGTGTGTGTGTGTGTGTGTGTGTGTGTGTGTGTTTCCGTCCTGCTTGCTGTCTCTTTCTCTGGAGACATTTATTCTACTGTCAACTTGATGAGGTCAACTTTTTAGATTTGTGTGGGGCCAGCCCCTCACCTTGGTCTCCTTGGAAAAGACAGCAGCTTACTCTGAACTAAATTGTTGATTTATCTCCTGTGAAGAAACAACTTGCTAAAAAAAATGGCATTTTTTTTAAGGAATGTGAAAATTTTGCTGGATAAAAAAGACTTAGCTAACTTAAATTCATTGCTACTATGCAGATCCTACAACTGTCTGTTAGGGCTGACTGAAATTTAGGCAGGTTAGTCATGGTGGGCAGATCAGAACTACAGTAATTTCAAGCCTAGTAATTTGGCAGCTTGGGTATTGGCCTCAGTCATCTCAGTGGGTGGATCTAGCTGTAAGTATCCACAGTTCTGTTTCTAGGGTCTGATCTGCTGGGTCTTGGCACCTTTTCTAAGTACTTGGTGAAGGGTGGCACAACTTGTGTGGTGCTGGCACATGACCCTGCCCACCCAGCCTGGTCCCTCCATTCTAGGTCTCAGGATCACTCCCGTGTCTGCTGCCTCTGCCAGATACCATGTTTTTGCCTCTTCCTCTGTTCATAATGTGTTGCTTTTTCCTCAGTTCCCATCTACGTGCCATTCCTCATCGTTGGCTCTGTGTTCGTCGCCTTCATCATCCTGGGATCTCTGGTGGCAGCCTGTTGCTGCAGGTGTCTCCGCCCGAAGCAGGAGCCGCAGCAGAGCCGTGCCCCGGGAGGCAGCCGCCTGATGGAGACCATCCCCATGATCCCCAGCGCCAGCACGTCCCGGGGGTCGTCTTCTCGCCAGTCCAGCACAGCCGCCAGCTCCAGTTCCAGCGCCAACTCAGGGGCCCGGGCACCCCCAACAAGGTCACAGACCAACTGTTGCTTACCTGAGGGGACCATGAACAATGTGTACGTCAACATGCCTACAAACTTCTCTGTACTGAACTGTCAGCAGGCCACCCAAATTGTTCCACATCAAGGGCAGTACCTGCACCCGCCTTACGTGGGGTACACGGTGCAGCATGACTCTGTGCCCATGACGCCTGTACCCCCTTTCTTGGACGGCCTGCAGCCTGGCTACAGACAGATCCAGCCCTCCTTCCCCCACACCAACAGTGAACAGAAGATGTACCCTGCAGTGACAGTGTAGCTTGCAGGTCCCCAGCTGGGTTCCTTCATCATACTGGGGAAAACTCGGAGGGATTCTTGAGGCGGCGGTCTGCCCATGGCGGATTCATGTGGCGCGGTTATTTGTGGTGCTTCACCTGCCCTACCTTGTATGAAACGTCTCTGATGTAGCATTTCTGCGTATGTTTCGTCCTAGTGTGTCCTTGATTCATGCTGCGAAACAGCATCCGCCTGGGTTGCTGCCTGTGGAACTGAGTAGGTGACAGATGCTTGAACCCTAAGTGCCCTTGGAGGTGTGGTTGGCAGAAGTATTTTAGGAACTGATTGAGGGATTTTGTTATGCCATTACTATTATTTCTTTTCTGTTTAACTGTACAAGCGCAGAGATACCTGTTGTCTTCCTTTCGTCTGGGCCATTTGCAAAACCAGTAAGCATCTGAGGTGGAGGGAAGGTGTAAATAACAGTTTGTATAAAAAGGAATCAGTTTGAACTCGGTGAGAATAGGCATTGGCCTCTATTCCACAGGCCCATCTGAGTGTCACTGTAAAAAAGACATATATGTGTATGTGTGTGTGTGTGTGTATGTGTGTATGTATATATATATACACACACATATATATGTATATATATATATATACATATATATATATATATATATATACACATACACACACACACACACACACACACACGCACACATATGGTCTATTTTTGTGGTTTTCGGCCTACTTTGTGCTTTTGGGTAGAGATCTTATTACAAAGTGATTTTCTATGTTGCAAAGAGACTGAAAGAAATTGTGTAGTTTCTAAATGAATGAGGACATTTCAGAACTTGGATTAGTATAATCTTGAAGTAGAGGGTGGTGTGGTGTTAAAATCATCCCCTTCTCAATGGATTCTGTTAAGCTTCTGGCCTTACAGAGACGTCTGAGAAGTAACTACTTTTTTCGCAGTGAAATTATAAGCTCTCACCTGTTACTTTTTTGAGTTACCTTTAATTTTGCCCTGTTATCATGTGGCAAATGGCCTGGCATTTTGCTCTAGTTGGTTTTTAGATCTCCTTGTCCTTACAGTGCTGAGGGCAGTTAATTACTATTATGACGTTCAGAATTTCTGCCTAGATCTGATAAAACATTTTCTTCTTTTAACTATGAATGTTCAAAGAAATATGTTATAAAGATACTTAGCATAGCTCTTCAGCTGTAACCCAAGACTTGGGGTCAAATTTAATCCTTAGACATGAATTACTTTGAAAAAATCATATTTTAAAAATATACTTATCAAAAATGTCTTATTTTTCAGGCAGCAGTGATTTTGAAGTCCAGAGAAAAGCTTTGAAGTAAAGAGATACTGCCTTTTTCCCCAGTAGCTCTTTTTCTTTTCTCCTTTTTAGGCCTCCACAAACCCTGTAATTGTTTCCAGAGTTCTGAATTACCAAATTCAAGTGAATTTGTTCACTTATTAAAAAATTTCAAGTATGTTCAGGTAAATTTGTAACTGCTAACAAAACTAAGATTTGTAATTTAAACAAATTGTTGTAAGGTCTGGTCTTATATATATATATATATATATATATATATATATATATATATATATATTTATATATATATGGCCTTCTGCGACCTGTTCTTCTCTGTGTCATCTACCTATCTATCTCATAACTGGATAATGTTAAACCTTTGTTGGCAACTGGTATCAACAAAGATAATCAAAAAATTTTAATAACCAAAGGTAAGGAAAAATCATTTTACTTTTTAATAAATATTTTATGGTGTGAATTCCTAGAGGAGTTGGCCTTTTTAAATTTCATGATACTTGGTAAATTCCGAGATGGTCTTCTGAATCTGTTAATAGAGTGCTATTACTAAAAATCATAACTATTGCTCTTGAGAATTAAGAACCTCCTTTAAAAAGTTGCTGATATCTAGGACGTTTAGATGCATATTTTCTTGGTTAGTGTTATTTTTTATTTTGTGGGAAATGTTGGCAACACAAAAGAGACAGTTCTTTTGGAGCCATGCTGTCCGTCATCAAGCTAACGTGCACTCTACACTGCTTGCTGTGGGTGGAGGACTCCTACTTAGAAGGAGGTTACGTTCCTAGTATCTTTGAATTGAAAGGGATCTTAGAAGTTGCTCACCCGAGGGCTTCACAGTCTATTTCGGTAAAGCACCAGAGAGTAATTATTTTGGGCTTTTTAGCAGCTGTTTACCTGTAGAAGTAGCGTGAAGGTGGCCAAAAGATACATAAACAAATCGGCAAAGCTGAGTTTCAGTAAAACTCTTTGTAAACATCACAGTTGTACTTCATAGAACATTCATATGTCACAAAATACTATTTTGACTTCCTCCCCCTTCTACCATTTCCAGTGGTGAAACCCCTCCACTAGGTACAGACTCTTCCTGACGCAGGGGTCACCTCTGTGATCTTCTTGGGAATGCTTGATTTCCTTAGTTGTTTTTTCTAAATTTTCCCCTTTTTGTTACATGGTAATTAAAGCAAAAAAAAAAAAAAATGCCATAGCTAAAATAAAAGTGCACTTTAATAAGTGAAATGGGATTGGCCACCTTGCGAACTTGACTTCATCTTTCCAAATACGTAACGTCATTAGAAGTGGCCTCTGAACCTTTCAAGTTTGATAAGAACTGGAGAAATTTAACTGCTAAACCAGAAGTACAATAACTCCCTTAAGGATGTTTTTCCTTGCTCTCATGAAATATAAAAAATTTGAACCTGTAGGTTAGCTTGCACCCAGTAGAAATATTTTACAGTCCATTGCAAAAGACTAATCAACCAAAAAAAAAAAAAAAAAGAAAAAGTTTCAGGGGATTCTCTTTCTGCTTTTAGAATAGACAATCAGGCCTTTCAAGGCAAGGAAGAAGAAGCCAGTTAGTTCTTTGTGTCTGTTACAGAGAGGAAATTACACATCTGTCATTTCTGCTGCTGCAGAAGAAAAGCTACAAGCCATCACTACCGATTTGGGGGTGTGGCTCCATGGTAGATCACTCCCTGGCAAGCATATAACCAAGTAAATAAACCACAGCGTCAACAGGTCAGTAACCAACTTCCAAAGCAGGGAGAAGACTATTTAGCCAAATGTGGATTATCAGGTTTGCTCTGCGGTTTGCACCTCCCTTTGCCCTCCATTTCTAGTTATGTTCCCACAAGCCTAATGATGTAATTCACCTGTGAAATTGACCTTGAGCTCATTTGTTTAAGATTGCAGTTTTGTTCTCTCAAGAGTTCTACGACCCATAGTCTCCTGTTGTCTTACAAATTAGGATGTGCGGTTCTTAGAAGCATTACCTGAGGTTAGACCAAAAAGGTTAGACCAGAAAGACTAGAATATGTTTTATAATGACAGTCAAGGCAAGTGCTAACAAATGGGCAGAGTTCCAGCAGAATATCTGGATGGTGCTCGAAGTTGAGATGGGAACAATTATGGAATGAGGCTCAGAATAGCGCCCTTAAAATTTGTGAGTTGTGCCTTACTGCATTATCCAGGGAAGATGTGTTCATGTGGCCTAACCATGGAGGAGCTTGTCTAACTCTGGATGAGGGGGTGACAGTGGATATACAGACTGACCCTGGGAACGTGAGGGTAGAAAACATGCATTCCAGGCTCCTGCAAGCCTACACAACTTAACGAAATTGCTGCTAAGCAGACAGTATGCCAGCAGGAATGGCTTGGTGAATCTTCTAGGGTTTGCTAAAATGTAGGCACTTCCCCATTGTGTTAATTTCTCTTGCTTTTCAAGGGGGAGATTGAAGCTGCTGACCAAGGGCATTGGTGGTGAGTAAAGGAATCTCCAGTTGCGGAGCTGCTGCTGGTGGTAGCATCAAACACTAGGAAAGTGTGGTGATTCCCTGAGGCCCGTGCAAGTTGGGATGGGGACACTGGGATGCAGGCTGGGCCTGGCCCCATGGACAGCATGATTTTTCAGGCTGACCTTTTAGAGCACCTTTCATATTTAAAAAGGGTGGTCCAAATTTGCAAAAAGGTATGACACATACACATGAGAGCACCTTCCCTCATCACTGACTTCAAGCTCCTTCTTCGTTTAGATAGTGGAGACAGGGCTGCCTCTCTTTTTCTCTCCTCTCTTCCCAAAGTCAGTCAATATTTCTTTGTCTTTTGAAACACTTTTAATACATGTCACTGATTTGAGTTCTTTCAGGATTTGTGTGAAAGATGACAAAGAATTAGGAATTCTGACAGCTTTTCTTCTGAGTTACAGCACTAGACCTAGTATGTTTTAGTATATTATTTGCTGCTGCTTTTGTTTCCATCCTCCTGTATGATGATACTTACCAGTGGAAAATGGAAGAATAAAACCTTAGCAACCCTCAGGTACTCCTGTCAAAGATGTTAGGTACTTTGGATATTAATTGTAACCTCACATCACCAAGACAGTAATTCTGAGTTAAAATGAAAATTTTGACTGGGATTTGGCTCTAAGGGCCATATTTTTCCATTTATTGTCATATCTTCATAATAGAGGGAGGTAGGCTCAAATCTACATTGAGAAACTAAGAATTACTGCCTAAAAACTTATATGAAGACTTAAGATTGATTTTAAACATAAAAACCTGTGTTTTGCTTTCAACGATTTTTCTTTTTAGGGCACTTAGAAGAATCAGCCCTTAATTAATACATTATTGACTCTGGAGGGCAAACAGCTGTGGACCACCAATAATTGTTATCTTTAACCCGTGTATAAAACTGCCACAAGTGTGTATTCACATGTATGTGAGGTGATCATGTGAAAATATTAAGCAGAACAATATAAGTCTAGTTTATCCAACACTGGGAGAGTTTGCTGCAACGCCCAGCTTTGCCTGTCTTGGCTGTAGATTATTCTAGACAATCACTGGATTGGGAGCACCTGTATTAGAACCCAGTCTGCCTCTTGCTATGTTTCTCTGATGAGATATTAAGTCTCTGAACTGAGTATCCTGTGCTGAATGGAGTTAGCAACACTGCCGTATTGGAGGTGGGATGGGGATAAATGGATATCACACAGGACAGTGCCAGCAGCACTTACTGTGCTTTTATAATAAGTAACTTAACTTCTTTTTTATATCTGCTCAATTGTGTAGCCAGTTCCCTAAGAACTATGGTAGGGAGGTTCATAAGACTCAGGAAGTAACTTAACTCATAGGTCTTGAGAAGTTCTTGACTCTTACCAGGGTCTCAAGGCCTCCCCAAGACTGTAGAAGCAGTGTACAATTGCTGGGAGGAGACTTCTATTGCCTACGCTGCCAGTAAGTTGCCCTTATAGGAGGGCAGTTTTTGGGTAATTCAACTGCCCTTGAGATATGCACACCCCTACCCCTGTAAGTAATCCCAGGAAACTCACTGGTTCACCAGATTGGGCTTTGACAAAACTGTTTCTTTGGTCTGTTGTCTGTTCCTGATCTGGGTGAGTAAATGTTTAATACCACATCAATATAAAGAAATACATAAGTTATGTTAACAAAATATGTCAAATACTGAGAGATCCAAAAAGCTAGCTTTGGGGACCTTTTTTTAAAAAATAACTGATCATTAGTGTCGTATTTTACTTGGATTAGCCTACAAATTTTTGTGTTTTTAGGTTGCCTAGGAGACTTCCACAGAATTGGCTTTCTGGCCTTTGAGTCAGTACTGTCCTTTGTGATGCTCCAGGTGACCCTGTCTTGTTTCTCTGCACTGTGGCTTTGTTAAGTCCACAGGATTTCTTGTACCCCTGGTCTCTGTTGGGCTTGGCGGTCCCTGTGGAGCCTTCCTAGCCTGCTCCTGCATGTCCTCCATCCTCCTGACTCATCAAAGTTCCACCAAGAATACAGGCAGAGGGCCGGGGTGTCGCCCAGTGGTAGCATGCTTGTGCAGCTTGCGGGAGGCCCTGAGTTCCATCCCCAGCAGGTAGATAGTTTAATAATATGAAGCAGTATTGAAAAATACTTCTATCTTCAAATATATTTATCCCATTGTTCTTGCTGTTTCTGAAGCAGTTAGGGAAATCCTCTTGTGTGTTTAATTGTGCTGTCATGGCTGTCATAACCAGTGGTACCCAACCTCTTTGACACCAGGGACTGGCTTAGTGGAAGACCATTCTCCGAGTTTGGGAGTAAGAACTTGTTCCCAAGTAGGTTATTGGAGGGAGGCTTTGAAATGGCCTTGGCAGCAGAAGGTGGGGAGGGAGCAAAGCTCCACCTCCTGTCAGTCAACAGTGGCATTAGAGCCTGATAAGAGCTTGCTGACCAGAAGTGGAACTTTGCTTACCCCCTTCCTCCTGTTCTCCAGGCTGGCTGCCAGGTTTTCCAAGGCTGGTATCGGTCTGCAGCCAGGCAGTTGGGGACTTTTGACTGATTCCATTAAACTTTAGTGGTTCTTTTGACCCTAAGGAAGAGGCAGCTCTGTGAATAAGATAGATTTTTTAGGAGCCTCTCTTTCTTTTGGATTGTACTAGGCCATGCATTTACTATATTTTTGATCGTAACTCGTAGAGACAAAAAAAGGGGGCTCCTAGGACTGCCTCTGAAGGTGGCAAGAATGGTGAAGTAAGTGTGTTTGAAGCAAGGGAACTCTTACTGAGAGGGACTAATGCAAATGAAGTTTTAAAAATTAAAATATTCACTGGGTATTTTCATTATAAGCTATATATAATGTATAGAATTATTTTATTTTTGACTGACACTGAATAATTTTATTTAAATTTCCTATGCAATTTATTACAACCCATGCATAATGCCTACATGGGTAAAACATTATCCAGATTAAGAGATGGAAGAAATCCTACTGATGGCTCTTTATGAGGGTCACTACTCTCCCTGCATAAATCAGTACTGTCTAACTTTGAACTTTCTGTAAATGAAATCACAGAGAATAGGCTCTGTGTCTGACTTCTCTGACTGTACATTATGGCTGTAGCCGCTGCTGGATGGAGTTTTAGATTGTTACTTTTTCAATGCTATATAATTTTCCATTGTGGAATAAACTCTAATTATCCATGAACTGTTGATTGACATTTGGGTTATTTTAAGGTTTGTTTTGTCAGCATATTTTTTCTTTTTTTTTAGACAGGGTCTTGCTCGGTAGCCCAGGCTGGTCCTAAACTCACTATGGAGCCCAGGCTTGCCTCAGCCTCCTGAGTCCTGGGATTACAGATGTGTGCCACCACACCCAGCTTATGTGGTGCTGGGGAATCGAACTTAGGACTGTGCCACTTGCTAGGCAAGCACTTTAACTGCTGTGCCATCCCTCCAGCTCATGTCAGAAATATTTTTTTAACCTACATACTTCTTACAGGAGTATGTAGACAGACAGTACAAAATAGCAAAATCTTGTGTCTAAAAAAAATTTTTTTTTTTGAGCTGAAAGAGCAGGAAGCGAGAGTGAGTATCCAAAGCTGTTACTACCTCTTGGGTCTGGGCACAAGGGGACAGGCTGGATACTGGGAGTCTGAAAGCTTGAAGTACTAGTTTTACCATGCTTAAGGAGGGATGCCTGGTGCCTGGTGCTGGTACCATTTGCATGGAAACACAGTGAGGCTGGTTCTTGGATTGCCAAAGATAAATAAATAAAAGAGAGTGGTAGGAAAGAGAAAGCTGTGGAAATGAAAACTCAGACTGGACGTAAGTCCTCCTTAAGAGAACAGAGGAAGGCCAGCTCTGCCTGGCTGGCAGCCCCCTCCTGCTGCCCTCTGGGCAGAGTTCACCATGTGCCAGCAGGTCTGAGTTCCCTGCACCAGCATCAGGAAATTCAGTGTGTGTGTAAAGTGGGTTGAAAATCAATAGCTGCCATGGTGTTAGGTTGCTTATTATTGTGATGTGGATTTGGAATGTCACCCAAAAGTCTCATGTTCTGGGATGTTACGGATTATCTATTCAACTATGCGCTAGTAGGAGATGGGGCCTGGTCTGGAGGGGTGGAGGATGGATGTGTGGTGGAAGACAGGCATGTGGATTGGATTACAGGTGTGTGGTGGAGGCTTAAACCTGGAAGGGGCAGAACACAGAGGCTGGGCCCAGAAGGGGCAGATCACTGGGACAGGACCTGAGAGGATGTTTGCTGCTTCCTTCCTCTCTTCGAGGACTTGACTAGACTTGACTTGGTCTCCTGTGTACAGTGCCACGAGGAGCTGCCTTCACTTCTGCCTCACCATGTGCTTCCAGTGTTTCCAGCCACCCAAGTGGACTATGACCTTCTGAAACTATGAGCTAAAATAAACTTTTCCTTCCCTAATTTGTGCATATCAGGTATTTAGTCACAGCAATGAAAAAGTAACTAAGACACTTATACTTTGCGACCTGAATAGTTCTAGGGATTTTCCTCATCTTCCTGAAATGTGTGCTACAGGTGTATTTATAGGCTTTCTGGAACTGTGCATAAACCCATTGATGGAACTTAAATCAGTTCATGTATTTGCTTTAATTCCAAAATGGAAAATATTCATCTCCTCAGAACTAGGTTGACTGGCACTGCCTCAGCAGCTATCTTGATAGGCACTCACAGCCTCCTCTTTAAGGTCCTCTTTGGAAGCAAAGCCCAGGATTTGAAGAATGTATTGGACTTAAATCCTTCTCCTGTACCTGTGGGAAATGTGTGGCAGTACAAGGAGACCCTTCTGAGCTTTGGTTGGTTGTCGTGGGGCTCAGTCACACCCCTGCATGGAGCAGGTGTGCGGATCACGTGACCACATATGGTGGTGCCTGTCACTGGCCGCTTCTGGCCAAAGTGACACTGCTTTTATAGGCTGCTTTCCAGGAGCTTTGGTTTCAGGTGGGTGTTGGGGCTCTGCTGGCTAAGTCGGAAACCCATCTTCCAACCGCACTTAAAGCTGGGTATTGGTGTGGTAGTTCACATCTATAATCCCAACTACTCAGAAGGCTGAGGCAAGAGAATCACAAATTCAACACGATGCTGGGCAAATTAGAGAAATTGTCTCAAAATGAAATGAAGAAATTGGGAATATAGGTCAGCGACAGGACATTTGCTTGTCACATACGAGGCTTTGGGCTTCCTCTCCGGTACCACAAAATAGAACAAAATTTCACTCACCTCCCTTCTGCAGAGATGGTTTTTTCTTCCTCCATGCTACAGATGTGTGTTGAATGTCCCTGCTTTGCAGGCCTCATGTTGAAGGCTTCGCCTCCAGGTTGGTGCTTTTAGGAAGTGGTAAACACTTTAAGAGATAGGACCTCGCATAGGGAAGTTAGGTCACTGGGGACATGCCCTTGAAGGAGCAACTGGGACGCCAGCCCATTCTCTCCCTGACCCTTTGTGTTTGGCTCTGAAGTGCGTGCTTTGCTCTGCCTTGTGCCCCCATTGTGAGATATTATAGGTCCAAAACCAACCAGCCCTACTGACTGTGGACTGACGCCTCAGACACTGTGAGCCATGCGCAACCTTCCTTCTTTGTAAGTTGATCTCGGGTGTTTGTGGCAGTGATGAACAGCTTGCTCACATACTCTCTTTCCATGCTGTCCAGAAACTGCTAGAAGTCAGGCTCTGGGCATGGGAAACAGGTTTGGCAGGGGACCGTTCTGCCTTGGCTTCTTTCATGTGCACTTGGCAGAACTCTCTTCTTCCCGTAGCACCTGTCCCCTTATGTCATCTGGCCCGGTACGGTTCCGACTTGTGTCCATGTCCCCCGTGCCTCCGTTGCATGGCCCCTTCTTTGAGGGTAGAAATCAAGACTTGATGGCCAGACTCATCATCTGGCGTCTAGTACCTGCCTTTGTATTGTATACTAGTGGAGATATTAGTGGAGATAAAAAAAAATAATTGGAAATAAAAGTTTTAAGTATTTCAAAAGGAAAATTCAAAAGAAGTGTCCCTAGGCCAAAGCAATACCGCATCTATTTAGACAGAGCATTTGGTGTCATTGGGTATTGTATAGACCAGCACACAGGCTTTACTTTAATTACAAACGCTTTGAAGCTGAGTGTGCTAGTAACTCCTTCCCTTTAAGGCCATTTGGGAAGAAATGGGGTTTGGGGCAACATCAGTAGAAGAGTACTTGTCACTTTATTTTTTTGTTCATTTGCAGCACTGAGGACCAACCCAGGGCCTGGTGCATGCTTGGCCTTGACTGCCGAGCTATACCTTCAGCCCAGGTAGAAGAGCTTCCATCACAAGACCACTGTTGGAAAACAGGGAAAATACAGGAAGCATTTCTCTGCAATTAATTTGGAATATTTGTTCTTAGAATATGTGTTGAATTTTAATGGCACTAAACTTTGTAAGTGGTTTGAATAATGGTAATACAGACAACTGCTGTTTCAGAGCATTCCCATCCAAGCCTCGGGCTGAGCCTGTGGCCCTGAACATAGTCTATGTGCCCTGCCTTTAAATACCTAGTACTCTGAAGCCTGAGTGGAGGCATGGGACCATCATCCCAGCACTCTGAGGGATGTAGCGGGTGAGGCAGGAAGATCACAAAGTCAAATCCAGCACGAGCAATACCTTGTCTCAAAAAAAAAAAAAAAAAAAAAAAAAAAAAAAAAAAAAAAAAAAAAAAAAAAAAAAAAGAAAAGAAAAGAAAACGAAAAAGAAAAAAGGGAGCTTGGGGATGTAACTCAGTGCAAAAGGCCCTTGTCCAATTCCTAGTAACATAAAAATAAATGCATACACACACACACACACACACACACACACACACACACACACACCAACAACAACAACAACAAACTCACTGAGATCTCTAGGCAAGGGCAGTTCATTATGAGTGAATACAGAGAACCGAGGCCAGTCTTCAAGATTTTTCAAAGCCATTTTGTTTGGCTATACGGCCTACTTTCATTAAATGAAGGTTTAATTCTTGTGAGCTGAAATACATGTGTGTTTTGGCTTCTAGGTTTCACTGCACTAGAGATTAAACCCAGGGCTTTTGTGCTAAGTTACATCCCCAGCACTTACCTCCCTTTTTATTTTGAGAAACGGTATCCGTGAGTTGCTAAGTTGCTCAGGCTGAACTTGCAGTCCTCTGCTTCCACCTTCCAGAGCGCTGGGTCACAGGTGTGCACCCCACCTGGCTTGGGCTCGATGTGTCTCTGACTTGTCCTCTGGTAGGTGAATGGATTGTGCCCCTTCCATAGTCTAGATTGAACATCAACTATCCACACACCTGCATCGAGAAGTGTGTCCCATTGCAGACTTTCTGGATTTCAGGATGCTGGCACGTACATAATGAGTTATCTTGAGGATGAGACCCAAGTCTAAACACGGCGTTTATTCATTTCGTATGTACACGTTGCCTGAGGGTAGCTTTATACAACATTGTTAACAATTTTGTGCATGAAACACATTTTCATGGTGTAGAATTTCCACTGTGGTATTACACTCGTGCTGAAATGTTTTGGTTCTTGGAGCATTTCACATTTTGGAGTTTTAGATTAGAGCTGCTCTGTCCATATTTACAGAGACTGGACGGTGATGACCTTCCTTTCTTTAAAATGATATGTAAGACAGTGAATGTGGCTGTAGAGTAGAGCAGCTGTCTCCTATGTGTCAGGCTCTTGGTTCAACAACTAAGACTACAAGGGAAAAAAAGGGATAAAGTGACAATGTTGCAATTCCATGTTTGGTGGTAGAGTCTGAACTGCCCTGCTGTCAGTATGCAGAGATGCTGAGAGAGACGAGAAGGACACAATCCAAACTCAAAGGGGCCAACTAGATTCTCTCCTCACGAAGGAGGCCTTGCCTGGGGACACCAAGCTCAAGTTCCTTTGCACTTTAGACCACCACTGTACACACGCACATGCGCACGCCCACCCACACACCCCACATACTCATACACACATACTTCTGCCAGTGCACAGTGCTGGCTGCTCCTTCACTCTGCAGCCACATACAGTCTGTACCTGCTAACAAAACCCGGTGTTAGAGTCCCAAGTCCCCATGGCACTAACTGCTTACTAGTAAAAAAGGAAATTCCGAAAGAAAACACAATCTTACCGTTTACCTCAACAAAAGATTTATTTGAAACATGTTTGTGCAGACATACACCAGTCAACGGGATTGATCAAAGCCCCAAATCACTAAATTCTCTGAACACCTCTAAACATACAAGAAGATGGCCTTCATTTGTATGCACTCCAGGAGGGAGGCCTGCTTCAATGTGCTGCGCGAATTTAGCAACCAGAGGACATTAATAGGACGGGAAATGGTTACACTTCTACAGGGAGGGAATGAAAAACCCCACTGGCCTAGGAAGTGCTTGCTGCTCTGCTGGGAGCCAATTAAACGTGCCCCCACAGCCTGCTTCCCTCTGTATAACGAAATTAAAACCTCCCCCTTGCGAACAGTATTTAAGCAATCCCAGCACAGATGTGAAAAGAGACAGGAGAACTCCATGGCCTGGCTCGCAGGAAACACCACAAAGACGTTGCACTCAAACACAGCAGTTCAGTGACACACGGGATGACGGTCCCAGCCTGCAGCTGGCAGCGCTGTCTGTTGCCTACATTGCCCTGGAGAGTGAGGGCAGCGTGCGAGCAGCCTGACGTGTCTCTGGACTCGGCCCTCACTGGCCACGTGGGAGAGGCAGCAGCAGAAGGGGGAGAGTCTCAATCCTTATATTCATTGTATTGATGAAAAAACCCAAACAAGTCCCTACTGGAGGAGAAAGGGAGACAGAGGGCAGAGAGAGAGAGAGAGAGAGAGAGAGAGAGAGAGCGCGAGCCAGTTTTGCCTTGCACACGTGAGGTAAGAGTTTCACTGTTTAGCTCCATCCCACACCCAAAAGGGTTCTTAAAAAAAAAACCTGACATAATGATTGTACGTGTCCATGGGGTATGGTGCAGTGGACCTCGTTGGAAGGCATTTTCTGTTATTTATTGGTGTTTACTGACTCAGCTGCAAGGGTGTACCAAGCTATCGCTAGGCACGCGACTGGGTCCAGACCCATGCGGGCACACAGCTGCTCCTTCGCTCCTTCTGCCTTCCCTGGGAGGAGCTCACCTCCACTAGGCACCTGATAAGCTCTCTCGACCTCTAGTTTCCTGGGCAGGGTTATTTGGATAGCCCGATTCTTTCAACTTTCTTCTTCCTATTTGTGCCATAAATCACAGCCACCTGACACTTCGTTCCTGCCTTTTAAAACGAACAGGCCTCCTTTCTTTCTCCAGCCAGGTCAGAAGAAACGCCTGTGGGCCGATCTTTAGAGCGTGCTTTTCTTGGTCAGATGCCTGGGAGACAAAGCAGGGCAGGTATCCAGGCGGCTAGACAGATTGTCCGTAGAAAACGAGCCCCGCGGGTGTGAAGAGAACTCCTCTTTTGTCTGCCCTCCCTCCCCCAGGAGAGCAGAGGTGGCTGTCATAGGTTTCCAAAGCAGGGTCCCCTCTGGGGTGGGGCGCGGCAAGCTTGTCCTTTCCTCTCTCATTTGTAGCTTCGGACCATTTAGAGCTAGGCTGATCGCACAATGTTTTCTTTCTAATCAAGAAATCACCCACCTCTAACAGAGGGTGAGAGGGAGTGACAGGAAGTGCTGATGCAGCCCCCCCCCCCCACACACACCCCTGCCTCACGCGTGGCATCCTATGCAGCTCCTGTACAGTGGCTGCTGGACACTTGGGGTATGGAGCAAAACCGTCAAGTTGAGTGACCCTGGTTTATTCCCTCCAGGAACACTTAACAGTGTCACTGCGGGGTCCTGGGCCCTCATCTGTAGACTCATGTGTCTTTCTTGCCCTTCCTTATGGAAAGCCGGCTAGCCTGAGTTAGTGACACTCCCCCAGGCTATCCGAGAGACAGCCCTCTGGACCCAGTGAGCCTCGGCCAGCACCGCTGACTGGTGGACATTTTTTTCTTTTTTTTTTTGGAGTGGAGAGACTTTAAACAACACCCTCCCTTCCCACCCCCATCGCTCTTACATTTGCTAATTTAAGCATCTACATGAAGAAAGTATTTAAGGAGTGTGACCAGGGGATGCCATGATTTGCCTTAGCCTGATAAAATGCGATTCTTTGCTGAGTTATTTTAGGCTCTGCTTAGCCAGCTTCTCTGTTCGCTTCTTTTTGTTTAATAGATCCCAAGAGGTGAGGGCTGCATTTCAAGTGCTGAAGCTAAGTCACCCCTGAATTCCTTGTGGACAATGACCCTGGGCAGTAATTCAAACCCTGGCTGAAATGTGCATAGTCCTTTCACATGTTCAAAACTAAAGACTACCTTATTCTCTAACAGAGTTTTTGCGAGCATTCTATTCGACTTACACTTTAAGACATAAATCCATAGGAACAGAAGTATCTGATAGAAAATTCTCTTCCTTATGGTTAAAAGGGGGAGGGTCACTGTTATAAAGAATGGAGATTATAGGCTATAACTTTCTTTTGAAAAAAGTTCAACCTTGAAGCCTGTAATCTAGATATCCATATGCACTTCAGACATTGGCTACCCAGATCCACTTTTCTTTTCATCATTCACCACTTCCTGACAAGTGCCTACTGATTTTCACTGCCAGCTTCCTACGGCGTACCTGAAGCCTTGTCAAGAAAAAGAAAATGTCAACAGAGTTCTCAGCCAAGCTCTGCTGAAATCCATGTTCATTTTTTAGGGTATCTCTCTGCAAATATTAAAGGAACCCATCCCTTCCTCCAACGCACAGGTTTTGCGTGACATACCGACTGAAACAAAGTCATATTTTTGTTTTTGCGTGTGCACCTGTGTGCTGTGAGAAGGGTGACAACAATACTGGCCACAAAGCTGGAAGAATCTGCGTTGCGACAGAACACACGTATCAAGGGTTCTCCCCAAATTATTGCACAGCTTGCTCTGGAAGACACTTCACAGTCAGTCCAGATGGCTTGGTAGAAGAAGGTGACTTGTCCTGCTCTCCCATCTTCTCTCTTCAAGGAGCTTTTTTTCTGTAGCCTCCACAGCAGGGGGTTTCACTGTAGTGGGACCAGGAACAGCAGAGGGCGGCTGGTCTTGCCGGACTGCAGAGTGAGCTGGAAAAGGGCAGCTGGAAGAGGACAGCCTCAAACATGAGCCAGCCATCTACCTATTGCACTAGCCCATGCATCTGGCCTGCATGAGTTGTGCCAGCTTAGCCCAGGCCACAGGCAAGCCCTGGAGTGCTGACTGAGTTTGACCTGCTGGCCTGCCAGTTGCTTGCTGTGTGGCAGAGTGACAAGTCCCATGTGACATTTCCACTGAGCCGATAGCCGGATATGCAGCCTAGTCGTCTGCCCTGCTCCCCCCGGGGGAGGGGTTGTATGTGACACTCTGACCTCAATTTAAAGATAGGGCAAATGACACAGCTCCCTGGTTGGCCCCAGCTAAACAGTATACATCACACATTGTGACAGCTGCCTTGCCTAGAAGCCCAATTGAGTCATTTGGCTATAAGAAGGTTTAGTCATTGGGGGGAAAAAATAGAAAGGCATCCCTTCTAGAAATGTTTTCTTCTGTGTGTGTACCTTATTATTGCAAAGACTGTTTAGTCTACTTCTCAAAAGAAGAGGAAAACATACTTCAGTCTCCAAAAATGCAAACTGTACTTTAACATAAAATATTAAAACATAAAAATCCTCTAAACAAGTACAAATACAGGCTTTCATCCACAAAAACCTGATTTGAAGTCTTTGAGTTTAAGAAAGGGCTAAGTGTTCAACAAAAACTTGAGTTTTTATTTCCTCTCTCCAGATCAGTTCAGCTCCCAAATGAAAACATACAGCCAAGATGCCTAATGAGCACAGAATTCCAAATTTTCCTTTCTCTGTTCTGCATTTTGGCCACTACCTATGTGGCCAAACGTACACCTTGATTTGTCTTTTTAATCAAGAGGCACATTTCCTGTCACCATTCCTGTGTTGCAGCCTTCCCGAGATCCATCTCGCTGACTGCTCCAATATTTAAACATGTTTCATTTGTCTTGGGGGGGGGGGGAGGGAAATTTTCCGAGCCTACCATTGCCTGCCTGCACGGTTCTGCTGCCCCGAACTGCCTCTGCATCCTGTGCACCTCGAGGGTGAGGATTAGCTTTCCCAAGTCAGTGCTAATAGGATTCTGATGTCAACACCCAATAAGCTGTGGATGATCCAAAAAGGAAAGGGTTAGGAAGCACAGTGCATTATTGTTTTATCTCCCAAGTTAGCACACTGTCCCCCAAGGAACTGTGCCATTTTAAGCAGTAACAGCTGCCAGGTATTTAAGCCTTCAAAAAATCTGTTTGGCTACCAAAGAAGAGAGGACACACTGCCAGGCCATCACTTACTGAGGGCTCACTTACCTGCCTAGAAGCAGTTAGGTTCTGTCCCGGGACAGAAAGGCGAACTCTACTTCCCTTCTTTGCCTGAGCATGTAGGCCACTGCATTCAGAGAGGCCCTGTGTCTAAAACTAATTGGATAAATAAAGGAAACAATGAGCATTTAAAATATTTTTTAAAATAAGCATTTCCTTGAAATACTTGGTATTCTTTTCAGTAAAGCTGTGGGGCAAGGTCTTGTTCTGGCTCCGGTCCACACGAGGCTGACCATAGCAACTGTCTGGGCTTCAGAGCAGGACGAGTTTCTACTGAAGAGATCAGATGGACTGTCCTCTGTGCCCACTTCCAATGCCATCGTGCCCTTCATCACCCTCTGAGGATTTGTGGTTTTCTCCCTCACCAGCCTCACAGACCTATACTTTCTTTGATTGGCTTATCCTGACAGAGATACAGAGTGATGGGTATCTCTCATTGTGCAGACATGTTAGAAATTCAACTGTTTCCCACCAACGACAGTCTTGAATGTTCTCGGAACTCCCAGGAAACAGCATGGGTTCTAACTGAGGTGGTTGCCAAAGCGGTCAGGAGCTGGGAAAGGAGTGCTCAGGGCCACAGGGCGGCAAAAGGTTCTCCCGCCGCCGTGGTCCGTGAGATCCCCTTTGTCAGCAACACGCATGTAGAGGTTTAGGATATACGCAGAATAGCTGCTTCTCTTCTTCAGTGACAGAGTGGAAGGGCAGGATAAGGAGCGGGTGGGAGGAGGGAAAGCACACGTAGCGGTAGGCTGTGCACCCGCTGCCATGCACCAAGCCGAGTGGCCAGCCACGCCGAGGTCTGAGAACAAGGGGCACCCGGACAGCAGTGGCAGGACCAGCCAGGCAGCTGGCACCTGGAAAAGTGCAGCAGACGTTGACAGGCTGGCCCTCCTGGGAATGTGGCCGCGAAGTCCAAAGAAAGGTTCTCGTGTTTACCCCCGACAAAATAAGCGATTCTGTGATTTCATTGTAACCAAAAGGTTTACGCCACTTCATACAAACAGAACAGGAATGGAAGCAACCTGCCTGAGGTAAAGCTTGCTTGCCGCCCTGGGGATTGTCCGTGCAGGAACAAACCGGAAGCGAGCGCCCGCTCCAGGCTCCCACAGCACCGAACTCCTTTCCCTGTCTCCCAGAACAACTAGTACTGATGTTTTAAACACTGGTGAAGCATAATGTTTTTAATTTTAAACCTCACAGAGCACAGTTGACTGCTTCATAACAAGGTAAACAAAAGTTTAGGCCAAGCACTGCAGACAAATTGGGAGGGAAAAGATGGCTTCCCGTGCGGCTTGTTCTCCAGGCTTGCGAGGGAATATATAACTAACCAGCAGTTGGCTAAGGCAACAGAGACGTGTTCCGGTGTGCTGCCCGTGGGGCCGGTCTCCTCCGACACCGCAGTGCTGACACTGGGGCCAGCTAACTGCATCTCTTCCCTCAGACCCGTCCCAGCGCGTCTTACTTCTTCTTGGCCTTCTTTTTGGTGGTGTCGTAAGCCCGAACTATTTCTTCCTGAGTGACAGCACCGTGCTCTTCTTGAGAAAAGGCGTAGCCATCTGCAGAGAGCACAGGGAAGGAAGCAGTTAATGAGAGAGTGGAGAAGGAGGCCTCAGGGGTCAGGATAAGCGGCCCTCGGGCGTGACCCCAGCCGAGTCAAATGGGTCCTTTGCTCAGCTTTGAATGGGAAGGCCAGAGACAAAGACATCTATGATGTCATGGGGACCCTGGGCACTTGGTGGCAGGTTGCTATGGATGCTGAGGTAGGATAGCTCCCAGAGGGAACGGTCCTAATCTGTTTTCTGCTGCTATAATAAAATACCATAGACTGAACAGACTATAAACAAGAGTTTTTCACTTACATCTCTGGAGATTAGCAGGCTCCAAGGCCAGGAGACCACAATGGAAAGGCAGCCCACTCCCAAGATTAACTAACCTACTCCTTGATGACAGCGTAAGTGGTCCCTTACGATCTATTCATCTTTTTAATGCCGTGATGATAGCAGTTACGTCCAGCTTGAATTTTGGAGGAGACATTCAAATCGCAGGGGGTAGTTCTGGGGAGGGGGGGCTGCCGCTTAGCTGAGTGTGGGCAGCATCAACAGAAGGTCACTGGTGCACAGCTCCACTTTTTCACCACCAATCAAGAGGAAATGTCCCATCTGCCTAACGCTGCAGGCTGGCTGCTAATTCATAAAGCTGTAAGTCAGTGAAAACACAATGCTGGCAAAGCTGGCATCTGCATGATGCTTGGGGCATTCCTGTTTCTTAAATTGGACTGATTTGGACTGGTAATAAGTAATTGAAGTGGGTTTATTTCCATGTACAAAAAGAAAAAGATCCATGGTAAAGCCAAGAGGAGTTTAGTGACTGGGTCTGCGGTCACAAGAAGACTGGTTCTCAAGATCAGCTCATATGGAAATAATAATTACCAACCCACTTTAAATGCTATGTGTACAAGGCACTGATCTGCATATTGTCTGCAAATAGCTCATTCGATCCTCCCAACAAGCTGTGAGGTAAGTGTTGCTCTTCTTCCAATTTCACAAATGGGAAAATGAGGCACAGAGATTTTTGTCACATGTCAGAGGTCACAGGCCAAGAGAGTGGCAGAGCTGTGAAGCGAGATGGCAGACCCATGCCCGTCTGCATTGCTAGTTCTGAAATTCAAGAGTGCTGGCGTTCGTAAACCCAAAGGATGGGGGCAGGGGCTTGGGAGTTGCTTCCTACAGAAATGACACTGATCAGACTTGCTCTATTCTCTAAGCTTTCTGTGGCACAGGGACAGAAAAGTCCCACAATTCAGTGAGACCTGAAGATAACACAGCAAAGCCTTTGAGATGCTCTCACTCTGTAGTCCAGGCTAATCCTGAACTCACTGTATAGCCTAGGCTGGTCTCGAACTCACGGTAGTCTTCCTGTCTTACCCACGCAAGTGCTGGGATTACAGGCAAATGTCGCCATGATCAGCTAATGTTGTTTGTTTTAACATAGTACTGGGGAATCACAACTGGGCTGGCACATGCCAGGCAAGCACTGTAACCACTGAGCTATACCCCTAGCACTGTCATACTTTTTAGAAGTGGAAAAAAGAAATCAAAAGTTGTGCCTAGATATTAGCTCCTGGGTTGTTTGCCAGTTTCCTCAGACCTTTGACAGAAAAGAAAGTGCTGGGACATAAAGACATACAGTAAGTAGCAATGTGTGAGAGTCATCACGGGATTGGGGAAGGGGTGCAAACTGTGGGAGAAGACACCAGGGCCATCTTCTTCCTCTGCGTGCCTATAACCCTATCCTTGACCTGGCTTCCTACCAGAGGAAGCTCAAGGCTCAGCTGGGCCCCCGGGGAGACAAGGCAGCAGAGGTGGCCTGGGTTGCC
This sequence comes from Ctenodactylus gundi, assembly GCA_004027205.1. Lineage (NCBI taxonomy): Eukaryota > Metazoa > Chordata > Mammalia > Rodentia > Ctenodactylidae > Ctenodactylus > Ctenodactylus gundi. The sequence continues at coordinate 36,984 of PVKB01000424.1, read as the reverse complement.
TGAGGCCATGCGCTGAGCAGCAGGGACAACAGCTGGGACCTAGAGCCCATGAGGGGGAGATGCTCCTCTGTAAAGGCAGAACTGGTCAAGCAAGGGTGAACACGGCGTGGAGGGCAGGCCTCCCTGCAGGACTCATCAGCTTGCTCACCTCTACTTCCACCAAAAGAAAAACCACAAACCAAAGGGTCCTGCCTTGTGGCAGCCCTGGAGCAGCAGCTCCCAAACCAGGGGGAGCTCTTGAATAGCCAGGCACAGAGCAGGCAGGTTCTGACACCCGAGGGCAGACATCAGCCTGAAGGCCGAGGTGGGCTGTTTGTTCTACCTGGACACTTTCATGCCCTGAAGAGCCAGTATGGCCTCTCCCCTCGTTTCTGGAATCATGCTGCTTGCTTAGCACTTATCAAGGATGAGAAAAACATTGCTGCTAGTTAGGAGGAACCGCTCCAGCCTCCATCCTGTTTCCAAGCCCCACACGAGGTGCTCTCTGTGGAACATTCTCATTAGAGTTCAAGGTGATCTGCCTGTCCATGGGGCATTTCAAAGCAAACCCAGCAAATAACACCATGTCCTCTGGTAACAGGTGTGTGTCATGGTCAATTCGGACAATTTTCATTCTCTGGCCTTTTAACAAGAAGCACTTCTAGTAAAGTGATGAATCACTGGACACCCAACATAGTTTTGTCTTCTGCTCATGGCTGTATGACATCCTCAAGTGACAGAAATGGCCACTGTCATGAGGCCTCCTTGTGGACGGACTCAGGCACACTGGAATGGAAGGATTTCTAGGCTTTCCTCCTGCAGATGGGCAGACAGGAGCTCCTCATCTAGCTGCAGACCTCTGCTCTCAGGTGAACAAAGGATTCCAAGGTCACTGCCCACTGACTCTCATAGGTCCCAGGGCTGTGTCTACTAGCACACCCCAGAATGTTGTGCACCAAGATGTTCTTAATCTTACCTGAGACTTCATGTGAACTCTACTAGAAAATGAACAGAGGTCCTGACAGGTTAATCCTAGGGAGGAAGTAAGGTCCCCCTGACTCGTACAAATATTCTTTTTATCTTTTTCTTTTTCTTTCTTTCTTTTTTTTTTTTTTTTTGAGACAGGGTCTCGCTCTGTAGTCTAGGCTGGTCCTGAACTCCCAGACTGGCCTTGGATCCTTTTGCCTCAGGCTCCTGAATGCTGCAAGTATAGGCATGTGCTACCATGCCCAGTTTTATGTGATGCTGGGGAATCAAACTCAGGTTGTTAGGCTGGCTAGGCAAGTGCTTTATCTACGGTGCCATTCCTCCAGCCCCTCATATAAACATTATTTTTCTCCTTTTCCTTCTCTTCCTCCTCCTCCTCCTCTTCTTCTTCCTTCTCCTCCTCCTCTTCTTTGAAACAAGGCCCACTGTGAGTTAGCGCTACAATGGAGAAGTTTTCACAGAAGAGCAGGCCCCAGAACTGCTCAAGTGGCTCCTAGCTGCCTGGCCTCAGCCCTCCGGACTGACAAAGATACATGGCCTGTCCCCAGGTTCTGCCTGATCAACAGTGCACTGCCATTTGCCCCCAACAGGAGCTCAGAGGGAGCCTCAGCATCTGCCTTTCTTGTTTTTCACTCATGTTTCAGGAAGAAAATCACAATGGAGATATGAGCAATGTGTTCACGAACCCAACTTCTGAGCTTTCCCTGGCCAGCTTCGTAATGCATCTGTTTTCTAAAGCCACAGCTCCCCACTCAGAATCTGTGGAGAGGATCAGAGAGGTGGAAGGAGACTGCAGAGTAAATGCACTCATTTTGCTTTGTTTAGGTAGAAAATTTGGTGACATCCATCAAATCATGTCATTTTACTTCATTATTTTGGAATGAATTTCTCCTTAAGTAATAATCTTTAATCTTAGATCTGATAGCACCTTAGCGAAAATAGAAATTTCTTGTCTGGACAAAGCCCCACACAAGGCAGAAAGCCACAGAAATGGGGAAAACCAGGGGGATAATGAGAAAATTAGACTACGTAGGAAATACTGATGTCAGCATAAATGTTGTGCATTGGTGGCTTGTAGGAACTGTATTAGTCTATTTTGCATCATTATAATGAAATACTCAAGGCTGTGTACTTTGTAAAGAAAAGAAATACTTTATAAAGTGCCAAAGGCTCATGGCGCTGGAGGTGTAAGGTTGAAGGGCTACATCCAGCCATGGCTTTTTTGCTAGGAAAGTCTCAAGGAGATGTAAGACCATTACATGGCAAGAGAGACGTTTATGTTTGTGTGCCTTCTGGTCTCTCCTTGTTACAAAGCCACCAAGCCTCAAGCCTCATAATTGATTTAATCCTAATTACCTCCCAAGTGAACATCATAATTGAATTTAGTTTCTACCCTTTTCATACCTCACAGTGAGAAATAAGTTTCAAACCAGACCCATAACACAGCAGGAACTAAAAGTAGCATAAATTAGTATTTCCATCAATATTCCTGGAGGAAACGAGGCCTTAATCAGCAAGTGGACAAGTGCAGGAGGACATGAGAGGAGCGATGTAGACCTTTCATCCCAGAGCTCACACCGTTTGATGGTCTTGGGTGTTACGGAAATGTGGTGGGATTTAGGAGCAGATCCATTTCTTTTATTTGTTCAGTAGATATATTTTTCTTTTTGTCATCAGAATGTGGACTTAGAGACATCTAGTAGTTGTTTGAAGACCTTTATGACTCTTCCATGTAATTTCTCACTTGGCCTTTGATTGCGATATGTTAATATGCGTTGTCTACTGTTGCCCACATTCTTCCTATGGTTACATTGAGACATTTGTGAGAGAGGCAGTGTGACTCCACAGCATGATAGCTGTGGTTTAAGGACCTGGCACACAGAAGGTGTTTTATATTCATCATCATGAAGGTGCATATGAACACAGATTATTATAATTCTGTTTTATTTTCCAAAAGAGAAAATAATTTAAATAGACATGTAAATTGCCCAAAGTTGCTCAGCCAACAGCATAATGATAATAATCATGCCTAACGTTCACTGGACTCTTTCTATGGTCTCTTATTGGTTTTGACCCTTTATATACATGTTCTCATTTAACTTTCTCAATAATACCAGCTAGTTCTTCTATTATCCCCACTTTACAGATGCAGGAAAAGATTAAGTAACTTGCCCATGTTCAAAAGTGGCAGAGCAGGGACAAGAACCTAGACAGGCAGCCTAACTCCAGAAGGGGTGCCCCCCAGACTGTATTCCTTGGAGGATCCCACCAAACTTCCTAGCTGGACTCCCTAGGGTCACAGACCACAGCTGGGAATCAGACCGCATGGGTTGTCCCTTATTCCTGGGGCAGAACAGGACAGGAAGTGTGCCAGGGCCTTTCTCCCATACTGACATTCCACACGGGGACATGGAACGAGGGAATGGATTACTGAAAGGTGGTGATAAACAACACAGCCCCCTGCCCTTTCCTTCTCTCTTGACGGGTAGAGCTCACTGGGCCTCCTCATGGACCCATCAGCACCTGTACCACGTGTGCCCGTGTACACTGATTCTTCACATTCCCTAGAGGGTTGTGGTTCTACCCAGCACTGCTTTCAAAACTCCTCAGGAAGGCAGGGCAGCAGTGGGCTGGGTACAGGAGGACAAGGCGGTTGTGATCACAAGGCAGAGGGAAAATGGGCGGGAGAAGGAAACTGGTCCGCAGGGCTCTGGGTGGGGACCATAGCCTGGACTCCCTCAGCTAGAACTCAATGGCTGGGTGGCTAAAATGCCCGGAGAGCTCCCGAGTGGGGTTGGGGTGTTCTTTCTAGCATCTTGCTCTCCGCCCTCAGGATCTGGGGCGGGTGGGGGATGGCCGCACCACCTGTGTTCCCTACACATGGGCGGCCTTCCTGAGAAAGGCCAAAGCATTCTTTTTCCCAGGGATTGTCATTGTTCCAATTAAACGATAATTTTTAAATAAAGCGATTCATATTACTATCTTTGGGGGCAATAATTTAAAAGTAATATCACTTCAATCTTTAAAAAAATGCCTCTGGTGAGGCGAGGGAAGGATGTAGCCATATCGAATTGCCTCATTCAGGGATTTGATTGGGTCCCAGGGAACTGCCGTCGCTCAGCTGCGTTCGCCTTTGCCTCCGGTGGAACACGTGAATTCCACTTCAGAAAGAGCCAGGCTGTCCCTGTCAATTGGCACCACCTGTGTCCTGCAGCTGGCCGCCCGCCCTCCTGCAGGTCCTGCAGCCTTGGCTGGGCCCAGGAGCTACTCACGTGACACACACTGCTGGATGGAGCCGCCGCGGAAGAGCGTTGGGGGCGTCTTCCTGCTGAGCCTCTTGATCAGGCGGTCACGCTCGTTCATCCTGCAGCAAAAACAAACGGGGTCAGGATCCAGGTCACCCCCGTACATCTCCAAGAGCCGGGGGATGTCTTCAGGTTGTGAGATCAAACGACTCGGAGGGTGAGCTTTCCACGCCCTCAGAAGGCCTGGTTTCCCAGGCTACGCGCCTGTTTACTGTAGATGCTATCATGCCACAGTGAGTGCACAGCGCTCTTACAGGGTCACCTTGTTGTCACGCCCTTCTGCCCCAGTGCTGCCTTCCTCCTCACAGAGGTACTGAGGCCTCCTCTTCTGTAGCTGGCAGGGCCTCGCGAGATGTTTCCACAGCACCTGTTCTGCCACTGCCCCAGCTGTGGGTGCACAACCGATTCAGTGCTGACTTTAACCCACAACGAAATTCTTGGTGTTTTCTTTTAAAAATCAAGGATGAAGATCTCTCTCTGCCTTTCCTGATACTTCTTCCATGGCTGTTCTATTTGGAGCTGTTGTAGAGAGTGGCTGCTATTTACAATAGTCTCCCATGACTCCCCACTCCCTCACCCCTGCCCCTGAACCCCAAAGGCAGGGTTTTGCTTTCTGTTTTCAGTTCCTGGAGTCTACTGCTGTGGGGAAATGGTAAATAGAAATTTATAGAAATACAAAATTCTTTGGTTTTTAAATGAGCAGTGCTCTCAAGACTTCCTGTCGTCACATACACATTATTTCACCTCAAATCACCGCAGGAAGGGGGAGTACAGCACAGGAAGATGGATGGAGGGGCGGCGGCCATGTTCATACAACCTTCATCACAATATACTATTGTATGTGCTGCACCCATTACTAGTGCTATTATTCGCTTACTGTGTACAAGGTGTAAATTACAGAGGCAGGTCTGTATAAGAAAAACACAGCACAGATAGAGTTTAGGCCCGTTCGCAGTGCCATGTGTCCAGTGGGGTCTTGGATGTGCCCTCTGGCTGCAAACAAGAAGACAGAGCTTGGGAGCTGCCCACACAGGCCGGAGGGCTTGGGTTTTTCACCTCAGGATGCCCTGTGCTTGCCTCCTGAAGAGGCTTCTGGTATACAGCAGTGTGTCAGGGCCCTTTGTTGTGGGTCTGAAGAGGATAATTTTTCTATCCCTTTGTACTGGTTTTTCCTCTTCCCCACCTTCTTCATTTTCTCCATGGTCCAAAACAATATCATTGGGTACAGCTGAGGACCTGCAGGTGCCTGAGGAGGCACCCATGCCTCCATGTAACTGCTGTCCCCAATGGTCAGCAGCTTCCAAACTGGATTCTGGACATAGCCAGTGTTATAGTTTGGATTTGGAATGTCTCCCCTAAAGTCTCATGCATTTGGAAGGTGATGGGTTCATGGGGTAAACTGCATCAGGCAAGCCACTGGCAGTTTCATGTGCCATTAGGAGGCAGGGCCTGGAGGCTTAACAAGAAAGGGAATATATGCCTCTCCCTGGCTTCTTTTTGCTCTCTGCTTCTTGTCTTGCAATGCCATGAACAACTTTTCTCTGGCTAGGCTCTTCTCTGTGGCCTTCTTCCATCGCTGACTGACTGTGAATGGGCCAAGACTTCTGAACTATGAACTAAAATAATCAACCTTTATTCTCATAAATGGTGGGCATTGTGCATTACAGCGAGGAGAAAGTGACTAAGATAGCCAGTGTGACAAAAGGTGCATCTTCTGTTGGACCTTGCCCAGCACTGGCTACAACTCCTGTAGGAAGCCACTGCCAGGCCCTACTTAGGCCACCATGTATAGAGGAGGCTTGTCTCACTGCCTACACTCAGGGCAGCCTGGACAATTAGGATCTTTGCGGAGGACTAAGGATGCCTGACACTCTCCTTAGAATCTGAGAGTGACACAGGGACAGGCTCGGCTATAACATCCCTCCTGTGGCCCTGTTATCCCAGAAACTTCCTCCTTGTGATAAGGCTTATAAATGTCGCTGAACTGTGGCACTGAAAGGGATCTTAGAATGCTCACTACTCAGGCTGGAGGAATAGTACAGCAGTTAGAGCACTTGTCTAGCAATCACAAGGCCCTTGGCAACACATAAGATGGGCATGGTGACATATGCCTATAATCCCAGCATGTGGGAGGCTGAGGCAGGAGGATTGCTGTGAATTCAAGACCAGCCTGGGCTACACAGTGAATTCAGGAACAGCCTGGACTACAGAGCAAGAATCTGTCTTGAAATCCAAAACTTCACTGTTCAGTCTCCCAATAGGCAGGTGTTATGGTTTAAATCTAAAGTGTCCCCTGAAAGTCTCATGTGTTTGGAAGGTAACTGGATCATGGAGGTGCTCTACTGAATAGTGGATTCATTCTTTGCTGAGTTCTGTGGCTGAATGTGCTGTTAGAACCTAGACTCAGTGGAAGGCCTGTCACTAGGCTGTGTCTCGGAAGGCTGTATTCCTGTCCCTAGCTTCTCCCTTTTCTCTGCTTCATAGTTTCCATGTGCTGAGCATCTTTCCTTCACTGCCCTTCTGCCATGCCCCCAGCTGTTCAGAGATGAAACCCTAACCCAAAATAAGCCTCTCCTCCTTTATGGTGTAGATGTCCGGTGTTGTGTCCAGTGATGGGAGAGTAAGACAGATTTTGGTACAAGAAGTGGCATTGCTGCTATGACTGTTACCTGACCATCTGGTTTAGAAGCATTTGAAAGTGGTGTATGGGAGGAGTTTGGAGATGGCACCTATTGAAGGCCTAGAGTGATGTAAGCCAAGCTCGACGGAAAATTCTGGTTCTAGTTAGAAGACTGGAAGGCAGACAGTAATGACTAGGCCTCAGGAGATTCTAGCAGGGGGCAAAGCCCGCACTGGCAATTAAACTAGAGACCATGCATGTTACACCGTGGCAGAAAATTTGTCTTCCTTTTGATAATGCCCTGAGCCTTTGCATAGACTGAGCTTAACGCCAGTGAACTAGTTAATTTATGGAGGAAATGTCAAGGCACAGTGGTCAGACTACAGCATGGGTACTGCTGGCTGCTTTTAGTCAGATCTACAATGAGAATCAGAAGCAATAAGCAGATACGAAACAGTTTAGAGTTTCATCACAAAGGAAACATCTGCAAAGCTGGGGTCATAGCGAACACTGTTGCTGAAGAGATAAGCATTGAAGTGAAGCCAAGTGCTTTACACTGGGAAATAGGAAAATGGCTCAACGGCAGCTCAAGAACTGGCAAGACCCCAGCCTTCACAGGCTCAGGTACAGAAGTGTAAAGATTTCATTTGAGAAGACAGTCCCTGGGTCCCTTGCTTAAGAATGGCCACATAGGAAACTGGTTCCTCAGGATTAATTTCACCTTCTGGTTGGCAGACCTTGGGGTCATCCATAGAATGCGGGCTTTGTAGGCATGTAAAATGCAAGAGTTATGGAATCACAAAGATTTCCACCTAGATATCAGAGGAAGGTTTGGGAGGACAGGCAAAAATATGTTACAGTATTACAGTATCATCCAGGTGTCCCTGAAAAGGTGGTGCATGGAGGTATGGGAGTGAAGCTGAAGGAAGTTGGAGACACCAGGAACGTGGATCATCTGCTAAGGAAGCCTCAAGAGATGGGCAATGTGGCCTGCAACCTACATCAGCAACCTGATCTTAGGAGTTTATATCTTACTACAACTTGCTCTGTATGGTACTACAGGATTTAATGTTCACCCTGCTGGGTTTTGGTCTTATTTTGGCCCAATTCCTTTTTATATCCCTATCTCTTCCTTCAGGAATAGGGACTTTTATCCTGTGTCATTGTACCTTGGAAATATTCAGCTGACAGCTAAGTTTATCCAGAGTATTAGAGGAGACGATGGACTTGGATTTTTCAGCAATGCTGGAACTGTCAGCACTTTGGTAACTCTTAGAGACAGACTAAATACATTTTTCATAATTGAGATAGTCTTTTGGGGGCCAGGGGCAGAATGGTTTAGATCTAAAATGTCTCCCCAAAGTCCCATGTGTTTGGAAGGTGCATGAATTATGAGGGCACTATATTCGTCAGGATATTCATCTATTGATGAGTTCATAGCAGAGTGTGCTGTTAGATGGACCTAGCTGGAGGTATATCTCTGGGGAGAATGGTTTATTCTTGTCCCAGCTCCTTCCTCCTCTCTTTGCTTCCTGGCTGCTATCACTTGAGCACCCTATCCTCTGCCATTCTTTCCTGACATGGTAAGTTGGCTTCATCTTATTCAATTATGATATTTCTTTGTTGCTATATTTTTGGAGTGTCTGGTTGATCTATTTGTGAAAGTAGGGTATGAAGTTTCTTTTATGTCCAGTAGTTTGTTTTATGAGGTCAGGTTGTGCCAACTTTAGGTGTGTATATATTTATATTTACACGTGTTATCTTCCGGTTAAAAAATAGAAGCAAAGGAAAAAGAGTAGAGAAGGAAGGAAGGAGAAAGGAGAAGGAGGGATAAAACTCTGGGATGGCTCAGTAGCAAAGTAACCACCCAAACTGGCATCGCTGGCATTGTCTAAGAATCTAATGCACTATCAGTTTAAAAGGTCTAAGGATTGGCAGTGCTACACATGACAGGTAGAAGCACACAAGAATGGTTCATTTCACATATGTAAATCAATAAATGTAATATATCACATAAATAGAAGCAAAAATAAAAATCACATGGTCATCTCAATAGATTCAGAAAAGGCCGTAATGAAATCTAGCATTCACTCATGATAAAAACCTTGACAAAACAGGTAGGAAGTAGGGATGAAATAGGTCCCAAGGGTATACAATGACTCTACCTCAAACAGATAAAAGGCACTTATGACAAACCCACTGGCAACATCACAATAGGTGGAGAAAAACTGAAAACAGTAGTAAGACAAGCATGCCCACTCTTCCTAGTCTTACAGCCCTACTGGACTGTGTAGTACAGTATTCAAAGCTAGCCAGAGCAATCAGGCCAGAGACAGAAACGAAGAAGACACATATAGAAAGAGAAATCAAGCTGTCCTTATGTGTAGATGACATGATTCTTTACATAGCTAACTCAAAAAACTACACGAGAAAGCCCTTAGAACTAAAAAGCAAATTCAGAAAAGTAGCAGATTCAAAGATGATACATAAAAGTCAATAGAATTCCTGTATACCAATAATGAATACATTGAGAAAAATCAGAAAAAATAATTCCATTCACAGTAACTTAAAAAGAAAACTAGGAACCTAACCAAGAAAATGAAAGACCTCTATAATAGATTACCTAGGATAGTTTATATAAAAAAGGCTATTGTCTTAGTTACTTATTTGTTGCTTGGACAGAATACCTGACATCATAACTTAAGAGAGGAAAAAATTTATTTTAGCTCACAGTTTCAAAAGGTCTCATGCAGTCCATTCATGGGCAGCTGGCAATGGAAGCACATGGCAGAGGTCTAGTGGGACAGAAGCTCTTCAAAGCAAGGCAGAGAGAAAGCCAAGAGAGTGAGGAGCCAGTGGGAATCTGGAGGCTAAGGTGAAGACCAGAGCTTTCCAAGGAAGAAGCTGCAACAATGTTTCTTCTTACTTTCTTTATTTAATTCAAGATGTAGGATGGGCCTCTCACCGAAGATGGGTATTCTCTCATTTCCTGGCCCACAAGTCAATCACACACACCTGAAAACTCTGCCCTCAGCATTTCCTAATCTCAACAAGCTGAAGTAACCGTTTATTTTAAGACCCACGCACCCACCCCGTTCAGCTAGTCCCCACTCCCAAGAGCACATGGTTCCATGTATATTCCAGTACATCCAAGTGCATGAAGCTGTTGGGGGACATTACAGATCCAAACCATAACAGCTATCTCTGTAAAAGAGAGATTGAAGTGTGGACATAAGGAAATGGAAAGACATCCCTTGTTCCTGGGTATGCAGAACACCGATCACATATGAAATAATACCAAGAATCAACAAAAAGGAAATAAAATGAAAAACTTTCTTCACAGTGAATGAAAGAATCAACAGGGTAAAGAGACAATCTATAGAATGGAATAAAAAAATTTGCCAGCTATTCCTTGAACAGAATATTTAAAGAACAACAACAGACCCAATCAAACAATGGACAATTGAAATGAGACACTTACCATACAAAAGAATCAGTATACATTGTCAATGACAACATGAAAATATTCAGCATCTTTGGCCATTAGAGAAAGGCAGATCAAAACAACGGTGAGATTCCATCTTACACAGGAAAGAAAGGCTATGATGAACTCAAAAATACCAAGATGCTAGTGAAGTTGTGTGGGAAAAGAACCCTTCTACATTGTTGATGGATCTGTAGTACAACCACTATGGAAATCAGTACAGAGAGGCCTCAAAAAAAACGAAAATAGAAATTTTATTTGACCCAGTATGTCTCACCTAGGTATCTTTCTAAAGGAGTTAAAGACATCATATTACAGTGATAAATGCATGACCATGTTAATGAGCAAAATAGAGAACAGAAAACAGGCAGAGAGACTTTGTGCAGATGAGAAGGGGAACTGGAGATGGAGGGAGGTGTGCTGGTGGGGAAGGGAAGTAAAACTGATTAAGATGAATATGTACACGCACTGAATCTCTATGTTCAATGTAATTATTATCCATCACAAACATATAGTAATAAAAAGCATAATAGAGCTGGAGGAATGGCTCAGCAGTTAAAGCACTTGCCTAGAAAGTGCTAAATTAAGTGCTGAATACCTGAGTTGGATTCTCCTACACCACATAAGCCAGGCGTGGTGGCACACGCCTGTAATCCCAGCACTTGGGAGGCTGAGGCAGGAGGATTGCCTTGAGTGCAAGGCCAGTCTGGGCTCCATAGTGAGTTCAGGACCAGCCTGGGCTACAGAGCAAGACCCTGTCTCAAAAAAAAGCATAATTATGGGAAAAATTCTTCCTCTTTAATAAAAAGAAGCACTCTAGTCTCATCTAGGACTCATCAGCCAGCCACAGAACTAATTTTTGGCTTGATAAATAACCTTCTCATACTTAGGTATTATATGTGGTCTCCATTTGTACTGTGATACTATGGGATGCAAGTGTTAAGAGTGGGCCTGGCTGTGCCACCTGCTTCACTCTTCCTTGCTTTTGGTGCTAGGATTGAACCCAGGTCCTCACAAATGCTAAGGACCACTGCATTATATTCTCAACCCATTGCTTCAGATGTTAAAAAATAATGAAAGTCCAACTATAAAGTGCCCCCAGTCCCATTCTTCTCTCTTCTATAAACAAAGTGAAAAATGACATCCCTGTTCATAGTGTGTGCTTTGCTTCCTACATAGGTAGGTATGTATTCAAAATCAGGAGACAGTTGTGTTTTAAAGTACATGGGAGTGCTATCATTTATTTCACCCTTACAATTTATGTGTTTTCCTTTATTCTTTTCTCCTTGTTTTTTTTTTAAATCTTGTCTACTGGTTTTGAGTAGTACTCTATTATCTATTTTTTGTGATCATTCTTACGTTCCTACTCTGATGACAAGATCAAATGTTAGAAAATAATTTCATCTACCTGTTGAAAAGTGCAAAGACTTTGTGGAGAGGGCACAGGTGATGTAGTGGTAGATTGCTTGTCCAGCATGCACAAAGTCCTGTGTGTGATCTCTAGTACCACCCCCCCCCCAAAAAAAAAATCAAATAAATAAATCTTTGCCAGACATGGTGGCACTGTAATCCCAGCTATTTAGGAGGCTGAGGCAGGAAGATTACATATTTGAAGTCAGCTGGGGAGTATAGTTCAGTACTCTTTGGGCTTGACTGGGATTGATCAAATAAAATTTAAAAATAAGATAAAACTTTAGAACACCTAATTCTAATTTTCTCTTATAATTTTGTATTTGGCACTAAAACCATATGTAGTTTGATTGCTATTCTGTTCAGATAATCTGTCTTCATCCTGACTGCTTTTTCAACAATCGTGCTTACCTTTGATGTGCCACAGTATCATGATAACACAGAGCATGACAAGGTGTTGACATGTTTCTATATCCTGCTCAGCTGCTGAGCAGAAGCTACAGTAACTTGCAGGCTTAGCCTCCCTCCTGACAAAACTGTAAAAGCTGCCTCTCCACACCCTCTAGTTCTGCTGGTCTTGAAGCATCAGCTGCCTGTCTGTCTGTCTCTCTCTTATCTCTCTGACTAATATATATCATTCTATCTTTCACATCCCTAAATCTCTACCACATTTTCCTTGTCTATCTCCCTTTAGGTTTATCTAAACTGTTTTTAAATTGTCCAGTACAATTTTAAGGCATTTTTTCATGTCTGTATTATGTTTCTTAGTACTCAAAACACAAATAACAAATGAAGGGATGGATAAATTAGACTTTAGTAAACACTTTCATGCTGGGCACAGTGCCATGCATCTGTGGTCCCAGTCAATATTGGATTTTTTAACATGAGTTAACTTTAAAACATTATGTTGCTTCTACTACTATTATACTACTTCCATGGCTGAGGCAGGAGGATTATTTGATCCCAGAAGTTTGAGGCTAGCCAAATAATATAGTAAAATCTCTTTTCAAAACAGAAAATAATGAGTAAGTATGATAAAGAGTGTTGAATACCCAGGGACATTATCAAGGAAGCAAAAACACAACCACAAAATGCAAGAGAATATTTGTAATCATATTTGCTAAGTGCTTAGCATGTAGAATATATATAAATGACACAACTTAGTGGTGAACATATAATCTTATTTAAAAAATGGAGCAAGAAACTGAAGGCATTTATACAAAGAAATTACACAATAGCCAATAAACTCATGAAAAGAGTCAACATTATTACTCATAAATGCAAACTGAAACCTCAGTGAGCAGCCATCTAGTATGGCTATGAAAACAAAGCAAAAAAAAAAAAGACAATTTAGAAAAGGAGAGGATATGGAAAAACTAGAACTTTCACACATCACTGGTGGGACTCTAAAATGGTGCAGTGACTGTCCTTCAGAAAGTCCCCAAAAGAAATGATGATGGGCTCCAAGAGGCACTTGTACATTCATATTCACAGGAGCCAAAAAGTGCAAACAACACATATCATTTGATGTGTATACAAACAAAATGTGGTCTAAACATGAAATAAAGATTTATTCAATCATAAAAAAGAATTCAACTTTCAATTCTTGAATGTGAATAAACTTACAATACCCAACCCAAAGGCCATGTATGATTACATATGTCCAGAATAAGTAAGTATGTAGAGACAGAAAGCAGATTTGTAGTTGTGAGGGGATCAGGAAAAGAAAGAGGTTGGGGGAGGGACACGCGCTGACTGTGGAAAGGGCATGGAATTCCCACTGGGGAGGAGAAAATGACCCAGGCCCAGACAGTGGTGGTGACTGTACAACATGGTGAATGTACAAATGCTACTGAACAGCGCATGTTAGAGCAATAAATTTTATGTGAATTTGTGCATAATTTAAAAAATCAATTATAAAACAAAAAGGAGGAATAGGTCCTAAATCAAGGTCAATTTTCTCCTTCCCCCTGCACCACTGCCTGTGATCCTATCATGACGGTTTATTTCTCCTGTTGTGTGCTGGAGAACCGCTAGGTAGTTCCTACCGTTATGGTAGGTGCTCGGTAAACACACACCCTTCGGTGTTGCACATAGCCTTGGTACCTCTGCAACAAAGATGCTGAAACCCCATCTCACACAAGTCCTTCAAGCAGGCTGTTTTCAGAAGCTAGCAGACTCTAGAAGAGGTGTTATGTTCCTAACTCGAGACAAGAGCAGTCTTAGGAAGCAATGGATAGCAACAAGAGTTACGTTGGGGAATAAAGTAAGCTCAGATTCATGTTCCTGTAAGGAGGACTTTTGTACCCGAAAAGTCACTCGGGCCTTGCTGCCCAAGAGCAGGTTCAGGAGCATAGGTTACAAACTCCAGCCGTAGGAATCAAAATGCACACCATAGCAAAGTGATAACCAAAGAAATATTTTAGAAACTTGTTTTTAAATTAGCCGCTGAACAGTCTTGAAAGTACAGATGTGGGCAGGGGACACAGCTCAAGGGCGGAGGGGCTTGCCTAGTGTGTTCAAGGTCCAAGGTTCACTGCCCAGCACCACAAGCAGCAACAACAGTGACAGAATAGATGAGACAAGTCGCTTAACAAAAACGCAAACACAAAGTTCTCGCTCCTTCTGATAAGGACAAATATCTGCCAATCTGCAAGGTTGATGAAATTCTAACTTGTTTTTTTAAGGATCTTCACAGACTAACCTTTTATGGCCTCATTTGGTAACTTCTTTACTTGTCATAATCTGAATTGGGAAATGGGAATTTTTGAGGATCAAGTATATTCCAGACTTATCAAGGCCTCTGTAGAATCAAAAGCCTTGCCTTAGTGAAACACATTATGTAATGGAAGAAAATAGGAAGAAGATGGACTTTGTAGAGAGAGAAAAGGAAAGGGGAGGTGAGAGATTGGGAAGGAGCAAGGGAGACGATATGTAAAAATAATGGGGTGATAGTGGGAGTTAGGAGGGTGGAGGGAGGTGTAGGAAGGTCATGAAGGGGAGGGGAAGTTACTTTTTTGTCGCTGTGACTCGGTACCCAACATGCACAAATTAAGGGAGGGAAGATTTATTTTAGCTCACAGTTCAGAAGGTCTCAGTCCATTTAAGGTTGGGCAGCTGGAAAATGGTGGAATCTCATGGTAGGGCTGCAGCTAGAGCCAGAGCTGAAGACAGAGCTCTGGAGACAGAGATCCTCATGGCAGCATGGCAGAATAGAGAAGTCTGGGAGGAAGTCTGGGCCAGCACATGCCCCTTTGGGTCAACCCTTCTAGCCAGACCTCACCTCCCAACACTACCCAGTATCCATAGGTACATGAGGCTTCTGGGGGCACTCCAGATCCAAACCATGACATTCCACCCCTGACCCCCAAAAGACGCATGACCACCTTCTTATACAAAATGCATTTAGTCCTTTTTCAGGTGTTGCCAAAGTCCCAATAGTTCTGGCACTGCTAAAAAGTCCAAGTCCAAATCTCCTCTGAGATTTAAGGCAAACTCTCAGCTGAGCTTCTGTTAAACCAAAGAGTTAAGCACTTCCAACATCAAATGGCACCAGCTAAGCATTCCCATTCCAAAAGGGAGGATTAGAAAGATAAAAGGCAACTGGACCAAAGCAATTCCTAAACCCAGCAGGGCAAGGGTTAAATCCTGTAGTCCCATATACACCTGGAGTAAACTGCAGCAAGATACGAACTCCAAAGGGCTTGGGTGGCCCACCCCCTTTACCATGGCTGCTGGCTGCAACCTCCATCTTCTCTGCTTTGGGCTGAATTTCCTCATGGCCTGCAGCTTTCGTCAGCAGATGTTCCTAGCTTCTCCACTGCACCTTAGGTTTCTCCTTTATAACTTCACATATTGCCGTCCCAGGGACACAGTGCCTGGCCTCCAAGTTCTTCCTCTGATATCTGGGTACAAGCTTCCACGAACCACAACTCTTGCATTCTGTAAGCCTGTAAAACCAGGACCACATGGATGTCGCCAAGGTTTGCCACTGGCTTGAGCGGTAGACTGGCACCCTTGGACAAATGCTGCTGAGGTCTTGAGTTCTTAGATGGCTAAATTGAAGGTGGCTGATCTTTGGGAAATACTTTTCTCTCTGGCCTTGGGGTATGTTGTGCCCAGATTTTGGGGAGCCCCAGATAACCAGGGGATCAGTCACACATGCAAGAACAAAGAACTTTTATTTGGGCTTAAGCACAGGGTCTCAGACACCACCAATGCTGTGGAGCTTTCCGGACAGACCGAAACAAAGGCTGAGTGGGTTTTTTATGAGATAGGGGAAGGGGTGGTTACAGGAAATGTGACACAGGTACATCATCATTTTGCAGAGAACCAATCATAAGTATACAGCTCCCATAGTGACAGTGTTGACCACTTAACTTTAGCAGAGTGTCCAGGGCATTTGGCACACCCAATCATCATTTTTAAAAGTCTTTTGAAAGTGACCAATAGTAAGCCACGTTTTAGTGATCTAGGTGGGGTTTGGAAGGGCATTGAGTGATTGGTGGGTCGTAGCTGGGCAACTATCTATAGTTTTCTGACTCTGCCCCAGACCTCAGGAATGCCAGATTTGTTTTTAGCCTTTTCTGATTGGCTGTAACTAGGTAACCAAGGATATTCTGGCTTTGGGCATTGTGTAGTCTTTGCTACAATTGTTTTACTATTCTGGGAAGCCAAAACTTGGTAACTTTTAGGGTAAATTTGAAGCCTGTCAAGGAGTCTGTTCAGCCTGGACTCTTCAGGGTACACTTCTCAATGCAGTCTTTTGCCTTTCCACTCCTGAGCTAGTGAGGGATGGGGCCTTGTTGACTTTGGAGATGCCGTCAAGGATCTGTCCTCTAGCCCTGACAGTAAGTACTTGGTTTCTTTTTAACGTTAATCTTTCTAACTTCCCTGTGCTCTTTGGCCCCACCATTGCACGCCATGTTGGTGTAGCTCTGCAAACTTTTGATACGATTTTTCTCTCTCATTTTAGCCTGAATTTTACCATAGATTTGGCTAAAAGCTGCTAACAACAGCCAAGTGACAGCCTGGACATGGCAGCCTTAAAATATCCTCCACCAGGCTAAAAAGTCCACTGCTCTTCGCTTCAGAGAAAGTCTCTGGACAAGGTCAAAATGCTGACAAACTTTTTTCCAGTGAGAAAAACACATGGCTTTTAGACAACTTGCCAATACAGTCCTCCTTCCCACCTGAAACTTCTTGAGCCTGGCCTTTCCAATCCACACTTCTATCACCATTGTAGTCTTAAAAGCTCTGACCAGAATCTCCCATGAATCTCAGCTCAGAGGGCTCCAAGTCTTCTCCAGTCAGCATCCTCAAAACTTTCCAAACTCCTCCCTCAAACTGGTTTCAAAGGCTTCCAAACCACACGGTCAGGTAAAGTCACAGTAACAGCCCCGTTTCTCTGGTATCAATTTCTGTCTTAGTTACTTTCTCATCACTGAGACTCAATAGACCCAGCATGCAAAAATTAGGAGATGAAAGATTTATTTTAGTTCATAGTTCAGAAAGTCTCAGCCCACTCAAGTGTGGGTGGCTGGAAAATGGTGGATTCACATGGTGGGGCCACAGCTAGAGCCAGAGCCAGAGCTGGAGACAGAAATCCTCACAGCAGCATGGCAAAACAGACACCACGCTGGGAGGAAGGGCAGAGTCAGCACACACCCCTTCATGGCATTGGCCCTTTCCAGCCAGACCCCACCTCCCAAGACTACAGAGAATCCATCGGTATAGGAGGCTTTTGGAGGACGCTCCAGATCAAAACCACAACACCCCCCACCCACACTTAATGCCACTATATCCTCTTCCATCAAGCCCTCTGCCATCTCCAGCTCTAATCAACACCATGTCCCCCTCTTTATACTACTTATAAAAGTCAACAAGGACCACAGGCTAGAAAATTAAACATAGCCATCAACTTTCAGGGGAAAACAGAATATTTTTAGGGTCCAGGGATATGCAGAGAATTTTTAGATTGGACACCAAAAGCATAAAGAAAAATTGATCACTTGGATTTCACTAAAACTGAAAATCTTCCTTCTAAGAGAGACTCTATTATGAGGCTAAAGGGTGAGAGGAAATATTTGTAAAACGTGTATCTGACTAACAGTTAACACCTGGAATATAGAAAGAACTCTCAGCATACAACAGAACAGCAAAACAAAGAATCCGGCCAGGAAATGGGTGAAAGATACCAAAAGCCACCTGGCTGCGAGCGCGGCTACCTGGGAGTGCGCGCCAGAGCGTGGCTGGAGGCATCGGCTGCCGGAAGGACACTGCGCTACCAGGAGGTACCTGGCTGCTCATCACAGCGGCTGCAGCAGGTTCCGCCACCCCCCCCCCCCCCAACCCCGCGATGGGAGAAACCGCGCAGCTAGCAGGGGACCAGGGGGAACCTAAGGCGGACATGGCCGCTCTGAAAAAGTGTGGCAGCTTTAATACCACAAAGACTACAATCTTGTAAAAATACTAGAAATCACTGAATTATATACTATATATATAATTATATACTTAAAGATGGTGAAGTTGATGTTTGATTTAGATCTCAAACTCAGACTAAGTGGGGCTAACGTGCAACCCAAACTGCTAACCCACAGAGTTAGGAGCTAGATAAACAGTGATCACTAAAAACAAAAAGATAAATATGCAACTACCATAAAACTAGCTCCTGTGGCCCTGGACAGCCGCCCCAGAGCAAAGAAGACAACATTCTCACAAAACCCGGGAACAAATGTTGTTAAGCACTTTGTTCCTAACAACCCCATGGGGAAACCTGAGTGTGGACCGCTGCCCAGCACAGGGGCTGCATGGAAGGCGCCCACCCGGCCTCGTGGAGCAACGCGGATGGCTCTCCAGAGAATTACGCTGCGTGAAAATCGGTCTCTGCCTAAGCATTGTAACTGATGATTCCTTTTATGTCCCATTCTGGAGGTGACAAGATTATAAAAGTAGAAAACAGATGAAAAGTTTGCCTGGAGGTGAGGTTGCGTAGAGAGCAGGTGTGTGAACTAGCAGCAGCGGGAGGGGCCAGGTGTTGATGGAAATGTCACATATGTTGACGATGTTTCTGTCTACTTCCTGTCATGATGTTACAATACTACTAGAGGATAATGGTAAGAGCATATGAGCTCTTCCTTTTACTTCTTACAACTGCATATGAAGCTACAATGGTCTCCAAATAGTTAAAAAATGCCCGTGTGTGTGTGTGTGTGTGTGTGTGTGTGTGTGTACCATCTCACTGACATTTCTCTGCAGTCATCCCTCCCTTTCTAAGCACTGGGAAGACTGCTACCTTGCCAGCCAGCTTCCCTGGAGGGATGGGGCACTCTCTCCTGCGTCCCACACGCACACAGCCCAAGGGGAGCCTGTCCACCCTAGCACAGGTTCTGACCTCATTAGTGGAGCAAGCAAAAGGGAATTTGAGTGACAGCCCCAGCACATGTGGGAACCATTACCTCATCCCCTGACTGAGTGAGCCTCCTCTCCTATGAGGCTGAGCTCACCCTGCAGTGAGTAAGCCAGGGAGAGGTCAGGTCAGAGTCAAGGGGCTGCTAGGAACAGGTAAATTAGAGGGACACCTGCTGACCCAGAGGGGTTACAAATGAAACTGAAGCGGACTGAAGAGGCTTGGGGCTTGGGTGGAACTGTGAGTCTACAGTCCCTGCATGTACCAACAGGGACAAAACAAAAGCATCCCGGTGAAGTCTGAAGTTAGAGGCAAAGATACAGCCTCATGAGCTTAAAGTTCTATCATAACTGCATGTCCATGCATAGGACCATGTCATCTACCTGCTTAAAATTACACAACCACAAATGCAGGGCCCTTGGATTCCTTTCAAACACAATTTCTAACTGAATCGTTCTTTCCCCACGCTGCTCCAGCCACACGACCTTTCTTACACATGCTGGGACTCTCAACGGCTGCCTACCTCACGGCCTTGGTACCTGCCTTCTTTCTGCTTCACACGTTCCCACTGACACAGCTCCCCCCTTCGGTTCCTCCTCTGGCTAGCTGACCACGAGACTCCCCATCCTCCGCGTTCTCCACGTCTCTACCTGGTTTTGCTTTCTTTAGTATACTTAGCACATTATTTGCATTTATTGCCTGTGTTCTCCACTATTAAAGAAATTGTGCAGAGTGAGAACTTTGCTTTTCGCTTATAATTATATCCCCAGCACCAGAGCAGAGCCTGGCATGTCCAGAACTGTGTGCCGGATTGGGACTCCATTCACAGCGGGAGTACTTGCCTAACGTGCAGGAGGCCCTGCCTGTACACCACACAAACCAACGAACAAAACAAGAACATCAAACACAACTCGTAGAAATCTTCCTGTCCAAACAGAGGATGGACTTGGGAGGCGTGGACGACAGGCTATGAGGCTTTAATTTTCTTTTGCAAAAGGGTGTTCCCTTCACATGCAAGTGTAGAGAGACACACCAAAAACGTGGTTGGTACTCACCTAAATCCCTAGATCGCAAGGCCCTCCGCCCTGCCATTTTTCATTGGCAGGATTCACAATCTTCCCGATAAGATAAGATCTAAGGCATTGGCCCAGGGCCACATTCACCACAAAGTCATTACTCAGGGTCAAGTTCATCACGACGTCACATCTTGATCCCTCCTCCCCCCTTCCTGCCTCCGTCTGGTCACCTGATCGGATGTGGCGCGAAAATGTAAAGATCCGCCATCTTGAACAATGTGCCACCATTACCGCGAGGTGACGCTCACACAGGCAAGCATGGAGGACAGTTCTGAACAGGGCCTCCTGGACCCAAGCATAGGTTTTTTTCATAAGGGTGTAACTGAGAGCTTGTGTTATGCCAAACACTGAGAAGTACCTGTGACGTGACCCGGCACCTGCTCTAGGTAAAGGGCAAGTCATGGTCTAAGACACTGGTGGGCTTTCCTTCTTTTTGTATTCTGCAGTACAAGAGACCAAACACAGGGCCTCGTGTATGTGAGGTAAGGGATTTAAGGCTATACCCCAGCCCTATTTTAAAAACTTGTTCCTATATGAAAAATAAAATACATTTGCTTAATGAGGCTTAAAGAAATTTGGATCAGCTTTGAAACAGCTGATCTCTCTTTTATGACTTACATTCCTTTAAGAATCTAGCAAACTTTCTATGGCTGTTAAGCTGCAAATTGACTGAGGTGCAAGGGGCTTCCTTCACACCCCTTCCCACTGAGCGCCCCTCAAGGCACCTAGGGTGCTGATCTGGCCGGTAAATATCCAACCTTACAAATTCAAATAAGTATCCCAACAAACAGAATAATTCAAAGCTGGCCATAAGGATCCCCCCAACTCAACTGTTAAAGTAATTAAAGAAAGATGAGCTTTGCCACTGATTAACCTCCTAAATGCTAATTAAAGATAATGAGAGTTCAAGGTGCGTGGCATAGCCTGACCTGCAAATCCTGCGGAGTACCGAAGCAGGGTGCTGGCCCCAGGAGACCCACAAAGAGGAAAAGGTAAGGTGGGTGCAGCTGCCTGCTCCCTGCTTCTCCCTGGGACAACACTGCCCGACTGGCAGGGAATCCCCTGGCTTCTCCACATGTGAATTATAGACAGGACTTTCTGCAGATCTTAGCTGAGGGTGTTTGTTTATAGGGCTTCAGATGATGGTTGAGCCACTCAAAAAATTCAGCTCAGCCCATGGAGAGAGCCAGCGGGTTTAAAATATATATATATATATATATATATATATATATATATATATATATATATCTTTTACATCATGTTCTTGGGCTCCTGGACTTCTTTCTGGAATAAGACAAGGTGCAAGTAAACTGTCACGAAGTATGAATGCGTGTGAGACGGGGCGCCCTCGGGGTAACAGCAGACACCTGGAAGCGTCCCTGTGGCCCTCATCTCAGCGGAGGAAGGCCGTGCATGCAGTTGCGTCCCAGGCAGAAGCACAGCGAGTCACAGAAATAGTATTTTATGTGCAGCTGCGCCTCCCTGGCTTCTCTATTCCAACCGGAATACAGGATGGATGCAGGTGTCCTCACATGTCCTAACTGCCATGCTGCAGATGGGAGGATGAGCAGGAGGAAGGCTGCCACCTCCATGTCTGGGAGTTCTAGGCCGTTTAGCAGCTGTCGGTGCCTGTGTCTTCCCATCAGGGCAAAGGTGTCATCTGAGCCTCAAGACAAGCATAGGACCGAGAGTGGGCCACTACCAGCAAGGAGGACACCCATGCCGCGCTCGGGCAGCCAGACACGCAAGCGCATCAGCTGGGCTCCTCACAGCCACCAATTCACGCCAGCTCTCCAGAAACCACACTGCGATAGCTCGTAGCGGGCGATAAATTTTCGTCTTCCATAATGACTTTGTGTCTTGTGGCCAAAGACTTGGGCCAGCTATCTGAAAAGAGTCTTTAAAAAATGTCTGCATTATCATAAAAAATCCCCCAAAGTCTTTAGCTGAAGGTGAATGTAAAGAGTGGACTTTTCAAATTGTCCAGTGCACAGCGATTTTTCAAGGTCCCCCTCTGCCCCCCCATGGTGCCATCTCTGCTGTGGCTGCCTCTTTCCTTCTCAGTTGCGTTGCTGTGAAAATTTAAGGTTGGAGGATGGGCAGAGATGTAACCCAGTGGCAGGGAACTTGCCTAGCATATACAAGACCCTGGGTTTTAATCCCAGCACCGAAAAAATTTTAAAAAGAAAAATAAAAAAGGTGAATGGACAGGACAAAAGGCTCCCAGATCAATAACCAAGCCTGCAGGTGGGGGGCTACAGGCTACAGACATGACCCCACTCCATGTGGCTGGAGGCTGGGGTGGTCCTGGCAATGTCTCCAAGCCCCTCGGGGGCTCGTGTTTCAAGAAGAGCCTTCGAGGCGGTGATGGGGAATGAGGCAACAGCCCGCCGACTCTGCCAGCCTTTTGTTTCCACTGCTCTTACAGCGGGGTTTACTTAGGGCAGACCAGCACTTGGATAGGCAACCGGAAAGGGCTGTTTGGAAGTCAAGAGCACTACCTTCCCCAGGTGGGAAGAGGCAGAACCTGCCCTGGATTTCTGGCAAACCATTCCTTTGAAAGTTGCAAAATGAGATGGTTGTCCACAGCACTGCCTGCTTATATTCTCCAGCTAGAAGAGTTCCTATTGAAAATCTTCACCTGGGCCCCAGGATGCACAGTGTCCCGACAGGCCTGGCTGCATTGTCTTATGCTTGGTAGCCCCCAGCCTGCAGAAAGATTCATGGCAGCGGAGGGTGGGATGCAGTTGCAGAAGACATGAAAATAAAAACAATAGGATTCGGGCCACAGGCGAGGCAAAGCACGCCCCCCTTTCCCTTTCCAATGGAAAAATGAGCTGTGGATTCTGCAATATGTTAAATTGTGAGTCTCTGAAATTAACTACTCATATATCACTTAGCCTTTCTCTAGCTCATTCATAAAAATTATGAACTTCAAGCTACAATTTACTTTTAATATCAGATCACAGTATTCCCATAATACCCAAACAGCCCAAGAGACTGCTGGGAGCCAGGAGTCAGGGGCAATTCCGCTTCTGAGAAGTAAGATTTTTTCCTAAGATAAACAATGACCCTTACACATACCGGTGTGGGTTTAAAATAGTGTAGGCAGTACAAGAACAGTATGAAAGTTCCTCAAAAAAAAAAAAAAAAAACTGCAACTATTATATATGACCTGGCAACCTCCCTACTGGGTCTGTACCCAAAGAAAATGAGGTTGGTGTGTCATAGAGAATTTATACTCCCGTGATCTTTGGTGTATTATTTGTGTTTGCCAAGATATACAATCAAACTAAGTATTCATTAACAAATGAATTGATAAAGAAAGTGTAGCATATATACAAAGGAATACTATTCAGCCATTAAAGAGAAGGAAATTCTGTTGTTTGTGACAACAAAAATAAACCTGGAGAACATTGTGTTAAGTGAAATGGGACAAGCGCAGAAAGACAGCTACTGAGTGGTCTCACATCTGAAATTTTGGAAAGACCAACCCAGACATAGGCAGCAGGAAAATGTTTCCCAGGGTTCAGGGAAGGAGGGAAATAAGGACATATTTGCCAAAGAACACAAACTTTCAGCTATTTTACGAGTAAGTTCTAGAGACTCAGCGAACTCTACCGTGGCGGTGAGTGTTAGTAATAAGGAAGCCCAGCGGTAGTGCACTTCACGTGGAAGGCCCCGCTCCAGGGCTCCCTCTCCTAGGGGACTGGGTCTTGCAGGGAGGCTGGAGCTCAGCAGTACAGTGCTCGCCTGGTACCTGTGAGGCCGTGGGCTGGATGCACAGCCTGCATTCAAAGGAACCAAGAAGGACAGAGGGAACGGGAGAAGAAAAAAGGACGGAAAGGGGGCGGGGGATAAAAGGGCGAGAACTGCATTCTTATTGTGGTTTGGATAAATGCTCCCAAAGACCGGTGTACTAAAGCTTTGGGCCCCAGCCTGTGGCACCAGCAAGGCTGGTGGAGCCATTCTGACGTGGGGCCCAGTGGGAGCCTTAGCAGTCAGGAGGGATGCGCCCTTGAAGGAGACAGTAGGATCCAGCCTGTTCCTCTTTCTGTCATTTCCAGCCGTAAGGTGTGCTACGGTGTGCGTGCTACAGTGTGGACGGGGAGTGCCCTCCCAAAGCCTCATGTACTGGGATGCAGTGACGTCACTGTGGACCTGTGTGCTGCTGGGAAGCGGCTGGCAGAGGCAGATGCTTGGGCTTGATCTGGAGGGATCACTTGTTGAGATGGGGGTGGGGGTGCCGAGGGCAGAGCTTTCAGATGTGTGTGGTTGACTCGTGGTCCAGGAAGCCAGGGAGGGGCACCCACCCTGGGTTTGGAGGTCCCAACTGGCAGCTTGAAGTACTTAATGGAAGGAAGGAGGAAGAAACCCTGTTTGAGCTTCTGGGAAGGTTTTAGCCCGGCCCGTGTCTCCAGACACGCCTGGTTCCTCACTCACTTGGCTCCTGTTTCACTTGGCTTCTGTCTGTCTGTGATGCCGAAAGCAGCTCGCAAGCAGCTCCCCAGCCTCTGCCATGCCCCTTCGCTGTCGCTGCGGCCCATGAACAGACTGTGTGAGGCCTGAAACTGTGAGCTACAAGAAATCTTTCTTCCCTTAAGCTGTGGATTTTGGGTGTTTTCTCTCAGCGATAAGAAAGTAACTAAGACAATGTGCTTCCATCACGAAACATAACCTCATGACAGCCATAAAAGCCATGGGCTAACAAGCCATGAAGTGAAACTTCCAACACTATGAGTCCGCAAAGACAAACACTTCCTCTTTTTAAAGTCATTATTTTAAACATACAGCTGTCCCCAGTGGCACAGGCTTGTAATCCCAGCACTCTGGAAGGCTGAGGCAGGAGGACTGCAAGTCTGAGTCCAGCATATGGAACTTAGTGAGACTCTGACTCAAAAATAAAAATAAAAATATAAAAAGGTGATGGGCGGGGGGGGGTGGGTGGTGAGGCAGGGAGTGTAGCTTGGTGCAAAGGCCCTGTCCATCCTCAGCACCAAAAAAAGACACAACAATCACACAAACCAAACACTCAAAAGGGTAACTTTGACGTGATGAATATGTCAAATAGTTTGATGGGATTATCAGTCCATAATGTAAAAGGATACTAAAATATTATATTGTATTCTTTGAACACATATGCACTGTTAATTAGAGCTCAACAGAGCCGAAAAGAAAAAAAATTCTCAGGGGCTAGAGAATCTTCCAAAAACTAATGGGACACTGACATGTAGAGAGATAGCACATGGTTTTCATCAGATTTCAGAGGCTTAAAGTTGACACATTAATGGTCTCAAACTGTCTTGGTTCTTTCTCATTGCTGGATAGAGTATCTGACATCTATAACTTTAGGGAGGAAAGATTTATCTTAGCTCACAGTTTCAGAAGGTCACAGTTCATTCACAGGTGGGCTGCTGGAAATAATGGAATGGGGCCAGAGCCAGGGAATGCACGGCACAGCAGAACAGAGCCGAGTCTGGGAGGAAGAGCAGGAACAGCACACACCTCTCCAGGTAAAGCCCCAAGCATCTGCCCTTCCAGCCGGGTCTTACCTCCCAGCAGTACACAGTATCCGTACGTACATGAGGCTTTTGGAGGACAGCCCACATCGAAATCACAACATTCACTGTCCATTTCTTCCCTCTCTTGCTGAGGAGCATTTGGAAGAGTATGGCTTCTACCCCAACCCTCTTCTATGAACGGGTTTGGTAACCCAAGCCTGAACCAACACACCATGCCATTTCCCTTACAGCAGGGATTGGCTCCAGGATTGACAACAGGAAAACCAGTGGTGAAGGGCAAACTCTTTTGTCTCCAACCTGTGAACAAGGGTGGCCATAGCTCCCATCACTTCAGGCAACCTCTCTTTGATTGTCACAGGGGTCAGGGATAGACATAAAGCCTTGGAGGCAAAGTAGAAAGATGGAAAGAGACTGGTACGTCTTCTATGGCATTCTGGCTAGGGGTCCAGCAACCATGATGCCTCCACCAGGATGTCCAAGTAAAGGAGCCAGATACACTCACATTAAAGGTTGACTTGAACCGGCATTTTTGCTACTTGTACCTGAGACCACGTTCTACTGACACAAGAGTTCTGATTCAAAAAAAAAAAAAAAAAATTAAGAACCATTGGCCCAAAGACAGACTTTAAGGGACAAATAGTTGTAAGTCTACTCAGGAGAAACGGTAGGGAGAATTTGAAAAGAAAAGGTTCAGAGTAGTAAAAAGATGGAACTTAGCTATTTAATCTCAGCCTTTGGATCCTGAGATATAACTAGTCATTATCATTGTTTGGCTACAACTCATAAGAGTAACCTTGGTGTTATCGTCTCGTCCATTCTCGTAACCAGCACATATATTTCTGTTAGATAAAAAGCTACTCATGAGGTCATGTATGATAAGCCACATTCCATACTAGCAGCACTCTGAGTGGGGAGCTAGTGACTTACAAATGTCTTTTCTCTTCAAAAGGCTGTGAGGCCACCATAAGAAAATCTTTCTCTAATGTAAACTATTCTAGAGAGGGAATAACTCTCTGGTGAAGCATGTGTGTCCTAATGCAACCCTGCTTGGAGAGACTCCTGGGGGCCTCCAGCTTTGTTCTTTGCACATCTAATGCCACAGACCTTGAGGAAAGGGACGAAAGTAGTGTTTGGATAGAGTAGTGTTCTCTATCCAAAGGTAATTCTATAGGTTTTTTAAAATAAGTAAATCTTGGGATAACTCCCAGGGCTTGCGGGGGTCCCCAACCTCTGGGCCATGGACCAGTACTAGTCTAGAACCTCGGCAGGCCCAGGCAACTGGGACAGGTGAGCAAAGCTCTACTTCCTGGCAGCAAGCTCCTGTTAAGTTCTAATACCTCTGCTCATCTGACAAGGAGCGGAGCTTTGCCCCAACCCTGCTCATCCCTAATCCTTGGAAGCAGGGTCTTCAGATAAACCTGTCCCTAGTCATCAAAAAGGTTGAGGACCACTGGAATAAAGTCCCATCGTGTCGCAGGTCCTGCAATTAGGCTTCTGCCTCCTCATGTAACTTCTTGCTATTTCTGGGCTCTCGGCCCTATCTTACTGAACTTCTCATTGTTACTAGGTAACTTGTGACATCTATTGAGTTGTTTTGTGTGGCTGGGCCCCCTTCCTGCCTCAGCACCCGAGAAGCTCTGTTTGCCCTGGGCTCTCCAGGAAGTGTCTCCATCACTCTGATCAAGCATTTCCGTTCTCTATTTACCTATCTGCCACCACTAGCTTATTCTTTCTCTGTGTCTTCCCACACAGTCCGACATCTGGCACACTGTGAAGGCCTGGTGCAGCACTTGTCAAGACTCACATCACTGTAAAGGATGAAAACGGGCTGGAGAGGCTGCTCAGGGCCAGCGCTGTCGTGATGGGCAGAAAGGCCTGGGCTTCTGAGTTCCATCCCAGCACAGTAGGGCGTGGGGCGGGGTGGGAGAGCTGCCACAGCAAGTGAGCAACTCCAACGTGGGAGGCACCCATGAACAATTTTCAGAAGTTCTACTTTTGTCTAAGTTGATCCCTGAAGCTGAGGAAGAGAACTCAACTGAGATAAGTGTATTTTTAGAGTACCACCCTCTATAATAGGCCTGCTCACTCAAAGGCATTTTAAAAACTCATGATGCTACTTCTCTGGCAAATGTTTTGGGGGTAAGAGTTCAATAGAAATGGATAGTAGTTTTTAGAATAAAAAAATATTAAGGAATGATATGGCCTGTGTTGCTCCAAATGGGTGGACAGAGCTTTGGGAGGACAATTTTAAATTTCACCACTCTGTAATCAGGCTTTTCTTTTGCTGTTCATATAGATGAGAAACGCTGCTGAGTCAGTGTCCATTGCTAGGAATGGGAAAAGATTTTCTACTGATGCTCACATGTAAATGGCATGAAAATCAAAACAGGCACAGAGAAGTGTCTCTCCTTCCTGTGGCCCCATGGCTCATGACGTCCTAAGGTGGAAATGTGCCAGCAGAGCCATGAAACCCAGAAGTCAGGAAGCTGTGCATGAGCTAAGCTGCAGGATTCAAGACCCAAAGCAAACAACGCCGCCGCGGCATGAACTACTTGATGAAACGATGTGGTTACATCCTTGGAGAACATTACACAGAAAGGAAGAAGGAGAAAAAGCTGCCCTATGTGGAACAAGCACGAAGGATCTAAAGTTTCTACCAAGGATATCTGCTAAGCCTGAAGGAAGAGTTCCTGAAAGATCCTTAATACATTTCTTTGTGTCGAATCAAACCGTGTACTTTGTCTGTAGAGATTCCTTGCAGAAGACACAGACACAAATCAATTGTTTTTGAAGACATAAGTGTATTTTCATTTCCAAATGCTAAAAAAGCTGAAGTTAAAACTTTAAGGAATAGCAGACATATCTTCAGCTGGCTTTATTTCAATGGCACAGTTTATGAGTCCAGAATGCAGGGGTCAATGTGGCAGAGAAGTGCGGCTGAGGAAATTCTCTGGAATATCAAATAAAAAGCTCATTTGAATTTTATTTCAAAAAAAGTCTTTAAGGCTGCAAGATACAAAGTGTCTGCAGATGTCTGGTCAGAGACCGCACTAGTTTGTCTGGAAACATGGCAGTATATCTGCGCAGAATCCAGTCCTGGCAGCTCTTTGCTTTGGAGTGTGTAGAGGCCTGAGTGTTGCTCAGCATGTGAAAGGCACTGTGCATGAACTGGGAACAAGCAAAGGGCTTTGTCTCCAGCCTGTGACAACTTGGGCAATTCTTTGGTTTTCAATAGAATTGTAAAGATGGTGAAAAGATGATCGCTTATACAAAGACCCCGAAGTTCCATATGACAAAAGAGTTTTCAGCAAGTTCCTGTCCTACATTCTTTTTAAAAAAGCAAATGCTTTGTGCATAGGGGGACAAAAAGAAAGAAGGCTACAAGGTCTGGAGGACAGGTCCAGCCTTTCACAAACAAAACAACCAGCCTGCTAGACATACCTCCATTATCTAAAATGGTTTCCACCTAAACTCTTCGACATTTCTGATGAATGGTTAGAAAGAAAGATATGAGATTTATAGTGCTTAATTCCACGAGGAGTGAAAAATTATATTAGTAAATCCAATGAGCACATGTAAAACTTCTGTTTAAATTATGCCTTTTAACTTAGTACCAGAATTCTGAAGTATTCGTGTTTCTAAACTAAATGTGTAGAACTAAAATAATCAGTGCGGTTTATTCTGACTAAAATTTATTTTTAGTAAACGTTTAACATTTTCTGAGGAATACGTGCATCTGGATTTTGTGACTAAACTGGGAAGTAAAGTTAATAAATGCTTTGGGGTTACAGCATCACTTACTATCCTCTCGGCCACAAATTTTAAATTGCATTTTGCATACAACTGAAAATATTTGCCAAAAATAAGAGCATAAATTTTTTTTTCATATAATACCTGTCAAATTTTGATACGTATTAAAAACCACAAAAGTTTTCAAGTTAACTTGCTTCTGTAACATTATCAGATTAAAGTTTTTATTTCTTTTTATTTTACAAAGAGGTCACTGATCAGAAAATTTGTAATTTTAGATTGCCATTTTCACGTTTCTCTTTATACAAAATAATACTGGCAATTAGCCTATTCTGCTCAAAAGTTCATGACTTGCCCCATGATCTTGTCTACATAAATGCTGGTTGTTTCTCTTTCTACTTTTTAATTCGTGGTCCTGGCTGTAAAGCCCAGTGCCCCATGCACACTAGGCAAGCACTCTACCCCTGAGCTGCTGCTCTGTCATGGGTGTATTTATAAGAGATTTAGACAGCAGTTACAGTCAAGAACAATAATGAGAAATAGTCTAAAGTTATAAGGTGAATCATGAAAATTCTTCATGTTGGCAATGAACATTCATAGGTCATTTCTTAATAAAAACCAAAAGAAAATAGGAATAAACTGCAAAGAGAAGATACAGGACAACCATGACACAAGTTTTTGTTACTTTGAAAAATCACTTCTTACCAGTGACTTTAAAGCAAATACATGTCTTAATTTGAACATGTGTAATAAATTCATGCTAATGTTTTCAGTTATATCCATTGGGATTTTAACTTAACCTTTTTGTGAACAGATTCTGTAACTTTAAAATCACATGATAGTCACCAGTTCTAGAAAACCAGGTCATGCATGTCCATGTCTGCACCTTTCCCAGGGACTTTCCCTGCAGGCTAAAATCCAGAACCTCCTCCTTGCTCTGGGAGCCCTGGGAGCCCTGGGTCCTCTGGCCCCTGTTACCTCCTAGAACACTTGGCTCAACTCCAGGCAGGCCAAGCGAGCTCCTGCCCAAGGACTTTCTAACCAACTCTTTCTGCCACCCTCAGTGCCCCCTCCTTGTCTCTGCATAGGCTTTTAGGATTCAGGGTACCTGCTGCTGGGATTCAGAAAAG
Source organism: Ctenodactylus gundi (assembly GCA_004027205.1). Classification (NCBI taxonomy): domain Eukaryota; kingdom Metazoa; phylum Chordata; class Mammalia; order Rodentia; family Ctenodactylidae; genus Ctenodactylus; species Ctenodactylus gundi. The sequence goes on along the minus strand of PVKB01000424.1, from coordinate 6,313 downwards.
GCTACTCCAAAATCCTTTGACCACAGGATCCAGAGGGGGCTCTGGAGCAAGGCCGTTGTGACCTTCCCCTGCCTTTCCTCATGAAGCATGTTCATAAGGAAATTCTCTAGTCTAGTTTTCCTGAAAGCAGATGATAAGACTGTCATTCCAGATGTGTCTTACCCTGTACCTGGGCTGGACAGGAGGTCCAAAGAATCTGAACAGGCTGGCTATGTCAGGTTTCCCCAAGTGGATAACATTAAGGCCCAGCCTTTTTGTTTGATCATATTTCTTCATGACTGTTCACTCTTTGTACAACTTAAACATAAAAAGTTCCCTCTGGCTCTCAGAGGCTTCATTTATGAAAACTCTCATGTCATTAAAGCTTTGACAAATAAGTTTGTTGTGATGGTCTTTCATTGATCTTCTGCCCTTACACAGGTGTCAGATGTGAACCTTGCAACCGGCAACAGAAAGACAGGACTTTTCTGCTTCCCTGAGGTCACTTCGAGGGACTGCCTGGAGCCCTCCTTCCCAGTCATTCACTCCTCACTGCAAACCTTTGCGTTGTTTTCCTCCGAAGAGTCCTTACTCTCCTGTCCTCTGCCATCCTATTCCTATTAATCTAGAGCTGTCATGCAGTGGGAATCTGTCTCTTTTGTTCTGGGCCACACTCTGGCCTGGCTCTTCCTCAGTTTAGAAAAATCTCTGTTGGCATGGATAATAAGTGACTTGCCCCATATTAGGTCAACAGTTGACTGCATTTGCTATGAAGCCAACATGTTTACTCATTGGTAACTGTGAATTCCCACTTACAACCACCTAAGGTGTCTTGAGCCAATTCTAATTGCCTGAGAAAGAAAATAAACAATGAATAATCATGTTATCACTGCTCTATTAGAAAGGGAAGATTTAACTGGTGCTGCAGGAATGGTTAACAATCAAGGTTCTGTGATAAGCAGACATTCCTGTGCTCTGGTCAAGAACACATGAAACCCAAGCTAGTGTTTTTTATATCCAAGGAAGATGTTTTCTTTGTCCTTCCTTTCTTCCTTCCTTCCTTCCTTTCTTCCTTTCTTCCTTCCTTCCTTCCTTCCTTCCTTCCTCCCTCCCTCCCTCCCTTTTCTTTGTTTCTATTAATAGAAAAATCTCTCTAAAAGTCCAAAAGATCTTTTGCTAAATGCATAAATTCCTGCTACAATGCTCATTTTCTTTCTTTTTGTTTTTTTGAGAGAGGTTCTCGCTTTGTAGTCCAGGCTGGTCCTGAACTCAGTATGCAACCTAGGCTAACCTTGAAGTCAGAGCAATCCTCCTGCATCAGCTCAGATTGCAGACATGTGCTAATCATACCCAGCTTCCGTAGCACTGGGAAATTGAACCCAGGGCCTTGTGCTTGCTAGGCAAGTGCTCTAACCACTGTGCTGTTTCTTTAGTGGTCATTTTCTAGTTGTAACATTTATATACTTTCTAACTGCTCAACCACAAGGTCACAGTAGTGTGACATTCATTTGTTGCCACAATGGGACTTGCTTGGCTTTCCAAGTGCCAGACAGAGATGGAGCTTCCACACTTTATGCAAAAGAACATACGTAGAGCCCAGACAAACATGACCTGTGTTCATGGTGGAGAGGCAGCTATCAAATTTAAACTAGAAATGTTTTAGCACTTCCCCTTATCTTCCCTTTTCCTCCCAGAGCCAGAACATCCAAGAGATTCCGTAATTTCACCCCCTAGCTCTAGGGTACCTAAGTGTTTCTTTCCATGGCTTCCCTGCAGAATTACTGAGGTATAAACGGTCAGATCTGGTTGCTCAGTGGCTCAGCTTCTGAAGGGTGTACCTGGCCATCTGTTTTCAACTGGCTGGCCTAGTTTACCCTCAGAACTGATGCAGTTGGAGGTGGGGGAAAGGCAAGTCAAACAGAAAAGCAAACAACTCACGGGTAATGAAGGAGAAGAGTGATTAGCAGCGACCTTCTAAGAACCTTTTGAAGACCTAATCCCTGCTTGGAATGTGGACTATCACTGTTCAAACTACACAACCTAGACAATTAAAAGCCAACAAAAGAAAATATTTTCTATTACTACTTAAGTGGGCTATATAAAACAAATTTTCACGAAAAAAGGTTAGTTTTTCATTATTACTTTGAAAGGGATGCAACAAAACCCATCAGCACTGTTTCATATTGACATTAAATTTATCAGTAGAAATTACTTTCTTTGCATGCCAGCCAAGTACTCTACAACTGAGCTGCATCCTCAGCCCCTAGAATTAAATTTTTGAAAAGAAGTTGCAAGATTTTTGAAAAGAAGTTGGTGTCCTGGAAATGCCATCTGAGGCCACGTTACCGAGTAACACGGAGCATCCAGAGTCTCCTCTCCACAGGGTGGGGAGGGGTCTCTTGGTCCAGGCTCTTCCTACAGATGGTATACACCTGGATGAGAGCTGGCAGCCTCAGCTAAGCCCTGATAAGACTTCTGACACAGTTAGCGTCAGTTTAACAGTGAACAAGAAGTTCTTTTCTTGCTTCAGTAATCAAGTGTATAATTAAAAAACAACGATTAAACACTTCTCCATAACAACAAAGCCTCCTAGGACTTAACACTTGCAAAATAACAGAGAATCAATTATTTTTGGTTGACACAGGCAGCTTAGGCATTAACTAGATGCTAATGAGGTGTTCTACTTCCCCAAGCGTTTATTTTCCTCCTCTCGCCTTCCTGTGCTCAGGGTGTAGCTCCCAGAAATCCCCTTTTGGGAAACCTAGCCAGTCTTTCTGTAATTTCCTGGACCATTTACTTCCTTTGTCCCACTAATGCCTCACCTGATTTGAGTGTTTGTCAGCCTAGTGACTAGGGACTTAACTAGACTTGCCTGGGAGGGTCCTTGACTCTGTTTGCCTGAGAACTCACTGCTTTGTCTGAATGTATTGTCTGAAAGGGTTTAGGTCTTGTCCAAGGCTCTTCTCGCTCCAAGATTAAATGTATTACATTAATGTCTACGGTGGACTATACAACACTCCACAAAGGTGATTCTAGGTGGGAGCCATCTTCCTCAATAAGGCTTTCTTTTCTAAACTGTAGTGAACTGCTTTCAGGGGCTCCTTCACCTTACTGTGCTGAGTTGGACAGATGGTTGACTTCCGTGTTCCTGGGAAGCGCTAGGTTTCTGCACTTGTTCAGCGTATCTTCTACAAGTAGGACTCTCTGGCAACCATATGCAATTGTATTCATTCGATTCTTTCCGGTTCTTCACGCCTCTTTTTCAAGCCAGGCAACTTCAACTATTTTTGTCACACTCTGCTGGCAGGTTAGCACCACTCTAGTCTCCCCGGGGGCTCTGTGCCTTTCTGGACACTCTAACAAAGAATACATTTCCAATGGAAATGTTTGGGTGACTCTCAACATCTTGGCCTGCTGCAAAGGGACCTGGAGTAAGAGGACACAGGTTCGCCTCTCTAGTTTTCTGGGTTACACTGGGCGGAAGGGATGCTTCCTCTGGGAGGCTTGTTACTTGTTTTCATCAACAGCAGCACTTGGTGATCAGTATTATGATGAAAATAAAATGAGGGGCCCGGGGTGTAGCTTGGTGGCAGAGTGTTTGCCTAGCATGTGCAAAGCCTTAGGTTCCCCAGAACCACAGAAATAAATGAATGCATGAGTAATTAAATAAATAAATTAAATGGGAGCCATCATGTCCATTAAGTTCATGGCCTTAAAAAAATAAGATAGAAGGAACAAATCCAGATGAGGAAAGACTTGAGAAGCACAGAAACCAGATGTTAATGGAGTCTTTGCCTAGATTCTAATATAAACCACCCAGCTCTGGAAGAGGCAGATTGAGGCCATCCAGAACAGCTGCTTACCACCTGGGCACTTGACCGGCACCGAGAAGCGACTGCTAACTATTAGATGTGCTTGTGAACACTGCAATTATGACATGTATATTGGATAAGATAAAAAAAAAACCATGTATCGTAATAGATATTATGATATTGGTATGGTTGGTATCTGGAATGTCCCCAAAAGCCTCGTGTATTTGGATGTTGTGGGATAATTGTGCAACTTTGTGCCCTTGGGACGGCCTTTGCCATGTACCTTTACCGGTTGCTGGCGGCTGCGTGAGTGGACTGTGTGAGACCTTCTGGAACTGTGAGCTGCATAAATCTTTCCTCCCTTAAATTGTGGATGCCAGGTATTTTGTCACAACAACCAGAAAGTAACTAACATAAATATACGACACTCAGAAGTATGGAAGGTGAACTGTGGTAACGTCTAGGATCTGCTTTACTTGCTTCCACAATGAAAACATCAGAGCAGAAAGGAGATAAACGAAGGAAATGTGGCAACATCTTGATAATTATTGGATTGGAGCAATAAGCCTCTTTACTGTTAGTGTATGTTTGAATATCTGGGCAACCTTTTCTTTTCTTTTCTTTTCTTTTTTTTTTTTTGAGACAGAGTCTCAGTATGTTGCCTAGGCTGGTCTTGAGCTCCTGGGCCTAAGCCGTATTCTGCTGGGCTGTCACATTTGTATCATCATGCTCTGCTTTTTATTTTTTATTTTTGGAACAATGCAATAATCCCATTATTCTGGGAAACAGAGCCTGGTAGATTTAGCAATGTATTCAGACCCTGTCTCCAAAAAAAGGAGGTGGGCACTGGGGGTGTAGCACAGTGCGAAGGCCCTGAGTTCAACCCCTAGTCACACACACACACACACACACACACACACACACACACACACACATGTACACATACACACACGCACATGCACACATATACAGATGAAAGCATTATTAAGGGGAGCTCAGCTGACATGAGTACAGTGGGGAAAGGTAAGGGACAAATAAATTAAGGCCCATACCTCTAGAGTAATTTATCCTCAGGGCTTGAAGTTTGTCTAGGACCATATCCCAGCATCCTTGGGCTTTGACAGAGAAGGGCTGATGGAGCCTCTACTACTGGGAGAGGGAGGTTTGGGGAGGACAGAGAGACAGGAAGCTAAGACTCATATGTGGAGATCAGAAAATACCCCAAATATGGTGCTTCGGCACATCAAGTTCTTTGAACTAAAACATGAAGGTCTCTCCAGCCTTCTCCTGTCCCTTTGTCTCCCTTGAAGTACAGGGTGAGCATTTTAATCACTGGTTCTTGTTCTAGTCTCTTATTTGGTGGGACTCCTTTGTACATGTAGATAACAAGTGCATTTGTCTTTCCTCCTGTTAATTTGTCAGTGTATTTTACAGACTTATTTACTAAAATTTCTTTTCCTTACAGCCACACGCAAGGAGACGGAGAGAAACAGTGTGAGTCCGGGCTCTAGTCTGTGTTTTTTTCAGGTCATGGGGGACCGGGTGACTATCAAAGGTTTGAACCAGGAGGTGCACTGAGGAGGACTGTGCCTCAGAATGGAGCCTGTGTGAAAGCTGGGGGAAAAGGAACGTCGTTGCTGGAGGGAAGTGCTGCTTTGGAGACAGAAGTCACTCGTTTAGGGGACAACCTGGCTCTCTGTAATGCAGAGTCAGCCAGGGAACAGGGATACTGTTAAGGGGCAGTGTGTGTAAGGAATAATGTGTTATGAGCGGGGTAGAGGTTGCTGAAGGGAGGGTTATATTCAGATGGATGTAAGGGGGCTCAGCAGGAGAGCTGGGAGGGCGGAGAGAGCCTGAGTGGGGGCCTTTCTTCATGGAGAGGAGCTCATGGAAGCAGGAATCTAAAGGCTCACTGGGAAAACATTAGGATTTTGAAATTGCTGGACATCCCATGCCTACCTGAGACTTCCTCTTTGGACTAGGAGTGTGACTTGGGGAAGAACGCTTGTCTAGCAGGTGTGAGTTCCTGGGGTCTATGCCCAGCAGTGACAACACCCTACGCCACTCTTCCTGGATATACCTGGTGTGTCCAGGTTTCTGCCTTTTGCCCTAAAACGCAAAACAAAACAGCACCTGCCTCTTTTGGCTATTAGGAATGTCCACTTAAGTGTGGGACACGACGGGTGACAACACTTTCTGCATGTCTGCATGTGCTGTAGATTCGAGGTGTAATTATTTCACTTAACCCTCCAAGCAAATTTATGATGAGAAAACAAAAGTTCAGAGAAGTTAATAACCCAGCCAGGGTCACTCAACTACGTGAATGGGAGGGCCTGAGGCGCAGCTCGGACCTGCCCACAGCCCGGGCGCGCTGTTCTGCTTCATGACCCAGCCCTGCAAAATGGGAAGCAGAAGGCAAATACATATTCCTCAGGTGCTGGAAGCAGGCACCTGCCACCTGGCCGGGAGAAGTCTGCTGAGATGATGCCACCATTTTGTATCTTTTTGGTCACGTCTCCCCC